>OX456984.1:153973079-154570452 GCA_949752695.1 Melanostoma scalare | reverse complement strand
GGGGGAACTCCATTTGAGACGCTTACTACGATCCCATCAAAACATTCCTGAAATCTCACTTTCCTGGTCCTGGATGACCAAAATGTAAATGCTCCATATCTCGAGAACGAAGCGAGATAGACGAAAAATAACGATTTTTTGGGGGTTGTACGATTTGGGAACGCATTAGACGTTAATACGATCCCATCAAAACATTCCTGAAATCTCACTTTCCTGGTCCTGGATGACCAAAATGTAAAATGCTCCATATCTCGAGAACGAAGCGAGATAGACGAAAAATAACGATTTTTTGGGGGTTGTACGATTTGGAACGCCATTAGACGTTAATACGATCCCATCAAAACATTCCTGAAATCTCACTTTCCTGGTCCTGGATGACCAAAATGTAAAAAGCTCCATATCTCGAGAACGAAGCGAGATAAACTAAAAATAACGATTTTTTGGGGGTTGTACGATTTGGGAACGCCATTTGACGTTAATACGATCCCATCAAAACATTCCTGAAATCTCACTTTCCTGGTCCTGGATGACCAAAATGTAAAATGCTCCATATCTCGAGAACGAAACGAGATAAACTAAAAATAACGATTTTTTGGGGGTTGTACGATTTGGGAACGCCATTTGACGTTAATACGATCCCATCAAAACATTCCTGAAATCTCACTTTCCTGGTCATGGATGACCAAAATGTAAAATGCTCCATATCTCGAGAACGAAGCGAGATAGACGAAAAATAACGATTTTTTGGGGTTTGTACGATGGGGGAACTCCATTTGAGACGCTTAATACGATCCCATCAAAACATTCCTGAAATCTCACTTTCCTGGGTGACCAAAATGTAAAAAGCTCCATATCTAGAGAACGAAGAGAGATAGTCGAAAAATAACGATTTTTTGGGGGTTGTACGATGGGGAAACTCCATTTGAGAAGCTTAATACGATCCCATCAAAACATTCCTGAAATCTCACTTTCCTGGGTGACCAAAATGTAAAAAGCTCCATATCTCGAGAAGGAAGAGAGATAGACGAAAAATAACGATTTTTTGGGGTTTGTACGATGGGGAACTCCATTTGAGAAGCTTAATACGATCCCATCAAAACATTCCTGAAATCTCACTTTCCTGGTCCTGGATGACCAAAATGTAAAAAGCTCCATATCTCGAGAACGAAACGAGATAAACTAAAAATAACGATTTTTTGGGGGTTGTACGATTTGGGAACGCCATTTGACGTTAATACGATCCCATCAAAACATTCCTGAAATCTCACTTTCCTGGTCATGGATGACCAAAATGTAAAATGCTCCATATCTCGAGAACGAAGCGAGATAGACGAAAAATAACGATTTTTTGGGGGTTGTTCGATGGGGAAACTCCATTTGAGAAGCATAATACGATCCCATCAAAACATTCCTGAAATCTCACTTTCCTGGTCCTGGATGACCAAAATGTAAAAAGCTCCATATCTCGAGAACGAAACGAGATAGACGAAAAATAACGATTTTTTGGGGGTTGTACGATGGGGAAACTCCATTTGAGAAGCTTAATACGATCCCATCAAAACATTCCTGAAATCTCACTTTCCTGGGTGACCAAAATGTAAAAAGCTCCATATCTCGAGAAGGAAGAGAGATAGACGAAAAATAACGATTTTTTGGGGTTTGTACGATGGGGGAACTCCATTTGAGAAGCTTAATACGATCCCATCAAAACATTCCTGAAATCTCACTTTCCTGGGTGACCAAAATGTAAAATGCTCCATATCTCGAGAACGAAGCGAGATAGTCGAAAAATAACGATTTTTTGGAGGTTGTACGAAGGGGAAACTCCATTTGAGAAGCTTAATACGATCCCATCAAAACATTCCTGAAATCTCACTTTCCTGGGTGACCAAAATGTAAAAAGCTCCATATCTCGAGAAGGAAGAGAGATAGACGAAAAATAACGATTTTTTGGGGTTTGTACGATGGGGGAACTCCATTTGAGAAGCTTAATACGATCCCATCAAAACATTCCTGAAATCTCACTTTCCTGGTCCTGGATGACCAAAATGTAAAAAGCTCCATATCTCGGGAACGAAGCGAGATAGACGAAAATAACGATTTTTTGGGGTTTGTACGATGGGGGAACTCCATTTGAGAAGCTTAATACGATCCCATCAAAACATTCCTGAAATCTCACTTTCCTGGTCCTGGATGACCAAAATGGAAAAAGCTCCATATCTCGAGAACGAAACAAGATAAACTAAAAATAACGATTTTTTGGGGGTTGTACGATTTGGGAACGCCATTTGACGTTAATACGATCCCATCAAAACATTCCTGAAATCTCACTTTCCTGGTCCTGGATGACCAAAATGTAAAATGCTCCATATCTCGAGAACGAAGCGAGATAGACGAAAAATAACGATTTTTTGGGGGTTATACGCTGGGGGAACTCCATTTGAGACGCTTACTACGATCCCATCAAAACATTCCTGAAATCTCACTTTCCTGGTCCTGGATGACCAAAATGTAAAATGCTCCATATCTCGAGAACGAAGCGAGATAGACGAAAAATAACGATTTTTTGGGGGTTGTACGATTTGGGAACGCCATTAGACGTTAATACGATCCCATCAAAACATTCCTGAAATCTCACTTTCCTGGTCCTGGATGACCAAAATGTAAAATGCTCCATATCTCGAGAACGAAGCGAGATAGACGAAAAATAACGATTTTTTGGGGGTTGTACGATTTGGGAACGCCATTAGACGTTAATACGATCCCATCAAAACATTCCTGAAATCTCACTTTCCTGGTCCTGGATGACCAAAATGTAAAAAGCTCCATATCTCGAGAACGAAGCGAGATAAACTAAAAATAACGATTTTTTGGGGGTTGTACGATTTGGGAACGCCATTTGACGTTAATACGATCCCATCAAAACATTCCTGAAATCTCACTTTCCTGGTCCTGGATGACCAAAATGTAAAATGCTCCATATCTCGAGAACGAAACGAGATAAACTAAAAATAACGATTTTTTGGGGGTTGTACGATTTGGGAACGCCATTTGACGTTAATACGATCCCATCAAAACATTCCTGAAATCTCACTTTCCTGGTCATGGATGACCAAAATGTAAAATGCTCCATATCTCGAGAACGAAGCGAGATAGACGAAAAATAACGATTTTTTGGGGTTTGTACGATGGGGGAACTCCATTTGAGACGCTTAATACGATCCCATCAAAACATTCCTGAAATCTCACTTTCCTGGGTGACCAAAATGTAAAAAGCTCCATATCTAGAGAACGAAGAGAGATAGTCGAAAAATAACGATTTTTTGGGGGTTGTACGATGGGGAAACTCCATTTGAGAAGCTTAATACGATCCCATCAAAACATTCCTGAAATCTCACTTTCCTGGGTGACCAAAATGTAAAAAGCTCCATATCTCGAGAAGGAAGAGAGATAGACGAAAAATAACGATTTTTTGGGGTTTGTACGATGGGGGAACTCCATTTGAGAAGCTTAATACGATCCCATCAAAACATTCCTGAAATCTCACTTTCCTGGTCCTGGATGACCAAAATGTAAAAAGCTCCATATCTCGAGAACGAAACGAGATAAACTAAAAATAACGATTTTTTGGGGGTTGTACGATTTGGGAACGCCATTTGACGTTAATACGATCCCATCAAAACATTCCTGAAATCTCACTTTCCTGGTCATGGATGACCAAAATGTAAAATGCTCCATATCTCGAGAACGAAGCGAGATAGACGAAAAATAACGATTTTTTGGGGGTTGTTCGATGGGGAAACTCCATTTGAGAAGCATAATACGATCCCATCAAAACATTCCTGAAATCTCACTTTCCTGGTCCTGGATGACCAAAATGTAAAAAGCTCCATATCTCGAGAACGAAACGAGATAGACGAAAAATAACGATTTTTTGGGGGTTGTACGATGGGGAAACTCCATTTGAGAAGCTTAATACGATCCCATCAAAACATTCCTGAAATCTCACTTTCCTGGGTGACCAAAATGTAAAAAGCTCCATATCTCGAGAAGGAAGAGAGATAGACGAAAAATAACGATTTTTTGGGGTTTGTACGATGGGGGAACTCCATTTGAGAAGCTTAATACGATCCCATCAAAACATTCCTGAAATCTCACTTTCCTGGGTGACCAAAATGTAAAATGCTCCATATCTCGAGAACGAAGCGAGATAGTCGAAAAATAACGATTTTTTGGAGGTTGTACGAAGGGGAAACTCCATTTGAGAAGCTTAATACGATCCCATCAAAACATTCCTGAAATCTCACTTTCCTGGGTGACCAAAATGTAAAAAGCTCCATATCTCGAGAAGGAAGAGAGATAGACGAAAAATAACGATTTTTTGGGGTTTGTACGATGGGGGAACTCCATTTGAGAAGCTTAATACGATCCCATCAAAACATTCCTGAAATCTCACTTTCCTGGTCCTGGATGACCAAAATGTAAAAAGCTCCATATCTCGAGAACGAAACGAGATAAACTAAAAATAACGATTTTTTGGGGGTTGTACGATTTGGGAACGCCATTTGACGTTAATACGATCCCATCAAAACATTCCTGAAATCTCACTTTCCTGGTCATGGATGACCAAAATGTAAAATGCTCCATATCTCGAGAACGAAGCGAGATAGACGAAAAATAACGATTTTTTGGTGGTCGTTCGATGGGGAAACTCCATTTGAGAAGCATAATACGATCCCATCAAAACATTCCTGAAATCTCACTTTCCTGGGTGACCAAAATGTAAAAAGCTCCATATCTCGAGAAGGAAGAGAGATAGACGAAAAATAACGATTTTTTGGGGTTTGTACGATGGGGGAACTCCATTTGAGAAGCTTAATACGATCCCATCAAAACATTCCTGAAATCTCACTTTCCTGGTCCTGGATGACCAGAATGTAAAAAGCTCCATATCTCGAGAACGAAACGAGATAAACTAAAAATAACGATTTTTTGGGGGTTGTACGATTTGGGAACGCCATTTGACGTTAATACGATCCCATCAAAACATTCCTGAAATCTCACTTTCCTGGTCATGGATGACCAAAATGTAAAAAGCTCCATATCTCGAGCACGAAGAGAGATAGACGAAAAATAACGATTTTTTGGGGGTTGTTCGATGGGGGAACTCCATTTGAGAAGTTTAATACGATCCCATCAAAACATTCCTGAAATCTCACTTTCCTGGGTGACCAAAATGTAAAATGCTCCATATCTCGAGAACGAAGCGAGATAGACGAAAAATAACGATTTTTTGGGGGTTGTACGAAGGAAGAACTCCATTTGAGAAGCTTAATACGATCCCATCAAAACATTCCTGAAATCTCACTTTCCTGGTCCTGGATGACCAAAATGTAAAATGCTCCATATCTCGAGAACGAAGCGAGATAGACGAAAAATAACGATTTTTTGGGGGTTGTACGATTTGGGAACGCCATTTGACGTTAATACGATCCCATCAAAACATTCCTGAAATCTCACTTTCCTGGTCCTGGATGACCAAAATGTAAAATGCTCCATATCTCGGGAACGAAGCGAGATAGACGAAAAATAACGATTTTTTGGGGTTTGTACGATGGGGGAACTCCATTTGAGAAGCTTAATACGATCCCATCAAAACATTCCTGAAATCTCACTTTCCTGGTCCTGGATGACCAAAATGGAAAAAGCTCCATATCTCGAGAACGAAACAAGATAAACTAAAAATAACGATTTTTTGGGGGTTGTACGATTTGGGAACGCCATTTGACGTTAATACGATCCCATCAAAACATTCCTGAAATCTCACTTTCCTGGTCCTGGATGACCAAAATGTAAAATGCTCCATATCTCGAGAACGAAGCGAGATAGACGAAAAATAACGATTTTTTGGGGGTTATACGCTGGGGGAACTCCATTTGAGACGCTTACTACGATCCCATCAAAACATTCCTGAAATCTCACTTTCCTGGTCCTGGATGACCAAAATGTAAAATGCTCCATATCTCGAGAACGAAGCGAGATAGACGAAAAATAACGATTTTTTGGGGGTTGTACGATTTGGGAACGCCATTAGACGTTAATACGATCCCATCAAAACATTCCTGAAATCTCACTTTCCTGGTCCTGGATGACCAAAATGTAAAATGCTCCATATCTCGAGAACGAAGCGAGATAGACGAAAAATAACGATTTTTTGGGGGTTGTACGATTTGGGAACGCCATTAGACGTTAATACGATCCCATCAAAACATTCCTGAAATCTCACTTTCCTGGTCCTGGATGACCAAAATGTAAAAAGCTCCATATCTCGAGAACGAAGCGAGATAAACTAAAAATAACGATTTTTTGGGGGTTGTACGATTTGGGAACGCCATTTGACGTTAATACGATCCCATCAAAACATTCCTGAAATCTCACTTTCCTGGTCCTGGATGACCAAAATGTAAAATGCTCCATATCTCGAGAACGAAACGAGATAAACTAAAAATAACGATTTTTTGGGGGTTGTACGATTTGGGAACGCCATTTGACGTTAATACGATCCCATCAAAACATTCCTGAAATCTCACTTTCCTGGTCATGGATGACCAAAATGTAAAATGCTCCATATCTCGAGAACGAAGCGAGATAGACGAAAAATAACGATTTTTTGGGGTTTGTACGATGGGGGAACTCCATTTGAGACGCTTAATACGATCCCATCAAAACATTCCTGAAATCTCACTTTCCTGGGTGACCAAAATGTAAAAAGCTCCATATCTAGAGAACGAAGAGAGATAGTCGAAAAATAACGATTTTTTGGGGGTTGTACGATGGGGAAACTCCATTTGAGAAGCTTAATACGATCCCATCAAAACATTCCTGAAATCTCACTTTCCTGGGTGACCAAAATGTAAAAAGCTCCATATCTCGAGAAGGAAGAGAGATAGACGAAAAATAACGATTTTTTGGGGTTTGTACGATGGGGGAACTCCATTTGAGAAGCTTAATACGATCCCATCAAAACATTCCTGAAATCTCACTTTCCTGGTCCTGGATGACCAAAATGTAAAAAGCTCCATATCTCGAGAACGAAACGAGATAAACTAAAAATAACGATTTTTTGGGGGTTGTACGATTTGGGAACGCCATTTGACGTTAATACGATCCCATCAAAACATTCCTGAAATCTCACTTTCCTGGTCATGGATGACCAAAATGTAAAATGCTCCATATCTCGAGAACGAAGCGAGATAGACGAAAAATAACGATTTTTTGGGGGTTGTTCGATGGGGAAACTCCATTTGAGAAGCATAATACGATCCCATCAAAACATTCCTGAAATCTCACTTTCCTGGTCCTGGATGACCAAAATGTAAAAAGCTCCATATCTCGAGAACGAAACGAGATAGACGAAAAATAACGATTTTTTGGGGGTTGTACGATGGGGAAACTCCATTTGAGAAGCTTAATACGATCCCATCAAAACATTCCTGAAATCTCACTTTCCTGGGTGACCAAAATGTAAAAAGCTCCATATCTCGAGAAGGAAGAGAGATAGACGAAAAATAACGATTTTTTGGGGTTTGTACGATGGGGGAACTCCATTTGAGAAGCTTAATACGATCCCATCAAAACATTCCTGAAATCTCACTTTCCTGGGTGACCAAAATGTAAAATGCTCCATATCTCGAGAACGAAGCGAGATAGTCGAAAAATAACGATTTTTTGGAGGTTGTACGAAGGGGAAACTCCATTTGAGAAGCTTAATACGATCCCATCAAAACATTCCTGAAATCTCACTTTCCTGGGTGACCAAAATGTAAAAAGCTCCATATCTCGAGAAGGAAGAGAGATAGACGAAAAATAACGATTTTTTGGGGTTTGTACGATGGGGGAACTCCATTTGAGAAGCTTAATACGATCCCATCAAAACATTCCTGAAATCTCACTTTCCTGGTCCTGGATGACCAAAATGTAAAAAGCTCCATATCTCGAGAACGAAACGAGATAAACTAAAAATAACGATTTTTTGGGGGTTGTACGATTTGGGAACGCCATTTGACGTTAATACGATCCCATCAAAACATTCCTGAAATCTCACTTTCCTGGTCATGGATGACCAAAATGTAAAATGCTCCATATCTCGAGAACGAAGCGAGATAGACGAAAAATAACGATTTTTTGGTGGTCGTTCGATGGGGAAACTCCATTTGAGAAGCATAATACGATCCCATCAAAACATTCCTGAAATCTCACTTTCCTGGGTGACCAAAATGTAAAAAGCTCCATATCTCGAGAAGGAAGAGAGATAGACGAAAAATAACGATTTTTTGGGGTTTGTACGATGGGGGAACTCCATTTGAGAAGCTTAATACGATCCCATCAAAACATTCCTGAAATCTCACTTTCCTGGTCCTGGATGACCAGAATGTAAAAAGCTCCATATCTCGAGAACGAAACGAGATAAACTAAAAATAACGATTTTTTGGGGGTTGTACGATTTGGGAACGCCATTTGACGTTAATACGATCCCATCAAAACATTCCTGAAATCTCACTTTCCTGGTCATGGATGACCAAAATGTAAAAAGCTCCATATCTCGAGCACGAAGAGAGATAGACGAAAAATAACGATTTTTTGGGGGTTGTTCGATGGGGGAACTCCATTTGAGAAGTTTAATACGATCCCATCAAAACATTCCTGAAATCTCACTTTCCTGGGTGACCAAAATGTAAAATGCTCCATATCTCGAGAACGAAGCGAGATAGACGAAAAATAACGATTTTTTGGGGGTTGTACGAAGGAAGAACTCCATTTGAGAAGCTTAATACGATCCCATCAAAACATTCCTGAAATCTCACTTTCCTGGTCCTGGATGACCAAAATGTAAAATGCTCCATATCTCGAGAACGAAGCGAGATAGACGAAAAATAACGATTTTTTGGGGGTTGTACGATGGGGGAACTCCATTTGAGAAGTTTAATACGATCCCATCAAAACATTCCTGAAATCTCACTTTCCTGGTCCTGGGTGACCAAAATGTAAAATGCTCCATATCTCGAGAACGAAGCGAGATAGACGAAAAATAACGATTTTTTGGGGTTGTACGATGGGGGAACTCCATTTGAGAAGCTTAATACGATCCCATCAAAACATTCCTGAAATCTCACTTTCCTGGTCCTGGGTGACCAAAATGTAAAATGCTCCATATCTCGAGAACGAAGCGAGATAGACGAAAAATAACGATTTTTTGGGGTTTTGTACGATGGGGGAACTCCATTTGAGACGCTTAATACGATCCCATCAAAACATTCCTGAAATCTCACTTTCCTGGGTGACCAAAATGTAAAATGCTCCATATCTCGAGAACGAAGCGAGATAGTCGAAAAATAACGATTTTTTGGGGCTTGTACGATGGGGAAACTCCATTTGAGAAGCTTAATACGATCCCATCAAAACATTCCTGAAATCTCACTTTCCTGGTCCTGGGTGACCAAAATGTAAAATGCTCCATATCTCGAGAACGAAGCGAGATAGACGAAAAATAACGATTTTTTGGGGGTTGTACGAAGGAAGAACTCCATTTGAGAAGCTTAATACGATCCCATCAAAACATTCCTGAAATCTCACTTTCCTGGTCCTGGATGACCAAAATGTAAAAAGCTCCATATCTCGAGAACGAAACGAGATAGACGAAAAATAACGATTTTTTGGGGGTTGTACGAAGGGGGAACTCCTTTTGAGAAGCTTAATACGATCCCATCAAAACATTCCTGAAATCTCACTTTCCTGGGTGACCAAAATGTAAAATGCTCCATATCTCGAGAACGAAGCGAGATAGTCGAAAAATAACGATTTTTTGGGGGTTGTACGATGGGGAAACTCCATTTGAGAAGCTTAATACGATCCCATCAAAACATTCCTGAAATCTCACTTTCCTGGTCCTGGGTGACCAAAATGTAAAATGCTCCATATCTCGAGAACGAAGCGAGATAGACGAAAAATAACGATTTTTTGGGGGTTGTACGAAGGAAGAACTCCATTTGAGAAGCTTAATACGATCCCATCAAAACATTCCTGAAATCTCACTTTCCTGGTCCTGGATGACCAAAATGTAAAAAGCTCCATATCTCGAGAACGAAACGAGATAGACGAAAAATAACGATATTTTGGGGGTTGTACGAAGGGGGAACTCCATTTGAGAAGCTTAATACGATCCCATCAAAACATTCCTGAAATCTCACTTTCCTGGTCCTGGATGACCAAAATGTAAAATGCTCCATATCTCGAGAACGAAGCGAGATAGACGAAAAATAACGATTTTTTGGGGTTGTACGATGGGGGAACTCCATTTGAGACCCTTAATACGATCCCATCAAAACTTTCCTGAAATCTCACTTTCCTGGGTGACCAAAATGTAAAAAGCTCCATATCTCGAGAACGAAGCGAGATAGACAAAAAATAACGATTTTTTGGGGGTTGTTGGATGGGGAAACTCCATTTGAGACCCTTAATACGATCCCATCAAAACTTTCCTGAAATCTCACTTTCCTGGGTGACCAAAATGTAAAAAGCTCCATATCTCGAGAACGAAGCGAGATAGACAAAAAATAACGATTTTTTGGGGGTTGTTCGATGGGGAAACTCCATTTGAGAAGCTTAATAATACGATCCCATCAAAACATTCCTGAAATCTCACTTTCCTGGGTGACCAAAATGTAAAAAGCTCCATATCTAGAGAACGAAGAGAGATAGACGAGAAATAACGATTTTTTGGGGGTTGTACGATGGGGTATCTCTATTTGAGACGCTTAATACGATCCCATCAAAACATTCCTGAAATCTCACTTTCCTGGGTGACCAAAATGTAAAAAGCTCCATATCTAGAGAACGAAGAGAGATAGACGAAAAATAACGATTTTTTGGAGGTTGTACGACGGGGGAACTCCATTTGAGACGCTTAATACGATCCCATCAAAACATTCCTGAAATCTCACTTTCCTGGTCCTGGATGACCAAAATGTAAAATGCTTCATATCTCGAGAACGAAGCGAGATAGACGAAAAATAACGATTTTTTGGGGGTTGTACGATGGGGAAACTCCATTTGAGAAGCTTAATACGATCCCATCAAAACATTCCTGAAATCTCACTTTCCTGGTCCTGGATGACCAAAATGTAAAAAGCTCCATATCTAGAGAACGAAGAGAGATAGACGAAAAATAACGATTTTTTGGGGGTTGTACGATGGGGGAACGGGAAACGGACACAATCCCGAAAAAACTGTCCCCGAAAAGTCAAAATCCCGAAAAAACATAATCCAGAAACAGACTTTCCCCGAAAACTCAAAATCCCGAAACAGAATTTTCCCGAAAACTCATAATCCCGAAAACATCAATCCCGAATGGCCAAAATCCCGAAAAAAATCAATTTTGGAAAATAAAAAATTTTAACCAAAACTATTTTTTAAATGGCGTATTTATTTCAACAAAAACAGCAAATTCATAACATAAATATTAAATTCAAAACAAAAATACTAACAGCAACAGTTAAAATAACCTTATGTTGTAAGCAATTCCTCTGAGATAATTTCCGTGAGACCGTTCACTGCGTTCACCATAAATTTTTTTTATTCGTTTTTCTTTTAGTATGTACCGTCTCCTTGTTTTTATTTCTTGACCTAAAATTATTTTTTCGAGAGTGTTCTTCACTCTGATTTGCTGTTCTCCAAGAAGAGCAATGAGTGCGTCAGGTAATCATTCCAATAAACAGATTTCTTCTTACACGTGACGACCAAACTTTAAAAAACATATTTTTATATCAAATTAATGCAAAATAGAAATCTCGAAAGGTTTTCCCGAAAAACGATATAAAATGAAAAATTTGCGCAAATTTTTCATTTTATATCGTTTTTCGGGAAAACCTTTCGGGATTTTCGGGATTGTGGGTTTTCGGGATTATGGATTTTCGGGATTGTGGGTTTTCGGGATTTTAGATTTTCGGGATTGTGGGTTTTCGGGATTATGGATTTTCGGGATTTTGGCATTTCGGGAAAAGTTTTTTCGGGATTATGTCCCCAACCCTGGGGGAACTCCATTTGAGACGCTTAATACGATCCCATCAAAACATTCCTGAAATCTCACTTTCCTGGTCCTGGATGACCAAAATGTAAAATGCTTCATATCTCGAGAACGAAGCGAGATAGACGAAAAATAACGATTTTTTGGGGGTTGTACGATGGGGAAACTCCATTTGAGAAGCTTAATAATACGATCCCATCAAAACATTCCTGAAATCTCACTTTCCTGGGTGACCAAAATGTAAAAAGCTCCATATCTAGAGAACGAAGAGAGATAGACGAAAAATAACGATTTTTTGGAGGTTGTACGACGGGGGAACTCCATTTGAGAAGCTTAATACGATCCCATCAAAACATTCCTGAAATCTCACTTTCCTGGTCCTGGATGACCAAAATGTAAAATGCTTCATATCTCGAGAACGAAGCGAGATAGACGAAAAATAACGATTTTTTGGGGGTTGTACGATGGGGAAACTCCATTTGAGAAGCTTAATAATACGATCCCATCAAAACATTCCTGAAATCTCACTTTCCTGGGTGACCAAAATGTAAAAAGCTCCATATCTAGAGAACGAAGAGAGATAGACGAAAAATAACGATTTTTTGGGGGTTGAACGATGGGGTAACTCCATTTGAGACGCTTAATACGATCCCATCAAAACATTCCTGAAATCTCACTTTCCTGGTCCTGGATGACCAAAATGTAAAAAGCTCCATATCTCGAGAACGAAACGAGATAAACTAAAAATAACGATTTTTTGGGGGTTGTACGATTTGGGAACGCCATTTGACGTTAATACGATCCCATCAAAACATTCCTGAAATCTCACTTTCCTGGTCATGGATGACCAAAATGTAAAATGCTCCATATCTCGAGAACGAAGCGAGATAGACGAAAAATAACGATTTTTTGGTGGTCGTTCGATGGGGAAACTCCATTTGAGAAGCATAATACGATCCCATCAAAACATTCCTGAAATCTCACTTTCCTGGGTGACCAAAATGTAAAAAGCTCCATATCTCGAGAACGAAGCGAGATAGACGAAAAATAACGATTTTTTGGGGGTTGTACGAAGGAAGAACTCCATTTGAGAAGCTTAATACGATCCCATCAAAACATTCCTGAAATCTCACTTTCCTGGTCCTGGATGACCAAAATGTAAAAAGCTCCATATCTCGAGAACGAAACGAGATAAACTAAAAATAACGATTTTTTGGGGGTTGTACGATTTGGGAACGCCATTTGACGTTAATACGATCCCATCAAAACATTCCTGAAATC
The DNA here is from genome assembly GCA_949752695.1 of Melanostoma scalare. Lineage (NCBI taxonomy): Eukaryota > Metazoa > Arthropoda > Insecta > Diptera > Syrphidae > Melanostoma > Melanostoma scalare. Next base: position 154,557,089 of record OX456984.1, on the reverse strand, counting down.
TCACTTTCCTGGTCATGGATGACCAAAATGTAAAAAGCTCCATATCTCGAGCACGAAGAGAGATAGACGAAAAATAACGATTTTTTGGGGGTTGTACGATGGGGGAACTCCATTTGAGAAGTTTAATACGATCCCATCAAAACATTCCTGAAATCTCACTTTCCTGGGTGACCAAAATGTAAAATGCTCCATATCTCGAGAACGAAGCGAGATAGACGAAAAATAACGATTTTTTGGGGGTTGTACGAAGGAAGAACTCCATTTGAGACGCTTAATACGATCCCATCAAAACATTCCTGAAATCTCACTTTCCTGGTCCTGGATGACCAAAATGTAAAATGCTCCATATCTCGAGAACGAAGCGAGATAGACGAAAAATAACGATTTTTTGGGGGTTGTACGATGGGGGAACTCCATTTGAGAAGTTTAATACGATCCCATCAAAACATTCCTGAAATCTCACTTTCCTGGTCCTGGGTGACCAAAATGTAAAATGCTCCATATCTCGAGAACGAAGCGAGATAGACGAAAAATAACGATTTTTTGGGGGTTGTACGAAGGAAGAACTCCATTTGAGAAGCTTAATACGATCCCATCAAAACATTCCTGAAATCTCACTTTCCTGGTCCTGGGTGACCAAAATGTAAAATGCTCCATATCTCGAGAACGAAGCGAGATAGACGAAAAATAACGATTTTTTGGGGTTTTGTACGATGGGGGAACTCCATTTGAGACGCTTAATACGATCCCATCAAAACATTCCTGAAATCTCACTTTCCTGGGTGACCAAAATGTAAAATGCTCCATATCTCGAGAACGAAGCGAGATAGTCGAAAAATAACGATTTTTTGGGGCTTGTACGATGGGGAAACTCCATTTGAGAAGCTTAATACGATCCCATCAAAACATTCCTGAAATCTCACTTTCCTGGTCCTGGGTGACCAAAATGTAAAATGCTCCATATCTCGAGAACGAAGCGAGATAGACGAAAAATAACGATTTTTTGGGGGTTGTACGAAGGAAGAACTCCATTTGAGAAGCTTAATACGATCCCATCAAAACATTCCTGAAATCTCACTTTCCTGGTCCTGGATGACCAAAATGTAAAAAGCTCCATATCTCGAGAACGAAACGAGATAGACGAAAAATAACGATTTTTTGGGGGTTGTACGAAGGGGGAACTCCATTTGAGAAGCTTAATACGATCCCATCAAAACATTCCTGAAATCTCACTTTCCTGGGTGACCAAAATGTAAAATGCTCCATATCTCGAGAACGAAGCGAGATAGTCGAAAAATAACGATTTTTTGGGGCTTGTACGATGGGGAAACTCCATTTGAGAAGCTTAATACGATCCCATCAAAACATTCCTGAAATCTCACTTTCCTGGTCCTGGGTGACCAAAATGTAAAATGCTCCATATCTCGAGAACGAAGCGAGATAGACGAAAAATAACGATTTTTTGGGGGTTGTACGAAGGAAGAACTCCATTTGAGAAGCTTAATACGATCCCATCAAAACATTCCTGAAATCTCACTTTCCTGGTCCTGGATGACCAAAATGTAAAAAGCTCCATATCTCGAGAACGAAACGAGATAGACGAAAAATAACGATTTTTTGGGGGTTGTACGAAGGGGGAACTCCATTTGAAAAGCTTAATACGATCCCATCAAAACATTCCTGAAATCTCACTTTCCTGGGTGACCAAAATGTAAAATGTTCCATATCTCGAGAACGAAGCGAGATAGACGAAAAATAACGATTTTTTGGGGTTGTACGATGGGGGAACTCCATTTGAGACCCTTAATACGATCCCATCAAAACTTTCCTGAAATCTCACTTTCCTGGGTGACCAAAATGTAAAAAGCTCCATATCTCGAGAACGAAGCGAGATAGACAAAAAATAACGATTTTTTGGGGGTTGTTCGATGGGGAAACTCCATTTGAGACCCTTAATACGATCCCATCAAAACTTTCCTGAAATCTCACTTTCCTGGGTGACCAAAATGTAAAAAGCTCCATATCTCGAGAACGAAGCGAGATAGACAAAAAATAACGATTTTTTGGGGGTTGTTCGATGGGGAAACTCCATTTGAGAAGCTTAATAATACGATCCCATCAAAACATTCCTGAAATCTCACTTTCCTGGGTGACCAAAATGTAAAAAGCTCCATATCTAGAGAACGAAGAGAGATAGACGAGAAATAACGATTTTTTGGGGGTTGTACGATGGGGTATCTCTATTTGAGACGCTTAATACGATCCCATCAAAACATTCCTGAAATCTCACTTTCCTGGGTGACCAAAATGTAAAAAGCTCCATATCTAGAGAACGAAGAGAGATAGACGAAAAATAACGATTTTTTGGAGGTTGTACGACGGGGGAACTCCATTTGAGAAGAATAATACGATCCCATCAAAACATTCCTGAAATCTCACTTTCCTGGTCCTGGATGACCAAAATGTAAAATGCTTCATATCTCGAGAACGAAGAGAGATAGACGAAAAATAACAATTTTTTGGGGGTTGTACGAAGGGGTAACTCCATTTGAGACGCTTAATACGATCCCATCAAAACATTCCTGAAATCTCACTTTCCTGGTCCTGGATGACCAAAATGTAAAAAGCTCCATATCTCGAGAACGAAGCGAGATAGACGAAAAATAACGATTTTTTGGGGGTTGTTCGATGGGGTAACTCCATTTGAGACGCTTAATACGATCTTATCAAAACATTCCTGAAATCTCTCTTTCATGGGTGACCAAAATGTAAAAAGCTCCATATCTCGAGAACGAAGCGAGATAGACGAAAAATAACGATTTTTTGGGGGTTGTAGGAATGGGGAACTCCATTTGAGAAGCTTAATACGATCCCATCAAAACATTCCTGAAATCTCACTTTCCTGGTCCTGGATGACCAAAATGTAAAAAGCTCCATATCTCGAGAACGAAGCGAGATAGACGAAAAATAACGATTTTTTGGGGGTTGTACGAAGGGGTAACTGCATTTGAGAAGCTTAATACGATCCCATCAAAACATTCCTGAAATCTCACTTTCCTGGGTGACCAAAATGTAAAATGCTCCATATCTCGAGAACGAAGAGAGATAGACGAAAAATAACGATTTTTTGGAGGTTGTACGAAGGGGGAACTCCATTTGAGAAGCTTAATACGATCCCATCAAATCATTCCTGAAATCTCACTTTCCTGGTCCTGGATGACCAAAATGTAAAATGCTTCATATCTCGAGAACGAAGCGAGATAGACGAAAAATAACGATTTTTTGGGGGTTGTACGATGGGGTAACTCCATTTGAGAAGCTTAATAATACGATCCCATCAAAACATTCCTGAAATCTCACTTTCCTGGGTGACCAAAATGTAAAAAGCTCCATATCTAGAGAACGAAGAGAGATAGACGAAAAATAACGATTTTTTGGAGGTTGTACGACGGGGGAACTCCATTTGAGAAGCTTAATACGATCCCATCAAATCATTCCTGAAATCTCACTTTCCTGGTCCTGGATGACCAAAATGTAAAATGCTTCATATCTCGAGAACGAAGCGAGATAGACGAAAAATAACGATTTTTTGGGGGTTGTTCGATGGGGAAACTCCATTTGAGAAGCTTAATAATACGATCCCATCAAAACATTCCTGAAATCTCACTTTCCTGGGTGACCAAAATGTAAAAAGCTCCATATCTAGAGAACGAAGAGAGATAGACGAAAAATAACGATTTTTTGGGGGTTGTACGATGGGGGAACGGGAAACGGACACAATCCCGAAAAAACTGTCCCCGAAAAGTCAAAATCCCGAAAAAACATAATCCAGAAACAGACTTTCCCCGAAAACTCAAAATCCCGAAACAGAATTTTCCCGAAAACTCATAATCCCGAAAACATCAATCCCGAATGGCCAAAATCCCGAAAAAAATCAATTTTGGAAAATAAAAAATTTTAACCAAAACTATTTTTTAAATGGCGTATTTATTTCAACAAAAACAGCAAATTCATAACATAAATATTAAATTCAAAACAAAAATACTAACAGCAACAGTTAAAATAACCTTATGTTGTAAGCAATTCCTCTGAGATAATTTCCGTGAGACCGTTCACTGCGTTCACCATAAATTTTTTTTATTCGTTTTTCTTTTAGTATGTACCGTCTCCTTGTTTTTATTTCTTGACCTAAAATTATTTTTTCGAGAGTGTTCTTCACTCTGATTTGCTGTTCTCCAAGAAGAGCAATGAGTGCGTCAGGTAATCATTCCAATAAACAGATTTCTTCTTACACGTGACGACCAAACTTTAAAAAACATATTTTTATATCAAATTAATGCAAAATAGAAATCTCGAAAGGTTTTCCCGAAAAACGATATAAAATGAAAAATTTGCGCAAATTTTTCATTTTATATCGTTTTTCGGGAAAACCTTTCGGGATTTTCGGGATTGTGGGTTTTCGGGATTATGGATTTTCGGGATTGTGGGTTTTCGGGATTTTAGATTTTCGGGATTGTGGGTTTTCGGGATTATGGATTTTCGGGATTTTGGCATTTCGGGAAAAGTTTTTTCGGGATTATGTCCCCAACCCTGGGGGAACTCCATTTGAGACGCTTAATACGATCCCATCAAAACATTCCTGAAATCTCACTTTCCTGGTCCTGGATGACCAAAATGTAAAATGCTTCATATCTCGAGAACGAAGCGAGATAGACGAAAAATAACGATTTTTTGGGGGTTGTACGATGGGGAAACTCCATTTGAGAAGCTTAATAATACGATCCCATCAAAACATTCCTGAAATCTCACTTTCCTGGGTGACCAAAATGTAAAAAGCTCCATATCTAGAGAACGAAGAGAGATAGACGAAAAATAACGATTTTTTGGAGGTTGTACGACGGGGGAACTCCATTTGAGAAGCTTAATACGATCCCATCAAAACATTCCTGAAATCTCACTTTCCTGGTCCTGGATGACCAAAATGTAAAATGCTTCATATCTCGAGAACGAAGCGAGATAGACGAAAAATAACGATTTTTTGGGGGTTGTACGATGGGGAAACTCCATTTGAGAAGCTTAATAATACGATCCCATCAAAACATTCCTGAAATCTCACTTTCCTGGGTGACCAAAATGTAAAAAGCTCCATATCTAGAGAACGAAGAGAGATAGACGAAAAATAACGATTTTTTGGGGGTTGAACGATGGGGTAACTCCATTTGAGACGCTTAATACGATCCCATCAAAACATTCCTGAAATCTCACTTTCCTGGTCCTGGATGACCAAAATGTAAAATGCTCCATATCTCGAGAACGAAGCGAGATAGACGAAAAAAACCGATTTTTTGGGGGTTGTTCGATGGGGAAACTCCATTTGAGAAGCTTAATAATACGATCCCATCAAAACATTCCTGAAATCTCACTTTCCTGGGTGACCAAAATGTAAAAAGCTCCATATCTAGAGAACGAAGAGAGATAGACGAAAAATAACGATTTTTTGGGGGTTGTACGATGGGGGAACTCCATTTGAGACGCTTAATACGATCCCATCAAAACATTCCTGAAATCTCACTTTCCTGGGTGACCAAAATGTAAAAAGCTCCATATCTAGAGAACGAAGAGAGATAGACGAAAAATAACGATTTTTTGGGGGTTGTACGATGGGGTAACTCCATTTGAGACGCTTAATACGATCCCATCAAAACATTCCTGAAATCTCACTTTCCTGGTCCTGGATGACCAAAATGTAAAATGCTCCATATCTCGAGAACGAAGCGAGATAGACGAAAAATAACGATTTTTTGGGGGTTGTTCGATGGGGAAACTCCATTTGAGAAGCTTAATAATACGATCCCATCAAAACATTCCTGAAATCTCACTTTCCTGGGTGACCAAAATGTAAAAAGCTCCATATCTAGAGAACGAAGAGAGATAGACGAAAAATAACGATTTTTTGGGGGTTGTACGATGGGGGAACTCCATTTGAGACGCTTAATACGATCCCATCAAAACATTCCTGAAATCTCACTTTCCTGGGTGACCAAAATGTAAAAAGCTCCATATCTAGAGAACGAAGAGAGATAGACGAAAAATAACGATTTTTTGGGGGTTGTACGATGGGGTAACTCCATTTGAGACGCTTAATACGATCCCATCAAAACATTCCTGAAATCTCACTTTCCTGGTCCTATATGACCAAAATGTAAAAAGCTCCATATCTCGAGCACGAAGAGAGATAGACGAAAAATAACGATTTTTTGGGCGTTGTACGATGGGGGAACTCCATTTGAGCCGCTTAATACGATCCCATCAAAACATTCCTGAAATCTCTCTTTCATGGGTGACCAAAATGTAAAAAGCTCCATATCTCGAGAACGAAGCGAGATAGACGAAAAATAACGATTTTTTGGGGGTTGTACGATGGGGTAACTCCATTTGAGACGCTTAATACGATCCCATCAAAACATTCCTGAAATCTCTCTTTCATGGGTGACCAAAATGTAAAAAGCTCCATATCTCGAGAACGAAACGAGATAAACTAAAAATAACGATTTTTTGGGGGTTGTACGATTTGGGAACGCCATTTGACGTTGATACGATCCCATCAAAACATTCCTGAAATCTCACTTTCCTGGTCCTGGATGACCAAAATGTAAAATGCTCCATATCTCGAGAACGAAGCGAGATAGAGGAAAAATAACGATTTTTTGGGGGTTGTACGATTTGGGAACGCCATTTGACGTTAATACGATCCCATCAAAACATTCCTGAAATCTCACTTTCCTGGTCCTGGATGACCAAAATGTAAAAAGCTCCATATCTCGAGAACGAAACGAGATAAACTAAAAATAACGATTTTTTGGGGGTTGTACGATTTGGGAACGCCATTTGACGTTAATACGATCCCATCAAAACATTCCTGAAATCTCACTTTCCTGGTCCTGGATGACCAAAATGTAAAATGCTCCATATCTCGAGAACGAAGCGAGATAGACGAAAAATAACGATTTTTTGGGGGTTGTACGATTTGGGAACGCCATTTGACGTTAATACGATCCCATCAAAACATTCCTGAAATCTCACTTTCCTGGTCCTGGATGACCAAAATGTAAAATGCTCCATATCTCGAGACCGAAGCGAGATAGACGAAAAATAACGATTTTTTGGGGTTTGTATGATGGGGGAACTCCATTTGAGAAGCTTAATACGATCCCATCAAAACATTCCTGAAATCTCACTTTCCTGGGTGACCAAAATGTAAAAAGCTCCATATCTAGAGAACGAAGAGAGATAGACGAAAAATAACGATTTTTTGGGGGTTGTACGATGGGGTAACTCCATTTGAGACGCTTAATACGATCCCATCAAAACATTCCTGAAATCTCACTTTCCTGGTCCTGGATGACCAAAATGTAAAAAGCTCCATATCTCGAGAACGAAGCGAGATAGACGAAAAATAACGATTTTTTGGGGGTTGTAGGAATGGGGAACTCCATTTGAGAAGCTTAATACGATCCCATCAAAACATTCCTGAAATCTCACTTTCCTGGTCCTGGATGACCAAAATGTAAAAAGCTCCATATCTCGAGAACGAAGCGAGATAGACGAAAAATAACGATTTTTTGGGGGTTGTACGAAGGGGTAACTCCATTTGAGAAGCTTAATACGATCCCATCAAAACATTCCTGAAATCTCACTTTCCTGGGTGACCAAAATGTAAAATGCTCCATATCTCGAGAACGAAGAGAGATAGACGAAAAATAACGATTTTTTGGAGGTTGTACGAAGGGGGAACTCCATTTGAGAAGCTTAATACGATCCCATCAAATCATTCCTGAAATCTCACTTTCCTGGTCCTGGATGACCAAAATGTAAAATGCTTCATATCTCGAGAACGAAGCGAGATAGACGAAAAATAACGATTTTTTGGGGGTTGTACGATGGGGAAACTCCATTTGAGAAGCTTAATAATACGATCCCATCAAAACATTCCTGAAATCTCACTTTCCTGGGTGACCAAAATGTAAAAAGCTCCATATCTAGAGAACGAAGAGAGATAGACGAAAAATAACGATTTTTTGGGGGTTGTACGATGGGGGAACGGGAAACGGACACAATCCCGAAAAAACTGTCCCCGAAAAGTCAAAATCCCGAAAAAACATAATCCAGAAACAGACTTTCCCCGAAAACTCAAAATCCCGAAACAGAATTTTCCCGAAAACTCATAATCCCGAAAACATCAATCCCGAATGGCCAAAATCCCGAAAAAAATCAATTTTGGAAAATAAAAAATTTTAACCAAAACTATTTTTTAAATGGCGTATTTATTTCAACAAAAACAGCAAATTCATAACATAAATATTAAATTCAAAACAAAAATACTAACAGCAACAGTTAAAATAACCTTATGTTGTAAGCAATTCCTCTGAGATAATTTCCGTGAGACCGTTCACTGCGTTCACCATAAATTTTTTTTATTCGTTTTTCTTTTAGTATGTACCGTCTCCTTGTTTTTATTTCTTGACCTAAAATTATTTTTTCGAGAGTGTTCTTCACTCTGATTTGCTGTTCTCCAAGAAGAGCAATGAGTGCGTCAGGTAATCATTCCAATAAACAGATTTCTTCTTACACGTGACGACCAAACTTTAAAAAACATATTTTTATATCAAATTAATGCAAAATAGAAATCTCGAAAGGTTTTCCCGAAAAACGATAATTTGCGCAAATTTTTCATTTTATATCGTTTTTCGGGAAAACCTTTCGGGATTTTCGGGATTGTGGGTTTTCGGGATTATGGATTTTCGGGATTGTGGGTTTTCGGGATTTTAGATTTTCGGGATTGTGGGTTTTCGGGATTATGGATTTTCGGGATTTTGGCATTTCGGGAAAAGTTTTTTCGGGATTATGTCCCCAACCCTGGGGGAACTCCATTTGAGACGCTTAATACGATCCCATCAAAACATTCCTGAAATCTCACTTTCCTGGTCCTGGATGACCAAAATGTAAAATGCTTCATATCTCGAGAACGAAGCGAGATAGACGAAAAATAACGATTTTTTGGGGGTTGTACGATGGGGAAACTCCATTTGAGAAGCTTAATAATACGATCCCATCAAAACATTCCTGAAATCTCACTTTCCTGGGTGACCAAAATGTAAAAAGCTCCATATCTAGAGAACGAAGAGAGATAGACGAAAAATAACGATTTTTTGGAGGTTGTACGACGGGGGAACTCCATTTGAGAAGCTTAATACGATCCCATCAAAACATTCCTGAAATCTCACTTTCCTGGTCCTGGATGACCAAAATGTAAAATGCTTCATATCTCGAGAACGAAGCGAGATAGACGAAAAATAACGATTTTTTGGGGGTTGTACGATGGGGAAACTCCATTTGAGAAGCTTAATAATACGATCCCATCAAAACATTCCTGAAATCTCACTTTCCTGGGTGACCAAAATGTAAAAAGCTCCATATCTAGAGAACGAAGAGAGATAGACGAAAAATAACGATTTTTTGGGGGTTGAACGATGGGGTAACTCCATTTGAGACGCTTAATACGATCCCATCAAAACATTCCTGAAATCTCACTTTCCTGGTCCTGGATGACCAAAATGTAAAATGCTCCATATCTCGAGAACGAAGCGAGATAGACGAAAAATAACGATTTTTTGGGGGTTGTTCGATGGGGAAACTCCATTTGAGAAGCTTAATAATACGATCCCATCAAAACATTCCTGAAATCTCACTTTCCTGGGTGACCAAAATGTAAAAAGCTCCATATCTAGAGAACGAAGAGAGATAGACGAAAAATAACGATTTTTTGGGGGTTGTACGATGGGGGAACTCCATTTGAGACGCTTAATACGATCCCATCAAAACATTCCTGAAATCTCACTTTCCTGGGTGACCAAAATGTAAAAAGCTCCATATCTAGAGAACGAAGAGAGATAGACGAAAAATAACGATTTTTTGGGGGTTGTACGATGGGGTAACTCCATTTGAGACGCTTAATACGATCCCATCAAAACATTCCTGAAATCTCACTTTCCTGGTCCTGGATGACCAAAATGTAAAATGCTCCATATCTCGAGAACGAAGCGAGATAGACGAAAAATAACGATTTTTTGGGGGTTGTTCGATGGGGAAACTCCATTTGAGAAGCTTAATAATACGATCCCATCAAAACATTCCTGAAATCTCACTTTCCTGGGTGACCAAAATGTAAAAAGCTCCATATCTAGAGAACGAAGAGAGATAGACGAAAAATAACGATTTTTTGGGGGTTAAACGATGGGGGAACTCCATTTGAGACGCTTAATACGATCCCATCAAAACATTCCTGAAATCTCACTTTCCTGGGTGACCAAAATGTAAAAAGCTCCATATCTAGAGAACGAAGAGAGATAGACGAAAAATAACGATTTTTTGGGGGTTGTACGATGGGGTAACTCCATTTGAGACGCTTAATACGATCCCATCAAAACATTCCTGAAATCTCACTTTCCTGGTCCTATATGACCAAAATGTAAAAAGCTCCATATCTCGAGCACGAAGAGAGATAGACGAAAAATAACGATTTTTTGGGGGTTGTACGATGGGGGAACTCCATTTGAGCCGCTTAATACGATCCCATCAAAACATTCCTGAAATCTCTCTTTCATGGGTGACCAAAATGTAAAAAGCTCCATATCTCGAGAACGAAGCGAGATAGACGAAAAATAACGATTTTTTGGGGGTTGTACGATGGGGTAACTCCATTTGAGACGCTTAATACGATCCCATCAAAACATTCCTGAAATCTCTCTTTCATGGGTGACCAAAATGTAAAAAGCTCCATATCTAGAGAACGAAGAGAGATAGACGAAAAATAACGATTTTTTGGGGTTTGTACGATGGGGGAACTCCATTTGAGAAGCTTAATACGATCCCATCAAAACATTCCTGAAATCTCACTTTCCTGGTCCTGGATGACCAAAATGTAAAAAGCTCCATATCTCGAGAACGAAACGAGATAAACTAAAAATAACGATTTTTTGGGGGTTGTACGATTTGGGAACGCCATTTGACGTTGATACGATCCCATCAAAACATTCCTGAAATCTCACTTTCCTGGTCCTGGATGACCAAAATGTAAAATGCTCCATATCTCGAGAACGAAGCGAGATAGAGGAAAAATAACGATTTTTTGGGGGTTGTACGATTTGGGAACGCCATTTGACGTTAATACGATCCCATCAAAACATTCCTGAAATCTCACTTTCCTGGTCCTGGATGACCAAAATGTAAAAAGCTCCATATCTCGAGAACGAAACGAGATAAACTAAAAATAACGATTTTTTGGGGGTTGTACGATTTGGGAACGCCATTTGACGTTAATATGATCCCATCAAAACATTCCTGAAATCTCACTTTCCTGGTCCTGGATGACCAAAATGTAAAATGCTCCATATCTCGAGAACGAAGCGAGATAGACGAAAAATAACGATTTTTTGGGGGTTGTACGATTTGGGAACGCCATTTGACGTTAATACGATCCCATCAAAACATTCCTGAAATCTCACTTTCCTGGTCCTGGATGACCAAAATGTAAAATGCTCCATATCTCGAGACCGAAGCGAGATAGACGAAAAATAACGATTTTTTGGGGTTTGTATGATGGGGGAACTCCATTTGAGAAGCTTAATACGATCCCATCAAAACATTCCTGAAATCTCACTTTCCTGGTCCTGGATGACCAAAATGTAAAAAGCTCCATATCTCGAGAACGAAACGAGATAAACTAAAAATAACGATTTTTTGGGGGTTGTACGATTTGGGAACGCCATTTGACGTTAATACGATCCCATCAAAACATTCCTGAAATCTCACTTTCCTGGTCCTGGATGACCAAAATGTAAAATGCTCCATATCTCGAGAACGAAGCGAGATAGACGAAAAATAACGATTTTTTGGGGGTTGTACGATGGGGGAACTCCATTTGAGACGCTAAATACGATCCCATCAAAACATTCCTGAAATCTCACTTTCCTGGGTGACCAAAATGTAAAAAGCTCCATATCTCGAGAAGGAAGAGAGATAGACGAAAAATAACGATTTTTTGGGGTTTGTACGATGGGGGAACTCCATTTGAGACGCTTAATACGATCCCATCAAAACATTCCTGAAATCTCACTTTCCTGGTCCTGGATGACCAAAATGTAAAAAGCTCCATATCTCGAGAACGAAACGAGATAAACTAAAAATAACGATTTTTTGGGGGTTGTACGATTTGGGAACGCCATTTGACGTTAATACGATCCCATCAAAACATTCCTGAAATCTCACTTTCCTGGTCCTGGATGACCAAAATGTAAAATGCTCCATATCTCGAGAACGAAGCGAGATAGACGATAAATAACGATTTTTTGGGGGTTGTACGATGGGGGAACTCCATTTGAGACGCTTAATACGATCCCATCAAAACATTCCTGAAATCTCTCTTTCATGGGTGACCAAAATGTAAAAAGCTCCATATCTCGAGAACGAAGCGAGATAGACGAAAAATAACGATTTTTTGGGGGTACGGGGAGACGCTTAATATGACTAACGACAGTGATGGCATTTTAAACAAACAGTCTCCCAGCCTTAAGGTCACAGATAGCTTCGTCGTATTCTTCCTGTTGAACTTGTAAATATAGTAGTGCTTCGGCTTTCTTAAGCTCTGCTTGTGTTATCTCACCGTATAATAGGGGGCGTTTATCTCTTTTACGTTTCAGGTTCTGGGCGAAGCGAAACACGTATGCGCCAGCTCTCAGCAGCCTTATCCATCGAGAGAATCGGTGTACACTGAACAACAGACTCACTACAGCCTTCTTCTTTTGGCCAGTTTGTTTCCTCTTGCTCTAGAAAGATTGGTCCGCTAAACCATCGGCTACTCTGAGTTATATCTGGAGTTTTTGACCACTTCGTTGCTTCGTCTGCTATGTTTGACTTACTTGGTATCCATCGCCACTCTTCTAGTTCCGTAATGTCGAGTATTTCGCAAACACGAAAAGCCACAAACTGTTGGTATTGGCGATGGTCTGCTGCTCGTAGCCAGCTGAGTACGGTCTTTGAGTCTGACCAATAGAAATGTTTACCGATGCTAACGGAGTGGTTTTCAACAATATATTTTGCAAATCTTGCACCTATGACAGCTGCCATAAGTTCCAGACGGGGAATTGACATGATTTTTAGTGGTGCTACCCTTGTTTTTGATCCGATTAGAGAGCATGAAGTTCTCTGACCATCCGAGAGTCGAATGTAGCAGACTGCAGCATAACCGTTCTGACTTGCGTCAACGAACTTTGAACTTTGCGTGTCAATGCCGTCATAGTTAGGGAAATATCGCAAGTGGCAGCGTGGGATTCTTAGCGTTTGTAGACTGGGAATGAACTTTACCCAATAGGTCCACTTTATTGCTTGCGCATTTTGAATTGGCTCGTCCCAGCTGACGGCGCTTCTTCATACTTCCTGCAGTAATATCTTCAAGTACATAAGAAAATTTCCTATCTGCCCCAGGGGGTCGTATGTGGACATTAAGATACGAAGCATCGCTCTTTTGGTGGGTGGTCTCTTTCCTAAGAATAAGTCGTTTTGTCGAATTGTTGACGAGGTTTTAAAGGTTATCATATCTTCGCTGGGTATCCAGAATATGCCAAGTACCTTTTCTGTAGCTGGTTCCTCGCTAAGTGTCAGGCTCTTCGGTATCATAGGCACTGATCTTCCTCGATTGATGATAATACTTGTTTGTTGTTTGACGACCATTTTCTTATATTAAAGCCACCCTGTTTGTGGACAAACTTAACGTCGGCAGCCAATTATATTGCCTCTTGAACGGTGTCTACTGACTTTAAGAAGTCGTCCACATAGTGGTCTTCTTTGATTGCCTTGGCGGCCTCGGGAAAGTTTCTTTCAAACTCAGAGGCGTTCAGATTTTTTACGAACTGCGATGTGCTTGGAGCACAGGACGCTCCGAAGATCATAACATTCATAACGTAAACATCGGGCTGTTTATCGTCATCGCAATCTCGCCATAGGAACCTCTGCGCGTTCTGATCTTCTGGACGTAAGAAGATTTGATGAAACATTTGTTCTATATCTCCACAGATAGCAATTGTTTTCTCCCTAAAGCGGAAAAGTATTGCAGGCAGCGACGTTAGTAAATCGGGTCCTTTAATTAGAAGAGAATTCAGTGACACACCATGCGATTTGGCTGCGGCGTCCCAAACTACGCGGGCCTTACCTGGTTTATTTTTGTTAAAGACGGCAAAGACTGGCAAATACCAGGTTTTACTTGCTTTTAGTTCGTTTAATGGCAGCTTACGGATGTATCCTTTTGATAAGTATTCTTCTATGGTTTTTCTGAATACCTCGAGTAGTTCAGGTTGCAGCTTTAACTTTCTCTCAAGACATTGCAGCCTATTTTTTGCCATTGTGATGCTCTCTGGTAGGGAGAATTCATCAAATCGCCATAGCAGGCCGGTTTCGAAGTGGTTATCGTTACGTCTCTTGGTGAATTTTTGTAGCAGTGTAGTTCCACGATCTTCTTCTGATGTTATCCTTTTGGGAGCGACCACACCTATGTTATCGATAGAGAATGAGTTTTTTACCATATTATGCAGTATCGTATCGCACTCACAAATATGGAGATTAAAAGACTCTTTAGAGTCTTTTCCGCCTCCTTATATGAGCCATCCTAATTCGGTGCGCGCGGCCACTGGTTCAGATGGTTTGTTTTCGCGTATCTCTTTTGGGATCCCTAGGCTCCAGTGGTTAGCACCTATCAGTAGCCACGGTGTGGCGTTCTTGTAGCTGGAGATTGGCAGATTTCTTAAGTGGTGAAAACGTACGCTGAGTGCTTCATAATTTAAAGTTTGTGTTGGGAGCGATAACTTACGGACTGTGTGCACTTCTAATGATGTGAGCTTGTCTTCTGTCCCGGCGATAGTTACTACAACACGCTCTGATTTGCTTTCTGTCCGTTGCACCTGCCCTGTCCATTTAAGGCACAATGGTTGTGGGGTCCCTTCCTGTTCTTATTCGACGGCAAGATCTTCCTCGCATAAACTAACAGATGAGCCCTCGTCTATGAATGCGAACGTATTTATTGTTTTGTTTTTTCCGACAACAGTTATTGGCAAAACCTTAAACAATGTTTTGTGGTTTAGTTCGCTATGCGCGTTGACGTTTATCGCGTCTTGTGCGCCGTCTCTTTCTTCCGATTTGTTTACTTCTGGGAAGAAACGATGGAGTAGAGCGTGATGGTTGTATGAACACCCGTTGACACCGCACTTTTTTTCACTCTTGCATACGCTGTAGGCGTGTGGGTATAGGCATTGTTTACATAAATTATTTTTTCGCACTATACTACATCGTTCACCGCGGTCGGCTTTCATAAAGTATTCACAGTTGGCCACATTCTTACATAGCATCTTGCACACACGGCATTTTCTCTGTTGCCCTTCGTCGTGCGTATTTATGAAAGCGTTTTTTGTCTTGTTTCGAGTATTGTTTTCGCTTGCAGAGACATTCGCTGTCGCCACTGTCACGCTGCTAGCAGAGAGTCCGAAGTTAAATATCCAGTTGGAGAATTCAAGGAGGTTAGGTCTTTCGTTTACTTGCATTAAATCTAGTTTATGCGTTCCCCAGATGAGCTGGTATTGCGTGGGCATTTTTTCGATAAGCTCTTGGAGAAGTGAGGAATTATTCAACTCATCGTGCAGTCCACATGCTTCAATAGTGGCGATAAGGCTTTTAACGTTAACGGCGAATGTAGTAAATGATTCTAGTTTATTTGTATTTATCGGTGGCGTGGACTTAATTCTTGCTTTGATAGACTGTAGGAT
Organism: Melanostoma scalare; assembly: GCA_949752695.1. Taxonomy (NCBI): domain Eukaryota; kingdom Metazoa; phylum Arthropoda; class Insecta; order Diptera; family Syrphidae; genus Melanostoma; species Melanostoma scalare. Next base: position 154,541,220 of record OX456984.1, on the reverse strand, counting down.
CTTTTTTGGTTGTCCAAATAGAAGTTTTAAAGTAGAAATTTGCAGCAGGGACGCACGACGGATGAACGAGTATTTGTTGCACAGATCGAAGAGCTTCTCCTCGAAGGCACTTTTGCATCCTTAAAAGATTCTCGGCGTCGGTCAGTCCACAGATCGTTGTAGACCAGTCAAATGTGGAACTTAATACTGGCCACTCTTCCGGTTGGCCCGAGAATATAGGCAGTTCTTTCGGAACGGAATGCCGCGCCTGTATTTGCTCCTTTGTTAGATTCGGACAGGATATTTGTGTTGAGGATGCAAACGAATTTGAGTTTAGATTGCCGTAACTCTGGTTGGGTATCCTATTTTGCGTGTTGACGTTTTGTGGGTGTATATATGCGCCGTCTGGCTCTAAAGGGCGCCTGGAATAAATGAGTCCTGCCGGAACGTTACGAAATGTTGAGTTGGTGTTAGCTAGTCTGTTTGTTTCGCAAGTACCAGTTACATTTGAAACTAATGGGGCGGTGTATAGTTGAGTATTCATATTATTCGATGCAGGTTCGGGTACTCTCCGTGGCTGACTGGATGCTGTTGTTGTTGTTGGAGGATGCGGTTCTTCTGTTGCAGGTGGAATTGGTGGCAGAGAAAACCTGACGCTTTCGTTTCGTGAGAGTACTTCGTTTGGGTTTTTATTGGTTTTGTCCCCGGCTTGCATGGGGTAAGGTTCTGGGATGTCCTTCTCAGTTTCTGAGTTGATGTTGGGCATATTTTGTGGAATTACTGTGCTGTTTGAGCTTGCGAATTCTCGTTGGTCATCGAGCCATGCCCTCACAGACGTGGAGTTGCTGCTCTTACTTTCGTTTTCCTCGCATTGCTCGGCTAAGATTTGATATTTCTTTTTTAAGAATTCCTTGTTTATTGCTAGCTCGGCTAAAGCTAGTTCGCGTTCTTCTTCTGCTCGTTGCAATTCTAGAGCTGCTCTACGTGTTTGAGAGCTCTTGGATATGTTTGAAGGTGCTTTCGCGGACGACGAACAGAAAGTTGGGCTTGCAAGATGGCATGTCTGGCATTGCCAGTCGGTGGGCGAAGACACGTTGGCGTCGATGCAGCATTTGTGAAACTGTTTATGGCACGAAGAGCAGCATATCATTTCTTGGTTATTAGGGTTAGTGCAGTTTTGGCACAGTGATACATGATCTGCTCTTGTTTGGACAATTTGGTCGTTTGGTGATGCGATAGTATGGCTTGGTGGGGAAGGTGATGGTTGACCCTGCGAATTAGAAGTGCTCATATTGTACTTACGGTTTGGTATGGTGTGTTATAGAACACGTGTGCTTTGCTGCCCAGTTGGTAGGTTGTAATTCTCAAAATGATAGCTATACTTCGCGGTTGTTGTAGTTGTGAACTACATAAAGAATTTTAAATTTGTTGGGTTAATGCATTTGGCCTCTGGAAGATTCTGAACCTCTTTTAAAGAAAAACAACCACATTTAGACTTAGGCGAGTGGTTCTTTATTGTAATTCAGTATAAGTAGGTTGAAATTCCTGAAACAGTTGTTTATTCATTAAACTATCTCAAATATTATTTCTATTACTTACTTTATGGTATAGAAACCAAATGATTATTTCAAATTTCTACGATTTATCTTATCTTAAACAATTTTTGAGTTAAAGTGTATAGAGCGAAAGTCGGAAATAGAATGAAGTGACATTTGTTACATATAAGTAAGGTTTTAAAATTTAAAGGTACCAGAAGGGTCGTAGTGAATGTAATAGATTTGGTTAAGGGTGATCTTAGTGGCGATAACACAAGCTATTTAACCGATTTCCAGCTGGTTTAAGAGCTGGACTATCCACCACAGATCAAATTTTTGCCCTTTCGAGCGTTATGTGGACAACAACACGGAACTTTTTTTGTAGATTTGAGGGCTGCATTTGACACTATAAACCGTAATTCGGTGCTGAACAAACTTTCCAACCTCGGTCTATCGTCGAAACAAACAGTTAGTAACGAACACTACTTCTCCAGCTTGGAACGGTATCATAGTGTCTTAATTCTTTGAAAAAACTTCCGATAATGCACAAGGGTATGATTTATGTCCGATTTTGTTTGCTTTTTTCATTGACGATGTATCAAATATCTTTGAAGTTTGAGTAAAGGTAGGGAATGAACAAATAAGAGTCTTGCTTTATGCTGACAATTTGGTTTGGCTAGCTGATAGCTAGTCCTCCCTCACTCCAGCTTCTCATGAACCACTTGAAATCATACTATACGAATTACGGGATTATTAAAAAAACAAACACCTCCAAATCAAAAATCATGGTCTTCGAAGCAGTAAACAGGAGGAAATTTGGTTCCTGCGGAACCGTATTAAAGTTGTTAAGCAATGAAAATACCTCGAAGTTCTAGTTTCAAGTAATTTAGACCTGAGTCCCCATTTAAAAGAAAAATGTTTGGCTACGAAAACAGCTATCAACCTCATGTGAAGCCGTTATGCCGTCATGTGAAACGTTCTCCGTACTAGAAGCACTACTAACACGTTCCTGTGCTACGGAAGCCAAGTAGTCGGGTACGAGTTTGTGGAAGAGCTTGAAGCGCTTCAGAGATTCTTCTTCAAACGTATCATCAGGCTAACAACATCAACACCTATACTTATGCTTTACATACAAAATCAGGAATTTCGCAAATTTATCTGAAAAATCTGAAAGGAAGTGATGATTTTATTATCAGAGTATGTGGTGGCCCGATAACAACTTTGCAAAAACTCTGGTAATACAGAAACCACAGAGACAGACACTTCCTGCTTCGAATTCTAAAATCTAAACTCTAGAAATTTTTCGATCCTTAAAAAGAATGTTAGTAATGCTGTAATGCTTCAATTAGCACTATGTGAGGGAATACACTTGTATAATAATCAACGTTATCCCAATCCAAGACCCACTTGGAACAGCCCAGTACCTCCAAGACCAACTAACCCCAAACCACCACAACCGATGGAAATCGGTACAAACCCGACAGATTATTTACATGAATCTACCGACAAATAATAATAATAAAAATAACTGATAGGTAACATCACAGAACAGAAATATTTGTAAGAAGAACAACTCAATGAACACTGTGCCCGAGCCTACTTGGAAGAAAATTTACGAAGAGGGAAACGGAGAAGACTGTACTGAGGTAAATTTTTTGACACAATCCACAGGAATGGAAAAGTCCTAAAATGTTTGATAGACACTGGGGCTAACAAGAATTTCATATCCAAAAAAAAAGGCTGAAAATAGCATTCCGACTAGTTCTCCATTTAAAATACAGTCTGCCACCGGTTAGTTGTAGAAATAACAAGTTAGTGGTCCATTCCATAAATCTGTTAATAACAATGCTCTTATTGTCTTCCATGTTCTCCTACATTTTTTTATGGTAACTTAGGCGATGATACTCTCAAAAAACTAGAAGCCATTATAGGCAGAAAAATAATAAAATAAACACGGTGGCGCAACAGAACGAGGAACCAAAGGGACAAGCGCATTTTTCACAACCATGCCTTGTGAGGAAATTTAGGGGACTCACAATTTTCTGCTGGTTCCGAATGGCGAATCGAGAAAGCGCTTTTCATGACAAGGAATTTACTAATGGAGGACTTGTCAATTCCTCGCGAAAGGCGATACCTACTATCTTTTATATTCCAAGAAATTGTCAAACCATTTTCCAGGAATTTTCTATGTTGTATGATTAGTTGACTAAGCTGTATTCAAATTATAAAAGTTGTTATCACTACATAGTATAAAACAAAGTCGCTTCCTCTGTCTACGCAACGAATTTTGATGCGTTTTTTTTTAATGAATGGAGTGATTCAAGAGGAAGCTTTTTATGTATAATACAAGCATATTATAGTAGTAGAGAAAAGCCGAAAAATTTAGAGATTTGTAATGTGATGTCGTAACAAACATATTATTCTGCGCGTGCATTGCAAACGCTGGCTAAACGCTAAACCTTACGAGATAGATCAAATTTATGTAATACGAAATTGTATATCTTAAAAAGATGAATAAAAAAGCCCGTGACAGCATATGTTTATCTCCTAAGGATAACCCACAGTAACCATTTTTATCTTTTACATATTACAAACAAAAAAAAATATGGGTTATTTACCAAGCTATTTTAAACGATACAGTGTCATTTTTTATCAAATTAAATACATAAGATACGTTGTGCATTTCATGTAGATCAAAATTGCCCTTTACAGCATGTGATTTAAATGAATATTTTCGAAGATATTACAGATTTAAAAATTGCGGGACGTAGCGTTTGCGGCGGTACCAGCTGGCCGGGCGGCGCGCGGGCGAGAGCCTATAAATGGCCCGTCGGAGGCCGCGGTTCTCCCTATCCCACCGTTCAACTACAAACCCGCCGTCGATAACCAGGAATGAACTACCTGAGAAAACGAAAAAGTCAACCGACTTCTATTTTTATTACTCTTTTGTCATTTAAATCATACAATATTCTATAATATTTTAAGTTAAGACAATGTATATGGTTAGGCCCCTTATGTGCCAACAAAAGATTATTATCGTAGTATCCTAATTAGTTATAAGTCAAATTGTATAAATTGCGGTTCTCCCTATAAAAAATAAAAAAATAAAAAATAGGGTGGCGCAACAGAGCGAGGAGCCCCAGGGACTAGCGCGTTTCTCACAACCATGCCTTGTGAGGGGAATGGAGGGGACCTACAATTTTCTGAAGGTTCCGAACGGCTAATCGAGAAAGCGCTTTTCTTGGCAATGAATACTAACGGAGGACTTGCTAACTCCTCGCGAAAGGCGATACCCGTGAAAAAACATTTTTGCCTCTGTTGGGATTCGAACCACGAACCTCTGAATTAACAGGCGGACATGATATCCATCACACCACGGGTACCACGTTCTCCCTATAGCACTTTGAATTTAGCAGCGATCGGACGCGTTTATTATCGGAGCTCTCTAGCGAGGAAAATAAATCATACCTGTGCGAAGCCGGGGCGGGTCGCTAGTTATTTATAAATTCAGTTCAGTGGTAGCAAGCCGAAAATATAACCGATTTTTAAATATATTAGGGGAGTTTTTTGACAAAGCTGTCATATATACTGGGTGTCCCGTAATTCGTTTTACATACTTTGGGATATGATTCTTGGTCATATTCTAAAATGGTTAAACAGTAAAGTCAATTTCTCAACTTTGACATCACTTTTTGACAATTTAAAAATACCCTAACTTTGGTGTACCCTGACCTGTGTTAAATTCGATATCTCTGTCAATACTGATGATAGAGACATAATCTTAGACTTAATTTTTTGAAGAAATGACATTTTGTATTTTTTCAAGTATCATAAAATATATGGGTTTTTGAGAACGCTTATTCCTAAGTTTTTTTTTTTATTATTGTATTGTTCATCTGTTAAAAATAAGGAAACTCTATGTTTATAAGGCATTTTCTGAAAAAAAAGACCTCAAAGTCAAAATTTTGTTTCGAGGAGAAAACTTTGAAAATCTGGCAACCCTAAACCTATGGAAGCTCAACTCAAATACAGTCTTAAAGATTGTCATTTCTTCAAAAAATTAAGTCTAAGATTATGTCTCTATCATCAGTATTGACAGAGATATCGGATACACCAAAATTAGCGCTTTTTTTAATTGTCAAAAAGTGATGTCAAAGTTGAGAAATGGACTTTACTGTAGATAGATAGATAGATAATTCTTTATTTATGATTAAATTATTACAATTGAGTTTGTTTTCTTAAGAATAAGGACATGGCAGTTCTGCCGTCTGCCTGAGTTAACATTTCATTTTAAATTAAAAGGAAATTGAAAGTCTAAAAGAAAAGAAAATATATTATTAAATATTATTAAAGATATTATATGTAATATGTAATTAAAAGAAATGCATTTGTAACAATATTTTATGTTTAAATTACAGAATCGTATTGGGTTGAGTATAATTTGTGTAATGATATAAATCAATTTTATAATGATTTGAAACACAAAAAAAAAAGGGTTTTTCAATTTTAATATGATTTGAAACATAAAAAAAATACAATTTTATCATGATTTGAAACATAAAAGAAATTCGAGCAGCAATATAATTTGTATAATGATATCAATTTTGTAATGATTTAAAACACAAAAAATTTTTTTTTTTTTTTGTAAACTGCAATGTCTGAGCAAAATTCATATTTAAGTTTAGAAACTATTACGGTAATTAATCGCATGTTGGCAATATGTATTTATAAAGAGTTGGCCAACCTAGTGTTCCATTCAATATGTCGATGAGTCGAGCTTAGGATAGGTAACTTTCCTGGAAATATAATCGACGTATCTCTTGAAGCATTGGACAGATAGCAATGAAGTGGTACACATCTTCAACTTCCCTTCTGTTACACAAATTACATAGCTGTGTTAGATCAGATCGATGTGGCATAAAATTTAAGTTAATCATTCCAACTCTCGCTCTAAAAATGGTACCTATAACTTCAGAAGATAATTCATTACTAAAGTAAGAGGCTTCAATTGACAATCTGTGATTAAGGTTCCGGTAGATAGTTCGCGATGTTGATGCAGATGCTCTTAATAAATTTTGGGTATACATTCTTTCGTCTACTTTTGCAATTACATCTGCAAATATGTGCTGCCATTCTTCCACATTCGATTCTTGTAGAGATAGAATTACTCCATGGGATAGTGCTAATTATTTCCATTCTTTGAATGGAGAGGAGTTCCTTTGCAGAAGTCTTATCAATATTTTCTTGTGAAGATTACCGTCACTTCTTCTCATTACTTTAACAATGTAATCTGAGTTAATTTTAAGGCAATGCGTGTAAATAGAGGTTATTCCAGACTCAACGTAAATGGTATAGTTTGGCGTAGAATTCGGCAGTCTTAACAAACGCTTGAAGAAATACTTCTGGATTGCTTCAAATGCTTCAAAATACATATGTCCAAAAACCTGGACACCATAACATAAGCACGTATTAACAGTAGCATTGAAATCAATGTTTTGGTTCCCAAAAAACTTTGGCCACATAAGGCTTAAAGCAAGTTTAGCCTCATTACTTTTTTCCTTTGAATGCTTGATAAAGTTAAGGTTATGAGTTATCAAAACGCCAAGGTACTTAAATTCTTGAACAACCTCAATATGTTGGTTATTCAATTGCCAATTTTCTTCTGGCTGCCTTCTTCTTTTCCGTGGTTCAAAAATCATTATTTTAGTCTTGCTGATATTAACCTGCAAGCTCCAACAAAACGTATTCAACTTGTTGATTTGCAGTTGTAAAGTGGAAGGATTATCGGCCAACAATACTAAATCGTCAGCGGAAAGTAAGACTTTTATTAAGGTATTTGCATATAGTACTCCTCCAGGTAGTATATCACACAAGACTTTACTGTATAACAATTTTTTTCTTAGAATATGACCAAAAATCATACCCCAAAGTATGTAAAACGAATTACGGGACACCCTGTATATAACATGATATCCAAAAAACGCATCCCGGACAGCACGGTTTTTTTTTATTTGAGGGTTGGTGTTCTTGATCCGTTGGCAAATCCAAAAAAGTCAACAAATGAACTTTTTTTTACCAAATTCGCACAAAAATGCAAAAAATATTTGCTAAAAACCTAAAGCAATTGTATTGAAAGGATAATGGAATTATTCCATCGTGAAATTAACGCAGGTATATAATTTGTTTTTTGTTAGTTTAGAAATGTCGAAATGGAGTCGTTCATCAAGGGATGAAGTAGTTTCTCTTGTGTTTCCTTATCTCTGTTTACATGCAGGGGTTAAATTAACATGAGAATTAAAATTTCTGTGCCAGGTGAAAAATATACTGTGATTTGTTTTAGATAGCTTGAATTTGTTCTAAAATAACAGAAAGTGTTCGAGCTTTGGAAAAAATGTCATCATTCACAGAAATATGAGAAAAGATATTTGCAAAACTTGTTCGTCTATCGTGTAACAGAATCTTTTTTTAATTCCATTACATTATTTTATAAGTAAATCTTTGTCTACAAATCTAACTCTTAAAATCAATGAACTTCCAAAAATCAAAATTTAAAGGAACAAAATTCATGCGACATAAGATTTTATTCAGTTAAACACTTTTAAACAGACCCTATGATATCCATTTTGCTTTGTTCGATATACATGAAAGCCTCTAGTCTAGACGCACCAACATTTAAAAATGAAGCATCGAAAAACTCATTCGATACATAACCATCCTTTTATCGGCAAGATCGGTTTATGGCGATGTTGTTTTCGTTATGCATGTAAAATCCTGATATATATACGACAGCCTTGTGAAAAAACAAACCTATTTACAGTGATAACTTCAATGCAAAACTCACCACATCATCTTTGTACTTTTGTTATCTGTCAGCATAGCATCTACACCTACTTACTCACCGCGCCAATTATTTCATTTATCAGTGTTTCTTTTGGGAGTGGTACGGAATCCCCAAAAAAAAAAATCCCCATCGGTTAAAATCCCCAAAAATTAAAATCCAACTTGCTAATATCCCCACAGACATAATGCACATGGATGAAATCCACAACTGAGTAATCTTTTTTGCCAAAATCCCCACGAAATCTCCAAATCCCCAGTGTCCGTGTACATCTAAATTATGTGCATATATAGTTTTCAGAAAAATCTCATGAAATTATCTCATTGTGATACTAATTAATAAGTGATAATGATTAACAGTTTCTTAACAACAACTATGAATGCATGACTGCATCCACTTTTTAGTTTGACTTACGTATTCATGGTGCGCAGTGTTCTGTCTTAGTTAAAAGAAAATTAAATTTAAATTAAAATTAAATTTTAAATTTAAGAATGAAGAGAAACTTTTTTTGATTTTTTTTTTTTCGTTTCATTTAACACTTTGAAAGGGACCTTATTTTCTTCGCATTATTGTAACATGTGCATTACTTTTTTGAATATTTTTCATTAACTTACAAATTTTGAAAATGTATTTTCATTTCAATAGACATAACGATTTTATAAAGAATTTTATGTTTACTCTTTTATTTTAATTTTTTCTTTACATTTTCCTGCAAACATCCCCAAAACAAATATGTTCAAGTAGTGAATCATGCGATAAAATCGCGCGCGCGATTTTATCGCATGATACACTACTTGAACATATTTGTTTTGGGGATTTTGGTTTGGGGATTTTAGCTTTGTAGATTTTCTCTTTGGGGATTTCACAGCTGGGGATTTTAATTTGGGGATTTTGCGTTTGGGGATTTACGTTTGGGGCTTTTGGTTTGGGGCAAACGTCACCAACCCGTTTCTTTTTCGTGATACCCGTGGCGTGATGGTTAGCATATCGACCTGCTAACACAGAGGTTCGAGGTTCGAATCCCAGCAGAGGCAAAAATGTTTTCTCATGGGTATTGCCTTTTGCGAGGAATTCACAGGTCCTCTGTTAGTAAATTCATTGCCATGAAAAGCGCTTTCTCAATTAGCCGTTCGCAACCGGCAAAAAATTGTAGGTCCCCTCCATTCCTTCACAAGGCATGGTTGTGAGAAATGCTCCTCGCTCTGTTGCGCCACCCTATTTACTTATTTTTAAAGTTTCTTTTTTGTTGTATCTGCATTTGACATTGATATTTAATGTCTCTGGAAGCAAAAATTTCGTCTGGTTCTCAGTTTCGTTTGGTCATTTTAATTTTTGATACATTTTCTTCATTAAATATAACTTTTTTCGAAAATCCTAACTAATATTATAAATGTGAAAGTATCTCTGTCTGTCCGGCTTTCTATGTTACCGTCTCTCGCCCAAACTACTGAATTGATTTAAATGAAATTTTGTACAGACATAGTCTAGAACCTGAAAAAGGTCATAGGCTATATATTATACCCACTGAAGCACTCCATTTCAGGCAAAAATCATATGAAATAAGCACTTGATATCATAAATAATAATTTACCACACTTTTAAGAAAATGAATTAAGAAATCACTAGTTACTTACCAGAATTAATATATATTTATTATTGAATCATAAATTGTATGATGATGATAATTATTATTAACTTCACTTATTATTAAAAGTTCGATGCACAGAAAATTAGTAATGCGGCGCGACGAGTGACTGCTATGACTTTTACGAATCGAATGACGCGTTTTACTCAAATATAGATCAACAATTTTTATAATTGTATTTTTGTCTCGATTTTCATATTGATGACTGCGTATAAGTCTAAGATTAGGTCTCTATCATCAGTATTGACAGAGATATCGAATTTAACTCGAATTCAACTAACTTTCTATCGAAATATAGAATGTCAATACAAGCATGACTATCTTGTAAGGCTTCAATCGTATTCGGCTGAGAAATAGACTAACGACTTTTTATAACCCTACAAGAATATTCAAGAGGCTTTAAAGCAGATGATATTGCCGGCCAACTTACAGGGACAGTTCGAGAGTTAAACTGCTCACCAAATACATCCTTCATCACATTGTTTCACGAACTGTGTGGCATGTGGCACGCTCTTGATGAATCCACATGTGGTAGGTCAATCGGCTTCAATTTTTGCAGCAGTAAAATTTTCCTTGTGTTAACATTTCACGATCCTCATTAACACTGGACGCTACGATTGCAATCGATTCATCGGAAGGCACTGTACTCATGCGAGTCGATGGTTAAATGTTTAACAAAGTAAATTGGGTGGTAACAGGAAAAATTGTTGATTCACCAGGTCGATTATGACTACCATAATTGTAACAAACGATGCTCATTTTGCACAGAGATAGTAAATTTCAACAGTTTGCAATCGTTGCTCTTTCTCCTTTGTGAGTCTTTCCATGGCAAAGTTTCAGATTATACTGAACATTTTTCACTTCGACAGATGACCCATGACGTTCGGACACCTTTGGACACAACCAGTGCAGCCAACCTAAAAAACTTAACTCGTAAAAAATCACACTAACACTTAGAGTCTGGCCAAAATCAAAGTTGCAACTACGAATCTGTACTTGTAATTTACAATTACAAATTTGCAAACCCGGTTTTGTTCTTAGTTCTTAGTAACACACTTGTGATTGATCCTAATAAAGCTTTAGAAAAAAGAATTGTAGGTCACAAGTGTTCAAAATTCTTGTTGTACCGGCACAGCATCAAGAATAACTTGTTATTTATAACAGTTTTTTCGCGATATTGTTGAACGTTGTGCTGCGTAGACATCAAAATGAACAAGGATAAATATTTTCCGCCTCTCTTATAATAGACAAAAAAGATATATTGTTCGGAAAGTTTTCGGATTACTTGACACATCCAGACAAAGTAAGAAAATGGAAAAACATTTTTAATTCTTTGCAGTCTCAAACGCTTCTCATCAATAAAGACTGGAAATATTGATTTGTTAGGTCAGCACACAACGTTTTCGAATATTAAACTGACGACTGCAGTGCGCATTTAAAAACTGTTAACTTTGGTATCCCATACATATCGGCAGCTCCATGGTATTGTCCTCCATTCCCCAGCCAACGTAAAGCTGTTAGAAACTGCTGCTTTGGTGCACAATATTTTCACTCGAGTGGGCTATTTGCGGTCCAATGATTGGAATTATTTCCTCTGCCTTGCATCGACTGAGGCGAAATTTTTTATTTAAATGAAATAAGTCCAATATATCACAATCTATACGAGGCCGATAACTTTTTTTTTACTATCATAATATCATCACTCTGACTGCTATTGCCTTCGTCGCAAAGACAATTTCATTATGAGAGATAACAAATTTGTAACAAAAATTACACGTCAACCGTCATCTGTAGAATATTCTTACAAATTTAAAAAAATTTGTAAATCTATTTTCTTCGGTGAAATAAAAATTCACAAATTAGTTTTACATTAACAAGTTTGTTACTTTTACAGTACAACTTTAATTTTGTGTTGGTAAAACCGAACAGGAGATTTTTCCACAAATTTCCTTTTGTAAAACACAACTGCAATATTTTAATTAACAACGTTTGGTGAAGCAACATTTTTACAAAAACTCACTCAAACTTTGTTAAAAAACCATTTTAATCACAAATTTGTTAGTTGGTAAAATAGGCCACTGATCGTATTAAATGTTTATCAAACAATACCGACACATTGTCACTTACAGCAGTAGTAGAAATGAAACCCAGATTGACTACCATTTTATGTAACCTATGGCAAAAGGTAGAAATAGTAGGTACTGATGGCACTTCCGACGTCATTTCATAGAAATTTTGCCAAAAATCTTCATTTCTGACATGGGGCTGTAAAGTTAAATAAAACAATACTTTGATATTTATAATAAGGATTGTAGATTGGTTTATCAACACTTTATAAAGTTACGATGTAAAGTCGTTGGATAACTTCTCCGAACTGTCTCACGCCTCGTGGTCGTTCAGAGGTTGACATATGCGAAACGTCAGACACTTATCAGTCACTTGACAGTGACATACTGATGGTAGGATTATATACATCTCTCATCTCTCTTCTTCAAATCAATAAGCAAGCAAGTTTTGCCAGCCTCCCACACCTTGTTGTAGTGGGAGCTGTTAAATCACTCGAAGAACCTTGCTGCAATTGTGGTGGAGGTGATATAGTCGCGTTAGGTGGGGTCATCTCTGGTACGATGTTTAGTGGTTGTTGCAGTGACGATCTTTGGTCAGTAGTCATGGCTGTGGAATCTGATGTATTATCCTGGACGGATGGAACGGTGGAACGCCTCTTAATATTTGCATTGGTTGGTTTAATGTTTGCTGTATTACGACGAATGATGCGTACGTTATCGTTTCTCAGTTTATTCGACCTCGGATGTTGCTTATTTGTTCCACAGTTGCTGGCCCCCATTCCTGATTGTGGATTCTTGTCAGTACTCGGCTTCCTACCTCTAATGGACGGTGTCTGCTAGCTCCCCTATCTGCATAGACAGCTTGATTTTCTCAACCCTGCCATTAGTTTTGGAACATTGCGTTGTGGTGTACCTGTGGGTAAAAGAGATGTTACAGTTATTGGTATACCTGACCTAAGATTTCTAGAGTATAGTCACTGTGCGGGTGAACCCAAGGAACCTCTCGGCGTATTCATAAAGTTTAACAACCCCAGCTGAGGTTCGGTGTTGTTGTAGTCGCATTTCTTACGGATGTTTTTGGCGGTTTGGACAGTTCTCTCTGCCAAGCCATTTCCACTTGGATGGTATGGTGAACTGGTTCTGTGTTCGAATTTCCACTCCGAAGAAAATTGCTTGAAGTCAGAACTTGAAAACTGCGGGCCATTGTCACTCTCCACTATCATGGGAATTCCATTAGTAGCAAATATATTTTTCAGGAATTTTATGACGTTCGCCGCAGTTGCCTCTCGTAATTTTGCAAATTTGAGAAAACCCGAATAACTATCGGTTAATATTATGTAATCCTTACCTTTGTAATAGAACAGGTCTGTGGCTACAATTTCGAACGGGAATTTCGCAACTTCTTTGACTGCCACTTTGTTATTGTTTCTCTGGTGTACTTGGCATGCTGCGCACTTTTCTATGAGCTACATATGTCTTTATTCAGAATACGTTATTTTTTGCTCTGCGTACGCATTTTTCATAGCAGAAATGTCCCTGATGAATATAGTTTAACATATTGGCTCTCAATTGAATAGGAATAACAACCATGTGTGACTTGTAGATAACACCCTCGTAAACTGACAACTCATCCTTGAATGTCCAGTAAGGTCTTACGCTTACCGGAAGGCATTCTTTTTTGATCGGCCATCCATTGATGATGTAATGTATGATTTTTTTGGAGGTTTCATCCTCTTTGGTTAGTTTTTTCAAACGTTCATGCTCTTTATCCGTTACGGCGAGTGTCATTCGAACTTCTAACTCGGAGCCTTCTTCTGACATCGCCGTCCGTCGGTTGGTTTACGCAGTCTCTACTCAAAGGATCTGCAAAAATCATTTTTTAGCCTTTTTTGTAGACTACTTTTGGGTTGTAGTTTAGTACACTTAGGCGAATACGTAAAAGCCTAGCTGGTGATGAATGAAAGGTTCTCGTAAATATTGTTTCAAGAGGCTTGTGGTCCGATTCAACTACTAGCTCCTTTCCCCACACGTATTGATGGAATTTTTCGAAACCAAACTTTTTAGCCAGCGCTTCTTTCTCCAGTTGCGAGTAACGTTGCTGACATTCGGTAAGAGACTTTGATGCGTAAGCAACTGGCTGATCTGATTGTTACAGCACAGCGCCGAGTGCAACTGAGCTGGCATCAACTTGCAACTTAACATCCTCATTGACATCATATAGCTTCAGTACTGGAGGCTCGGTGATTAAATTTTTCATCTTTTCAAACGCGGCTAGTGGGAGCTGTTAGGGGCATTTTCATTTTAGTGGCTACGTTTATTTTACCACATCGGAAACGATTCAAGCTCTTCAGGCCAATAGTATCCAAGAAATCCTGAAACCGTCAAATAAGGTCCTACAAGATTGGAGTGACAGAACGACGATGTGCTTTATAATAAATGTGAATATTTGGTCTAACTTGTATTTGGCCCACCCTTACTTAAAGCAATGCAAACATGCAAATATGACTCCAGTGCAAAGGATATCACTTTTTTGAGTAATAAAAACAACAGAAAAAGTTTTTTTGGCAGTAATATGAGGCTCCAGAAAAAAACCACTTCCTCTTTATCATTGGGTCTCCAGAAAGTCTTTTATTTGAGCTAATCTAACATTTACATCAGTTTGATTTGCTATGCTAAACGAATACAAACCCAGAGTTTCAATAAATACGCCTGACATATGCACGTCTGGCAAATATAAATTTTAACCACCAGTGACCAATACCTGACACAAATGCTAAAAGACCTAAAAATCCTTTCAGTTGTTTTGATATTTTTTGTTTTCTAAAAGATAAACAGCCAACCAGCTGTTTGTGTCAGAATCTCAGACACGAGCTAACGATGTCATAAAATTGTACCCATTGCCAGATTTAACTGCCATTTAACAGCCCCATTTAATCACCCTCTCTTTATCCCTTCTCCAACCCCCTGTAGGCATAGCCCACCACTTAAATACACATCTTTTAAATTGTTTATATCCGCCTAAATAAATCTCTCTATGCCATTTTCAACGTTCTTTAATATATTCATCTCCGGGGCGAACAAAACAGCAAACAAAAAAAAAACCTATTTCGTACACATATCGTTTTGGCCTTCGAATAAAACAAAATCAGAAAGGAAAAACATCCAGTCATACGTGATTCTTCTGCTCTCCAATTCATCACTCGTTGACAGAATGTCCTTTTTCATCCTTTATTTCCAATTTTCAATTCAAATGTACACAGTCTCGTTTGAAATACCCCTCGTGCCTGGTCCTCGAGCTAAGGCTCCGGCTTTGGTTAACCAATTCTGAAACGGTCGTCGCGCGTATTTGTATTTGCATTTTGGAATTGACGACGAATTGAACAAGAACGCCACGGAGAGAGGAAAGGAAAACAAACGACCAAGCAATGTGGTAGATGAATGAATGATTTTCGGGGAGATTCTAGCCCGATAAAGGTTAAAAATAAAAAAGAAGAAAATTTGATGCCTTTCAAATCGAATATTCAAATCTATAAAGCAATTCCTTGAACAGGGTTGGCTTTTACCCAAGAAGACAGCATGGGCCTCACATTTTGTAGGAAAGTTTATTCAATTTCTTCATTTACGAGAAACTATTTAGAATAAAGAAATTTATTGTCCAAAATAGACAATTCTAAAATCTTTAAATATTTTTCGGAATGAAATTGAAATTGAAATCGAGTTGCGAGCACTCTGTTTTCATGAAATACAGCCTTTCACCCTTGTCTTTCCGTTTAATGTCAGTCCACCCACTCTGAAAGGGTAAATATGTTTCCTTTTAGATTATTTTACTTTAATGCCTCTTAGGAAACGAATGAATAAATAACTTAAAAAGACAAATCCTTATAAAGAGGGTAGCTGCAGAGACAGATGTATTAAAAATAATTGAATCTATGACATTTTTGAGAAATCGAAAAGAGTTATGAGTAAAGACTGTTTTGCTGTTTATTGCCAATTCTATACTCACTCATTATACAAATAAAATTCCATTGACAATGAAGGTATGTAGCTGTTTGTTGGATTCTAGCATTTAAAATCTAATAGCCATTACTTGCTTTTGGGTTTAAGTTTCACTCAAGTCGTTGAGGATGAACTGAAAAGTCTTATTGAATGGTTTTTGACTGCAACTTGGCTGCAATCTAGTTAACACTGCTAGCTGAAATATTCAAAGAAGATATGATTTGGATATTTTCTTGAAGGAGCGTTGTCGGTTTTTCGTTGCTGATTCAATGGACAAAAATGATGCAATAGCAAGTAGCTCTGTCATTTACAGAAAATATAATAAAATTTGTTCTTCCTGGAGCACATTTCGACCTCGAGTGTAAAGAGCGAACATAGGACTCCCCGAAGCAGTACACTTTGTAGAACATGTAAATTGCACAACATGAGTAATTATTTCTTCAAACTCTGAATATTTAAACTTTTCTTAGCAAACTACTTTTTAAGGGAAATTTGTTTTTGTTGCTCTTTAGGGTGTTGCTTTTTAGGGTTTCTCTCAAATCTAAGTTGTTTTTGTTTATAGTCAAATATTTCGTTCTCTCATTTAAAGTAAAGGTAGGAGCAGGGAAGATGGAGTTAGTTGCTAGAGTTAGTTGCTAGAGTCAGAGGTAGGAGGGGTAGGAGGTAGGAGGTAGGAGGTAGGAGGTAGGAGGTAGGAGGTAGGAGGTAGGAGGTAGGAGGTAGGAGGTAGGAGGTAGGAGGTAGGAGGTAGGAGGTAGGAGGTAGGAGGTAGGAGGTAGGAGGTAGGAGGTAGGAGGTAGGAGGTAAGAGGTAGGAGGTAGGAGGTAGGAGGTAGGAGGTAGGAGGTAGGAGGTAGGAGGTAGGAGGTAGGAGGTAGGAGGTAGGAGGTAGGAGGTAGGAGGTAGGAGGTAGGAGGTAGGAGGTAGGAGGAAGGAGGTAGGAGGTAGGAGGTAGGAGGTAGGAGGTAGGAGGTAGGAGGTAGGAGGTAGTTTAATTAATTTTGGTGGGGGCAAAACCCCTATTTATTAGGCTTAATACAAGCTATTAACTTACAAACTAAGAAACTTAATAGCTAAGACTTACTAAGTAGTTGGAGGGCTAAGGAGACGAAGTTTTAGGCAGGGAGTACTCATATAGAAGTCAAAACAAGAGGAGTGGGAGTTGACATTTCTCAGCATTCGGGAGATGGGTTCATTGGAGCCGTAAGAGGTTCGATGGGTGGGAAGATAGAAGAGACGGGGATTCCGGGTGTAACGAGGGTTAGTATTTAGGAAGATGGATTCGTTAAGGGCTGGACAGTAAATGGTACCTGTGAGGATTCGGTGAATGAAGAGAACGTCAAATATTTCTCTTCGATCTTTCATCGTATTTAGGTTTAGGAGTTTGATTTGGTCTTGGTAAGGAGGAAATATCAGGGGATTACTCCAATTAAGACCTCGAAGAGCAAAACGGAGGAAGCGGCGTTGTATGCTCTCAATTCTGGCAATCTGCACTTGTTGGAAAGGCGACCAGACTTGACAAGCGTATTCAAGAAGTGGACGAACAAATGAAATGTAAAGGGATTGGGTTACGTAAGGGTCTGCAAATTCCTTGGACCATCGTTTCACGAAGCCAAGTGCTGAATTTGCCTTAAGGATTATATTGTCGATATGCTTTAGGAAATTCAGCTCACGGTCGCAAATGATCCCAAGGTCCCGGATCACCTCAACGGTGGTAATGATTTGACCGTTTAGAAGATAGAGACGGGGAGGAGATTCGATGCGTTTACGTGAGAAGGTTATTGATTGGCACTTGCAAACATTTAGCTCCAGACAGTTTTTGGAGCACCATATTGAAAAATTGTTGAGGTCATGTTGGAAATGGGAAGAGTCTTTAGAAGAAGAAATGATCCGGTAAAACTTAGTATCGTCCGCATAGAGAGAGATAGAGGAGTGTTTGATGATCATTTCAATGTCGTTAATACTGAGAATGAAGAGGAGAGGGCCTAAATGGCTGCCTTGGGGAACACCGGATGTAGCTAGAAAGCGGCTGGATAAGGCGGATCTGAACCGAACGCTGTAAAAACGGTTTTCTAAATAAGAAGAAATCCATCTCAACAGAATGGGTTCATAACCGAGGGTGGAAAGTTTAAAAAGAATAAGTTTGTGAGAGATTTTATCGAAAGCTTTACTAAAGTCAGTTGAAATTACATCGACCTCCTTTGCATTCTCCAAGGCTGAGAGGGAAAATGAGACAAAGTCAACGAGGTTTGTTGTTGTTGACCTGCCTTTGAGGAACCCGTGTTGTCTAGGGGAGATCAGAGATTTGCAACGGAAACTTAAGTTTTCATACAATATGCTTTCGAAAATTTTGGGTATATGCGATAGTTTAGTGATGGGACGATAATTTTTCACGTCGCACTTAGGACCTTTTTTGTGTATAGGGGTTATAAACGCCGTTTTCCAAGCTTGGGGGAAAACACCAAGGGATAAGGACAAGTTAAAGATTTTAGAGAGGGGAAGGGAAAGAGTTGAGGAGCACTTCTTAAGAAATATGGCAGGTATACCATCGGGGCCAGGAATAAACTCATCATTTAGATGATTTAACTTTTCTTCAATTAGGTCGGAGTCAAAGAAACGTGGAAGGAATGGATCAAAAGAAAAATTCGGTAAAAACGAGAAATAATCTGAATCAGGAACAAAAGAATCGTCCGTGAAAGATTGTTTGAAGTCCGTGAAAGATTTTAGTCAGTAGGAGATCGAGTACGAAGGAAGATTGTCCACAATTTGTTCCTTTTATTTCTTTGAGTACGGAGCCTATGGTTATACCACGGAGGGGAAATAGAAGAAGTTTTAAGTCTAGAAAGGGGAACGAAGAGGGATATAGCTTTATGTATTTCTCTGTAGAACGCGGATGTGGCATCTTCTACGGTTAGATTATCAAAATTAAAGTGAGTTCTATTTAGATAATCATTTATTTTACGAAAGTTTGCTTTGTGGAAATCGAATGAAGCTGGAGGTACAGGCGGGTTAGATGGCTTTGAAGACAGGAGAACAAATGAGAGAAGGAGAGGGGGGTGTAGAAGGAGAGAAGGGGTGAAAGTGAGACTGAAGAATTAATGGGATCTGTTGTAAATACAAGGTCAAGTTGCCTACCCAAGAGTCAAGAGTCTGCAAGGCGATCAACGAACAGACATTCTTTAGCAGAGATGGGGCTAGGAGCAATGTAAAACGATAGTTCATCTGACAAAGTCCAGTTTAGATACGGCAGGTTGAAATCACCGAAAATAAGGATCTCATCATGGGGTTCACATAAATCTGAAATGTCGTCAATCGTTTTGATTGCAAACTCATAAGATTCGAGGGGTTGCGAAGGTAAAATATAGAAGCAGATAATGTAAAGCGATTTATGGGGTAGAGTGATTTTGATTAAGACAAAATCAAGGCTGGGGGAGGAGGATGTTGAGAGAAGAGATGAATCAATTGTATTGGTGACAGCAATGAGGACACCACCACAAGGAGAGTCATCAGTGTCACGGTCTTGATCGTCATCTCGATAAACATTGAAAGTAGATGGGAACAATTCCTGGTTGTTAATGCTAGGGATAAGATTAGTTTCAGTCAGGGCAAAGACTTCAAAGGGCAAAGCATGGGATTGTAGAAGGACTGCTCTTGTTTTTGAGCGAAGTCCTCTTACGTTTTGGTAGTAACGGTAAGAGGCAGATTCTGAGATGCTGAATTATGAACGAAAAATTTTTTCATGGTCAGCTATGCTACGTTGAAGGTGTGAAATGCGTTTAGAGTGGATGTAATGTCCAAAAGCACATAGATCACTTTCAACTTTTTGAGGAGGCACATCAAAATACTCGTGGTATTTAACAAAGAGCTTCTTGAGACTAGTGACGTCAGTGGGGAGAGCTTCCTGTTGAATAGAGACCATAACACTAGTTCTGGTCTTACCTTCATAGCAAAGAGAGTCCGATTTGTCGTGAAGATAAGACAAAAAGATTCGTATGTTCTCATAAGTTTTTTTGTCTCTAAGTCTCGAGAGAGCGTAACGCGATTCAGTTGAATCAGTGTTTTGCTGTGTGAGTTTGACTACGGAGGGTAAGAGGGGGTCAATGTAGGGGGAAGACACTTGAGGAGACTGGGAAGAGTTTGGATTGAGTTTGTGGGAACTGACGAAATTAGGGTATTTTGCTCCAGACGTTAGGTCGAAGCTTGGAAAAGGGGCAGAGATTTGTGGGCTTGGAACAGAGGAATTAGATGGAGTAGTTTCAATATTGAAAGACACCCTTTTAGGAAGCGAGGATTGATAAGTGGCGTCTTTGGGTTTGATTTTGGATTGAATTGATTTATGGGGCTTTGGTTGTGGCTTGAGTTGTGGCCTGGGTTGTGGAGCTGGGACATGCTGAGGAATATAGGGAATTTGGAAAGAGGGGACGAAACTTGGCATTATGTGGGTTTTAAAAGACCAATTAGGGTTGGAAGGTGTTTTAGCGGGCTTGGTTACAGGTATTAATCTAAGCTTATTACTTTTATTCTTACAACGTGCAATTACCATCTTTCCAATTTTTATGGTATTTCCAAAAGGATTTGTAAACAGCCATTCGTAAGATGTGGGAATGCTAATCCGAAATGATGTAGAGTTCGGAGTAGAGATCTTCTGGATGTTAGAAATCTTTATGGTGTAGTTTCGAAGGAAGAAACTTTCTAGCCACACGGTGTCAGCTGATACAGGTGTGTTCCTCACTGTAAAGATTGAAGTGTTGTTGTTGTTTAGTTTTGTGATCCTTGTATTCCATTCAGAAATAGTCCAAGAGGATCCCAAACGGCTTATGGTGGGTTCGGTGGGAGGGGAAACGGTAGGTTCCAATTCGGCTACGGAGGGGGCGGTAGGAGCTGTGTGAGATGTTGTTGTCGTGAGGTTGGCGTCTATTAATTCCTCAAGTATGGACATGTTGGGTTCAGTTGGTCTATCCGGCTGCTGATCAGGTGTATAGCTTTTGAACGAAACCACTCTTACTTCGTCGGATAAATCTGTGATCCATACTCTATTTAAAGCAAGATCATTGGTTACATCTACGAATCGATCAACCAGATTAGAGAGCAATGAATCGTGCTGACACGGAAGGGGAGTGGGGTTAAGTGAGATCGTTTGCAGATGAGATTCAACAGAGCTTACGGCAGTTTTCAGAGAACTCAGCTAACGGATTGAAGAAGTATGTAACGAGGATAGCCATGAATTTTGCGAATTTCAGTTTTGAATGATTGAACGCTCTGCTCAATTCGATTGTCGCTAGAGATGTCCGAGACGACCTGAGTCAGAGCGACAAGTTGCTTCTCAATAGCTGTGAGTTTACTCTGGTTCTGCAGTTGAGCATTGGTTAAATTCAACTCGTCGGCATTCTTCAAAACATCATCGAATCTGGCCAGTTCCTGTCTACCCTTTTTGTGGTATGACTTCATATCAGTTGTCATCTGGTTTATGTTTTCACTCAGACACCTTATCGCCAGCATTATGTGAGACAGCGAGATCTGTTTGCATTCGTCACAATAGAAGGTAAAGTTGCGCAGGTATTCGTTTAAATGAGATAGAGATCGCTTATTCACAACACAAAGGGGATGGAAAGATTTTCCGCATAAACCACCACATGAAATCATTTTTGCAGCGCTATCAGAAACAGCGCATTCCACATTGCCGCACTTTTCCATTCTTGCGAATTTGATTATTGTTTTTGTTTTGATCTAAATTGAATATAGGTCAAAAAGTGACACGGAATCGAAAAGCGCACGAGAGTTTGTTTATTTTTATTTTTTCTTTTCTTTTGAGTTGCACAAAAAAACCGATGCAGATTGGGAGGTGTGTCGAAAGAAAAAATTGAATGGCAAGGAAAAAATTTATTAATTGTTTGTTAACGAGTAGGAGCTGGGCAAAAAACACGTCCGAACGGTTTGAAGGTTGAAGGCAGAAAAAAAAGTAGGAGGTAGGAGGTAGGAGGTAGGAGGTAGGAGGTAGGAGGTAGGAGGTAGGAGGTAGGAGGTAGGAGGTAAGAGGTAGGAGGTAGGAGGTAGGGGGTAGGAGGTAGGAGGTAGGAGGTAGGAGGTAGGAGGTAGGAGGTAGGAGGTAGGAGGCAGGGAACTTAGAGCTAGGAGCTAGGTGCGAGGTTGGAGGTGGGAGTTAAAGGGTATTAATTATATTAGACCCAAATCTCAATTGAACTTACAGAAAAAGAATCTATCGTTTGAAGAAATTAAGAGGAATAAGATTCGAAGGATTTATCATAAGGTAAAAAGATTGCCAGGGTGGCAATCTACAAACTTAACCTTCAAAATACCAGCAGGGAAGCATACTGACAAAATCGCAGTAGCTATACTATGGAAAGACCAATTCTGCTGACAAATTCTAGACCAAATTTTAACTTTACGGCAGGTCTTGGAAAAAGAATAAGGTACCGATGAAAACACCATCTAACTATCAGTGTCAAGGCCGAATGTTACAGTATTTGCAGAGACGAGCTGTACACAGCTATATCTAGTTTTGGCAACTCGTACGACTATGCAGTATGAGAATTCCCGCTGCTTCTTCAGTCAGTAAATTTCTAAACAAAGCTTCTGTAATAGAAAAAGTTTTCGACAAGGCGAAATACTATCATGCGATGAATCAAAAAAATCATACTTGAAAAAATTGTGCATAAACTAAAACGTCAACATCGGAGGCCTAATTTTTATATGGTCTGTCTGAACAATAACTCGCTTCTGCAGACGATATTGACGTAATGGGAAAGAGCAGGCGTCAAGCGTGATATCATAGGTGCTTTTGAGAGCATTAAAATAGAAGTGGCAAAAGTGAGTTCAATAGTTGTTGAGGATAAAACGTAGTATATCCTGTCATCAAACAAGAGCATAGTATAGGAACACTCTGGACAAAACGAAACAATTGGCAGACATAACATCGATGCAGTTCAAGAGTTTGTGTATCAAGGATACTGAAAATAGCACTTTTGCCGTGATAAAACGACGAAACACTAGTGATAACCCCTGCTTCTTTGGGTTACGAAGGCAGTTGAGAAATTGAACCGTTCAAGAAAAACAAAAGTCTATTCGCTATATAGCTATTATAGCCTTTTTGACGGAGTCCTCTGCTTTTCCTCTCCTTTGAAATTGACAATACCAACAGAACCAGGTCACGCTTTTTTCAGATGGTATTTTTGAGGTGAAGACCACGGAAATTGGTACTTTAAGTATATAAGATCAAGCTTTGTTTTTTTTTTTAAGTAACGTGCACATCAAGGGGTTATGAATGGAGACATCGATGCACGTTCCTTTTGAACTTTGGTGAATCATAATGCAGGGGAAAAACAGGGCCAGGTAGAGCATTCCATATTCGGGTGGTGCGACTAAAATATGAATTTCTATACTTGACTGTACGCCCGAAGTTGGGCTCAAGGTAAAACTCATGAGCATTCCTAGCGAGGCAGGTGTTGCGGTTAAATTGTTTCAGGGGAGGAATGCAACTGGCTATTTCACTAGAGCACTGTTTATATAATAAGCGATAAAAGAGAGTGAGACAGGTAACATTTCTTCGATGTTCAAGAGAATCATTCGATTCTACAATTAAACTATAACCTATCAATTTGAACGCTCTATTTTGTACCCTATCAAGTAGGCGCAAAGATGTTTGAGATGCACCTGACCAGATATGGGAGTTATACTCCAGTTTTGGGCGGATGAAGGCCTTATAAATTGTAGCCAGATCAGAAGGGGTGAAGAACTTCCTGCATCGTCTTAAGAAACCTAAGCATTTAGCAGCGTTTTTGGCGACTTCAAATATGTGGTCATTCCAACGAAGATCATCGTTTACACACATACCAAGTACTGACAGCTTTTCGGTTTCTTCGATGCAGGTACCATTCTTGGATAATGGCAATGGGGGAATGTTAAGCTTCAACGACAAGAGATAGCATTGAGTTTTCGAAGCATTGAATTCTACTCGGTTCATAAGACCCCATGAAGCAATGCTGTCAAGGTCAGAATTCAATGAGCTTATCATACGCAACCGTTCCAGTTCCACATCCGAAGAGCAGGGACGTGAATTTGGAAACGAATATGAAAAGCTGAGGGTCGAGTCGTCAGCAAAACAGTTAAGCGGATTAGAAGTTTCAGATAGGAGATCATTAATGAAAATGAGGAAGAGAGTCGGAGACAAAACGGAGCCCTGGGGCACACCAGCATTTATGAAGTGGGTATCAGACTTGAAGCCATCCAACACAACTTGTATTGAACGGTCGTAAAGATAATTTCTAATCCAACGAAGAAGAGACTCTGCTGCCCTACGACGCATCTCCATCTCAGTTGCTTTCAACTTATCCTGATTCTTTTTGTACATTCTCTAAGGTTCTGAATAGTAGATTAATTCTGGACGCAGTCTCACGACTTTATTCACGCTACGTTTACTGCAAGATTGATGTCTCCATTACCACTTGCTCTACTATTGATCATGATCATAGGTATCAGAAATCAAACTCTTCCCTTGATTGCATTTTTAATTAAATGATATCAGGAATGAGCCTGTTTGGGTCCGAAAGTCGGTACCAAAAAAATTAAAAAATTACATTCTGAAACTTTTACTCGTACCTAAGTTTAATTATGATAGCTCGATAGTCAGTGTTTAGAATCAACAATCAATTTTTTCATCTTTCATATCATATCATATCACATTTTTCTTCTACCAGTGTCCGGGTAGATGTTGGGCTAGGTACCTCCTCGGTTTCCCAAAACTTGCTGATTGTTTGTCCAGCGACTTCTCATCTGCATATATTCCGCTAGTTGCTGGTGGTGTTAAAATTTTTTCAGATATTTTGCCCGTGACGATCCCAGCAAAGTAATTTGTACCAATAATGGTAAATGTTCTCGTAATTTAATATGCATAGAAGTTGATGGAAAAACTCTGCCCCAATAAAAAAGTCAACCGGGTTTTGTTTATTAAAAAGAGGGTCTGCTAGTCGTATGTTCTCACGTATCTTCCAATTTGTTCAGCCAAAGGTCTGCGACGGTTAATTAGACCCAATCTGAGGTAGTATACAAGTGCTTCTAGTCTTGTGTTGAAATTTGTCACATTTGAGCCTAAGTTAAAATGGGAATCTCTTCCTATTTGTCCGACTCCTTGGACTCTCATAGGGTGAAGTGAGAGAGATTGTCCCGATTTTCGTATCATTATTTCGGTGATCAGATTGACTTAAGAAGCAGAATCTAAAATTGCCCGGCAGTTTATAGATGCACCATGCTGATTGATTAATCGCACATTAACTGTACTAAGAAAAACGTACTTCTCATTGTTGCTACCAGAGGTTGCTAGTGTGGTCTGATTTTTTGGTATTAACCTTTCTTCTGTAGGCGAGAGAGTATAGTTCGATTGGCTACCTTTGGAGCTGCTTGCATTTTGTCTTCTGTTGGGATATGGAGCAAGGTATGATGGTTTTTTTTGCACTTAGTGCAATGGCCTGAATTGCAATCTGTAGCTTGATGTTCAGCTCGTAGACAATTTACGCATCTTTTCAAAGATTTGACTTGACTGAATCTTTCCCTTGTTGTCATGCAGCTAAATTGAGAACATTTGAATATTGGGTGACTCTCTTGATTGCAAATAACGCATTAGACATCTGTTGTGGCAGAGAGAGCAAAATTTTCTCAGACATTTCGATTCGTCAAAGAATGGTATTAGTTTCAGTTTCTCAAGCTTAAATACTTGGAAACGGTTAGCCTGACAAAAATTTTCGAAATAACATTTTTTAAGGAAATCTAATTTCCTACAAAAATACGTGTTATTAAATTGTTTGGCTCAAAATGGTTTAACAGTTTTGGAGCTAAAATAAGGTAAGGTCTGAGGAATAGAAAACACCATTGATAGATCTCTAGAAATGGTCCCTACATTTAAAGTTAGTTTTTGAAAAATTTATACGTACCTGACGATGTACATATATGCATATATAAATCTATATTTTGTACACAAAACACTTTTTGAAAAAGTCTTATTTAAAAAAAATAAACCTGCGAAGCTCTGACCCGAGCAATGCTGCTCTTTCCAGGATCAGAATCATTAATAGTAATGGTAGTGGCAGGGTTATGCCGTTGTTGTTGGCAAGTACTTCCCTAGTGCTCGAAGTCTTATAAACGATTTTAAAGCGTGTATTTGCATTTTTCAACACGTCAATGGTTCATGTTTTGAGTTTGATCTCCTTTTTGGGATACTAGTGATCTCCAGTCGTGTAAGTTCTGAGATCTTCATGCATACCTACTTATGGGCTGAGTCAAAGTTGTCAAGCCTTTTACGGTGATAAGACACACTTTAATGCTAGATGCCTGTATGTAATTTCTCCTTTAGTCGCTTCTGTAATATTTCAATATGCTTACTGACTGTAGTAGAACTCGGCTGTGAAACGCAAGTTGGAAACGCTTTTTATATGACGTCTCTTTTACACCGTAGAGTCTGAAGTCTTACAGTTATTCTCATATAATATAACTTCTTCAGTAAGATACTCATTAGATGTCGAAATCATTAGAAAATTTACCTGTTAAAAAATTTTATTTGTTTTTTAACAGACACCATTTCCTGGTTTCTTCCGCAGGCCTCATTGTTTCAACTTAATAAAAGTAGAAACAAAGAAAAGGCGCTGAGGTTCTTAAGTGCGGTCTTCGCAGCTGTAACTCTTATTATTTTTGTATCTCTATTCGCATTCAAAGAACTTCGCTAAATAAACTAAAAGAACAAAGACAACACCAAAATCACAATACAAAAATTTTTAAATCATCGAAAAAAAAGCCATTCCAACTAAAATACAAACACCAAAAACTTAACTAGCTATACCTATACGGATTGGCTAAGGACGAGGCATTCCAGAGCGCTGTCATGAGCATGAAACTACTACCGTGCAGAATTAATAGTTGTTGTTTCTTCACCATGTGCCGCTGCCATGTGCGCTTCCTCCTACTTGCATGACTCTGTTATGGTGGCTTGCTAATAAATCAGCGCACAGTTCCCACATCAGGAGCCTCATCGTTGTCGCTGCTTTTCCACAGCCAAGTTTGTACCAAACCAACCAACCCAACAACATGGGGAACAGGCTAGTAAATAAACTAAAAAAAAGTGCATTCCTAAATTTATTATCATTCGTTCAAAAACAAAAAAGTAAAAATAGAAACGAATCATGGCAAGTGCCTTTCCCATGGCAGTGGGGACCGCTTTTCGCTTTGCTTACAGTCCAAAGCACAGATTATATCGTTCCTAATTCAGGAGATGTTTATCGTAACTGCCAGTGATTCTTTTACCGTTAGAAGTTTGTACAGCCAGCCCAGCCACAAAGGTGGCAACATACAGCATAGTTGATGGCCTCCAAAGCACAACGTAGCCACAGCTTGCACGACTGAGTTTGCCCGAATTCTAGCCTTTGTGTTTTGCTCAAAATTAAAGAAATGTCATTGTTTCGGGGGTAGGTATGAATTCGAAGGCGTAAACTCGTCGTTCCTACTCAGACACACAAAAAAAAACACACACAAACGTTTCGCCGCAGCTAAAAACTATAATCACAGAAGCTTCAACTGTTAGTTTTTCAGGTACAGGGTGTTCATGAAAATTGTCGGCCAGACTTTTAATCCTAAAAAGCTCCTCTGAAATGTTTTGACAAAAGCAAAGGATAAGGTAGGTACTCTTCAAAAAACCATTCATTTTATGAGTGTTCAAAAAACAAAGACTGTTAGACAGAAATTTTCGTAATTATTATTTCAAACATTGATGTAAGCCACCCTGTATCTAACTTCAGTACCTCTATGCTCTATACCTTTGCTTCTTTGGTTCGCTTGGTTTAATCCTGCCAGTTGCCACGGTCAGGAAGGCGGAAGGGACTAAATAAATCGTCCTCTTGGGGGTGGGGGGGACACTTTATTTGTTGTGTAAACCAGCAAGTGTTCCAGATTTCCTAGACGGCAACCGCGCTCCAATGCTATTTTTCGTTGAGAGTTTGAATGTGAAACAATTTCTGATATTTATTGTTCATTTATTTGTGCTTGGAAAACTTTATTAGCGTTTATTGCAAATGAATTGAAAACTGATTACCCCACTTGAGAAAACTAACGAAAATGGGATTATCAAAAACAGAACGCTATTGACATGAAGTGCGCTATTTAGTTTTGTGGTTTATGGAGGCTATGCCGCGTAGGGTATAGGAGTTAGAAGATGGAACAATTCAATTGGAGCATTTTTTTGGTTTAGTCATTTAAACACATAAGCAAGTGGCAATAAGATCGGGTGTGAAGTTAAATGGTTATTTTGTTTAAATTGTAAGGCAAGTTAGAGCCCCTTTCGGTTGAACTCAGTGGCGCACAGGAAGTCGTTCGCTCTCATTAAAGCTTTTGAAGTAATCTTGTTGTTGTTTATTGTGTAAGTTTGATTTTCTTTCGTACACAATGGGTATTTGTATTTCTTAGGCGAGTGGTGGAATATTAATTAAATTTAATTTCGCAACGAGCAGAACGGTGTACCTCTTAGTGAGTTATTTTGATTGAAGAAAGGTTTAAGTTGCAGGTGTTGTGAGAATCTATTGGAATTAAGATGGGACAAAATTTTACTGTTCATATGATCGGAAAGAAGACGACGACGCGACGGCAACGCACATTCGCCGTATTCTAACAATGGAGACAAAGAAGAATCTTTTCACAGCAGTGGCGTAGCGTAGGGGGGGTTTTGGGGATAATTGGCTAGTGTAACCAAAAATAAGTGCAATCATTACTATCCAACTTTTGTATAGAGAATTAATGCAACTAGCAGTCCATGTATCATAAGTCAATACAATGCTTAAATCACATTGATCTATTACGCCAGTTCCACAAAGAAAAATCTCACTGAGCGCTCAATGTCACTTTGACGAAGCGCAAACAGTTTTGTGGAACATAATTCTCAGCTCAACTGTGTCCTTGTTTCCAAAATTTTACTCATCATCATCTGAATGTAAAACGAAAATTCGCTGATGCTGAAAAAATAGCCGAGTCTATAGGAGAAAAAATTGAAGTTTCCAGGATTGTGCATCGTCAAAAACACCGACGAAATTACCAAAGCAGCTCAGCAGAAGATTATTACCGTATATCAATATTCATACTTTTCCTGGATCACTTCATATCATCCATATCTGACAGATTTGCGAAACACAAAAAAATTTTTTCAATAATCGGAAATACCATCCCTGAAAAAATGGTCAGGAAAGACGTTGAGAATATTGATGAAACCGTGGAAGTAATTATGAATCAATGGCCAACAGTGACTGAGGCAGCTGCTTCAACCGTAATAAATGAAGTGTAACGTTGGGTTGGGCCAGAAACTCAACCAAAGACATTTATAGAATCATTAAATCTTTGTAACGATGCACTTTTTCCAAACATTTTCAAGTTTCTGAAAATAGGTGCAACATTGGCTGCGACCATTGCTAGCAGCGAGCGTAATTTTTCCACGTTGAGGCGTCTAAAATATTGGATTAGGAATTCTACAGGCGAAGATAGGCTGAATGAGTTTGCTCTTATGAGCATTAACAGGCAAATTGACATTAAGGTGAAAAAGTTATCGAATGATTCGCGCAAAGCAGAGAAGAACTGATTTATAATTTCGTGTATTTTCATATCTTCTTATTTTCTGCACTTTATTATTGTATATCAATAAATTGGAAAAAAAAAACCCGAAAAATTTCCTAGCTACACCACTGTTCCACAGCCTAATAAACTTTTAATGGAGCATTCAGATAGTGTTTAAAGTGATTATAGGCCTTGACTTAGTTATCATCACCATTGAACCATTTTCATTACAAAAATGAGGATGCTTCCGATATTGAGATGAGCATCGTAAAAGTTTCTTATAAAAGACGTGAACCAGGAAAAATATAGCTCCAAGACGACTTTGGAATTAGAGACTTGAAATTAGACAGCTGCTGATGACGAAATTTTTCTGTTTGTATAGTAAATCGTCGTGAAGCTTTTACAATTTTTGGTAAAGGTGCATACAATTTTCACTTTGCTTTTGCATAATAAATAAGAATTAGTGCCATTTACGAGAACTCAGGAACTAGTTTCGTCATTTTTGATTATGTTTTCCATTGTCATTGAGTTGGAGTTACGAGATAGAGTTAGAGTTGGAGTTACGAGATAGAGTTAGGGTTAGAGTTAGAGTTAGAGACAAGAAATGCCGCCTGAAAAACTTAATTTAGTTTATTGAGCTGCCATATCAGACAAAATAGCCCACATGACAATTGAACTTTACTTGGTATTTATCGGTTAGTATTTTTTCGAACCATTTATTAGCGAGCTGTGGCTTTAAAATTTGACTCTCACTTAATTTTTTTTTATATAATTTACTCGCCCATTGAAGGGGTTGTGACTACACTTACAATGTTATAGAACACAGTGCGGGTGTTACGAAGTTTGGAAGGGATAAGAAAGGAGATACTGATGCACATTGTTCTTGAATTTCTGTACATTATATTGCGTGGAGTAAATTGAGTTGGGTTAAGCATTCCACATCCGAGTTGAACGGCTAAAATATGAATCTCTATACTTAACTGTAGGGGAAACTGGGCCGCATTTGACCCCCAATTTTTAAGGGTCTATATTTTTGAAACCTATTGATGGATTTCGATAATTTTTATTGTGTTTGATACAATGAATATTTGGGCTACGATTGGCTTGCACATTTTCCTTTTCTAAGATTTTTATAATTCTTTAAAATATAGTGCCCCGGAGACAAGGCACCTCTGATTTTGCAAAGGGAACATTTGACAATACCATTTTAAGCTCAATAAGTATCACCGGATGTTGTCTTTTTGGTGCTTGAATTGAAAGAAAAGTCACTATTTATTTAACAATTTATTGAATGATATAGAAAACCACATATAGAAATTCATTTTCATTCGTAATGAAAACGAAAAAAAATATAAATAACTTTATTCGCATACATAAAAACTACCAGTCCATTTAGAAGCACCTTGTTGATGTAAAAATAATAAGAATGAACATTTTTGAAATAACTTCTTTAATATAATAATAATAATTAGCGAAAGTCGACGTCAAATCAATATTTTTGGCTGATTATAGGCTGATTTCGTGGGAGTTATAGTTTGAAGTTGATTTCATTTCTCAAAGTCAAAGAAATGTCTTCAACGGCTGGTTTGGTAAAAACATTACCTGATAGTGATGACTTACAAAGAAAGTTGACAGTATAAGTTTAGTCAAATATACCCCTAACACGAGTCAAATGTGCCATATTTGCAAAAGTCAAATGTGCCCCAATACCTCCCTACAACTTTTTTTTTTATATACTTAAAAGGAATAGTGCTATATATGATACTGTTTCACAATAAAAAAAACTCTTTCACTAAGTTCACAAAATGCTTACTTACTGGTGGTCAAAAATTACATCGAATTTATGAAAAGCACAGAAACACGTGTTGCTCTGAAAAGATGTAGGTAAAACAAATAGGAAAACTGTCAAAGTTCATTACGTTTCTTGCTATTAAATACGGCTTCGTTCACAACCTCTACTTTTCTTCTTAAAGGTATCGTTCACACCAAAAATCGCTGTCAAATGTGCCCCAATTTCAAATGTACCCCAGTTTACCCTACGACCGAAGCTGGGCTGAAGAGAGAATTGATTTTATTTTTTTTTATTAACGCGCACATCAAGGGGTTATGACTACACTTATAATGCTATAAAAACACAGTGCGAGCATTTAGGAAAATAGGAGAGGATTGAAGGAGACACCGACGCACATTGCTTTTGAACCTTTGCAAATTGTTATGCAGGGGAAATACAGAGCCAGGTGAAGCATTCCACATTCGGATGGTGCGACTAAAATAAGAATCCCTATACTTGACTGTACGTCCGAAGTTGGGCTCAAGGTAGAACTCATGAGCATTCCTAGCGAGGCGGGTGTTGCGGCTAAATTGTTTCAATGGAGGAATGCAGCTGGCTATTTCACTAGAGCACTGTTTGTGAAAAAGCGATAAAAAAGAGAGAGACAGGTGACGTTTCGACGATGATCAAGAGAATCAATCGATTCTACGATTGAACTATCACCTATCAGTTCTATTTTGTACCCTATCAAGTAGGCGCAAAGATGTTTGAGATGCACCTGACCAGATATGGGAGTTATACTCCAGTTTTGGACGGGTGAAGGCCTTATAAATTGTAGCCAGATCAGAAGGGGTGAAGAACTTCCTGCATCGTCTTAAGAAACATAAGCATTTAGCAGCGTTTTTGGCGACTTCAAATATGTGGTCATTCCAACGAAGATCATCGTTTACACACATACCAGGTACTGACAGCTTTTCGGTTTCTTCGATGCAGGTACCATTCATGGATAATGGGGGAATGTTAAGCTTCAACGACAAGAGACAGCATTGAGTTTTCGAAGCATTGAATTCTACTCGGTTCATAAGACCCCATGCAACATTGCTGTCAAGGTCAGAATTCAATGAGCTTATCATACGCAACCGTTCCAGTTCCACATCTGAAGGGCAGGAACGTGAATTTGGAAACGAATATGAAAAGCTGAGGGTCGAGTCGTCAGCAAAACAGTTAAGCGGATTAGAAGTTTCAGATAGGAGATCATTAATGAAAATGAGGAAGAGAGTCGGAGACAAAACGGAGCCCTGGGGCACACCAGCATTTATTAAGTGGGTATCAGACTTGAAGCCATCCAACACAACTTGTATTGAACGGTCGGAAAGGTAATTTCTAATCCAACGAAGAAGAGACTCATCGATACCAAAAGCACGCATTCTCGATAAAAGAGCCTGATGCCAAACTCTATCAAGTGCTTTAGAAATATCAAGCGCATTAATCTTACTTTCTCCAAAACAATGTAAAGATTGGTTCCACTTTTCGGTGAGATAAGCCATCAAATCACCAGTGAACCGTTTGCTACGAAAGCCGTACTGACGGTCATTAAGAAGCTTTCGTTCTTCAAGGTATTTCATAAGTTGACGGTTTATCAACGTTTCCATGACCTTGGAAAGAAGGGACGTTAGTGCAATTGGACGGTAATTGGAAGGGGAGGAAGATTCGCCTTTTTTAGGGACCGGATGGACAAATGCAGTTTTCAATCTGCTCTGAAAAATCCCAGCAGAATAGGAAAGATGGAAAAGTCTACGCAGTGGTTTTGCTAGCGTAGAAGAACACCTCTTCAAAATAACGGCGGGGATACCATCTAGACCAGCGGATTTATGTATATTGAGATCTTTGAGAACTCTCGCAACCGAGCGAGTTCAAAAAAAAATCTGCTTCATCACAGAATTTACAGACTCGAGCTCGGGTGGAGCCAATATGTTATCAGAAAGTGTCGAGGAAGCAGCAAATTGAGCTGTTAGCAAACTAGCTTTATCGATGGAGCTGACATACGAAGAGTCGTTGAAAACGAGCGTTGGGACCGATGACGTGGTCGAGTTCTTAACGTTCTTAACAGAAAACCAAAAATTTTTGCTTGCTTTTTGATGAGCATTCCTTGCGAGGAGGGTATTACGGCTTAATTGTTTCAGGGGAGGAATGCAACTGGCTATTTCACCAGAGCACTGTTTATAAAATAAGCGATAAAAAAGAGTGAGGCAGTTAACATTTCGACGATGTTCAAGAGAATCAATCGATTCTACAATTCAACTATCACCTATCAACCTCAATGCTCTGTTTTGTACCCTATCAAGTAGGCACAAAGATGTTAGCGGAGCAGCTGACGACAAATGAGAATTTTGCTAAAGTTTTGGGTGGATGTAGGCCTTATAAATTCAGATCAGAGGGGTGGAAAAATGTTTGTATCGTTTTAGGTAACCTAAGCATTTTGCAAGCATTTTTCGGTAATTTATCGTATAAGTAAAGGTTAT
Source organism: Melanostoma scalare (assembly GCA_949752695.1). NCBI lineage: Eukaryota > Metazoa > Arthropoda > Insecta > Diptera > Syrphidae > Melanostoma > Melanostoma scalare. The sequence continues at coordinate 154,507,273 of OX456984.1, read as the reverse complement.
CAATGATAAACCAGAGCAAAGAAATATTCTTTTAAATTGTATGTTGAATTTTTTTGCGAAATTTATAAAAATTTTGGTTATTTTCATTACTCGTATATTCCTAAAAGCAAAAATATTGAAAATTGAAGCTTTCGACTCAAATAATCACTATATTGGAGAGTTTGAATTTTCATCTTTTTTAGCCAGATCTCTCCCCGCAGAATTGCAAAGTGAATCTTAATACCATTATAATCTGACATTAAACTTAGGTGACCATCCAACGCAAAGCTGAATAAATTTCTTAGTTTATTTAACAATCTAACTTTTTATGAATGCGTTGAATGTCATTTTCATTTCAGGCTGGACCATTTGAACGCAAAATAACAGCTTGATTGCCTTACATCTTCCCTTACTTCATTTGCAAGAAAACAAACAACATTCGAATTCAACACAACGAACAAAGTTTTCAGTTAATATAAACGAACTAATCAAACTTTAAGTCTTGCGTTTTTATCGTACCCTCTTAACGTACTTCCGACTAGAAAACTATGTGTATGCGTCTTAAGGAATTCTCATTTGGTTTATTTTCAATCGTTGTTATTGTTTTACAGCAAAAAAAATTATGTCGGGACATTATTGAAAATAAAAATTTTGCAGGATCATTTTTCTCTGACTCGTGATTTGTTTGTTTGTGTTTGTAATGGGCTTTAATTTTTGATTGTACAGACACAAAATACGTACCTAGACATTTTATGTCGCTTTTTGGAAATTTATTTTTGCTTAGTTGTATGCATGCTCATGAATCCAGTGGACGATAGCAAAGTTCTCACTTCCCTGTTCGACTCGTTTGCATCTTATGATCGGCTAGCTCAGTGCTTCAAGCACAGCTTGGCTGTCTAAAAAAGTGAAAATTGTTTTGTTTTTTATTCTTTCACTCTCGACTTCAGCCTGGAATATAGACGAATAAAAAAGTTTCCTTAAAACTCATTCTTGGTGAGTTACTGGAAATCTGAAAATGCCGAAACCCATGCCACTTTCCATTGCAGAGCCGTCGCAGTATACCAGGCAATATTTGGCTTTTTGAAAGATTTAATTTTATATTCTCCTAGTGTTCTCTAAGAGGGGATGATGTTAAAGTTGAGTTTGAAGACGTACATGCGACTACACCAATTACATGATAAAGGCTACAAAATTTTGCAAGCTGTCGACAATCGAAAGCTTTCCCATCGCTTTTGAGTTCGAGACAAGATATGCTACTGATATGGAAGATACGGTGGATTGCTATTGAAGCAAGTAGGAGATCCGTTCTAGATCACAAACATCAAAAGCCTTCAGAAGATGAAGATGGAATCAACATCACTGAGACTATTCTTATATTACATTTAATCAAAGTTTTATCGAGGTTATGCAATCAAACAATCCATTAATGTACGGCTACCGATACAGACGAACAAGACAAAATGGTACTGTATTTTGGATCCCTCTGTTTCAACACTTAATTCAGAGTCTACCTGATAAGTTGAATGCAAACAAAAAGCTGAAAAGTAATTGGAACAGGTGAAACCATGTTGCCTATTGGTTGAGTGGAAATTCTCATCGGACTCTCCGAAGAAAATATGTCTACAAAAGTGTGATCCGTTGAAGTAATTTCGATTCCTTAAAGAAAAATATTTTAAACAATTTAAATTCAAATTTCAAATTCAAATATCAAACCTAACTGCCAACCTCACAATAACAAAAACAATGACTCACCTTCACCTGTCACCTCTACTCAGAGAGAAAAAGAGAGAGATTGAAGTTCGAGGTGAAAATGGCCGATATTTTCATTGTTCAATAAACCAGCGAAATGATCGGTCGTAGTCGTGTTTCTCTCGGGGAAAAAATAATAATAGTTCAATTTCTTGTGTAAAATTTCCAAATCAGATGTTAAAATATAAAATTATAGTTTTTCTTTCGGTTTATTTGTCTATTAAAGTCGTTTTTGTATTGATAGTTTTCTTGTGTTGTTTCTCTGTAGTGTGATGGGCAAAGTCGACATTGTTCGGTTTTGCGTTAAGTTTTGAGTGGTTATTGTAAATAAAATCAGTAAAAGTGTTAGAATTGCCTTTAATTAATTAGTTTACCAATTTCTTTTTATAATTTTTGATGATTTTAAAGCAGTTTTGTTCATTTGATTCCGATTTCCGATGTGAGTGTGTTTTTTTATTTTTTTTTTTCATAATTGGTTTAGCAAGTGCGGTGTGCGGTGTGTAAAATTCTTTGATGGCCTTGGAAAGTCTAAGGTTTTATGTTTTTTATTCTCAACAAAATATTTTCGTTCTTCATGGAAAAGGAGAGTCAATTACTGATTCATTGCGTATTGGTAAGTGATATAATTTTTTTTTTGCATGTGTTGCTGTCATACAGATTTTAATTAATTGGAAAAATTGGAAGTCTCTGGCCAAAAATTATTTTCGTCAGATGTTGAGCTTTAACTTTAACACCAGGAAAAACTTTTACTGTAACACAATGCTTAATGTCTTAGCTAGTTCCTCACTCTTTTAACGTTCCTTTTTTTTTGTATATTCTTAAGAAACTTCAACTCATTAATTTACAAAAAGTGTCTGCACACATCGTGGAAAAGTTAAGCACTGTTTGTTGCAGATAAGAGATTTGCTTGCATATAACTTCATTTGAAGAAAGATAACAATTGAACCGAGTTGACAGCGAAATTTCATGTGTGGTGGTTGCGTTTGCGGTCGATCGATTTTTTGACATTTCTACCGTGCATTTATCAAAAATCCAAATAAACAATATTTTATATTATTCGAAATTAATTCTCGATTTTATCACACAAAATTTATCAAATCGGTTCGTTTATTGTTACCAAATGATTGCGTAGTATGCAGTGAAGTGAATAGTTAGTTAAAATTGTTGAAAAATTCTACAAATCGGTGGCAAATCGAAATTGAAAAGTAAAATTGTTTGTCCTCCATTGGCCAAGAACGTCGTGAAATGTTTTAAGAAATTGTTTATATTTTCGGACGTTTTTTTTTCTTTCCTTCGTTCGTCTGTTTATTTGTTGGTATATTTTTGAAAGTGAAAACATTGTTTATAGTTTTTCTCAACATCAGCATCGTAGTCTCAATATGGAAGGAGGCAAAATGAAAATCCTCACCATTGGAATATTACTGCTGGCGTTCGCGACTGGACCATGCAGAGGTCATCTCAATTTGTATCTCAACTTGCAAGAAGTTATGAGATTATTAGGTGTATCCGCAGAACTTTACTATGTTCGTGAGGGACAAGTCAATGATTATGCGTTGAATTTTGTTGTTCCAGTGCCGGCAAATGTTCGCGACATTGCATTTACTTGGCAAAGTTTAGCCGGACGTCCGTTGCCTTATAGTATAAATGTCCAATCATCGGATCCAGCTGTGTTGCCTCGTCCAACGCTAAACATATCACAAATTGGAGAGATTCCAACGAGTGTGCAAACCTTCTCGATTGGCATGAAGTGTTCTGGCATTCGACCAGCGGAAGTCGAAGTGACGATCACCATTGAAGTAATCCTCAATCGGGCATCGAATAACATAACTGAATTGGTGTTCCGGCGAAAGAAGATTTGCATGGCAGCCGATCAGGATGAGAATAATGTGGATGATCCAATGCTTCTGGAGACGGTTGTGCCACCGCCAGCTGGTTTGATAACACTGATCGTGGGTGGTATTTTGGCCTTGATGTTGGTGGTTATACTGATTGTAATAGCATACTGTGCTCGTGGACCATCGAAGCGTCAAAATCATGGACAACCGATGAGAACATCGAGTTTTCAGCGGCTACAGACCAATCCGCCATGTGGTGGTCCCTACATATCGCCCTCGGTCATTGCTCCGATTCATTCGACTTTACCTCGCAAGATCGAACCACAACAGCCCGAAGAATTGCATCGTCGAATCTCTGAGCTGACAGTCGAACGTTGCCGAGTACGTCTTTCGAGTTTGTTGCAAGAAGGAACCTTCGGACGGGTGTATAAAGGAACTTATAACGAAAATCAGATTGTACAAGATGTTGCTTCTTTGCCGGTTGGTGTGAAACTGTGTCGTTTATTTCTTGATAAGATTTAACGTTAAGGTTTAACTGTTACAATTGCAACTTGAAAAAAGCAAATGAGATAACAAAACAGAATAAGATTAACGATAGCAATAGGGTACATTAGGGTTAGTTTTTCATATTTGACATATTAAACATAAATTAATGGGCAACTTGCGATGATTAAATTTGTGGAACTAAATCGATTGAATTATTATAAAACTACATTTGTTTAAGTCTTGAACATTCAGCCCCCCCTGAAAGGCTCAGGTCTTTCAGAAAATGGAAGAACAGCGAGTTTTATAATTGGTCGTACATATTCTCCAGCTTGAGTGGTTATAGTTGCTACTCTTGTACGATTGTCCTTTCCTGGATGCACCGCCTTAACTCGTCCAAGGATCCATTTGGATGGAGGTAAATTTGGATCCCTTAGAATGACAACGTCATCGACTTGGACATCTCTCTTCGGATTTTGCCATTTTGGACGCTGTTGAAGTGAAGTCAAATATTCACTGTGCCATCTTTTCCAGAATCCATGTTTCAAAGTCTGTAAGAGAGACCAATTAGTGAAAGGACAAACTGATTTACTACATATATCAGGACAAGGAACAGAGGTCAAAGGTTCACTGATCAAAAAGTGAGCAGGGGTGAGGGCAATAGGATCCATGTCAGACGTTGGCCACATAGGTCGAGAATTTAGCAACGCCTCTATCTGTGTAAGCAGAGTGTACATCTCCTCATATGTGAGTTTATGGTCTCCTATCACACGGTTCAGATGAAACTTAACAGATTTTACTCCCGCCTCCCACAATCCTCCAAAATGAGGTGAGGAGGGAGGAATGAACTTCCACGCAATGTTGTCCTTTGATAGGTGGTTGACTACTATATCATTATGTTGTTGGCTAAGGACAAGCTGGAACATTTCGTTTAGCATTCTATGGGCTCCATGAAAATTCGTACCATTGTCACTGTGGATTTCAATGGGCTTGCCGCGACGTGAAACAAAGCGGTCCAAAGCAGCAAGAAAGGCAGATGAGGAGAGGTCACTAACCAACTCCAAGTGGATTGCTTTTGTCGAAAAACACACGAACACCGAGATGTATGCTTTTACAAATTTGGGATTTCGACCCCTGGCTAAACGCAATGTTATTGGTCCCGCATAGTCTACGCCGACCTTACTGAACGGACGTGAAAACCGAACACGTTCTGCTGGCAAATTGCCCATCACTTGAACCGACGTAGTCTTTTTGAAACGGAAGCACTTCACACAATCGAAAACTACTTTACGCAGGAGATCACGACACCCGACGATATAATATTCTTGTCTTAGGATTGCAAACATTTGCGAAACTCCTGCGTGCTGATGACGATAGTGTATGTTTTTAACGATTAATCTTGCAAAATGGGAAGATTTATCAATAATAACCGGATGTTTAGCCGAATAAGTAAGATCCGATTCTTGGATTCGGCCACCGACGCGAATAATTCCCTCTTTGTCGAGAAAAGGAGATAGGGATACTAGCTTACTTCTGTTGCTTAATTCTCGGCCGGAACGAATTGTTCTTAACTCAGCAGCAAACCTTTGATTTTGATGTAACCTTATTAAATGAGTCTTTGATTTTGAAATTTCGTCAGAAGATAGCGGTGGAATGTACAGATTTTCAATCTTCTTTCGTTCTCTTTTAGGTCCTTCTCGATTCACACGCGAATTCGAAACGAAACGACGAATATACGCGAACACACGAACCAATTTAAGATACCGAGATGAATTTTCGACTAACTCGTTGATGAGGTTTGTAGGGTTGCTAGTTGTTACCAATACATGAGCAAGTTGTGGTTGTCTCTCTTCAAAGTGTTCTCGCTGGAGGTTTCTGATGGAATGAATAGATGATGGCCATTGCTCTGGTTCAAATTTCAACCAGGGTGGTCCATTCCACCATAACTCATTATTAAGCAAATGAGAAGGTAGAATACCACGAGTTGCGCTGTCGGCTGGGTTGTCTTCCGAACGCACATGCCGCCATGACTTTCTCGGCAGAGATGATAGAATTTCCGAAGTGCGATTCGAAACAAACACTGACCATTTTCTAGGAACTGCAGAAAGCCAATGTAGTACTATTGATGAGTCGGTCCAGCAATAAACTTGCATGTCTTTACCTAGTAAAGACGAATTAAGTTTGTTAATTAGTCTTGTGAGTAGAACCGCTCCACAAAGTTCTAGTCGCGGAAGAGAAACAACCCTTAGTGGAGCTACACGGCTCTTTGCAGCAACAATATTGATGTTCACGTATCCAGCTTCATCAACACTCCTACAGTAAACGACTGCTGCGTATGCTTTTAGTGATGCGTCACAAAAAGCATGAAATTGAATATTTATTTTATTGACCCATAGAACGCGAGGAATATTCACTGATTCGAGTGCAAGTAGATCTTGACGAATGGAGCACCATTGACTGCAATGCTCTTCTGATATAACATCATCCCACGAATAATTACTTCGCCAAAATTCTTGTAGAATAATTTTTACACCGATGACGACAGGGGCTAAGAACCCTATAGGATCGAATATTTTCGATGACTCAGATAAAATGCGACGTTTTGTGTAAGGCATGTTATCGTTGACGTAGACCCTATAAGAAAACGAATCTTTATATGGTGACCACTGCAAACCTAAAAGTTTGACCGAACTACACTCTTCAAAATCCTTGGGAGATAATTCGCGTTGGTCTTCAGGAAGATTAAGAAGCAAAGGCCAACAGTTGGTGGTCCACTTTCGAAGATTGAATCCACCTGATTTGAGAAGACTTACAAGCTCTAACCGCAGCGATGTGACTTCTTCTATCGAATCCGCACCGGTCATGACATCATCGATATAAAAGTCATTAAGAAGAATTTCTGCAGCACGAGGATAAGTTTCCTTTGAATCTAATGCCAACTGCTTTAGAGTACGGACTGCCAAAAAAGGAGCACAAGCAGTGCCATAAGTGACTGTTAAAAGTCTGTAATGCTTGAGAGGAAGATCACTGGATTCTCTCCAAAGTATTCGCTGAAAATCTGTGTGGTTTTCTGAGATTTGTATTTGGCGATACATTTTTTCAATGTCACCTGAAATTGTATAGCGATGACGACGAAAGCGAACACATACCGAGAATAAATCGCGTTGATCAGTTTGGCCAGTTAGTAGCGATTCATTGAGCGACAGAAAACTTCCTGACTTAGCCGAACCATCAAAAACCACCCGTACCTTAGTTGTGCTGCTATCAGCTTTGAAAACAGCATGGTGTGGCATATAAAAGCATTTGGTTGATAATCGAGGAATCTGAACTGACGAAATCTCTTCCATATGTCCTAATGCAAGATACTCCCTCATGAACTTAATGTAGCTGTCCCTTAGACTTTGGTCAGACGATATCCTTCTTTCTATAGAACGAAAACGATTAACTGCAACGCTCAGACTATTTCCAAATTGAGTTTCTTGGTCTGATTTGAATGGTAACTGAACTGAATACCTACCATCAGGCAAACGAACATGAGTCTTTATAAAGATGTCTTCAGCACGCTGGTCCTCTGCTGACAGTTTTGGTTCCACATGGACTTCTTCAAGGCGCCAGAAGCGTTCAAGATCGAATAACTGCACTGTGTCCAGTTGCGTGCTAAAAGAACTCACATTACCATGTGTCCGTGAAGTAAATGGCTCCATACTTCCACAAACTACCCAACCGAATATTGTAGGAATCAGATCCGGATACCCAGCTTGCCCTCGTACAGCTGAACCATTGAAAATGCTGAAAACCTTATCCGCTCCTATCAGAACGTCTATGTGACCAGGTATATTAAAATGAGGATCTGCTAATTCATACGACCCAAGAAATTTAGTATCAGAAATAGGAACCTTCGAAGAAGGAACAAACGATGTGAGTTTTGAGATAACATAGCATTGTATCTCAACTGAAGTTTGTGAAAAACGCGAAAAAAGTTGAAGGTTTACAACTCCATTTGTAACGCCTGCTTTAGTGGATCCCACACCTAGCACTGGAATGCAAGCACGTTTCCTTACAAGACCTAAACGCTGAACGGTTTGTTCAGTCACAAATGATACCTGGGATCCTGAATCCAGCAACAATCTAACACCTTGAAACTCTCCCTGACTGTCAGATACACGGCCGATGGCTGTAGGTAATACAGTGTGTGTAAAACAATTTGTATGCGATGATAAAGTGCCTGTTGTGTCCACAGATGAGCAAAGCGACTGCGGTACATTTGTTGACCCTTGCTGGTTGTTTATTGAAATTTGATTTGAAGAATTAGACGACGACGACGAAGGCAAGTGGACAAGAGAATGATGACGCGAGTGACAGGTTTTACAACGCCTATCTGATTTGCATCTGTGAGACGAATGCCCAGATCGAAGACAGTTGAAGCATAAATTCTGTTCTTTAGCAAACACACGACGAGCATCGACTGTAAGAGCAGCAAATCGTTTACAGTTGAAGAGTAAGTGGTCTTCTTTGCAATTGGGACATTCTAATCGTTGATTTGATTCTACTACATGAGAACGAATAGCAGACTGTCCCTTGCCCTTTGCTTGAACTGAACGCGACACTGAAGCGACGGATTCTAAACACACGCAACGGTTCTGTAGAAAATCTAAAAGATCACCGATAGTAGAATCAGATTTAGGACCTATGTTTTCTGCCCAAGCCTGCCTTGTTTCTGGATCTAACTTTTCCACCAGCAGATATATTAGCCACGGATCTCTTTCATTAGAATTAATAGCGTTTAACCCGCGAATGACTTCATCGGACCCATCAGTTAATTTTCGAAGAAGATTGACATTTGATGAGCTAATCGATGGCAATGATAAAAATGATTGTATAAACGATTGAATGATCAGATGAGGACGATCGTATCTTTGTTCTAGTTTTTCCCACGCTTCTAAATAGTTCTCTTCCGAAATCACGATACCATTCAAGAGCTTACTTGCGGTTCCACTCAAAAAAGACTTTAGTAGATAGAATTTATGCGTAGCCGTAAGCGAGGGGTTCGTATCTACCGAACCCGTGAACATGTCTTTGAAAGTAGGCCAATCTTTATAATCCTCGCCCGAAAAGATTGGTATTGACAATTTTGGCAAGACGACGGACTTCTTTGTTGACGACTGATTTAGTTTCTCAAGAAAGGAAGCTTGCTGACTGGCTAATGTTTTCGCTAACGACTCAACTTGTGGCTCTACCGACTTTTGAGCTTGAAGCAAATTTGCAAAAACTGATTGCGCGAAATAATATTTATTTTCATACTCTTCATATTCTGGCTCTGGATCTACGAATCCATCGTCAGCTACGAAGTCGAACATTTGTTCATGAAGAGCATTGAAGAGCAACCACGTTTCTTCTAATTTAACCAATCGATTTTCTATCAATGCAACAGGTGTGTTCATGCCCACCGACTCGGCAAATATTGCAGCACGGCTTAAGACACCCTTTACGTTTCCACGTTTTGCCCTAACCTTGTTCATCTTACTTTTACTTCTCAACGATCAACTATCGATAAACTGTTCTATTAAAATTACCGCACTGATTCTATTCTCTTTTTTTTTTTTCATATATATATTTGGCTACTGAAGGACCAGATTGTACAAGATGTTGCTTCTTTGCCGGTTGGTGTGAAACTGTGTCGTTTATTTCTTGATAAGATTTAACGTTAAGGTTTAACTGTTACAATTGCAACTTGAAAAAAGCAAATGAGATAACAAAACAGAATAAGATTAACGATAGCAATAGGGTACATTAGGGTTAGTTTTTCATATTTGACATATTAAACATAAATTAATGGGCAACTTGCGATGATTAAATTTGTGGAACTAAATCGATTGAATTATTATAAAACTACATTTGTTTAAGTCTTGAACAGTGGCTTTGTTAACACATCTGTTGGTACCCGTTGCGTAATCGTAAGCATGTCTGCCTATTACGCTGTAGGTTCGTGGTTCGAATCCCAACAGAAACCAAATGTCTAGTTACGCGAGGATAGAAAATTCACTACCATAACTAGCGCTTTTTCGATTAGCCATACAGAACCGGCAGAAAATTGTTGGTGAGAAACGCGTTAGATCCCGGGACTCACCGCTCTGTTGCACCACTCTATTCATTAATTCATTTCATTTATTTAAATATGTCTTGACGTATCAGTCAATGAGATGGACATAAAGCCTTTGGACATACTTACTTACATAGGTCGGGGTGAACCTGAGCCTCAACCAAAATCTTTCTGTAACGACTTTCGATTACGGGTGAGCTTTTCTCTAGTCTTGCACCCTAAGTCGGTTGAGGTGGAAGAAGTTCCACTTGATCGCACCACCTAAGACGAAGTCTTACCCAGCGCTGGTGTCGTTGTCTGAATTAATAGCGGCGCCTAGGTAGACAAAGTCCTTTACTACCTCAAAGTTATAGCTGTCAATCGTGACGTTCTGTCCAAGACGTCGGTGTTGGGTGTCCTTTCTTGATGACAGTGTATACTTGGTCTTGCCCTCAAAACCATCCCATCTTCTTCGCTTCCGTCTCAATGCTCATAAACGCTCCATTAACATCACGCTGACTCAGAGAGGATCTTGTATGCGATATTAAGAAGACTGATACCTCTGTAGGGTCTCCTTTCTTGAGGACCTGGAAAACAATGCTGAGGTTCCATTCATCGCTTTCTGCTTTCTGCTTTCTTACGACCATATTTTGCAAATGAGCTGGTGCATACTCCTGACCAGGTCATTGCCTGCCGCTTTAAACAATTCGGCAGTGAGGCCATCAGCTCCAGCTGCTTTGTTGGACTTTAGCTTGGATACTGCTGTCCTTACTTCGTTCAGGTCGGGTTGGCGGAATTGTTGGTCTACGTCGCCTAAATCGAATGGTTCTACATATCTCTCTAACAGCGGAATTGGGTTCATCATTGCCGTTATAGAGCTTGGAGAAGTGGTCTTTCCATATCCTCAGCATTGACTCGGCCGGGGGCTTATAGCCCGAGGCTGTTGTTTTTACCTTTTGGTAAAATAAGTAAGTAGAACTGTCACAGTGTAGTATTTTGGTATTCATGATTTATAATATGCCTTCCATGGCCTGGTGGTTTTTCGTTATTCTAAGAAAAATCAACAGCAGTAGCTGCCTTCTAAAATGGTTAAAACACTATTTGTTTTTCAATCGTTCTTTTTTTAGATCTTGGAAAATTGTCGTTTCCTTGGTTTTCAGTACAGGTAGTGGCTGTTGGTTTTATCGAACTCAGTAGGAGATGATATCAGTTTTCTGTTGATGGTAACTAATCTAAAAAAACAAAAGCAACGATAATGGTTGAGGCCTGAGATAGTCAATTTCAATCTGATACATGTGTGAGAAAGTCGATCCAAATAAAACGTTCCTCGTCCCGGTAAATATAGTAGAAGATAGTAGTTTTCACAGGGTACATTGGGTTTTGGTATATCTACAATAATTCCTCAACTTACTTTTATCTGTAGGACATTAATACATTTTATTACTTTGAATTTGAACTATAGTTTAGTTTAGTTTAGTTGGTTTTATTAAATCATAAGTTTTTTTTTTCAAAATTTAACAAAAACAAATGGACTTGGCTTTTGCCGTCTGCCAGATTGACAATTTTAAGAAGTACTAATAAAAAGTAAAAAAGTATTTAATTTAAAATTTCAGAAACTTCCGGTCATAATTCTTTGTTTGTATGCAAGAGTTATTTTGGAAAATAAAAACAGTTTCTTCATATCGACTTGGTTCAACACATTAAAGCAATCTTCATCCGTTAGAAAACTTTTTCCAAAGACATGCAATCTTGTTTCCTGTAGTATAGGGCATTTTCCAATAAAATGCAGGACATCTTCTCGTTCTTTCAAATTACACAATTCGCAAAGGCATGGTAAATCATCTCTGTGCGGCACATAATTTAGGCTCAAAAGTTCTCCTCTCAACCTTATCATCATGGATATTTCTTGTACGCTGTTGTGGTCATGAAAATAGTTTTTCTCTCCCAAATTATGATTAAACGACTGTAAATAGATCTAAAAACTGATGATTCAGCATCTTGCCTGTATTTAGATGCATATGGCTCATCCACCTTCTGTATCAGCCTATAGATCTCGTTTTTCCAGTTGTCTTTATTTCCTAGACTTAAGTCCACGGCCATGTCGCACTGCAGTGCCAGATCTAACCATTCCTCGTACCAACTTGTTCCACCCGCAATATTTTTTAGAGCTGCTTTTTTTGGTAGACGCTCATTAGACATTTTCATCACTTTTAAGATATAATCTACATGCAGTTTTAAGGTCTTAATAAACAGTGGTGAAAGTCCCGTTTCGACCATGAGTAAATAGTTTGGGGCGTTTGAAGGAATATGAAAAATTCTTTTGATATGAATCTTAGAAGTTTCTCGACCTCTTCATATTGTTTATGTCCCCATACATGCGCAACATAGAACATCACTGACTCTGCAACTGCTTCAAAAACTTTATATTTGCTGCTATGTGAAATGAAATGATTTCCAAAACATCCTTTCCACGTTGCGTTTATTGCGCTTTTAGACTTTGCTAATTTTTCTTTGTGATGCTTTTGCAAGGTTTCAAGGTAGAGCCGTTGGTGAGCAGAACACCTAAGTACTTATAATCCGCTTCCACTTCCAATTCTACATCATTACAGTACCATCTTTCCTTTCTACTGCCCCTTCCTCCACCTTTCTTACAAATCATTATTTTGGATTTTTCCGAGTTAACGCCGCTTATATTCCAGAGCTTACAATAGTCATAAAGGCGATTGATCATTACCTGCAGAGATTCTGGTATACTGGACAGCAAAACCACATCGTCCGCAAACATTAAGCTCTTGGTACGCGTTCCACCCCACTCCACACCTCCAGTAAGTCCATCGAGTAAATCATCAATAAAAAGCGAAAAAAGTACTGGGCTCAAGACACATCCCTGTCTTACCCCCGCTTTTGTCTCAAACCATGCAGATAATTCCTCTCCGTTCCAAACTGCTGCTCGAGTACTTGCATATAAGTTTTGTAAAACCCTTCCGAACTTATATGATATGCCCTTTCCGTAGAGTTTGTAGAACAACGCATATCGATCTATCAAATCAAATACTGCTCTAAAATCCACAAAAAACGTATACAGTTTCCTTCCCTACTTTTGAGCACAAACACTTGGTCTACCGTCGAGTATCCTCTCCTAAAGCCAGCCTGGTATTCACAAAGAAGATTTTCTTCTTCCACCCACGTGCATAGTCGTTTTTTCAGCACTCCAGTAAAGATTTTATAACTGGCATTCAGAAATGATATACCCCTATAATGTTCCGGGTTAGATAAGCTTCTTTTTTTGTGTATGGGGTAGATAAGGCCTTCTAAAAAACTCTGCGGCACAGTTCCAGACTCAAATACTTCATTAAACAAAAGGTAGAGCTTATGCACAAGCAACTCGGTTCCATATTTTTAAAATTCTGTAGTAATGGTGTCTGTACCTGGTACTTTACCATCCTTTAGCTCATGTAAAACAGCTGTAATTTCCAACTCAGAAAGATACCGTAGAATCTATGGGATTGAGCAAACTCTCAAAGTATATTCGAAACACTTCTGGTTTTAAATTGCAATTGATTAATGGCACCGTTCCATTGAGCTTCTTCGCTAGTTTCCAAAATTTGGAAGAATCTTTACATGTTCCCATCTTCATTGCTTCTCCTTCAAAATATGCTTTCTTCTTTTCCTTGGAAATGTCTTTATACCGCCGATTCGCTTCTAGATACGATTCTTTCAACCGTCGTGTTGTTTTCTCGAAAGAGCTTTAGCCGTTTAAAGGACAGATTTCTAGCTTTGGTGCAATCTTTATCAAACCATGGAGCTTCTTGTGTTTTTTTCTAGAGTTTGTTGTTGGAAATGAATTTTTTATAATATTTTCCAGCGCGGAAAAGCTTAATGGGTCCTGGTAAGCCATCAGTTGTAAGTTTAGATTTGCTCTGTATATTTCCCCTTTAGATTCTAACCATTTCAACTTGGGAACAGGAAGAAGCTCACAGTTTTCTTCTCCTATTTCGACCGTGTGTCCAAAATTTACAATGATGGGCATATGATCAGAGTAAGGCACATTATTTACTTCGAAATCAACCACACATTTACTCCAACTTCCCCCTATTAGGCATTAGTCTACGACCGAGGTACCTTGTCCACTTACGAAAGTAAATTCTCCGTTAGGATCACCAGAACTTTTTCCATTGAGTAATCTCAGTCCATATGTATCACATAGGTTTAGTATTTTGTTTCCTCTTGAATTCGAAAACGAATCTTTAGATCGCCGATCTATACCCTTCAAAAGCATTATTTGTACCCGCCATACACCCCACTCTTGCGTTTAAATCTCCTATCACCATAGAATTTGGGTTATTTAAATGCGCCATTATTTCTGTTAGATTTTCGAAGTCTCTTTCCCATTGGTTGCAGTTTAAATAAGCGGGATATATCTTAAAGTTCTCTTTCTCAAATTGCAAATTCAAAAATAAAAGATTGTTTATACCCTGCATTGAACAGTTGACGCCCTTGCTTTCCAGTTCCTTTTTAAACCCGTAGTAGCATCCACCACTGGCCCTTCCCGTATTCCCTGTATTTTAACAGCAGGTATCCATTCAAAAGTATAACTTACAAAAATTTTACTAAAATTATTATAATTTTCCTCGATAACGAATGTTTCATACAAGAATATTATCTCAAATTGATTAACTTAATTATAAAATTCTGTAAAGAAATTCTTACCGTGATTCCTCAATTTACTTTTATCTGTAGGATATTAATACATTTTATTACTTTGAATTAAAACTATGTTTACACCAATAACTGTGACCTGTAATGTTCGTTAAAAAAGGCAACTTTTTAATCACCTTTTTCTCTCAAACACCCGTATAACTTTCAAAGCCTTTTCAAAGACTTGGCAACTGCTTTCATAAATTTTCAATATTATTAATTTAAATTGATTTAAATTGAATAGTTAAGAAGGGAATAGGCAGTAGCTTCTCTGTATTAGAAGGCTATTTGAAATTAAAATGATGCTTTTCTTTTTGTAACTACCAATTTTCAATCGAACCAAGCCTTTTGTATTGCTGATGTGATTTTGCATCAAGCGGTTAAAAAAAGGAGTATCTTCTATAAAAATTCCAAAAAGTTAAAGGATTTTTCATTTGTCCTTACTTTGGTTGCTTTCTGTTAGTTGTTTCAAATGGCTGGATCTTTTACGTGTTTGGGTAGTGAAATCCCCTTGGATAATCCGGTTGAAGGGGCTTGTGTCCTTTGCTCGCCACGAGCTCATTCGCAACCACCTCTGTTTCAATATTCTGACCTTGTTGTGAAAGACCTTGGAAGATCGTTTTATAAAATCTGTTAAAGTTAAAGTAAAGTTAAAGTTAAAGCTACATTGCTATTCCCAACAGGGGAAAAATGTTTTTCAACGGGTATCGCGTTTCGGGAGGAATTGGCAATTCCTCCGTTAGTAAATTCATTGCCATGAAAAGCGGCATAAAACTGTAGGTCCCCTCCATTTCCTCGCAAGGCATGGTTGTGGGAAATGCACTAGGCCCTAGCGCTTCTCGCTCTACTGCCCCACTCTACCTTTTTATATATTTGTTTATTTATTGGCATTAACAAGTTTTTTTTTTTTCATTTACCAAACCTTATTCTTTAATTGAGGGATGATGTATAAATAATCGAAACAAAAATCTGCCTTTATGCTTCGCTTTTTAAGCAAGTCAATTGTTATTTAAAGACTAATTCAACACTCTAGTTCTCGAAGAAGAGCGAAAAGAATGACTCTTATTAAGTTACGTATATTGATATAAAATATCCAGATCCTTATAAGTTGAACAAACATTGACAACAAAATTCACATACATTTGTCAACGTAATGTTCAGTAATTTATTTTTCCAAGGACTTGGAGGCACCCAGAGTCTTTATTTAATGACGTAATTCCCTGAGTAGTTCATATTTTATTTTATTAACAGACCTTAATGGCCTATTAATCCCTGAGATGTGCAGAAGTAAGGACATACAAAAAAGAATATACAAAAGCAGAAACGCAGATACTTTGTTTAAAGCAAAGCCTAATTACATATTCGTTTACATAACGGTGGAGCGCAGTCACTGAGCAAAGACACAGTGACAGGTCATTGACATAAAAAGCGACTCATCCTTGCGTATAGTAAGTGCGCTCATCATAGTTGACGCTGTCGCTATCCTTGCCATCTTCATCGTTATCATCACCATGCCTTCCTCGTCGTCGTCGTCCGTCGTAGTCGTCACCATAGAACAAGGATTCATGTTGTGTTAAAAGTGACATTACACTCTCACGTTTGCCATGGTGTAGATTGTTTTCCTTGTTGTTTTTTTTTTCTTTCTTTTTTTTTTGCTTTAAACGAATAATTAATACACTATCATCAACATCAGCATCATCAACATCATCGCTCGTTGCATCTACGTGTGGAGAATAATAAATAAATAAAAAATAAAGTTTACCTACTTGTAGATAGTATACGTACCTATGCTTGTATTATATAATGGTGTTTCCACTGCACTTGTCTTTATTCTTGTAGAAACAAAAGCAATTATTATCCATTTCTCGCTTTGAACAGAAAATAACTCAACTAGGGAAGAGCAATTTTTTGGGAACAACTGTATACTCATTTGTTTCCCTTTTGTCTTCCTTTTCCGGTGGCTGAGTGATAAATTATGGAGATTTGATGAACTGGCCATCCTATATATACAGTTTCGGTTGAGGGTATCATTTTTTAATGAAAGACTTGAGCGTCCAAAAGTTGAAACACAAACAATATGTCGGCGCTTTTATTTTTATTGAAAAGGAAAAGGTTTTGCTGCATTTCTGTGAGTGAAGGCAAAAGTTTGGTGGGACTTTGAACATTGATATTTGATAGCCTTTGAGAAATCCAATTGACATGAACCTGGTTATTTAAGAGAAATTGCAAGCCTTGAAATTATTTCTCGTAGAAAACAAGGTCGCGCTAGTAACACCTTTTATGACATAAAGAACGGCTGGCTGGCCCCGGGGCCCAGCGCACTTCTCCCAACCATAATAAATAAAATAAATAGTTTTAATAGCGTTTCTCACAACCATGCCTTGTGACGGAATGGAAGGGACCTACAATTTTATGCCGGTTCCGAACGGCTAATTGTGAAAGCGCTTTTCATGGCAATGAATTTACTATCGGAGGACTTGCCAATTCCTCGCGAAAGGCGATACCCGTGGAAAAACACGTTTGCCTCAGCTGGGATTCGAACCTCGAACCTCTGGGTTAGCAGGTGGACATGCTAACCATCACGCCACGGGTACCACTTCTCTCAACCATACTATGTGATAAATGGGGAGGACATACAATTATTTTTCCGAACCCGGGCGGCTGATCAAAAAAGTGAATTTACCTACTATCGGAGGATTTATCAATTCCTCGCGAAAGGCTATACCCGTGGCAAACAATTGAATGTTCCAGGGTTCGAACCCCGAACTTCCCCGTAACAGGCAAACATACTTACTATCTATTACGTCTCCGAGTCATAATATCGAAAGTTTATGATTTTTGGAAGATGCATTGCAACGTTGGGCATTCCTATTCTGTAAAATCTGTGAAACGCATGACAAACATGCCACGAAAACAACTATTAGTCGTCTGTAACTACTAACTTACCTAGGTGGGCATTAGGTTTGGCTAGGTAGACTGGGCTGATGGTTGATCTTATTTTCGCCACACTTAGATCACTGTAGATCCATTGTGATACTTTGGAGTGTTGTAACGTCCTTAAAACCTATGAGTTTATTGATTGGCTTTTATGAAGTTTTGATAACTCTTCTAGTTCGTTGAGGAAGTAACTGTTCAAAAAATTTTTCCTGGTGTAGCAGATTGCTGGGCAGTGGCAACGAAAGTGAGTGGTATCCCCATGTTCGTCTTCGTCATTGCATCCCCTATACGTAAGTCAAGAGTTCAAAGACCCATTTCCTTTTTGTGGTAGCCTAGAAGGCTGTGTCCTGTTAGAATACTGACAAGCAATCGTAATGAAGGCCTATTCAGAGATAGTAGCTTTTCTTATCTGCTCCAAACGTATTTTGGCCATAGTTTCCCGTAAGTAAGTAAGGGGATTACAGTTCGGGATAAACCTGAGCCTCAACCGATATCTTTCGATAACGACTTCAACTTCGGCCAAGCTCTCCAGTTTTGCAATTTAAGTCGGTTGAGGTCTTCTTCCACTTGATTGCTCCACCTAAAACCATGTCATTCCCTTCCACAATTTCCCTGTGAGGTGCTTTCGAAAACCCGTCGAGCCGGAGTGTTGATGTTTAGTTTTGAATTCATTTTTATTGTTTTTTCTTATAACTACTTACTTGCTAACAAAAATGATTAAAGGGGCATTCCATTATCGCGGGTGCAACATTTAGACGCCTGTTTTAGTTTAACCTAATGAAATAAAAAACATTTTTAATTTCATTAGTCTGAAAGACTACATTTTAATATATTTATTTTATATTAATTAACAAATTTTTTAATATAGTAGGTACTCGAAAAGCTAGGAGAAAGGTTCAAATTGCCATCACGGGTGCCACAAGTTTGGCCCAACCTTTCCAGATCACAAACAAAAAACACATAAATCTGTTAATTCTTACATATTTAATATATTATGCCTTAATGTTTTGAAATATATTAAAGTAACAAAGAACATAAAATAAAAACTATAAACAAAACAAAAATAAACAATGAATTATTATTTTTTTCAATAATTGCGGGTGCAACACTAAATTATCGCGGGTGCAACCAGTCTAATTTAAGTGAACATAAACATCAATTTTACTTATATAGGAACCAAATAAGAGAACAAATCGTATTAATTACTAACAGTTATACTTTTTTTGTCGTTTAAATTAATTATTTCTTTTGAAAAAATACGTCATCGATCGATAATATCGATAATTTAGTGTTGCACCCGCAATTATTGAAAAAAATAATAATTCATTGTTTCCGCTCGTAAAAGCACCAACGACATCACACTTGCTTCTTCCCATCAAATGTCAGCCAGTAATTGTACAGCCTTTTGAAATATTATTCCTCTGGTGTTGACATTTGAGTTTGTTACAATCTTTTCAAGTTTGGTGGTGAAGAAATCGCAAGATAGTTTGTCGCTTTGTCTCGGTGAGTTCTTTACCAACCTTGAGGAAGCAGCGTGAATTTTCCAAAGTCATCGTGCATAGTCGCTTTAATGGTGAAACTAGACATAGCTCTGTAGAGCTCGTCTCTGGAAATACTGTCAAATGCGGCCTTGAAATCGATAAAAATATGGTGAATATCGATATTATATTCTCGGGTTTTTTCCAAGATCTGCCGTAATGTGAAAATTTTGTCTATTGTGGACTTCTCTGGTCTAAAACCATATTGATAAGGACCTATGAAGTTGTTGACGTGGGGTTTCAGACGTTCACATATTACAGCAGACAAGATCTTGTAAGCGACGATAAGGAGGCTTGTCACTTTATAATTGGCGCAATTGTGAGGGTCTCTCTTTTTCAAGATAGGACATACGATGCTGAGATTCCATTCATCGGGCATGCTTTTTTCCGACCATATCATGCAGATCAGCTGGTTCATGCTCATTTCCGACTGGTCTACAGCTAACTTGAAAAGTTCGGCAGCACGGCAACCTGCACCTGTAGACTTATTTGATTTAAGTTTATATATTATGGCAAGCTTAACTTCTTCTAAGTCGGGAGGACGGCATACTTGATCATCGTTCAAGTTGAATGGGAAATTGTGCCTGACAGCGGAATTAGTGTCTTTTTCACCGCTAAGCAGTCTGCAGAAGTGGTTTTTCAAAGTCCTCAGTAGCGACTGCGACTCCGTTACTATATTTCTCTGCTAATTTTTATAAGGTTGAAATAGAGGCTTGCCTTCCTGGCATGATCTTTTTACCGTTTTGTAAAACTTCCAAATCTCATTCATGTCTTGGCATCTTTCAATTTCATGAAACGAGCGCTTCTCATGCTGCTCCTTTTTCTTTTTGAGAATTCTATATTCAACATTTCTTTTCTCTCTGTAAACCTCCTTATGCTTATACTAGTTGAAAACAGCCCTTGTTCTCTTTTGCATCGACATTTGTCGTGCTCTTTGTTTGACTGCATTTACCTGCCTGCATTCTTCATCGCATTCTTCTGCTTTCTTCATCGAACCATATTTTTCTATTTGGAAGCCAAGTGAAACCTTCCCGTGCAGTGTCGGGTTAGAATAGCACTGCAGCGCCTCCCCGCTTGTCGTAAAAGGCGACTAAAGGAGCAATCATATCTAGACGACTAACATCAAAGTGAGTCTAGCGACACACATACCACCTAAAAACTCTCCCCAAGTATGCATGCAGATCCCGGGGTTAACACGACTGGAGATCACCGGTGTAGTAAAAGGGAAATATGGAAGTACTTGCAAACATGAAAAGCACTACTCCGCCAGGCAGTTCCATCGCTATGCATGGAGCTGATCCCGGACCGAGCAGCAATGTTCGGGTCAGAGCTATACGGATTCCGGGGGCTAGCAAAGTAATGCGACGAGTTGGACGAAAATTTATAGTCGCGAGTTGGAACGTTGGAAGTATGACTGGCAGAAGTCTCGAACTTGAAGAGATGATGAGTAGGAGGCGAGTGGACATCTTGTGTGTTCAGGAAACGAAATGGTGAAACACAGCAAACAAAGCCCGTTTCTTAGATGCAAAGACCAAGACTTACAAGATGTTCTACTATGGAACAGAACAAGGTAGGAACGGAGTCGGGATCATCCTTGACCAAAGTTTATGTAACAGCGTGTTGACCATTTTGAAGTCCAGTGACCGTTTGATGTCTCTTAAATTGGTGATGGAAGGAAAGGTCTGGAATATCATCAGTGCATATGCTCCCCAAATAGGGTGTGAGCAGGAGGAAAAAGATGCATTCTGGCTTGATTTTCATAACCTACTTAAGAACATCCCAAAAGAAGAGTATTTGTTTGTTGGAGGAGATTTGAATGGACATGTCGGGAAGACAAACGAGGATTATGAAGACTGCCATGGAGGTTTGGGATTCGGCACCAGGAACACTCCTGGTGAAGATATTCTAAATATGTGCAAGTCATACGGTCTAATCGTACTAAATACCATGTTCATCAAACAAGACCGACACCTTATCACTTACAGCAGTGGAGGAAATGAAACCCAGATTGATTACCATTTGGTAACCAATTACATGAAATCTCGGGTGAAAGACTGCAAAGTGATTCTAGGAGAAGCTGCCGCTCAACAACACCGTCTTCTTTTAACAGAATTTTTTACGGATGCGGTGAAGGAAGTCAAACAAACAAAGGCTCCTAGGAGAATCAAGTGGTACAATCTGGAGAAAACCAAAGGACAGCAATTCATTTCGTATATGCGAAGTCAGCTGTGTAATACCATCGACGCAGTTTCAAATACAATGACGGCACAAAATATGTGGGATCGCCTACAACGAACCTGCTTAGAGAGAGCCAAATCACTGTTAGGAGTCTCAAAAGGACACCACCAACAAGCTAAAGAGACCTGGTGGTGGGATGATGAAGCTAAAGCAGTGATTAGAAAGAAGAAAGCAGCTTTCCAAGCTTGGTCGAAGTGCCTCTCAAGAAATACAAATGAAAAAGCGCGTCTCAAAATGGAATACAAGAGCTGCAGAAAAGAAGCGAAGAAAAAGTGCGCCCAACTTCAAGCAAAAAGCACGGAGGGCCTGTATCGAGAGCTGGAAGAGATTTCTTCCCCAGCTGCTGAAGCAAATCAGGCAATCCAAGAGCTAAGACAAAGCAACTTGAATAAGGGAGCAACCATTTTCAAAATAGCCGCTCAGAGAAGGAGAAATGCGCAGGAGGTTCGTTCGCCGAAGTTCATAAATGATGCTCAAGGACTGCTACTTGTGGATGACGACAAAATTCTTCACAGGTGGCGACAGTATTGTGATGGTCTTTTGAATGAACAGTTTCCTCGGCGCCACTTTCCAACAGCTGCACCTAACTTTACGTATCCGAAGTATCCGACGTCACAGTCGAAGAAGTTAGGGAGGCAGTTAAGAACTCCAAAAAAGGCAAAGCGATTGGGCCAGACGAGGTACCATATGAGTTTTGGAAAAATATGAGAGACATCGGGTTGAGATGGCTCACGATTCTCATCTCCAAACTTATAAGAGGTTACAGATTGCCTAATCAATGGAGGGAAAGTTTTTCTTCCAATGTACAAGGGAAAGGGAGATACCAGAAGCTGTGACAACTATAGTTCGATCAAGTTGATGTCCCACACTATGAAGATCGTTGAGCGGGTTTTGGATAGCCGACTACGGAAAATAATAAGGCAGACGCAATCCAAAGTATAAGGATCATTATGGAAAAACACCGAGATGCCTTAGAGGATTTGCATATTGTGTTGGTTGACTTCGAAAAAGCATTCGATCGACAACCACGAGATCTGATATGGGTGGCCCTCAGACACCGATGAGTTCCTGAAGCCTATGTGCGAATAATTATGGACATGTACGATGGAGCAGTTACAAAAGTGAGATGCCCAGCTGGAGTCACCGAAGAATTCCAAATAACAGTAGGTCAGGGAAGTGTCTTGAGTCCACTGCTCTTTATTGCTGTTCTGGATTATTTGCTCGAAGGAAAAGTAACGGACAATAAAGTACAACAATTATTCTTTTCTGATGATGGAGCCATCATAAGCGAGGATCCTACATCCCTGCAACGAGCACTTGACGTTTGGATTGATGTTCTGGAAGGAAATGAGTACCGTATTAGCGCTAAAAAGACTGAATACCTGTGCTGGCCTTTTTCTGATCCAGACAAGCCTATTCCAGACATTTATTTGAATGGAAATGTGCTTCCAAATTGTGAAAAGTTTAAATATCTGGGATCTATGATCAATAGTGAAGCAACTTGTGATGACGACATCAATCATCGAGTAAGCGTAGGGTGGATGAAGTGGCGAGGAAACTCCGCTATCTTCTGTGATAGAAAAATGCCCCCTAAGCTGAAGGGAAGACTCTACACAGCAGTTGTCCGTCCAGCTCTGACATACGGTTCACAATGTTGGACAAGTACAAAAAGTATGAAATCAAATTGACGGCAGTCGAAATGAAGATGCTTCGGATGACAGCAGGAGTAACAAAGCTTGATCGAATTAGAAGTATTAAGATCCGTGGAAGCCTTCATGTCAAAAGTTCCATCTTGGACAAAATAGCGCACGACCGGCTCAGTTGGTATTGTCATGTTCAAAGGAGAGATCCGCAGAACCCCGTCCAAAAGGCAATATACAACGTTTCAACAAATTCGCGACGAAAAAGAAAAGGCAGGCCAAACCACTCCTGGTACAAGCAAATGCAAAAACAGCAGCATTTGGTTGGCCTCAGACATGGAACAATCCAAAACCGGGAGGCTTGCCGACGCTTTCTGAGGTCAACGCGGCGTACCCCACAGGCGGATCACTAGTGTGAAGCAGAAAAGTGGGAGAGTTGTGATCGCTTCAAGATCACTACTCGTAACGCCGGAAATGAAAAAGAAGAAGGAAGCCAAGTGAAACCAAGAACCTTAGGCAGTGGTTCTGAAAGCTTGTTGCCATTTCAGCCGCTGGTCTTCAATGGTTAGTGCTGGCGTAATAAGATTCAAGGATAGTCTTGATTGGAGAAAGCACTGTAAATCTCTTGCAATTGTAGAT
This sequence comes from Melanostoma scalare, assembly GCA_949752695.1. NCBI lineage: Eukaryota > Metazoa > Arthropoda > Insecta > Diptera > Syrphidae > Melanostoma > Melanostoma scalare. The sequence continues at coordinate 154,483,458 of OX456984.1, read as the reverse complement.
TTCCGACGTCATATCTCTTCACAGTATTGGTTTGCGTGACTCGTGAACAGGATATCCTCATTCGTAGGTAGTGAGTCGAAGTTGGCCCTTCGGCAAGTTCGGAAGTTCTATCACACTGAAATAGTGCCATGTGTCAATCGCAACATGGTCAATTTGGTTGACAGTTGATTGATTTGGGGGTCACGATGAACCTTTATGAATCGGACTTCTTGGACGGCGCCGGCGGTTATATCTGCATTGTAGCAGCCCATAGAGCGTCTGCTTATTCCTGCTGCAGCTGCACATAATTTGTTAAGCAAACTTGCGTTCCATGTGCAGATCCGGAGGCCTTTGTCCGTTTTGCTTGGTTCGTCAACGTTGGAAACATAATTTTTATTCGACGCTATTGGTTGTTTCGGAACCATATAGATGTCACGTGGTTGGGTAAACGCACAACCCCCCGCCTGGAGGGCCAGGTCCTTTTAGTATCCCCTTGGATACAAAGGGTCGTATAATTCGGTATCAGTACCCTGCTGCAGGGGTGTGAGAGCTGCCGTTGACTCGCCAGGAGGTCATCCGCCTTCACCTCTTCACAAAACCCTGTCCTTATTGAAAGACTCTGAAAGACCTTTAGTACCTCATTCAGGTGTTCCTGCTTCTTTGAAGTTGAAGTCTACCGCTGAGATATTCCCAAAAAGCTCTGGTAGATTCCTGAGGTTCGGACAGTCAGTCATTATACCCGCAGAGCATTATAGTATTGATCCATTTCTTCTTCGGCCCTTTGTCAACACTCGCACTTAATAGTTTAGCAGGTCATCTCCAGGTGGAGCATCCCAGTTCCCAGTGGCTACCGCGTGGAGGTATAGTAAGCACAAATGACGTGTACAATATGTTGCAACATCTAAAATATAGACACCTATTAGAGCCTACCTCAAAAGTACATACCCAACCAGTATAATTCAACTCCGGCTTTTCCACATTAAATCAAGCCGCTTATCAGGGCAATCTTTTTAAATCAATTTTCATAACTCAACGCCATCAGGCTAATATTATAAGTCATCGTCTCACATTTATCCAATTTTATTTATGCAGCAACGATACAGCCACCTAATTCCCTTTGATTTTATAGCCCCTAATCATCTGGCGTCATAACTTTTCTGAATGCGATCATATTCCAATTTTGTCATTTGAATTCATAACCCATTTCAAAACAGACACACACACACATTCTAAGCACTTTTCTCATTATTACCCAACGGTCAATTCCCACATCGTATCTTCTCAGCACTCAGCTTATCCTTTTGAGCACAACCTAACTTTTACAATTTACGACTAGGGTCAGCCAATAAAAGTGGGGCTCCATTCCACCGGGATGCGGATGAGACACGAAATCATATAAATATTCAAAAAGACATATCATCCCGTTACGACACGCTGATCTCTTTACACATAGCGAAACTATCTATATGCTTTTATGAATAAGCATAACCTCTTTCAGACCATTGTGCTGGGAAATCTTCTTTAAAACACCTACGACAATTTTCTAGAAATTGCAATGTGGTCCAGGAATACCTCTATAAAAATATGAGTTGGGAAGACAAGTTATAATCGCCTGTTGACCATGGCTCTTTTATTATTTATTATAATTTAATGACCCTTGATTTAGGACAAAATTGAAAGCACATTCAAGAAGTCCAACCACCCCTCATGGCATGTATCAGGGCAGATGTGAATGTTGTTGGTACAGAAGGGAAAAACGGAATGCAATTAGGCCTCTGTGACGAAGACTGTTCCAGAATTAATTGCTTAAAAATTAATCCCACATTCTCAGTGCAGTGGTTGTTTTCGTCCTTAATTTCCTCGTGCTGTTGCCGTCCAACGTAAATCAATATCAAATGAATTTCACCAATTACGTTCTCATCAAAAATATTCCGGAAACCTTGCACTGTAGTACTCCAAGCAACCGCCACGTTTAATTGTCTGTTAAGCGAAAATATGTTTTAACTTTTCCTCAGTAAGCGGAAAGCAGAGCACGTAAACATTGATACTGGTGAAATAGCCATTTGAAATGAAACATGAAACGTCAAAAACATGACGACTGGCGACCTCGAGAACGGAAGCTCGGTGGGTACAATTTCTAATTGAATTTTCCATTTTGCGTTGATTATTGTGCAATCGGAAAATTGGTCATCCGCATGGTATCGACATCGTGGTAGGCACGTCGAATGCATCTGCTAATGAGAGATGTCAAAAGCCGCTCAATTCCCGTCGCTTGGTTGGCCAATGGTTTGGATGGTATTGTTCTCTGCCACTTGCCATTTGTATTTGGCCGTTTGTCACTGGCCGTAAGGGCCATGAGCGTTACTTCTAATCAATTTTTTTTTTTAACTACAGAAAATACAATTTCACTGAAATATTCGGACATGTGTGCAAAATTATCTAACTGTGACAATGGATCGTTCGGCGTGGCTTAGACCAATTAAAAGTATGTCACTAGTTAGCTAAATGACAGACTTGTAACGTGTTAAATAACGAATGCGATACCCTATTGAGTGATCGAAAATTAATAAGACCTGTGACATTGTGACGCTTGTAGATCAAACGAATAATAAAAATTTCTACTGTGTGACTTTAAAGTTTAAACCAAAAAAGCCCGCTAAAATTCTTTACTGGAAAACTTAGCTATGTATATAATACTCACTGAATGTTCATTTGTTGTATGGAAGTTAGTTTTGCTATAATTAGCTACAAAAGTCTTATTTTTATTCATTTCTCATGAAATCAAATAAGCATAAGGTTCCTTCTAGTGCACTAAGGCGGACATTGTTTCAAATAATTGGAGTATCCGATTCTTCCTCATAATTGAATCTCTTATCAGCTAAAAAGGGGTGGAGAGTTCGACGTAAGGCATAATTATGATTTGTTTGTATTAAGTCAAACTGATTAAAGAAGCTTATTAACTTTATCTCGATTACAAATATAATATCAAATCAAACCAAATGATTAACATTTGAGTCAAGGAAGTAAAAAAAGCGTCGGCAAGATTCTCGGTTTTGAATTGTGGAATATCTGAGGCTGTCGTTACATTTGTATGTACCAGAGGGGTCTTGACTTTTGACATGGTATTTCTTTTTTTTTTTCAAGATGGTATTTTTTCGGGAAGGCTTCCGCGGATTTTGAAACTTCTTATGATCGTCAATAAAAAGTTAGCATGTTCGCCTGTTGTTGTGGTACCCGTAGTGTGATGGATAGCATGTCCGCCTGTTAATCCAGAGGTTCGAGTTCGAATCCCAAAAGAGGCAAAAATGTTTTTTCCACGGGTATCGCCTTTCGCGAGGAATTGGCAAGTCCTCCGTTAATATTCATTGCCGTGAAAAGCGCTTTCTCGATTAGCCATTCGGAACCGGCAGAAGTTGTAGGTCCCCTCCATTCCCTCACAAGGCATGGTTGTGAGAAATGCGCTAGGCCCAGGGGCTCCTCGCTCTACTGCGCCACCCTATTTATTTATATTTATGTTTGCCTGTTGTGCGGGAGATTCGTGGTTCGAATCCAAACAGAAACCAAAAATGATTTTTCACGGGAATCATATTCGCGAGGGAACAACATCTAAACAATAACTTAAAATTATCCTTCGCCGCGCAGTATGTTAATGAAATCACTTCAGTGAATTGATTTTATTCAGGGCTGTGTGCACCCCAATTATGAAAAAAAAAAAAAAATTTACCTAGCACAGTGCATTATTTAATAATCACCTCCATAGTCTCAATGGCGGCACAATTTTTTTCTATTCGATCTTTCTTTATCGTATCGAGGCATTGTGTGCAGGCAATGAGGCTGTGAGTTTGCTAGGTGGATAGTTGTCAATCAACGGTGTTGATTTGGTAAACTAAAATCAATTTGCTGGCTGGGCATAACACCGCTAGTAACTTGCTTTTCGTCGCCCTAAAATTGGGTTGCCGTAAACGCCAAAATTCGTTTTTTGAGTTTGATATGCAGTCTTATGTTTTCGAGGGTGCTCTTTTCAAATTTTTCATCCTCTTTGCTCTATCTCTTTCCATTGCGGAGATATTCGGAATGATTTTGACGTATATCCACCGAAATCAATAAATTCAGGTATTATTTTGACGTAAACGCCAAATTTTGGCATATACGTCAAAATTTTCCATACAATTTTCCAAAATTTTATTGCAAGAAATCTTTTGACGTACGTTTTATTGTGCTACAACGTACACCATAAAATATTAAAAGTATGTTTAGTATTGTTTTGATTTATGTTCATACAAAGTGAAAATTAGGACTATAAATTATATGCATATACGTCAGTAAAAAAACTTTTTTTTTGGTTTTGGCGTACGTGCATACAATTTTACTCTAAACGTAGAAAAGTATAAATAAAAAAGATTTTTCTTAAATACTCTCTCAATAAACTATTATTTTAAAAATCTTAACAAAACTGGCATCCATAATTCCTTTAATAGAGGAAAAAATATTTAAAAAAGTGACTCCACCCGAAAAAATACAGGAAATTCATAAACACACAAAAGTTTCCCCACAGTAGAGTCTCATTACTGTAAGTTCCGCTCGAAAATATTTGGAATCTAACTTAAATATCGAGGTTCGAGGTTCGAATCCCAGCATAGCACAAATGTTTTTACATGTGCATAGCCTTTCGCGAGGAATTGGCAAGTCCTCCGTTAGTAAATTCATTGCCTTGAAAAGCGCTTTCTCGATTAGCCGTTCGGAACTGGCAGAAAATTGTAGGTCCCCTCCATTCCCGCACAAGGCGTGGTTGTGAGAAATGCGCTAGGCCCAGGAACTCCTCGCTCTGTTGCGCCAACCTATTTATTTATTTTATTTATAACTTAAATATCTCAAAGATGTACACTTTTTATCAGGAGACGACGAATGAATCTGCCAAAGAGTGCATCTACCGTTAAGAGTTCAACAATTCATTCAACTTGTCTTTTTACAAGCCAAAAAAGATCAATGTGATCGGTGTCTGGCATTTAAGGCTAAAGAAAATCCTACTAGTAAAGAAACTACAGAGTTTGATGATCGTAAGAATGAAAAACTATTTATGAAGGTCGAAAGGGACTAAGATCGAAATAACTTTGAGACAAAAAATTTAATAATTTGCTATGATCTTCAATCTTCAAAGCGTTTTTTCGCTTCCGAAGGGAAACGCTTCTTCTTTTTACTAACAAACGAAAACTAAGTGTTTTCAAACTGACGGCACCACTTTGCTCCGCTGACTAAAAACCAAATATAACAGACTGTGCTCTATTGAGTGAAGTGCAATGATATAGTTCTGGTAATAATATAGCCAGTGCTCTGATGAAAATACTAGAGCAAGTCATGACAGAACATCCTCTAGTGGAAACACTAACATTATGGAGTGATTCTTGTGTCCCCAAAACAAAAATAAAATCAATCAATCTTAATACTTTTCTGCACAAGTCACCGAGCTTAAAAACGATTTTTCACCACATTTTTATTTATCTACTTTCTTCTCAATAACTTCTTTTCATTTCGAATATTGAAAAACGTTATGTTTTTCTGACTTAAGATAGCTAATAGCTAGATTTTGTTCAGTTTTTTATTATTATTAGAATGTTGTAAGCACATTTTTTGACGTACGTGTATGAGTTTGCAAAATCTTTTTGATTTTGTGGCGTATACGCCAAACCTACCTTTTTAGTAAATTGTAAATATTTAAAAAACTAAAAGTATTTCATCCCATCTTTTCGCGTTTTTTGAAAGAAAATTTAAATATAGATATTGTGTAAGAAAATCAAAAAATCCCAGCGGTTGGTTTTCGAGTATTTGGCTGCCATACCTTTAACTCCAATTTCCCAAAAACTTAAAAATGGCGTATAGTTTTCAATAAGATCTTCACTTGTTGATTGGACTTAGATTAAGCGTTTGCGTTTGATACTTTGTTTTGTGTGTTTTTGTGAATTGTAATGTCAGGTAAATTTAGAGTCGATTTTAGCAACATTAGATCGAATTTCTTTTCTGTGAACGCTCATACTTCAAAATGCAGGCCAGCTGTTTTAGCACTAAGTGAAACACAGGTGGGTGTTGATTCTGATCCCTCAGAGTTTAACCTGCCTGGATAGAGCTAAGTGCCATTATTCTTTTCCTCCCATGGCCTCGCCGTTTATGTCCAATACGGCCTCTGTTCTAACACGATCTTCAATTTCATGTGGTTAAAATTCAACGTCCGTAAGCAAATCATTCACTATTGTTTTATTTACAGAATCCCCCCCTATTTAGATAGCAATTCAACCTCTAAGGAGTTTGGTGCGCTATCTGACTCAATATTAAGAATTGCTTCCCACTATCCTCACACTGAAATCACATTTGCGGGCGATTTCAACTCTGGTCTCTGGTTAACCTATTTCTCATTTCTCATCCCGAAAGGTTATAGTATCATCTTTCGTTTTCCGTCACCGTAAAAAAAAATAAAGTCACTAAAAGAACTGTGTGGCAATACGAGAAAGCCAATTGGGACGGCCTGAATAATTTCTTTCGAAATCTTAATTCGTTATTGTGCTTTCTCGACGGAAACGTTGATGCATATGATATCTACGTAATTCTTAATGGCATGAGAAATTTTGATCCTCATAGAACAAAAAGTATCATTCCCAAAGAGAATTCGTGGTTTGATTCATGCTGTGAAGAGGCGATTAGGGATATAGAAAGTAGTTTTCGAAAACTTTAAGACAACCCTACAGTAGAAAATCGAAATATGTTCAAACGGGCCAGAAATATCTATAATGCTCAAATACAAAAGGCTAGGTTCTTACATGACCAAAAAAATACTGTTGTGTCCAAAAGGAAGCAAAAACTTTTGGTCTTTTGTCAAGAACATTAAGAACTCGACCACGTCATCGGTCCCAACGCTGGTCTTCAATGACTGTCCGTATGTCAGCTCCATCGACAAAGCTAATTTGCTGGCAGCTCAATTTGCTGGCAGCTCAATTTGCTGCCAACTTGACACTTCCTCATAGCATATTGGCTCCACCTGAGCTCGAGTCTGCAAATTCTTTGATGAAGCAGATATTTTTTGAGCTCGCTCGGTTGCGAGAGTCCTTAAAGATCTCAACATACATAGATCCGCTGGTCCAGATGGTATCCCCGCCGTTATTCTGAAGAGGTGTTCTTCTACGCTGGCAAAACCACTGCGTAAACTTTTCCATCTTTCCAATTTTGCTGGGATTTAAGAAAGCGAACCTTCCTCCCCTTCCAATTACCGTTCAATTGCCCTAACATCTCTTCTTTCCAAGGTCATGGAAACGTTAATAAACCCTCAACTTATGAAATATCTTTAAGAACGAAAGCTTCACCGTCAGTACGGCTTTCGTAGCAAACGGTCCACTGGTGATTTGATGGCTTATCTCACCGAAAAGTGGAACCAATACCTTGTTTTGGAGAAAGTAAGATTATTGCGCTTGATATTTCTAAATCATTTGATAGAGTTTGGCATCAGGCTCTTTTATCGAAAATGCGTGCTTTTGGTATCGATGAGTCTCTTCTTCGTTGGATTAGAAATTACCTTTCCGACCGTTCAATACAAGTTGTGTTGGATGGCTTCAAGTCTGATACCCACTTCATAAATGCTGGTGTGCCCCAGGGCTCCGTTTTGTCTCCGACTCTCTTCTTCATTTTAATCAATGATCTCTTGTCGGAAACTTCTAATCCGCTTAACTGTTTTGCTGACGACTCGCCCCTCAGCTTTTCATATTCGTTTCCAAATTCACGTCCCTGCTCTTCGGATGTGGAACTGGAACGGTTGCGTAGGATAAGCTCATTGAATTCTGACCTTGACAGCATTGTTTCATGGGGTCTTATGAACCGAGTAGAATTCAATGCTTCGAAAACTCAATGCTGTCTCTTGTCGTTGAAGCTTAACATTCCCCCATTGCCATTATCCATGAATGGTACCTGCATCCAAGAAACCGAAAAGCTGTCAGTACTTGGTATGTGTGTAAACGATGATCTTCGTTGGAATGACCACATATTTGAAGTCGCCAAAAACGCTGCTGTTTCTTAAGACGATGCAGGAAGTACTTCACCCCTTCTGATCTGGCTTATAAGGCCTTCATCCGCCAAAAACTGGAGTAAACCTCCCATATCTGGTCAGGTGCTTCTCTTACATGTTTGCGCCTATTTAAAAGGGTATAAAATAGAGCGTTAAAATTGAGAGGCGATAGTTCAATCGTATAATCGATTGATTCTCTTGAACATTATCGAAACGTTACCTGTCTCAGTCTCTTTTATCGCTTTTTTTACTAACAGTGCTCTAGTGAAATAGCCAGTTACAGTCCTCCCCTGAAACAATTTAGCTGCAACACCCGCCTCGCTAGGAATGCTCATTAGTTTTACCTTGAGCCCAACTTCGGGCGTACAGTCAAGTATAGAGATTCATATTTTAGTCGCACCACCCGAATGTGGAATGCTTTACCTGGCTCTGTATTTCCCCTGCATTACGATTCGCAAAGGTTCAAAAGTAATGTGCATCGGTGTCTCCTTTTAAATCCTCTCCTATTTTTCTAAATGCTCGCACTGTGTTCTATAACATTATAAGGGTAGTCGTAACTCCTTGATGTGTGCGCTTATTATAAAAAAAAAAAATTGGCAACTCCACCTTCATGGGCCATGAAAAGCGTACATAAAAAACAACGCACATACATATAATGATCGGACGTCCGGTTTAAAACAATCAGAATTGCTTCTTGTGTCCTATTTTGTGTACCTGTTTGCACTGATAAAACCCACTTAGAGTTTTATTTAAAATAACGAAGTAAAAATTTTAAACTCATTAGCACCGTCTTTAGAGCTTTCCTATATATCTGCAATCTTATGACGAGTCTGATAAGCCTGACAAGTTTGACTTTTGCAGAACAAAAATATATCAACTCCTTGTTATAAGCCCCCCTATTCTTTCCTAAAAAGCGCACGAGGTTCAACACAACCCTTTCTTAAGCCACAAGCAGGAAAAACCAAAAGAAGGAACAGATACTCGCATATCCAACCATCCAATGTAAAACCACCTCAATCTGTCTAAAGTTTAAACATGCAAATGAATAAGACAACCGGATACGACCACTTAAAGCCATTTCAAAAGTTGTTGAAACCTTGACCACATCAATGCCAGCGTCGACGGAGTCTTCGTCGTCGTCGTTTCAGTATTATCAAATTAGCGCGCGGTTGCATGCGAAATTGCAATCCTTTAAGAAACTTTGTCCTGACGCTCGTTCGGATTTGTGAACAGTCGGCTGATTAATGGCTTCCTGGGGCTTTTACATACGTTCCAAAAGAACGATGAGAGATAACTCTATACCAAAAAGGAGCACACACCCATACACAATCACACAAACTTACATAATATGTACATACTTATACCCAAACCAAACTGAAAAGGAAGCGCCAAAGTTTATACTTCGAAACAATTTGCTTTGTATTCGAATTTCAGAGTTTCTTAAAGTAACCGTCGTATTCAACCGCCCGCAACCCCGCCCATCGTCAAGAACTGTGAAAGTAAACAGATAATAATGTAGTCCTGCCTTATGCACTTCCGGATAATCACTGCCAAATGCCAGAGGATGACAGACACATATAGATTATTATACAAGTTAAGGACGACAACAGCAAAGACGTCAAATAGCGACGGCATGGCAATATTTTGTTTGTCCTTAATTGTATGCTAATTTCCGCAACAAGACCGCACACGACGCCGATACGCCCCCCTCATTCGTAAAGTATATTTGCATGAATTTTCCTATCAAAGGAATCAATTTTCAGGATATAGTTGAAATTTTCATTACATCGCGACACGGTAAAATTTATAAAAATTCCTTTACTTTGCCAAGGGAAGTACAAAATGTTCGTATATGTTGAGGCGGGCCTTGAAAAGTAAGTGGAAAGAAGATGGTGGGTTATTTTCAGGCAGGTAATACACTTAACCTGCATTACCTCTTAAAGGAAGTGAGTAGATGGCAGCCATGTCCTTCTCTGTGCACATATTTGCAAAATGATTGCCTTCGTTGGCATTATGTAGAGCGTAGAAGGTAGATTCCAGCTACCTATGTACCTACTGGCATTCTTTGTTAAGATCTCTTCAAAAAATGTGAGGAGTTTTAAGACTAGAACCAAGGTATTCCCGGCCGGAGCAAGTAAGTTCTTATCAACCACCACCAACATAAAGAAGATGAAATTCAAATCGAAGGTAAATATTTGCGATTCGTTCCTCTTTTGCTGATGTATCTGAGCAAGGCGAGGGTGGGTGTTTAAATGGCTGAAAAAAAGTTTGATAGAATTATTTTTCGTTCCTGCCTTGTGAGAACTGGGCAAATAAACTCATCGGATGATGGGTATTTCTTGGAAGACAAAATGGCACAAGCCATGGTCATGTGCGAAAGTCACAAGTTAAAGATGAGCAATTTTGAAAGGCCAAGGGACTATATTCTGTTCACTTTTTTTTTTTCTATTTCAACTTAACATGGTAAATTAATGTAATTTTGATAAAATTTGCTGGGTGAAGTTCTCAGATTATTTGCGTAGATATTGACTTTTATCGGATGTGGAAAACAAATTGAAACAGGATGTGTTGAAAATTGAAATTTATTTATATTTGCTGTGGTTTACTTGTTACACTCGTGGTTGGAAAGGAGATTTTTTCTTTAAAAAAAAGGACGACTGGAAATTGATTGCATTTGAGATGGGAGATTGTAGATTTAGTAAGCGCCCTTAAATTGAAATACGAAATTAAGTATAAATGTAAAATATTCGAAGTTAGAAAATGTTTTCCAGGAAGGAAGTAGAAAAAATGTACAATAAGCAAGAAAATTAAAGTTTTTTGTTGATCTGTAGTCACTGCTGAACGTGGCGTAATGATTAGCATGTCTGCCTGTTACGTCACTCGAATAACAGAAACATCCAATAGTTTTTCTTACAAGTATCGCCTTTCGCGAGGAATTGAAAAGTCTTCCGAAAAAAATTTCACTGCCATGAAAAGCACTTTCTCACTTAGCCGTTCAAATCGGGAGCTGTTTGCAGGCCCACTTCATTCCTCACAAGCTATGGTTGAGGAAAATGCGCTAGGTTTCGTGACTTCTAGAGGTCTGTTACGACACCCTATTTATTTATTTTAGAGGTCAGTCTCAGTACATAATAAAAGTTATGTAAGAATATGTTCGGGTATAAGCTTTGCAGGAGTAGGCATAGTTTGTGGGACTCGGAGCTTAAAATGCTTCGACTAGCCGAGAAGCTTGAATATGCATCCCACCAATAAACCGGTCATTCGGAGTTGAAGAAGAGCTGATTTCGGTTTGAAATCAAGCCGAACTGGTGCTCTTAAGGCTAATCTGCTAGACTGGTTGGATCGGCGATAAAAAAAAAAAAAGTGCTCAGAGGAAAGGCCCCGACCCATTCAACTGACAGCAGTGAGTTTTACCGGACATAACGGATTGGGGTGACCCATAGAATCCGTTGCGGTGTGAAGAGAAAACTTCAAATTGGTTTTGACTGCGCATGTCATCAGTTCTGCCGGACGCAAAAGTTAAAAGTTGGGCTACTTTTTACGTTGCGTTCGTTGCATCCGATGTTTATGGGTCACTTCTCATAAGATCGTGTGTATTTAATCGAGCTGTCAGTTGAATCCGGCAGCGAACGGACACAACGGACGCTCACTGTTGAATATTATTTACCACGTTACCACAATATTATGATCAAGGTTGTGATTCATAGGCTGGTAGAATCGTTGGTCCTTACATTTTATTAAAAAGATGCAGGCCAGTGAAACTTACGGTCAATAGCGACTCTTATACAGAAATGATTAATGACTTTTTCATTTTTGCTTCATTGAAACGGTTGGAGGAGCTGTGGGCATAACAAAACAGCGAAAAATGTCACAACGCTTGTCACAATTGATTTGTTAAAGAAAACGTTTGGTGACTCTTAACTTCGAGTTATACCGAGGCCAGTGATTTGGTCTTCAATATTGTACAATTCAACGCAGCTAGTCAGGGACGATTTAAGGCTAGTAAAACAAATCGAAAATTAGTCCTTAGGATTGCACCTCATCCGAGCGAGCCACAGTTGCCATATGACCAATAGAATATCAAATGAAAATGGCAAAAATAAGCTTTTTATTATTTTTATCAGTAGGTAGGTACTACTAGCAGACTTGGCAAAAAATTAAAAACTTTCTGTTCAAGTCAGAATAAGAGGCGGCCGGTTGACGGGAGGAACCAAAACAAAAGTGTGCTTGCCACTTCAAAAGTAAAAACGATGCTCGAGCGCATCCATGTTTTCCTTCCTCCCGTTCCATTCGAAAGGCCAACCATTTTTTGTCGACAATATCCGCCATTCTCTCTCCCATTCTTTTGCCAACCACGACAGACACTAGCCACACGCCATCCACCACCGCTGCAGAAAACTTGTTGTGAAAAGTAAATTTCTTGGAATAATTAGAATAAAGTTGTATAAAGCCAAAGTTTACGATTGTTCATTATTCTTAAAAATGGGAAGCCAGTAAGCATATAAACACTTTCTGATCATCCTGACGCCACCAAAAGTCACAGGATCACTTATTGTACTATGTTGAAGTTTGTCTGAAAATTTCATCTATATCAGTCCAGTCATAAACAAAAATACTTGTGCAAAGCAATTTAGTGCTGTGTGCCACCAATTTCGCCTCCATCAATACAATACACCAGCTTGGACGATGATCAAGAATGCCGTCCTCTCGACCTAGAAGAAGTTAAGCTTGCCATATGCAAACTTAAATCAAATAAGACTGCAGGTGCAGATGACCTTGATGCCGAATTTTTCAAGGCAGCTGGAGACCAGTTGGAAAGGAGCATGCACCAGCTGATCTGCATGATATGGTCGGAAGAAAGCATGCCCGATGAATGGAACCTGAGTATCGTACGCCCGATCCTAAAGAAGGGAGACCCTCACAATTGCGCCAATTATAGCGGGATAAGCCTCCTAAACGTCGCTTATAAGATCTTGTCTGCTGTAATATGTGAACGTCTGAAACCCCACGTCAACAACTTGATAGGTCCTTATCAATGTGGTTTTAGACCAGAGAAGTCCACAATAGACGAAATTTTCACATTACGGCAGATCTTGGAAAAACCCCGAGAACATAATATCGATATTCACCATCTCTTTATCGATTTCAAGGCCGCGTATGACTGTATTTACAGAGACGAGCTGTACATAGCCATGTCTAGTTTCGGCATCCCTGCAAAACTCGTACGACTATGCAGGATGACTGTGGAGAATTCACGCTGCTCCGTCAAGGTCGAGGTCGGTAGAGAACTCACCGAGACCTTTAATGTCGAAAAGGGCTTCATGCAAAAATGTCATGCGATTTTTTCAACATCATACTTGAAAATATTGTACAAAACTAAAACGTCATTACCAGAAGGACAATCTTTGAAAATTCTGTATGATTACTCGCCTATAGAAACGATATTAACGTAATGGGGAGAAAAAAGCGTGATGTTATTGCAAGTGGTTTTCCGAGTATTCAAGCAGAAGCGACAAAAATGGGTTTCATAGTTAACGAGGGCAAAATGTATATGTTGTCATCAAACAAGGAGACAAAAATTCGACGAATTGGACAAAACGTCACAATAAACAGACATAACGGAAGCATGGACCTTATATCAAAAGCGGATGAGGAAACTCTTGGTCGTTTGGAGTTTTCGTTACGGGTTTTCGAAAGCACATTGCAGGCAAATCGCGGAAGGGGAAGACCTCGTCTTAGATGGCGCAATCAAGTGGATAAAGACCTCAACCGACTTAGAGTGCGAAACTGGAGAGAGCTCATCCGAAATCAAAGTCGTTATAGAAGGATGTTGGTTGAGGCCCAGGTTCACCCCGAACTGTAATGCCCGCCTAAGTAGTTAAGTAAGTAAACCCAAAATTTGGTTTCACTCTGGAAAGCGTCTTGTTATGATTTTTTTTAGGTCTTTGATGATATATATTTTTTTGATATATGTACTACTATTCAATTTGACTGAAGTATTTCAAAAGCTGCTCTGTGCAACGTTTCTATGTTTGATATACTTAATATCGCAATACTACGCACCAACTTTACATGTAGGGTTCTCCTATTCAATGGTTTATTGTCGACTGCTTAAGTGTTTATGCTGTTTGTTCGTTATAAGTTTTTCAACACTCCTTACTAATTCAAACATGTTTTTGTGTGTAGTGTATCCTTGCTGTAATGACTACCAAAACTGGCGTGATACTGACGAACTAATTAAGAAAATCTGAGAGTTCCGAAAACAGGTAGTTGCGTTATCATTCTCTAAAACAAGAACCAGAAAATTAGTTCATACAACTTTTTTAAAAACGAAACAGGTGACATCTCTGAGAGATTTGGAAGCTTTGAAATGAGTGTGTTCAGCGAAAGGCTCTGTAAGGATCACATCCTTACTACAACAAAACCGATACACAAACCATTTTACAGCAGTTAAGATGTAATGTGTATGACCATTGAAATTGTATACATAGAGGAACCATGCTAGCTTGCGTTAAGCCGTCGATAGATGTCACCAAGTAAATAAATCGACATTTGAAATTTCAAAGCAACAGTTTTCTTGTGCATTTCTCCATAATCATAACGTTTTCCATGCTTCCCTTTTCCGCTGCCTGTTTTTAAGTCAAATTTCTGTTAAGAACATTCCACCAAAAATTTTAAACGTCGATTTTAATTATTTGGTGACATCTGACATCTTCCGACGTCTTAACGCAAGCTAGTATGGTTCCTCTATGTATACAAAATCAAAGGTATGACGTTGACTGTATTAGTTTCAGCTCTTACTGTTATTTGCAGAATAAAAATAGATGTGTTTTTTATTTAGCCAGTAGCTAGTAAAGTATTTTTGTTTAAAAAAAAACGCTCTATCCACAGCAAATTTCTATTAAATTTCAAAACTGAATAACGATTTTTATTTTGTATTTTGCACTAATTGTTTTTGCCATTGAATAATTAAGTATATACCTAATCATTCACTACTTTTGCCTTGCAAAAAGAATCAAGATGATAAATGTTTTTTACTGTAGAGCTAGCGACATCTCAAAGTAATTTTATTTATACTTTTGGGCGTATTCAGTGAAAACTAGTTTTGAGAAGTACTGTTGTATGATATTATTATGATATTGTCTTGGATAAGGAATAAAACTGTGCGATGTTTTCTGTTGCATACTTTATAGAAAATGTCTGCAGAATATATTTGAATATTTTATCGAAAATGTCTTCAGGAATTATTCTGAATACTATAAAAGGGCAAAATCTAAGGCTATTGAGTAATTACAAATAGAAAGTTTGGTTGTCTAGTAATTTTGGGGTCATTCCATTGTGACGGGTAGGGCATTTCTACTCTTTTTTTCATTTGTGCTCATTTGTCTCTTTCGTGGATGCAATTGAGGAACTAGCTTATTCCAGAGCTGATGAAGAATACGAATCTAATGAGGAAAGCTGGAGGGAAACTAGAAAAAAACTAGCTGCCGAAGAGAAATTGGATGAAAGTTCTAAGGAGTTATCTCTAACTGGCAAAGCCATCCACCAAATTGTATTGTTGTAACTGAAGAAAAAGCTCAAACTTCCTCTTGAATGCTGTGTGGGAATAGGAATAGACAGACGGATGTGCTGTTATGCTATCAGAAGTTCGAGGTGCTGTCATGGAAATTCAGAGAGAAACGAAAAAATGCTGTTGGGATTCCATGCTACAGTCGTAAGCTTAATAACTCCATTTCTCAAAGCTCAAAAGTACCTGCCATTCGAGACGCTGGCGCTGGCGCTGTTGCAATAATGAAAGAGGTTATCTTCTTCTTCAAATCGCATCTGAAACGAACAACTGTTCTTATGAACACCTTGGGGTGTGCCCTCACATCATTTTGCGAAACAAGGTGGGTAGAACGATATGAAGGTGTACTTCAATTTTCTATGGACCTCATCAAAGTTGTGGAAGCATTCGAAACGATATCGTAGTGGCGTGACCCAAGCACGGCAGGCAAAACTTCCTTACTCAGTTTTCAGTTATATATTCATTTTTATTTTTTATCTCTTATTTCTTATAACTACTTACATGCTATCAAAAATGTTTGAACTAGCTTACATAATAACTTAATTAACTTACTGACCCTAGGCGGATACTCTAAATTACTCAGTAACTTGCTTCTAAAGGCTTGGGAGTGGTACGGAATCCCCAAAAAAAAAAATCCCCATCGGTTAAAATCCCCAAAAATTAAAATCCAACTTGCTAATATCCCCACAGACATAATGCACATGGATGAAATCCACACCTAAATAATCTTTTTTGCCAAAATCCCCACGAAATCTCCAAATCCCCAGTGTCCGGGTACATCAAAATTATGTGCATATATAGTTTTCAGAAAAATCTCATGAAATTATCTCATTGTGATACTAATTAATAAGTGATAATGATTAACAGTTTCTTAACAAAACTATGATTGCATGAGTGCATCCACTTTTTAGTCTGACTTACGTATTCATGGTGCGCAGTGTTCTGTCTTAGTTAAAAGAAACTAAATTTTTTCTTCATTATTAACATTGAGAATGAAGAGAAACATTTTTTTGAATTTTTTTTTTCGTTTCATTTAACACTTTGAAATGGACCTTATTTTGTTCGCATTATTGTAACATATTACTTTTTTGAATATTTTTTATTAACTTACAAATTCTAAAAATGTATTTTCATTTCAATAAAAATAACGATTTTATAAAGAATTTTATGTTTACTCGTTGTATTACATTTTCCTGCAAACATCCCCAAAACAAATATGTTCAAGTAGTGAATCATGCGATAAAATCGCGCGCGCGATTTAGTCGCATGATTCACTACTTGAACATATTTGTTTTGGGGATATTAGCTCTGTAGATTTTTTCTTTGGGGATTTCAGAGCTGGGGATTTTAATTTGGGGATTTTGCGTTTGGGGATTTACGTTTGGGGCTTTTGGTTTGGGGCAAACGTCACCAACCCTAAAGGCTTCCTTACTTATAACATCTTTATGCAATTCACAGTTTATTTTCATTTTTTATAGTTCATGGGAATCAGACATTGTAGCTATGGATACATACTGCTATTCGAGTTAGGAATTAATTTTCTGTAAAATATCCCGAGTCAAGTCAAACCGAGTTCGACTGCGGTTCGGTTTTTTCATTGTCGTCTGTTAATAGATAGACGGTTTGTTTTGGATACATACTGCAACTCGAGTAAGGAATTAATTTTCTGTAAAACATCCCGAGTAAAGTTTAACAGATGTGTTTGCGCAAATAACTCACTTGCTTTGATGCTTTACATACTACTACCAGTCGACTATCGACTTTATATGTAAAAGTGTATTGTGTTTGGCACAGACCGCAACTAAAAGAGGGTAGTTTTGATTATGTTCAAGTGAACTCGGTCTGCTTGCATTCATTTTAATTATTTGGTTAACGGTTCGGTTTTTTCTTCGGTTTGCCAACTCGGTTCGAAAAAATGTAAACCGAGTCAACTCAGTTTGGATTCAATTCGGTTTGACTCGGTTTATAAAACCGAGTTGACACCTCACTAATAAATTAAGCTATTTGTTTTTTATGCGTATGGTGTAGGTTCTCGGTTTCATTGGAATGACCATTTGGCGTTCTGAGTAAGTGATTAATTTTGTGTTTTTGCAGCGGACTGTATAAGGATATGAGATAAATAATAGAAATGCGGAATAGGTAATTGTTCATGACTCATGAGGATAGAATGTCCTATTTATTTGAAGGAGTTTTTAACACTGACACTATCGAGCCAAATCACAGATCGATAGGCGATCGTAAAGACTGCTATTATACGGTGAAATTTGTTGTACGAAACTACTTCGAATTCTTCTTTGTTCTGTCATCCCGTGTCGCAAGTGTTATTACATGATGAAATCCAGTTTCATGAAACTAGTTTCACATTTCTCTTTATCTTTCATTCGGTGTTTTTATTTTTGGGAAAAAATAGTTATCTAGTAGTGCCTGGTTGCTTCAAAACCTCTTTTATTGGCAATTGAAAAACAAAAAAGTCATTATTATTAGTATTATTTCTTATTTTTGAACCAAATGAAACAGAATAAACAGAAACACGAACAAAGGAAAGGGGGCATTCGAGAATCGTATCCGGATAGCTTGTTGTTGTTGTTGTTATTTATTGTTCTTTTTTTTATTTTTATTGTTGTTATTTTTGGTATACCTTTCTATTCAAGTGATCAGCTGATAGAAAATTTATTTTTATTTCTTTCCATGTTGATTTTTTGTTTTGGTGTGCATTTATTTCAGCAAAAGAGTCTTTCAAAACGCATGGGAAATCGAAAAAAATAAGTTATAATCGTCTAGCAATGATATTTTGAATGTTTTATTGTTTTCAAAAGTCGAATTTTAATATTTCACAGCTGTTGTCTGCAGCAATCTGGAAAAAGATATCTGGATCGTTCAAAAAGGTATCCAAGATACGGCTATCCGACATAGGCTATCCGATAGGTTCTCGAACCCACCCAAAGAGAAACGTCAAAGCTGTTTCACGAAACCATAACCCATGCGACACACGGTAGCACATTGTCCATCTCTGTTTTTCGAAATTTCGTTCTCTTTTGCACTTATGGTGTTCCAACAGTTTCGTGCAACAAATTGCACCTTCCTGGAATCCTGAATAACAGCTCGATAGGCATACGCAGGCATGTGTGCGTATGCCTGGCTCCTCCTTCTTGGAATATTCAACAGAAAGGTCAGGCCAAAGTATTATTTTTCCATTTTTGTTTAATTTTTCATAGCACTCAAGAAATAGTTTCCAACAAATTCTCATTTGTTTCTTATGACATGGGCCTATTGTTGGCAACATTTCAATTGGAATCGAGTCACACGAAACATAAAACTCATACTACGAAGGTATAAGTTATAACTCACACCAGTACCCCTGTTCTGTAACTAAACTATCGCCTCGATAAAAGCCGGCGAAAAACGGTGGAAAATGGATTACATTATAAAAACATTGAGTTAGAAAGTTCTTTGTGTACAGTCGAACAGCTTTTAAATGGGTGTACACACTCCGAATTGACCCTTCTGGGTAAACTTACATCTACCAATTACCGTTAAAATAGGTCAAACTCAACTAAATAATCAAAAGCTTCTCCATCACACTTTGACCACTTTAATGGAGTAAATTGTACATCCAAATAATAAATTAAAGTTGTTACTTATCAAAAATAAAATAAATTATAAATACGGCTGATTACTTTTTTCAGTATTTGGTCCAATAATAAAAACATGAGAGACTTTTTTTAAGAAGCATTTCACATTTTAAATTAAATTGCAAAAGCATTTTTTAGAATAAGTTTCTTCACCTTACAAGATATCAACGCCTATTTCAAAGTTCACTTTGTAGTGTTCTTACTTTCAGTTCTACTTTCACTCAAAATTGTTCAAAAATCGTCACCTCCTCTTACGATAAAAACATTTCCATTTTTTTCCGCATACTTAAACCGTATACCATTGAATAACTATATATAGAAGTGACACCGGAGAAAATCGCCACAAGGAGTTCTTATGTCGCTAGTGTCGTCGGAGTCGGAGCTAGTTAATTCACCAACCTTTTTTCAAATTTAGTCCCAAAGGATATTTTTTATTATTGTTTATTACTGTTTCGTTGGTTACCGATGAGGTTGTTAAGATTAAAAATGGTTTTAAAGTGATGATAAGAACTGAGTCATTGAATAATTACATTGAATAAATGCAATTATTCAATGACTGAGCTTATGAATTTGTATATAAGAAGTATCTAGTTAAGTAGATTATTTCTTTTTTCCGGTGATGTTAAGTTGTATACCGTCTTACCCAACTTTTAAAAGTAATTTGTTGGGTAGATTGGTAGATATGTAATTATGTAGTTTAAATATATGGGTATTTCATGTAAATACGGTTCCCTCAGTTTGAAAGTTCTCAAAAGGTCGTAAATGTTCAATTATTTATTAATAAAAATTAAGTCCACAAAAACTACCTTGACACAGTTTTTTAATATATCAGATTATGTACATTTAGAGATTGTTGTCGCTTCTCAATACCATTTTCAGAAATAAATCCCTTAAGGGACATATTTTAAAACCTAAACTGCCAAATTACCCTTATTTCAAAATAGTTTGTGTATGAAATAAGCAAAGCAGAGACAAAAACATAAACAATAATAAATAGTGTGACTATTGCTAGGTAACAATCTTCTTATGCCGAGTTTGAGAAAGTTGTTTAATTCGGGTGTCAGCTTCTATATATAGTTATTCAATGCGTATACCGTTTCAACAACTAACTGTTCTTTTATTAAATGCACGTAACAGAAATTGTAGATTTCTCATTTCTATGTCTTTTATAATTTCCTTAGAGGAAAACTGAAAATTAATTCTATGAATGGTTGATGTATCTACTAAAATTGTGCACATGAACTCAGAGCATGTCAAACCTTATTACTGTTGCTAACATGCAGAACAACTAGAAATTAAATATTGGGTTTTATATTAAGGCATTATGGGATGTTATTATTTCGGAGTGTTATGGTAAAACAAATAGAGAAAGAGTTCAACATGACTCGCAACAAGTGAAAAATGTTTGCCACAAATTGGTGTATTTATTTTCGATTTGTTTTCAAGGGCAATATTACATAGAAATGAAAGCTACTTCAATGAGGTGTCATATTCTTTTCGAGTTCTTGAGAGTTATTATTGGGATTGTTAATAGGTTACTGTTGAGAACATAAAATAGAAATAATAGTTTCTCGTTTCACTATAGGCAGGTACTACCTATGCAACAAAATTTATATTTTTCCACTTTTCAATTAAAAGGAAATGAAAAGGCATCATCAAAGCAGATCTTTACGACTTGTGTAGTAGGAAGAAGGATAGTAACTTTTTTTTAAAATTTTTTGGTGGACTGCTTGCCGTTCAAGATTGCTTTGAAAAGAGTTCAATTTCCATATACGACATAAAACTCTTGTGATATTCTGTTGGGTTTAAAAAATTTACATTTGACGGAAATGGTGTTTATAATTTGAAATGTTTCTGCTATTGAAACTTTTTTCCTTGTCGTTGTCATTCCTAATTATTGGAAAGCTCGACAACATTTGATACAGTATCTTTTTTTTTATAGCCAAAAATTACACTTTTGTATATGTAGGTATGCGAAAACAAGAATGCTTTTCAAATCAAGACACATTACTTTTCAAAAGAAAAGTGTTCAAATATTGGATAGTTCTATTCTTTTTGTTTAACGAATTACAAATTTTTATGGAACGACAGGCAGTAGTTGTAACTGGTTGAAGATACGTCCTAAATCTCGTTGTAATCCTAAAATGCGTGTTGTTGTATCTTAGAACGTTCTGCTTTTTTTTTTTTTTTTTTTTAATAAATAAGCGATTCTTGAAAAGTTTCGATGAACCATTTCAAATTTTTGTTTTTCAAAGTAGGTACATACCTACTTGCAAAAATTGATGTCAGAGCACAAAGCGCTCGCACACAACGCGGTTGAAGCCGAAGCGTGAACGTGTTTCAAGTATTGAGGCGGATCACTGGTGCAGTGTAGTAGGAATAGGTGCACTTTGGACCGATCCGTTAAACGTTAGAATATTTGAAAATTTGAAAAAAGGTAAATGTATGAGGAATAGAAAGTGTGAATAAATAAATGATTTTATTAGTGAGTGATAAAACCCAATGTAATGTTGTTTATGGTTGTTTGTAAGGGATCGACACGGGACACCATGTCGTGAAGTCGAGTATTAAAATCTACAGATAAATGAAAAGAGGATTGTGAAAATAAAGTGTTAAGGAAATGTTTTGTTTGTTAGAAAATTGGGTAAAGGTAAAGGTAAAGGTGTAAAGAGTGAAGTTAAAGGTAAAGGAATGTTGGATTGTTTGTAAATAAAAAAGGTGTAGATTGTGAGAACGAATGAAAGTGGTTTTTAGAAAATTCCAATCTACAAGCAAATTTATGACTGCAAAGGATCGAAGCGGGTCACTGTGTCGTCGTTTGATAGGTATTCTATATAGATGTCCCTAAATAGCCAAGTACTAATATTTACGAATATAAATCAACAGAGGATTCTGAAAATAATCTGTTAAGGAAATGTTATATTTGCTTGAAAATTGGAAAAGGTTGAAAGATGCAAGTGCAAAGGATCGATGCGGGTCACTGTGTCGTCGTTTGATAGGTATTCTATATAGATGTCCCTAAATAGCCAAGTACTAATATTTACGAATATAAATCAACAGAGGATTCTGAAAATAATCTGTTAAGGAAATGTTATATTTGCTTGAAAATTGGAAAAGGTTGAAAGATGCAAGTGCAAAGGATCGATGCGGGTCACTGTGTCGTCGTTTGATAGGTATTCTATATAGATGTCCCTAAATAGCCAAGTACTAATATTTACGAATATAAATCAACAGAGGATTCTGAAAATAATCTGTTAAGGAAATGTTATATTTGCTTGAAAATTGGAAAAGGTGGAAAGATTCAAGTGCAAAGGATCGATGTGGGACGCCCGCCGTGTCGTCGTTTGATAGGTAATCTATAGATATCTCTAAATAGTGAAGTACTAATATCTACGTATAAATCAACAAAGGATTCTGAAAATAATCTGTTAAGAAAATGTTATATTTGGTTGAAAATTGGAAAAGGGGAAAGGCAGGTTAAATAATGCAGTGAGTGCTGGGATTGGTAGTTTTTCGATTTTTTCTAGATTTAATATCAGGGGAAATAACCAAATTTGTCAGTCCATACTATAAAAGCAACTGTTGTGTGAGTTCTTAATTCAGTTTTCAGTTCAGTTTAGTTCAGTTCAGAAAATATTTAACAAAAATTTTAAAATGTCAAGTTTCCTAAAAAAAATTAAGTCGGCAGTTAACATGAGAGATGGGTCGGCACCACCAGCTCGGAAGCCGATATTAAGTTTATCCAAGATGGTCCAGAGGAAGAAATTTCCGATTTCTTCAGCGAAAAGGATAAAGACCGCATATGGTCTTCAAATATTAGTCGAACTAGACGACTTTGTGGTAGGTTTAAACAATTTTTTTTTTTTTACAATTTCATATAAAATTTTTATTTTTAGGTATTCTTACCTAAACGGTGCAATGCACAAATGGATGAGGAAGACATCGCGGGGCTAAACACGCTCTGCCTAGAGGTCGTGGAGCCTTTAGGTCCTTCCTTCAGTATAGACTTCCACGACAAGGAACAACAACAACCGCAGGAACAACAACAACAACATCATCAACAACAACAACAACAGCAGCAGCAACAACAACAACTACAGCAGGAACAACAATATCATCACCAAGAACAACAACAACAACAACAACAACAACAACAACAACAACAACAGCAGCAGCAACAACAACAACTACAGCAGGAACAACAATATCATCACCAAGAACAACAACAACAACAACAACAACAACAACAACAACAGCAGCAGCAACAACAATATCATCACCCAGAACAACAACAACTACAACAGCAACATCAAGAACAGCAACAACACCATCAGAAACTCCGAAGAGGGAGGAAACCTAAACATGATGTGGTTATTCAAGAGGTAGAACATATTTTGCCTACACTCTATTTAAATTCAGAAGGCGAATTACTAAATTCGCAAAAAAATTATTTTAGATAAAATAAAAATTTTTAAAAAAAATTAAGTTTTCCCTGTTTTTTTTATTTTTAGCGAATTCAAATTTTGGCTGATTTCATTACCAAAATTAAGCGTTTTAGTTTAAAAGGGCGAAAAATTGATTTTAAAATCAACCCCATTCCAAGCAACGAAGAACCAACTTCATGGATAAGAAAGGCGATTGAAGATATGGTGCGATTTGCAATGGAAGGTCTTAATGAGTCCGACAAGGTAGGAATAACGTTTTCTGGGAAAAGTTTTGCTCATGAGCGGGGAAGTGGATGGATCAACTACAAAACATGTTCAGACCTCAGCATGGATGATGTTTGGGAAATGATTTCCAAAATATTCCAGAGCAATTCTGTTGGCATAAGTACGGATGATTTTACGTTGTCTGTAACTTCAATTAAAATGCCAGCTGGGGAGGGAAGAAAACCTTCCTCCATGTACAATTCGTTCAACGAAGAATGTGTCAACCGAAAAGGAATAATTAGTGTGAAAAATACGGATAATTTATGCTTGCCTCGAGCTCTGGTTATAGCAATGGCGTACACGGACAAGGAGTACAATTTTGCTAGTATCAGAAGAGATATAGGCAAAATCCAAACTGAGAGAGCGTTGAAACTTCTGCGCGATACTGGAATCCAAATACCACCAGGAGGATGTGGAATTGATGAGTTGAAATTATTTCAAACTCATTTAAGGAACTACAAGATCACTGTTTACGAACACAGAACAAAGGGCCGTAAATTAATCTACGAAGGGGTTTCAAATGACAGCAACGAAAAGAAAATATATTTACTATATTATAATAATCATTTTAATGTCATAACATCTTTAACTGCCGCATTTTGCTGTACTTTCTACTGTGAGGATTGCCATGTACCCTACAATACAAAGAGTAAACATTATGGATGTCTTGCTGTTTGTTCGCAATGTCAGAGTACTCCAAAATGTAAGGAAACGCGGAATCAAATTGTATGCCCCGACTGCAATCGAAATTTTAAAGGAACAGAGTGCTATGACAATCACAAAATGAACACCCCATCAACATCGTCATCATCAGAACAACAACAAACTATATGTGAGCAAATAAAAAGATGTTTTGCTTGTTTAAAATCCTACGGCGGAAGTCGAGAACACGTTTGTGGAGAGTTCTTTTGCAAAAACTGTACAAAACATGTACCCAAAGACCATATGTGTTTTATTCTACCTGATACGAGAACACCTAAGTTGGAAAATTACTTATATGTATTTTATGATCTCGAAAGTCGTCAAGAAAAGGTAATTGGAGCAATATCAAAAGGTTTAATTAAAAAACATGAACCAAACTTGTGCGTGTTTCAAATCAAATGTAGTCACTGCGTAGAATTTCCTGACTTGGATTTCTGTCAATATTGTGGAATGTCAATGAACGTTATAAAAGGAGAAGACATTGTACCTAAATTTATTCAACATATACTGGAAATTCGGAAAAAGTTTAAAAAAGTGATTGTAGTTGCTCACAACGGTCAATCATACGATCATCAGTTCGTTTTGCATTATGCTTTAGAAAAAACACATCTTTTTCCAGGATTAATAATGCGTGGTACAAAAATAATATTGATGGAAATAGGAAACTTAAAATTTATCGACTCCATCAACTATTTTCCTATGGCTTTATCGAAACTACCAAAAGCATTCGACTTACCTAATGTTTTAAAGAAAGGTTACTTTCCGTATCTTTTCAATACCAAGGAAAATGAAAATTACATTGGAACATTGCCAGCAATAGAATATTACAGTGCAGATACTATGCGAACGGAGGAACGTGCTATTTTCTTAAAATGGTATTCAGAACATCAAAATGATTATTTTGATATGGAGAAAGAACTTATAGAATATTGTAAAAGTGATGTCAAAATTTTGACAGGAGCGTGCTTAGAGTTCCGAAAACTTTTTCTAACCCAATGTAACGTTGAACCATTTATAGAATCGGTAACGATTGCTTCAGCTTGCAATTTGCTATATAGACGGAACTTTCTGAAAGCAGACACTATCGGACTAATACCGAAAAACGGGTACAGATGTGTTGACAACCAGTCACCAGAAGCCATCAAGTGGATGATTTTGGAAGAACAACAAAGAAAAATAAACATCAAACATTCTTATAAAGGAAAAGAGGTGTTAATCAACGGGGTAAAAGTTGATGGTTTTTGTCAAGAAACTAATCAAATTTTTGAATACCACGGGTGCTATTACCACGGACACCCTCTCTGCTTGAAGCATAAACGGGATGATTCTCTACACGAGAATGAAAATGACACATTGAACCAAAGGTATGAGAGAACAAAAGCAAGAACAGAAAGACTAAGAGATTTCGGTTACGAGGTAATTGAAATGTGGTCTTGTGTATTTCGGAAGTATCTTAAGTCAATCAAAAAAGAAGACATAAACTTCTTAAACTGTCATCAACTGATTCAAAGTTCTCCGCTAAATCCTCGCGATGCTTTTTACGGCGGTCGAACCGGAAATATCGTCGATTATTACAAATGCAAAAAAGGAGAAAAGATAAAGTACATCGATATATGCTCTCTCTACCCCTGGGTGTGTAAGAATGGAAAATTCCCTACTGGCCATCCTAAGATCCACATCGCTGGTGATGCAGCCTGCTCAACTATGTCGAATTTGGAAGGAATAAATGGACTTGTGAAATGTAAAATTTTACCTCCAGAAAACCTGCTTCATCCAGTTTTACCTGTCAAGCAAAATAATAAGCTCATGTTTTCACTATGTCGAAGCTGCAGTGATGAGAAAAATATAGATCCATTGTGTACTCATACTGATGAGCAAAGGGCAATGGTCGGTACGTGGGTAATAGACGAGGTCAATAAAGCAGTGGAAAAAGGATACATCATACTTAATATATTTGAAATATGGGAGTATAATGTAGTTCAGTATAACCCAAACAAAAATTTAGATGACGGGCTGTTCACATCTATGATGAACAAGTTTCTGAAAATTAAACAAGAAGCATCTGGCTGGCCGAGTGAGTGTTCATCTCAGGAAAAAAAAGAAAAATATGTTTCTGATTTTCTTGAAAAAGAAAATATTCAGCTGGAATTTTCTGAAATATGTAATAATCCAGGAAAGAGGTCACTTGCGAAACTGATATTAAATTCGTTTTGGGGGAAATTTGGACAACGCGAAAATCAACTTCAAACTATTGTAGTGAACAACCCTTCAACTTTATTTCATTTGCTAACACATCCGTCGATTGAAGTGCTTCACATTCTTCCTATAAATGAAGAAAACGTCGTCGTTAACTTCGAGATGAAAGAAGAAGCTATCGAGTCTTTATCCACAGTAAATGTCTGCGTTGCTGCTTATACAACAACTTTAGCTCGGCTTAAACTGTATAACTACCTGGAGAGGTTAGGGGAAAGAGTTTTATATTACGATACTGATTCGGTAATATACATAAGTCGTCATGGAGAATTTGAACCTCCTACTGGACAATTCATCGGTGATATGACTGACGAATTGGAATCTCATGGGGTTGGAAGTTATATAACAGAATTCGTTAGCGGAGGACCTAAAAACTATGCCTATAAAGTATTCAGTACAAAAGACAAGATGGAACACGTTGTCTGCAAAGTGAAAGGGATTTATCTTAATTATGAAGCATCTCTAAAAATTAATTTTGACTCTATTAAAGACGCTGTATTGAATTCTTCTTCCTCAGACAGTGAAAGAATTGTAATTAAATCACAAAGCATTCGACGAACAAAAGACCATCAAGTGATAACCATACCAGAAGTAAAAACTTACAAAGCCAAATCCGAAAAACGTCGTTTTCTTGAAAACCATAGTTCCCTACCATATGGGTTTAAAAGACACCGATATAATACTGCTTAAAATTACGAAATAAAAAGAGAAAACTTAATTACGTAAAAATTGTACAAATTATAACAAAATGTAAAAATGTATGAAAAACTTAGTTCTGAAAAGAAAATAAACTAAACAAAAAAATGTATGTTTGTTTTTTCTTGAAAAAAATTCAAAGCTCGGTAGATCAAAAATAAAAAAAATATCAAAACAACCAACGCAACGTTAAGAGTACCAATGAGAACCTGAATTAACGTTTAAAGAAAAATAAACAAATACTTCTTTTGTTTTTGTGCTGATATCAAAATTTATTTATTTTATTTTAACATGTTTACATTTTTTATGCTTATTTTTTGAATTCAAACAATTCTGTTGACTACCTGATCAAGTGGATTGTATTCAATTATGCGGTCATGGAGCATAAGACAGTAAGCTGATGTGTTTGCTGGTATATTTTTTGATGTTCTGATCTCCAAGCGTATGTCGACAGGACCTGTTTTTAAGGTTTCGTTTTGATGTCTACAGTCTATAACAAAAATTGGGGAACGCGATTTAAATAGCTCCCAGGAAAGTAATGGTTCGGTGTTAGCTTTATTATAGTATGTTTTCTGAAAATCGGTATACATTCTGTACAACAAACTATATCTGTTTCTTTCAAAAGAAATATTAAGGTCTTCATGTGGGTAGACATCGGAGTTTAAATAAACTTTTAAGTCTGTAAGATCACAGTGATCAAAAATTGTAGGATCAGCAGATATTCTCTTATTTTTTTCAGTTTGCAGAGCAAGGACAATGTAGCGAGGTTTCTCTATTTGTGTTGTTGTCTTCACGTTCCAGATATGATGGGTAGAAGTTGAAAGTGTGGGGTATTCATAAAGATCCCAGTTTCGAAAAGCAATTTTCATAAAACTATTTGTGTTTATAGATTTGTATAGAGTTAATTTCATAGCATCTGATAAAGTCACATGCGGTATTTTCCACTGAACCTTATGAAGTTTTATTTGAACATTTTCATCAGTCGGGGATATAAGAGCATTTTCATCCAATCTTGCACGTGTAATTATTAGATCATGTCGAGCATTTGGTATAATTTTTTTATAATCTTCGGCGAATCCCAAAAGTTTGTTCAGTGGAATACAATAATTAAAATGCATTGGTTTCAAATTAATAGTTGAGTCGGGTGACCAAGATGCATTCAGTAGCATATCACTTTCATTTTTGGATAAAGATAAATAATTTTTAATCGTTGATGTTATTCCGACATTTCGATTACAGTCAATTTCTTTGCCATTCAGTTCATATCGTAGTTCATCAAAGAGAAAAGCCATTGCATTATTTACAAGTTTTGTAGTGAGTATCTCTTTTCCATCTGCTTTTGAAATTGTTCCTTCAACATACAAAAAACTTTCTGAAGGAAGAACATTAAGATTTTGATGTTGTATAGAAATCTGAATGATGTCATTGCGTTCAAAATTGTTTTGATACGGTGAATAAGTATGATATTCGTATTTAGAAATACTTTCATTAATCTCCGGTTCTTGAAAAATATTAAGCATATTTCTTTTTTAATGTGTATCCTAATGATAATAAAAAGTCCCGATTATCTTTGGTAAGACGAGATGTTACCGCAATTGAGTTCGAAGATGGATTAAGTATTAAATTATTTTGTGTGTTGTTTTTATATGAAATTGAATTTATTATATGTTCATATACAATCATATTTCCGGCTTTAAATGTAATCGGGCAGTTATTTTTTCCCCTCTGAAATTGATGTCTTTTCCGTCTTGATCAACAAATTTTAAACACAATGATGTTATCCGCTTGACGTTCACAGGTAAATAAATAACATTCCTCGGAGCTTCAACGATTTTATAGCCAGGACTTACTTTAACAGCAAATTCATGTAAGATGTGAGCTGATTGATTATTAATATACGTTCCTTCTATGATATTGCATTCAATGCGGATAGCATTTACTCTGTTAATATCAACATAAAGATCTGATTCATGATATAAATTTGCCTCTAGAAGTTTCTTGCTAAACCCCAGAATAGCTCCGATAGAATTTAGTTTAGAGAAGTCAATGTCTTCTGAGCTAATTAGTTCACATTTCAAAGTATTGTTATTTGCCTTGATTTTAATTTCACTCTTTTTGGCTCCACTTTTCTTGTTTTTATTAATTTCAATAATTTTTGTTTGTATTAAATTATTAATATCTTCTATCTCATAGGAACCTATTGGAAACGTTATAACGTTATCACCCACATGTAACAAGTTATTAAACTCATCTACATTTGGTATAGAGTTATATGTTTGAAAATCTATAAGCCCACATACATAATAATTAGACTTCAGTACAATTGGTGGGAAATACTCAGCAGTCAGAGTTGATTCATTTCCACTCAAAGTAAGTGTTAACGACATCTCGATTAAAAGACAAATGATGAGGTTTTGATTTTTCTACGTCATTTTATTGAATTCTCATTTAAGTTTTTAAAAAATAATATTACATTGTTCTAGTAAAAATTTTAAACATAAGTGACCACATATAAATGTATCAAAGTCTTGTTCTCGGATATAATTATAATTTATGTTACTACCAAGATAGCTTATAAGTTCAGTTGGTGGTCTCAAATTTCCAAAACTATCAAAATACTTGATAACATTATTTTTTTTGTTTATAATATATGCTACCCAATGAGTACCCATCCCAGCTTCATCATCCAAATTTAAAACACCACATTCCTTATCGAATGATATCCTTGGTAATGAGTCTCGCATGAAAACTCCTCTAAAATTCTTTAAGTGGTTATTTCCAAAGTGTTCAATTTCCAAATTACTTAAAGGATGGTTAGGTAGCAGGTCAATTAGTTTTTTGCATTTGGAGTTTTAAGAAAAAGGCCAAGACCATTTTTATATGGTCGTAAGAATAATCCATTTCCTTGAATAGCTACTGATTCCATAGCCTGATTATGACGTTTGTTTTCTTCGAATTGTCTTTTAGCAGCTCGTACATCATTGATGGCTTTTACTATGCCAGCTGTTCCACCCGTCAAAGAACCCACAGCTGATAGACCAGCGAGAATAGGAGCTAAAAGTGGGAGAAAACCACCACTCTTGGGAAGCGGAATTATTCTCGGAGTGGTAATGTCCTGTTTTTTCTTATTTCTTAAGGCGTTTTTTGCAGCCTTAACAGCAATATTTGCTATAGAGGTTGTACCACAACAATTGACATTATTTTTAATAGCATTTCTTGCCTCACTTATAACCTTTTTAAAAATACTGCTTTTGCAAGTCTTTTTGGGTTTATTTTTGATAGTTTTTCTATTTACAGATCGGGCCATTTTATTCCCCATATCAAATTTTGTCTTTGCTTTCATCATGTTGGTAACTAAAAGCCCACTTAATTTTTCAGAAACTGAAGAGTCACTTGCTTTGAATCTTTTCCAAGCCTGTTCTGTTAGAGCTTTGTCGGCAACGTGTCGATCTGAGAGAGAGCTACTTTTAGAATATGCAATATCATGCAGTCGACAAGCCTCATCCAATTGATTAATTCCCTTATCTCCTCTACGTAATCTTTCTTCCAATTTCGTTCCTGGACCACAATAATTATAGGAGGGAATATGTAGTTCGAACGGTAGTTTGTCAATAGCCTTATTTAAAAACCCTTCTCCTCCAAATGATTTTCTTTTTTTTATGATACTGGTTTTTTTTTTTTTAGTGTTGTGCTCAATCATATTATAATTAATACACCTTCTTAGGCGAGGGTTGAAACATATATGATTAGAAATATATTAAAACGAGATGTTTTATTTCAGAAGTTGTTAGTCATCATTATGCGCTTCGTTAAGCAGCAAGAAATTATAAAAATAAAAAATTTTGATTCCAATGTTAAAATTAAAAAGAAACATGGATCTTTGTTTCCAAACAGTATTCGAGGAATTATCGTAGGACCTTCAAATTGCGGGAAGACAAATGTGATGCTTAGCATTCTTCTTGACCCTAATGGATTGAAGTTTGAAAATATTTATATTTATTCTAAATCTTTGCATCAGCCAAAATATCAATATCTTAAAAAACTGATAACATCAATCAGAGGAATGGAATACAATGAATTTTCAAACAATTGTGAAATAATGACACCATCAGAAGCTAAAAATAACTCAGTTTTCATATTCGATGATGTTGCATGTCAGAAGCAAAACAATATAAGAGACTATTTTTGCATGGGACGACATAACGGGGTTGACAGCTTTTACTTATGTCAGTCCTATACTCATATACCAAAACATTTGATCAGAGATAATGCTAACTTTATCATTCTTTTCAAACAAGATGAGTTGAATTTGAAGCATGTTTACAAAGATCATATTAATTCAGATATGACATTTAATCAATTTAAAGAGTTGTGTTCTCACTGTTGGACTGATAATTTTGGATTCCTGGTTATAGACAAAGAGAGCAGTATTTTAAAAGGTCGCTACAAAAACAGTTTCAATAAAACTGCATTGCTATAAATACGCATTTACCATTTAAGATCCAAACATTCTGACAATATCACTGTTAGAGACAGCTAGCTGGTTAAAGGCAAATAATTTCTTTTTCATAAATCATAGAAATGGATGAAAACGTGGTACAAGATCTAGTGAAAACTAAAAATGTGCTTAGAAATAAATATTTACAACTTAAAACTGGCCAAAATATGAGAGAAACTCAATTGGAAAACACATTCAAACCTATTGTTGAGCCGTTAAAAAAATTGATTGAGAAAGAAAGGAAAGACAATTTTCAGCAAGAGACACTAAAAAATCGTAAATTTCTATTCAAATCGTTTGATGAAAAGAACGGAACAGATCATGAACAAACAAGTTCACTAACACAGGAATTGGAAAGCATAGACGATTCTCTTATTTTCAGTACCCCAAAGAATATAACAGGTTCTAACAGGATGTCTTTTTTAACAAAAAGTATGGACAGGCCTGACAAATCATCTTCTTTCACCCAAAAAATATTATCAGAATCGAATCGCGATACAAATTATGGTCCATATTTTGATGTGAACACTCAAACTATTAAAATAGGCAAATGTAACTTTGAAATGAATGAAAATGATTTTATAATTGATGGTGAGACTTTTAGCCGAACTCCTGGTCTCATTGAGTTGATGTTAAAGAAAAATCCACGTAAGCAGAAATATGGTGCTAATGACTTAGAAGAATATCGAAAAATTTTACAAAAAACCAACGCACATAGAATAAATCATGACAGTTCTTCACGAATCAAGGGTAACAGAGGTGCAAAATATACTCAAATAATTAAAAAACTTGCTGTCGGACTTAAAGCTGAAAGCGAAAAAACAGGGGCATCTTATACTGATACTACTGAAATGACATACACAAACAAAAATATGGAATATGTGTTCTGGAATGATCCTAATGAAATTGTTAATAGACTTAGACTTTTAACAGCATCAAAAAATGCTGGCAACAATAACCATCAGAATGAAATCAATTCTATAATTGAAGAACTAAAAGAATCAAATATCATATATTAAGATTAATCAAAACCATAATCCTTGCATATACAAGATGAACGTTGACAAGTTCGGTAGGAGTTCCAAACTTTTTCAAAAAACCTTAGACAATGTAGAACCTCAAAAAATCGGATTTAAAATCCTACCATCGGGTGATTTTGATATGGGGCATAGATATTTAAACAACATAGGAAAAAAACCGAGATTTCCACACCAGGCCGTCTACAAAGGATATGTTGATGATCAAATAAGTTTTACGGAAACAAGTATTAAAAACCACGTAAACTCTTCATTGCTGGAAGTTTTGTCAACTTTTAGTGAGGAAATTCGAGTACTTAAAAATCACATAGACTCCTCTATAAAAGAAACAATAACATCTATGGTCCATGAAAACATGAAATCATTTCCGATTTCCCAAAACCTTAAAGATGCTGTAGAAGAAAAGTATATTGATGATAAAATAGGAACAAAAGCTGATCATGTTATGAAAGTAGTATTCCCATTACACCCTATGTTCCATAAGTAAGAAATATTGTTGCATTTGTAAATCTTTGTACATGTACATATGTATATATATATTATATATATATATATATATTACATATATGAAAGAGACTAAAGAAAAGTTCAATTTTCATAAAATAAAATAAAATTTGTTAGTTAGTATTCAGAACTTAGACAACAAGGAACCTTAAAAATGGACTCGGAAAAAATAATAAAAGATATTTGTGATTTTTTAAAAAATCATGGAGAAATATTAGATGAACACCATGAAGAGTTTAAAAGTTCTATATCTTTTCTTAAAAGATTCGAAAACAGATTTTATGTTGACTCAATTCATGGTCACCATTACTCCAATTGCTGTTGGTCATCAAATCAATGTCAACTAGGACCCGATACATGTGCTTGCTATATGATTGAAAATCGTTTAGTAAGAATTAAGAAATTAATGTTATTTCATAAAAATTGGAATAAAGTAAATAAAAAATAATATATTTTATATAGCTATAAAAGACTTCTTTTTTGTTTTGTTGTATTCATTCCTTACAAATATGAGTAAACGGCAGGTTGTGGAAGAGTTGCATAAGCCAGCACGTAGAAATTTCAAACGTCGGCATGTTATCATTAAAGGTTATGATGATTTATGGCAGGCTGATCTTGTTGAAATGATTCCTTATAGTTCTCAAAACAAAGAGTTCAAATATTTAATGACAGTCATCGATACTTTTTCGAAATTCGCATGGGCCATCCCAATGAAAAACAAAAAAGGAATAACTATTGCAAAAGGGATGGAACAAATATTTATTGATTCTTCTAGAACTCCCGAAAATTTGCAAACGGACGATGGGAAAGAATTTTACAACAAAACATTCAATAGCTTAATGAGAAAGTATAAAATTAACCATTACTCTACTTTTAGTTCATTAAAGGCTTCTATTGTTGAAAGATTTAATAGAACCTTAAAAGAAAAAATGTGGAAAGAATTTAGTTTCAATGGCAGCTATAAATGGATAAATATTTATAAGAAATTACTCCATGATTACAATCATTCTTTTCACAGAACCATTAAATGTTATCCTGTAGATGTAACGAAGGAAAATTCAAAATCTATATTACCACTTTTCAAAACCAAGAAAAGAGAAATAATTAAACAAAAATTTAAGGTCGGTGATAAAGTAAGAATCAGCAAACATAAACATGTATTTGAAAAAGGATACACCCCCAACTGGACAACTGAGATCTTTAAAATAAGAAAAATCCAAGAAACTAACCCTATAACATATCTTCTTGAAGACTTTGAAGGAAAACCCGTACAAGGCGGTTTCTATAATGCAGAATTAATGAAGTCAAAAAGTAAAAACGTATTTCTGGTGGAAAAAATTCTACAGACAAGAGGCAATAAAGTTTTTGTTAAGTGGTTGGGATTTCCAACAGAACATAACTCATGGATAAATAAAAACGAAATCCTATAAAATGTATTGAATAAAATTAAAGAAATAAATTCCAAAAATCTAATTGACAACATTTTCTTTATTATACATGAACCGACACACATTGATTATTTAGGTACATCTATATAGAATACCTATCAAACAACAACAACAACAACAACAACAACAACAACAACAACAACAACAACAACAACAACAACAACAACAACAACAACAACAACAACAACAACAACAACAACAACAACAACAACAACAACAACAACAACAACAACAACAACAACAACAACAATTTTCTAAAAACCACTTTCATTCGTTCTCACAATCTACACCTTTTTTATTTACAAACAATCCAACATTCCTTTACCTTTAACTTCACTCTTTACACCTTTACCTTTACCTTTACCCAATTTTCTAACAAACAAAACATTTCCTTAACACTTTATTTTCACAATCCTCTTTTCATTTATCTGTAGATTTTAATACTCGACTTCACGACATGGTGTCCCGTGTCGATCCCTTACAAACAACCATAAACAACATTACATTGGGTTTTATCACTCACTAATAAAATCATTTATTTATTCACACTTTCTATTCCTCATACATTTACCTTTTTTCAAATTTTCAAATATTCTAACGTTTAACGGATCGGTCCAAAGTGCACCTATTCCTACTCAGTGTGAAACATTAAATTAGGAGAACTGTGATCTCTTTTAGATCAATGAAGGAAATTTGATCCTGTCAAAATTTTACAGGCGCATAAAAGTGCCCTGGAGTTGAAGTACTTATGTACAATTGTACATGCATAATGTTCTCAAGGAAAAAATAAAAACTTTACTCATTATTCATCGTGTTTCGTGTGTTAACGAATAGGTGAAGATTCATTATTAAGTTGAAAATGGATCGTTACTAGTCAGTCAGGGCACTATAGTGCATATTCTGTCGATTCCTTCACTTTATAGGTAACAAAACAAAAAAGTTCCTGGTACCATATCCTTCCTCAAGGTTTGGACAAATTGATTTTAAAGAACGTTTACGATTCTTAGTCCCAAAGCCTGCAAGTAATAGCATATAGCTCTCATGTCTACTTTCCTTGTATATTCGTGTATATGCCTCTTTTCACAAAATCAAATTCACGCTATTTTGTTAACAATAACTAAGGCAAACAACACAATGAACACAAACTTTAAGGACGAGTTCAGCAGCAAAAGTGAGTACTAAATGCATTATACTCGTATACTGCGCTCCTAAATGGCAGAACAAGTTTGTGTACCACTCAAAGGATGTGAATATTGAACGCTTCTTTTTTATTTTGCCTCTCTATTCGAAAGGAAAATTTTGAACTATGCTGCTATAGAAAGTATGTCGGTACCGTAGAGAGGTATTGGCAGTTAAGCTAGAGTATATCACTTTCCAAACAAGTGCATCCCTTAAAGAAGAATTCATTTTAAAAAATCATAAGATGAACCTTCATCCCTACACCTAGTCTCGTTTTCAAGAAAGAATATTGAACAGCGAACGCTGACGACTCAGGACAAAGTATTGTGTAGGTACAGTTTAAAGGATCATAATAAATACAACAGTTTTTTAGAGAAGCTGTTTAACGTTAAACGTTACGTAAGTAAATACATAAGGCCAACTCGTAAGCATTCACATCGTTTCCATATGTGTACTTGTTAAAAATGAAATTGGGTTGCGTCAAACTCAAAAAATTTATAGCTCTGCCTTCGTCATACCATTGCTATACCAACTTATTGTCTTTTCAACTGTCAAAGCAGACAACACCACCTGTCAACACGGACTAGAAGCATACTTATAATGGAACAAAAGTGTCAACTGTGTGAATTATTTCAAGTTTTTCTAATAATCACACTGCTGCGATTTATTATCGCAATGCTACAATGTCAGAAACTAAAATTACAATGAAGTATTCTGATTAATATGCACACCTAAGCTTAGCGGTTGTGCAAAATTGGCGCCATTCAGACCATAGAACAGATGTAATAAAGTTATTGTTGGTTGCAAGCAATGCAAGCTCGTACCTACAATGAAACATTTTATGTTTGCAGTCGTTGAAAATAGGGTTGTCAGATGCTACTCGACTCATCTACATAATATGTACATTGCAATGGAATTGGTTGAATTGTGCTGTTTTACTAATCGATGCATTCAACCCCAAATTGCTTCAAACGACGATAGGCTTGATTTAATGACCAGTATAGGATGATAGTTGAATGGGTGTTGGGGTTAACGTCCTCCCCAGCCAAAATGGTATTAAGGGAGTGAACAGGAATATTCCCCGCAAAGAGAAACTCCTAGGTATTAAAATCAATCACAAAAATGTTTTCACTGATAGAAGAAGCTAATTCGAAACTAAGAGACGAGAACTAAGGATCTGTTCAACAGCGGTGATGTGGACTAGTTTTTATTTTAAAGTCATTGCAAAATATAATGCTGTCTGCAAGAAGATTCAAAGCATTCAAAGTTAACTAATGATAGTGAAAAGCTTCTTATAGGTACCATATACAGAGCAAACAGAAACATTAGCATCTCTCCACTTATTTCTACCTTAGAACAAATTTCAGTTTATTATCCTAATATTATTCTATGTGGAGATTTAAACTGAAACCTTTTTGATGAAAATGACTTTCTGACCGAATTTATTTCTCTCAATCTTTACTGCGTAAACACATGTACTGCCACCCATTTTTCCAATTTTGACCCGACCTTGTTAGATGTATTTCTGGTGAAGTGGTGACCGATCAAAGCAAAGTTATTCTCTATGATCAGCTATCTGCGCCAGCTTTTTCAAAGCATGATTTAATTTTTTTAACTTTCGACTTTCATGCTGAGATTCATAGTTATTCCATCGAATATCGTGATTACATATAAACTACGCTTCACTTGAAATGGATCTCAGAAGCATAAACTGGAATAATATCATGGACATTTAATCCCCGTGCGAGCAGGTAGATTTTCTGAATAGTAAGGTGAATAGACTATTTGAGAGCCACGTACCTTTAAAAACCAAAAGCTGCCATCCACACAACAAACCTTGGTTCACAAATGACTTACGTTCTTTGATGCGGGAGCGTGACTTAGCCTATAAACGATGGAAAATTTTTCGTCTTGATAGTTTTCATCAATTTACTACATTGCGCAACAAAACTATTCAAAAAATTAGTAATGCAAAAGCCTCTTTACATTCTACTCACTTCAATACGTCTTTAGGAAGTATGAAAATTTGGCAAAGATTGAAAAATGTCGGTGTTGGAAAAATATCTTGTGGGTTGCCTGAAGACATAGACAGCAACGCTTTAAACAAATCTTTCCTTTCTAACCCAATTATTAACCTCAATTCTTCAGACCCCCTGCAATATTTTGAAGTGATTTTGTCAACTCAAACTCAAATTCGTTTACGTTTTCTCCAATAACTGAGGAGGATGTGGTAGAAACGCTTCTTTCTATCAAGTCCAATGCTACAGGACTTGATAACATGCACCCTTCGTTTTTGAAAATTATCTTACTAACGCTCTTGCCCTTCATCACTCATATATTTAATTCCATATCAATACAAAATGAGTTCCCAACGCAATGGAAAAGGGCAAAAGTCTTACCCATTATAAAAACTTCAAAAGGAGATGATTTTAGGCCAATTTCAATATTGCCATTTCTGTCAAAGGTTTTTGAGAGAATAATGCAAAATCAAATGAGTGAGTTTCTTCAATGTATATGTATTCAATTTGTTAACCCCTAAACAATCAGGCTTTCGAAAGAAAAACAGCTGCATTACAGCTTTGCTAAGTGTCTCGGAATATAAGGAAAGCTATAGACGAGGATTGTGTCACATTTTTAATACTCCTCGATTTCTCGAAAGCGTTCGACATGGTAAATCACGTGGTACTTTGCGAAAAACTCTCCCGTGGTTTTAACTTTTCTTCCTGCGCAGTCAGGCTCTTATTTTCTTATCTTACTGATAGAGTGCAAGCGGTTGAAGTTAACAAAACTCTTTCCAGTTTTTTACTTGTCGTTAGGGGTGTTCCACAAGGTTCAATTCTTGTCCCGTTGCTGTTTTCAATATATGTTAACGAACTTCCTACAATAGCAAGACAATGTTCGATACGCATATATGCTGACGACACCAACTCTATTTGGGCTGCCCATTGGGGCTAATTGAACACTCTGCGGCCTGCAAAAATGAGGATTTAAACTTGATTGAAAATTGCTTGCTTTTGAACCCAAAGAAATCAAAGTGTCTTGTAATCTCAAAAAGAAAAATAGATGTGTCTTACTTTCCAAAAATCCTTTTAAATAACTGTCCCATTCCCTACGTTGATTCAGCTAAAAATTTAGGGGTTGTCTTTAATCGCAGCCTTACGTGGACAGACCACATAAATAACACAATTGGAAAATCGTATGGTGTCCTACGCACGCTATGGTCAACGCAGCACTTTATTCCTTGAAAAATTTGAATTCTGCTTGTGAAAACGTTCATTCTGCCACTACTCACTTACGGTTGTGAAATCTATTGTAAGTTAGACTTCGAGAGTAAAAGGAAATTAACGGTAGCATTTAATAGCGCAATAAGATATATTTACGGGTTGCGACGTTACGATAGAGCTTCGCAGTATGCATCACAACTTCTTGGGATGTCTTTTGAAAATTTCATAAAATTTCGCACTGTAACCTTGTTTTCTGGTAGGTACCCGTGGTGTGATGGATAGTATGTCCGCCTGTTAATCCAGAGACAATCGAGTTCGAATCCCAACAGAGGCAAAAATGTTTTTTAAACAGGTATCGCCTTTCGCGAGGAATTGGCAAGTCCTCCGTTAGTATTCATTGCCATGAAAAGCACTTTCTGGATTAGCCGTTCGGAACCGGCAGAAAATTGTAGGTCCCCTCCATTCCCCCACAAGGCATGGTTGTGAGAAATGCGCTAGGCTCAGGGGCTCCTTGCTCTGTAGCGCCACCCTATTTATTTTTTATTTTTAACCTTGTTTTCTGAAAAGTTTAATTCGTTGTAAAGATAACTCTAACTCGCCAACCTATGGATCTTTACAACGAATTAAACTTTTTCAACTCTTATAGATGTCGAGATCTCGTAATTCCGCGGTTTAAGTGTTTGACATCCGAACGTCAGTTTTTCGTCAACTCCGTTAGAATTTGGAATTCATTGCCGCGAGAAATAAAAAGTATACTTAATAATAATAGGTATACCTATTAATGACACGAAACAAATAAGGAAGGAACTTAAACTTTACTTCAGTAATGTATAGACTAAGTAATATTGTCATGTCTTTCTCTTTCTCTTTTTTCTTCTTTTTTTTGTTTAAATATGAAAATTTAAAACTTGAATTAAATCGATTATGTAGCAATTGTATACAATTTAAAAGCTACACTACAAATAAGATATTGTATCTTACAGTGATGATTAGCTTACTCATGAAATAAATAAAATGCAAAAAAATTAAAATAATTTTAAGATCCGACAATTCAAACTTTTGAGGTGAACCTCGAGGTTTAAGTAAAGATCGAAGCCGGTTAGATTCAATATTGATAACATGATATCTATTCCAGAGGATACTTTTCACTTTACACCATGCTACTACACATATACACTATACCCAAACGAAAAATAAAAACCATCAAGCTATTCGCCGTCCTTGGACCTGCAACATCCTTTACCACACTCTAGTTGATTAAATGGTATATGCACATTAACTTGATTAAAATGCCAACAGCAGGTGTTAAGCTAATCTGCTTTTAAAAAAATTTCACCTATCAAGTAGGTAGCACAACATGTCACTCTGCAGTCTTGCCTCTAAGTTCCCAATTCCCTATTCCCCAACGTGAAGATTTAATTTGGAGAATAAGCGACTGCAACTTAAATCCGGGTCATTTTCAAAATGGCAAGAAACTTCCTCCGCTCCTTCCTTAATATGCCTTATACGACGCAATGTCGTCAACGTCGAAAAACAGAAACACAAAATGACGCCGCATCCGAAAAGTTGATCCACAATAGAACCACATACTCTCAAACTTGTATCCCTGCGCTAGCCATCACAACGATTCGCCATGATGAAGTGATAGAACTAAGTACCAAAAAACTTGTCCTGCTGTGCAATGCTTTTCGGTTGCTTGTTCTCTTTCGCATACAAAATTAGTTGTACTTTTGAATGGGTTGCTTGCCATTCCATTTTTATGCTAACAGCACACATGGTTGATTACGTCCGTAAAAAGGATTTAAATACTGTCTGGCATGGGCGTTCCTGTCCTTGTTCACTACATGTCGAATGTTTCTTTTTAAATCACGGCATATGTGAGGTGTTTTCCATAAAAAAATCTAACTTCTTCCATTCATAGGATTCTGTGTGGGGTGTGTGTGGTCGGAAAAAGCATGTTTTTTTTAAATATAATTTGTTAACCGTGTTTTATGTGGTTTGACTTAAGAGGTGTTTTGTGGTTAGTTTATATCACTAATTGCATTTTAAAGCATTCAACAACGTGCTACGTGATTCGAGGTAATGTTATTTTAACTTTGGTGTGTTAAGTAGTTTTAATTTAAGGTAAGAAAAAAAGGGGATTTTTTAAAAATAAAAATATTCAATGAAGAGTATAAAGGATAGGTACTATTAGAGATAGCGAGAGAGAAAGTTTTTTTTCGTCTTGCGAATGAGTAGCTTTTGTTTTTGAATTGGAAAAAAAGAAATGTTAACAAGACTGGCACATGCTAATTGCATTGCTTTTTTAACACCTTGGAAATTCCTTACAGTTTTTTGATTTAAAAAAAAAAACCACTTAAAGAGTTTTGATATTGACTGCCCATAAACACTATACATAAGTGAAGTGGAAATCTGTTTTTCAGTCGGCTTTTTTGGTCACATTAATTATGGTAATGAAACTATCAAGTTACATTAACTTTCCCAACGTTTCGGCAGGGGTTGCTGCCTTCTTCAGGGGAACTTTATTTAAACAAAAATACAAATATATATGTAAATAAAATAAAATATTGACAAATTGACAATCAGTACACTCACTTTGATAAGAAAGGTTAAAAGAAAAAGAAAATGATATATTAAATCATTGAAAAAGAAAAAAAACTTTTCAAGCACTTCTAATCAGCGTTACCGTTGGATATTTTGGAAAAGTAGCAAAAAAAGTGGCACTCGAGAAAAAAAGGTGGCACTTGAAATTAAAAACGAAACATCACCATGATAATATATGAAACAATTTCACACATCCCAACGAATTCATTGGAGTTGAAGAAAACACATAACCTTAACAATCATTTTAATTTTTATTGCAAAATAAGATAATAACTAAAAATTTAACAGCTCATTTTTTATTGAAAACTCAACACAAATTAATAAATAAAAGTTTGAATAAATAATAAAAAAGAGATAAATAATAATTTATTAAAAAGAATTCGTATTACACTTTGTGACGGTTGTTTCCCTATATTTTTTATAAGAAGCTTATCAGGACTCCATACAGCTGTGTCACATTTGCTTACTAAATTTAAGGAATCCAACATATTTTCGCATGTTTCAGTTTTTAATCTGTTCGTGAGTTTACTTTTCATCAAAGTTATCTTGGAAAAAACCTTCTCAGCGCAGGCACTGCTATGAGGCAAGGTTCATATTTTTGCAACAAATTCATATAAGTCGGAAAAAATGTATTCTTCATTCAAACTATTTTTAATGTTACCCATTTCAAACTAAAAACTTTATATTGTTCGATAACCTTTTCGGGACTTATGGTAGAATTACTAAGAACGGAAACTAGTTTAAAATAAGTGAACTCTTATTTCGACTTGATTACTTTGGGGTCTTAATGCCTCCAAATAGAAAGTTTTTCATTTTTGATGTCAAATCGATTAAATATTTCATCCCAAAGTATTTTATAATAGCTTAGAATATTTTTTTAAATTTCATCAAGTTCACTTTCCGTTAATCTTTGACTTACAACACAATTTTCGGCTTCAAAACCAAAGTATATGTACGTGGTCTTCCCCTTCCGCGATTTCCCTGCAACAATCTTTCGAAAACCCGTCGAGCCGGAGCGTTTGGGTCCATCCGCTATACATGGGTCAACCATCGTAGCATCACGATGCGTAGGCGTACTCTTCTGGCTATGCCCATGTCGCGGTACAGCTCATACAGCTCGCGTTGTTGTATCTTCTTCTCCACACATTGTCTTCGCATACGGAACCAAAGATCATTCGCAGAATTTTTCTTTCGAAACGACCAAGGGTTTACGGCTTTACGGCGCGGAAGCATGGACTTTATCCCGCTTTCGATAAGGTCCATGCTTCTGCGCCGTAAACCAGGACTGGGATGATAAAGGTCTTATACAGGGTTACCTTGGTTTTTCTGGATAGGGTTTTGTTTCTC
The DNA here is from genome assembly GCA_949752695.1 of Melanostoma scalare. Classification (NCBI taxonomy): domain Eukaryota; kingdom Metazoa; phylum Arthropoda; class Insecta; order Diptera; family Syrphidae; genus Melanostoma; species Melanostoma scalare. The sequence goes on along the minus strand of OX456984.1, from coordinate 154,440,035 downwards.
AATTGCCTTCTTTACCCAAAGAAGCAACGGATGGCAAGAGTTATTTGATCTCCGCACTGATATTGTTTTCCGTGTTTATAGTGGATCCTAGGTAGGCGAAGTCCTGTACTACCTCGAAGTTATGACTGTCTATTGTAACGTTTTGTACAATTCGTCGATGTTCTGTGTCCCTGTTTGATGACAACATAAACTTCGTTTTTCCCTCATTGACCATCAAACCCATTTTTGCCGCTTCTGTTTCAATACTCGCAAAAGAATCGATGACATCACGCTTCTTTTTCACATTACGTCAATATCGTCTGCGTAGGCGAGTAATTGTACAGACTTTTGAAAGATTGTTCCTCTGGTGTTTGGACGTTTGAGTTTCTTACAATCTTTTCAAGTATGGTGTTGAAGAAATCGCATAACAGTTTGTCACCTTGCCTAAAACCTTCAGAAACACTTCGACGAAATTCCTCTATATTTCGCGGCAAAACCTCGGCCGCTGATTCGTTGACTTAAGCTAAGGAGTGACTTACAAAGCCTATGTGCCAAATATTCGGGATTCGTTTTTTTAAATGAGTTTTGTTCAATGTCTGTGTCATGTTGAACTTTAAATCTTTGAGTACTTTGAGTAACTTTTGCACGCATGTAAGATATGAAAAGGTATGGTAAAATGGCATGGTGAATTTCTAGCTTTAGTTTTACTTGTGGGGAATGCTAAAAAAGTGGCACAGACTGAAAGGTGGTGGCTCGGTGGCACAGCCTAAAAAAAAGTGGCAATCTGACACTAAAGTGGCACAGCGGCAACGCTGCTTCTAATGATGAAGTTGAGTCGGTGTTAACAGAAACAGAGAAATTTAGGTTGAGAGGAGAGAACAATAAACGGCCGAAATGTTTTGTGTGTCTTGTTTTCTATTCATGTTGTTGTTGTTGTTGAGGATATGTAATGTTTCTAACGTGTATCGTTTTGAAACATGTTTCTCCGTTTGTAAGATTTTAACGCCATCAAAGTCTGGAGAATGGCCGCTCTCAATGCTGTGATACGCCAGAGCTGTCTTGTCCGGATTCTTAAGTCTTATGTCTGACTTGTGGTTAGACATACGTTGTCGTAGAACAAGACAGCTCTGGCGTATCACAGCATTGAGAGCGGCCATTCTCCAGACTTTGATGGCGTTAAAATCTTACAAACGGAGAAACATGTAAAACATCAAACATGAAAACATGAAACTCAAACGTCCAAACACCAGAGGAACAATCTTTCAAAAGTCTGTACAATTACTCGCCTACGCAGACGATATTGACGTAATGTGAAAAAGAAGCGTGATGTCATCGATTCTTTTGCGAGTATTGAAACAGAAGCGGCAAAAATGGGTTTGATGGTCAATGAGGGAAAAACGAAGTTTATGTTGTCATCAAACAGGGACACAGAACATCGACGAATTGTACAAAACGTTACAATAGACAGTCATAACTTCGAGGTAGTACAGGACTTCGCCTACCTAGGATCCACTATAAACACGGAAAACAATATCAGTGCGGAGATCAAATAACTCTTGCCATCCGTTGCTTCTTTGGGTAAAGAAGGCAATTGAGAAACAAGACCCTATCCAGAAAAACCAAGGTAACCCTGTATAAGACCTTTATCATCCCAGTCCTGGTTTACGGCGCAGAAGCATGGACCTTATCGAAAGCGGGATAAAGTCCATGCTTCCGCGCCGTAAAGCCGTAAACCCTTGGTCGTTTCGAAAGAAAAATTCTGCGAATGATCTTTGGTTCCGTATGCGAAGACAATGTGTGGAGAAGAAGATACAACAACGCGAGCTGTATGAGCTGTACCGCGACATGGGCATAGCCAGAAGAGTACGCCTACGCATCGTGATGCTACGATGGTTGACCCATGTATAGCGGATGGACCCAAACGCTCCGGCTCGACGGGTTTTCGAAAGATTGTTGCAGGGAAATCGCGGAAGGGGAAGACCACGTACATATACTTTGGTTTTGAAGCCGAAAATTGTGTTGTAAGTCAAAGATTAACGGAAAGTGAACTTGATGAAATTTAAAAAAATATTCTAAGCTATTATAAAATACTTTGGGATGAAATATTTAATCGATTTGACATCAAAAATGAAAAACTTTCTATTTGGAGGCATTAAGACCCCAAAGTAATCAAGTCGAAATAAGAGTTCACTTATTTTAAACTAGTTTCCGTTCTTAGTAATTCTACCATAAGTCCCGAAAAGGTTATCGAACAATATAAAGTTTTTAGTTTGAAATGGGTAACATTAAAAATAGTTTGAATGAAGAATACATTTTTTCCGACTTATATGAATTTGTTGCAAAAATATGAACCTTGCCTCATAGCAGTGCCTGCGCTGAGAAGTTTTTTCCAAGATAACTTTGATGAAAAGTAAACTCACGAACAGATTAAAAACTGAAACATGCGAAAATATGTTGGATTCCTTAAATTTAGTAAGCAAATGTGACACAGCTGTATGGAGTCCTGATAAGCTTCTTATAAAAAATATAGGGAAACAACCGTCACAAAGTGTAATACGAATTCTTTTAAATAAATTATTATTTATGTCTTTTTTATTATTTATTCAAACTTTTATTTATTAATTTGTGTTGAGTTTTCAATAAAAAATGAGCTGTTAAATTTTTAGTTATTATCTTATTTTGCAATAAAAATTAAAATGATTGTTAAGGTTATGTGTTTTCTTCAACTCCAATGAATTCGTTGGGATGTGTGAAATTGTTTCATATATTATCATGGTGATGTTTCGTTTTTAATTTCAAGTGCCACCTTTTTTTCTCGAGTGCCACTTTTTTTGCTACTTTTCCAAAATATCCAACGGTAACGCTGATTAGAAGTGCTTGAAAAGTTTTTTTTCTTTTTCAATGATTTAATATATCATTTTCTTTTTCTTTTAACCTTTCTTATCAAAGTGAGTGTACTGATTGTCAATTTGTCAATATTTTATTTTATTTACATATATATTTGTATTTTTGTTTAAATAAAGTTCCACTGAAGAAGGCAGCAACCCCTGCCGAAACGTTGGGAAAGTTAATGTAACTTGATAGTTTCATTACCATAATTAATGTGACCAAAAAAGCCGACGGAAAAACAGATTTCCACTTCACTTATATATCCAAAAATTGGTCAATAAATCAACTCTATCATAAACACTATACGATCTGAAAATCCCTTGTTTGATGTCACTCATCTAAGTCTGGAGATTCTGGCTGGGGCGAAAGCACATCAGTAGTATTGTAAGTTAACGACGCACGAACATTCGTTTCCATGATGCCTTGGACAAAAACAAGCCCAATCCCAGCAGCAATCTGGACGACTGGTATGTATGGCGTTTTCAAAATAAGACTCACCCTAACAACGATAAACGATGCTGCTAATAGTGTATCGGTTTCTATTAATTATTTTTCCAATCTCTGTATGAATATTGGTAATTATTTTTCGTTCGGACTCGGTGGTTTCTCTTTTTCATGGCTCATTTTGCTTGTATGCAATTTTTTGACCCACCTATCTTATTTTTTTCCCCCGGTTCCCATTGCGTAACGGCAGCCTGTTACGCGGGAGGTTCGTGGTTCGAATCCCAACTGAAACCAAAAATGCTGGCGTTTTTCATCGCCATGAAAAGTGTTATGGGGCCGTCCATAAAATACGTCACACTAAAATTAGGTTTTTTTTGTACCCCCCCTCCCCCAGTGTCACGCTGTGTCACACTTTCTGTGACCCCCCTATGAATATTACGTCACCAAAGCTTAGACCCCCCCCCCCTTGCGCATGATACATTTTAATTGATAGTGCAGTTGTAAGTTAAAAATTTTTTTTTATAATAAATTAACAAATATATTTTACGGATTCCAATGCCGCTAGAGCCAAGTCAAAAACGCTAAAGACGCACCGAAGAGTTAGCGCTCATGTTTAAAAAAATAAACATTAGTAAATATATTGAGTTACAATTTATTGTATTGAAAATATATGCATTTAAATGTCTGTATATTTACTAATACGAAATGAATGATTTTTATCATGACAACGATTTAAAAAAAACTAGTCGAAAGAAATACTGCAGTAAAATTTTTTGATGAAGGGCGAACGTTACGTTGCCGTAGACCCCCCCTCCCCCCTTGTCACATCTTGTCACACTCAGCGAGACCCCTCCCTCCCCCCTGTATGCGAACGTATTTTATGGACGGCCCCTATCTAGATTAACCGTTTGGAATCAACGGAACATTGAAGGTCCTTTCCATCTCATCAAAAATGTTTTTCCACGGATATCGCCTTTCGCGATTGATTGGCAAGTCCTCCGTTAATAAATTCATTGCCATGAAAAGCGTTTCCTCGATTAGCCCTTCGGAACCGGAAGAAAATTGTAGGCCCCCTCCATTCCCTGACAAGGCTTGAGAGAAATGCTCTAAGCCTCGGGGCTCCTCGCTCTGTTGGGCCACCCTATTAAGTTTTTTATTTTTCCATTCCCTAACAAGGCATGGCTGTGAGAAATGCGCTAGTCTCAGGGGCTCCCCGCTCTGTTGCGCCATTCTATTTATTTGTTTATCTACTGACTACAGCAAGTATTTGAACGCTACCGATGGTTCTAGGGTCACTGGTTTAATGATTCAAACATTAACTAACTTCAAAGCCACCAATATAGAATTTTACTTTTCCTTTGGTTTTGATTGAGCTGCAGATTTGGAATTTCACTCTTCCGATACATAAAACTAAAGCAACTCAATCCACTATTTTTTAAGCTTTATTTTTGGTCGTTGTCGCACGAGTAAATGTTATGATATCAAATAATTTAATTCACAAATGCCACCGAAAAAACTCGTGTCGAAATGGCAACTAAGCATTATTTTGCCTGCTTATAAAATTATTGCTTGCTATTACTTTGATTTTAAAGGAATTGGATGTCCTACTGTATTTACTGTTTGGATAAGTTCCTACCTAAAAAATAGAAGTTATGAAGTAAAATTTCGCAACGTTTTTCCAAAATATTTTTATGCTTTGTCTGGCATGCCACAAGGAACTGAACTTGGTCGCTTTGTTTTTATTTTTGCAATAAATTAGTGTAACAGATCCAGGCTAAAAATTTTTTCCAAAAAGGATTCACTATTCCCCTTGTCATTAGTGTTCTTTTTAGTACCAACCTCGAATTCAATGAACACATCATCCTGATTATTAACAAAGCAAATTCAATCTTTGGCTTTATTAAGCGATGGGCGTTACCCTCTCTTTATACAACTGTTATATATATGTTCGTCCCCATCAGTTGAATAAGCCTAAAAAAAAGGCAAAACTTGTAGAGGTACACCCCAAGGAGAACTTTTATCCCCGCTACTCTGGCTCCTAATAGTTAACCAAATCCTGGTAAAACTTGTCATGAGCGGATTAAAAGCCGTAGCCTATGCTGATGACATCGTCATCATGATTTCGGGTCGGGAAAATTCACAACAACCCTTTGTGAACTCCTTCAAACATCTCTAAACAAGCTCACCAGCTCGGCAAAAAACTGTGGGCTAAATGTCAACAATATAAAAACAGAACTTGTTCCATTTACGAGAAAACGTAACATTCCAGATATACTTTCACCCACCATTAATGGTATACCAATAAACTTATCTGGTACGGCAAAATATCTCGAAATTGTCCTTGATTGTAAACTTAACTGGAAAGAAAATGGCGGCCTGGTCCCAAAACTATTCAGTGAATGTATACATCCATAATAAGACCAATCCTCACATATGCCTGTCTGGTCTGATGGCCATCATTAGAGAAGGCGCCTAACCTTAAAACCATGGGCAAAATTCAAAGGCTTGTATGCATTGGCTCAACCAGTGCCTTAAAAACGACACCAACGCCAGCTCTGGAAACCTTCCTGTCGCTATACCCCCTAGAACCTAGATTTTTTTTACTAAGGAGACGACGGCCAAAAGGGCACTGCGATCCAAGCAATGCAATGATTGGAAAACAGGCGTGTCAGGCCATAGAACCATCATGAAACATACAGATATAGAAATTCAATCTGACTTCACCCCCCGCATATTGATTTCAATCCAGTGACCCTAACAGTCTTACCGACAAGAGAAAGCTGGGAGGAAAACAGGGTTATAAAAGAAAATCACATTTCCGTCTTCGCACATGGTTCCAAAACGAACGAAGGTTCAGGTATCTTCTCAGATTACCCTACCATGAATAGATCAGTAAAGCTTCCCGAGTTCTGCAGTGTCTTCCAAGCAGAAGTACTTGCAGTGTTCGAAGCCGCAAAACACCTAGCTACGCAAAACCTAATCAACAAAAATATTGGCTTCTTCATAGAGAGTCAGGCGGCCATTAAAGCTATCTCGTCCCTTATCACAAAATCTAGATTAGAAGACAGCTGTCGCAGTAATCTTAGACTGCTCAGCGAAACAAACATAGTAAGTTTAACCTGGGTTCCAGGACATCGTGACATAATCAGTAATGAAATGGCGGATAAGCTGGCTCAAATCGGGTCAGTATACTCGAATCCAGCGAAACGAACTTCTCAGTTCTAAGGCCACTTGAGCAAGAAAAAAACAGAATCAAACACAATTTTCTAAAAACCGCCAATGACAGGTGGTCATCTTTAGAAACATGCCGAGTCTCCAGAAAACTTTGACCAGATATTTCCAAGAAAAAGACAGAATTTCTACTCCAGCTTAGCAGACCACGAATCTCTCTGTTGATTGGCATTCTCACGGCCCACAACTCGTTGGGTACCCACATGATGAGAATGGGCATTAGCACATCCGACTTATGTAGTGGGTGCCAAGACGAAGAGGCAGAGGAAGGATCATTCCACTTCTTCTGTGAGTGTCCTAGCTTGGCCCACACTATAGGAAAAAAGCCCTCGGAGAATACTTCTTCGACGAACTGGGCGACATCTCTAACCTCTCACTAAACAGTATCCTAAAATTTACTCAGGGCTCCAAATGGTTCAGTGGGTGTTCCCTACCCCAATAACCCAGTCACCAACCCAACCCTCTACCTCTCCAATCCTACAACTTTCTTATCCTTTATTTTCCCGGGTAGCACAATGGATCCTTGAAATTCAACCTAACCTATGGCAAGTAAATTTTCGCAGACAACACAGGCCTTCCAAAATATAAAATTTTTTCAAAAACGATGTCTTATCACGATTCCGCAGTAATGTTAATGGTTTTTATTTTCTAAAAATATAACTCACCCACTGGCAGGTGAGATATAATAATGAATATCTTGGAGTATAGGTTCAAAAGCATAAGATGGTCCTAAAATTTCACATCGCTTTTTTTGAGACAGTGTTCTAATGAAATAGCCGCAGTCAAAATCCCTTCCATTGAAAGTTCAACCTACTCCCGCATCAGCTTGTCCAGAAGCAAAACATCGGAAGAACTGTAAATCGTCTTTTTACAGCCATACCATACGAATGCGAAGCGTTTTACCGAGCTGCACTGGTCGTTCTCGATTCTCGTTGTAGGTGTGTTTGGTGTCTTCCTTTTTCCATTTTTTTTTTAATATCTGCACTGTGTTTTAACAATTTAAATGTTGAGCCCCCCTTCCCTAAATGAATACAAAAAATAACACAAAGTATTTTGTAAATATCGCCTTTAATTTTTCTAAATATAAGAATTTCCAGAAACAGCCTCCCTTTTCTACTAAAATGTCCAAAAATCATACATGCTGGAAGCTGACGCAAACTTTATCTATATATATAAAAATCAATTCCTGTTCGTTAGTCTGGCTAAAACTTGAGAACGGCTGAACGGATTTATCTTATCTTGGTATTGAAATGTTCGTGGAGGTCTAGGGAAGGTTTAAAAGGTAAGTAAATATGAAAAAGAAGAATTGGAATATAGTAAAAGTAACAATTTTATTATTCTCAACTGTAATGAATTAAAAATTAAATTCAAACAATGATTTTGTTTTTTTTTTTCAATCGTTTTTGTCAACAAAAAATTTAAATAATAAATAACAAATAATTAGATTATTGGATTGTTTGTTTTGAAAAGTTCTTTTAATTTTTTGACTAATAAGAATAAAGATCCAATTTTTTTAAATTTATTGCTCCTGAGACCTGAGTACCATAGACAAAATGTTTTTTTGTTTTATAATTAGCGGACACATTAAGGGGTTATGACTACCCTTATAATGTTATAGAGCACAGTGCGAACGTTTAGGAAAATGGGAGAGGATTTAATAGGAGACACCGATGCACATTGCTATTGAACCTTTGTGAATCGTAATGTAGGGGAAATACAGAGCCAGGTAAAGCATTCCACGTACGGGTGGTGCTACTTAAATAAGAATCTCTAATCTCTATACTTCATTGTACTCCCGAAGTTGGGTTCGATGTAAAACTGATGAGCATTCTTAGCGAGGCGGGTGTTGCGGCTAAATTGTTTCACTGGAGGAATGCAACTGGCTATTTCACTAGAGCACTGGTTTGTTTGAAAAAAGCGATAAAAGAGAGTGAGACAAGTAACGTTTCGACGATGTTCAAGAGAATCAATCGATTCTACGATTGAACTATCACCCATCAATTTGAACGCTCTATTTTGCACTCTATCAAGTATGTGCAAAGACGTTAGTGGAGCACCTGACCAGATATGGGAGTTATACTCCATTTTTGGACGGAAAAAGGCCTTATAAATTGTAGCCAGATCTGAAGGGATGATGAACTTCCTTCATCGTTTCTTGGATGCATGTGCCATTCGTGGATAATGGTAATGTGAGAATGTTAAACTACATCCTCAAATTCCCACAGGGACGGTAAGGGGAACGGGATCGGAAATTCAAAAAGCACTGGGACGAATTGAAATTTTTATCGCTATTACTGTACGATGTTATCCTCATATTCCCACGAGAACGGAACGGGAACAAGAACATAAGCGGGAACTTTGAAAATACTGGGCCAATTTAAAAAAAAATTTCAATGTTAGAGTGTTTCATTCCTCCTGAGTAACAAAAACTATATTTATTTTCTTTACCATATTCTTTCCGGAACGGAAACGGGAATGATAACATAGCCAGGAACCTGGAAAGTACATACTTAACCGATTCCAAAAATTTTTCATTCTTATAGTGCTTCAATGTCTCTGAGTAATATAGACTATAGTTCATCAACATTTACCCACAGGAACTTGAACCAGAATTCAAAAACCTCTGTACTGATTTCAATACGGCTTTCGCCATTTAACTATATTTCATCCCCATATGGGAATGGAACGGGAACTGGAACATATCCGGGAACTTGGAAAATACTATACCGATTCCAAAAATTCTGTCATCGTAAGAGTGCTTAATTATCCCTGAGTAACATGAACTATATTTCATCCCTACTCTCCCACTAGAATGGAAACTTTGAAACTACTTTACTTAACTTTCAATCTGATAAACGTAGGGCCTGAGCTACGCCGGGCGGGTCAGCTAGTTGAGAAATAAAATGTTACATGCCTTTCCTGCCTACAATCATGTTGTCTTCAAGAGGAAAACATACGTAGGCGAATGTCTATTCAACGTTTGATGTTTTTGAATGAATATCTTGCCGACTAGCTATACAAAATCGTAAATAGGAGAAAATAATGTGTTAACTTAGTTGCAACTTTGCTTTTCTCCCTTCAGAACTCCAAAGTGATGAAGCTTTTGTGAATGAAAAAATAAAAGCTTTCAAAGAAAAACTTCACAACTACTACTTTACCACTGGCGATTGGCATGCCAGCGAATTTCTTTATGTTAGTTTCTATGTTTAAAGTCAACGACACTGAACGTAAACATCACAATTCACAATCCATTAAGAGTGGAACCGGGAGGCGCGTGACACAGTCCGGTATTCCATGTAGAGTATCTGAGTTGTGTATGAGTAATTTTTTTTGTATACTCCTCGCCACGTGCTTATTGGCACGAAAGCAATGTTTTTGGCGGGATTATCTTGTCTCAAGCCATTTAAGATTTATGATTATTCAAAATGAATCACTGCACTCCCATCATGCACTTGTGAAATCATCGACCGAAGATGCATAAAACTTTCGATGAATCACCGTCGTTGCCAAAACCACGACCGACGCGACGTGTCGTAGAGATTGAATAGATTCACTTCGTGAATTAATAAGTCAGTGGCGCTTGGGAATTGTATTGTATAGCATTTTGTGACTCTTTCTGTTGGCATCCAATATCCAAGTTCAAAATGAGGACACACACTTGGGTTTTTCGAAAAACTTGCCGGCATGCAAACCGCGACAAACCCACATAAATGCACGCTTTATCATTGTGGCTTTGGGGACAGAAGACTGTGGAGTATATTTGCCAGAGCCAGTCACACTGACCTACCCATAAAAGGTGAAGCATCAGCTGTGCGAGTTCCGTTGGGCCATGAGACTGCAGGAATTCAGTCGCAATGGCAACTGAAAACGAAATTTGTAATATATAGTTGCCCCATTGCCAGCCTTCAGACAAAGCAGTGTATCATATCGTTGCAGGCGGCCGGTGCCGGCGGCGCGGCACGCCGACCTTTTAAGTAAATAATCTAGCATCACATCGGACTGTAACAACAGCTTAAGCCAATAACTCTTCCATTCATACCAAGCAACGGTAGGAATTTTTTAATTTTTTGATAAACTCATCGCAGATTAAAAAGATTTGTTAATGAAAAGCTCATGCACAACCGTTGGGGGTCTATGGAGCACACTCTGAGTCAGAGTGCAGCGTGAAATTGCATCACGCAGTGCAGTTTCAAAGGCTGTAACACAATTTATGCCCACGATTTAAATGCAATTTCGTACAACTGGAAATGTCGAAATAGTTAAACGTGTCACATTAATGCAATTCTTAACTAGGTCGAACCAACTATTGGCTTTAGGGGAGGTTGTGTCATGTCGGCTGTCTGGCTAATACTTAGAACAGGTTGTTACCTACTTTTTGGTTTGATTTTCCAATTTTTTTTTTTCATTATGATTTGTTTGCAGTGTGATTTATTATCACATTGTGCAGAGTAACTGTTGTCACTGCATTCCCATTTTGGTCATAAAATAGGTGATTTATCGTCAAACATGTAGGTTAAGTTATGTTGAGTTGGCTAACCATCGCAACATAGCAAAAGTAACTTAACACAAAGTTGTGAAGGTTGTGACGAGCTTTTTGTTTTCCAGCCGAGGTTCAACTCGTCGGATAAGCCAGGGTCTTTCTGAAGAAAAGCACGAAGCTTCAGGATAAGGCCTTCACCTTAAATGTACAAACTCTTTATTTTAAACACAAACAATTACTCTTAAAACGGTATAACTCGTAAACTTAAGACTAGCTACGGTGACGTACGGTTGGTCCTCGGTCGTAATAACTTACAATTTGACGCCTCACTGTTGATAACTGCTTGACCGTCAAGTGAGGCCTTGACCTGAAACAAATAGAGAAGTTCAGGTACATTTAGGGCTCCTTGGTGGCAAGGAAAAACAGTAGGTAATAGCTCTGGTGGATCGGCAGGCTTATTTACGGCCCCTTGGTGGCACGGGAAAACAGCAGGCAATAGCTCTGGTGGATCGGCAGGTTTTTGTATGGCCCCTGGTGGCACGGCGGACGTTCAGAAGCTGCGAACAGAGGTTTTCCTTACAGAAAAATAGTTTTTTTAATCCTTGTCGTGATAAAAGTCATTCATTTCGTATTTGTAAGATACAGACATTTAAATGCATATATTTTTAAAACAATAAATTGTAACTCAATTTATTTACTAATGTTTATTTTTTTTTAAACATGAGCGCTAGCTCTTTGGCGCGGCTCCAAAAAAAAAACCTTATTTTAGTGTGACGTATTTTATGGCCGGCTATATTCATAAATGTTGCTCAAGCTTTTGAAGAGGTACTTGGGAAGTTAGTACTAACTGCAAAAGTGACCTTTCCAGGCAGTACTACGAAATACTCAGGTTCCTCGTTACGAACCGCGTCTTTCGAGTATGGTACGATCAAATGTAATACGAAGGGTAAAAGCATTCTTGTTCAGAGGCAAGGAAAAGCAAATCCTCATGAGCTCATGATGGTCTTAAAGCTCCTTCTACTTCTTGCCTTTTTTTGGTATTAAGGGGTGACTGCTCTCCCACTTCACACTAGTGATCCGCCCGTAGGGTACGCCTCTGGCCTCGTGGTGGTCTAAAAGCTTTTGGAGAGTATTATAATTGTAAACTTCCCCTCATGTGAATTATAAAGTGAGAAAAAAATCATTTGTCGATCCTTTAAAGACTATTCCTGATTTACCGTTGGTTTAAGTGCGGTAAGAATCCCACATTACACGGTTCCGAGTTAACTGAGACGTATTCATTTTGTCAGAGATAGAGAACATTCAAAGAGACAAATTTTCATTTAATTTCTATTCATTAATCAAAAAGTAAAAATTTAAGCTTTATTTTATGGCCACCATATGCGATGAAGTTTATCCAAACAGTTGTGTTTTACGTAATTCCAAATGACAGAAAAAACCTTTAATTTTTGCCTAGATCAGAAACCATTTCCATCCCCAAAAATGGAAGTAAAAGGCTGAAACAGGCACTGACGTGTGGTTTTCAATCTGGCAATCCTTTTTCGGAGTTATTTTTTTGGCAGCTGCTATTTGACTTACTGCCTGAACACACTGAACACTGCCAAAGTTAAAAGTAACCAAATGCCTTAAAAGTGTAAGCAATGTGCAGCAGTAACAGCAGCAGTAGCAGCAGGCAGCAGCAGCTCGACTTCAACTTTCGAGTATGCTGCTGCTTCTGTTTGACGTTTCACATCAGAAAAAAAAAAAAAACAAAACAAGAAAGTGTCTCTGCAGCAGAATTTCGCAAAAACCTGTTTTCAAACCATTTGATTCGAAGCAATTAACTGTACACAATTCATCCGGAGCGAATTTATTTTTTTTTTTATATTTTCGAAAGAAAAATTTACATCTTATGCTACACCATTGTAAACGAGCTTGCTACATTCCTCAACTGCTTTTTGATTTTGGATTTGACAGTGCTGCTTGTTGCTGCTGCCCAGTTGTGTTCAGGCAGTTATGCTCAGTTTGGTCTGCTATTTCATTGTCGAAGAATTGGAAACGCACGACCACAGGGCAGTGGGCACTACGTACGTCTAGTAAATTTTCTCGAAACGAAACGCTTTTGACACCGCTTTTTCCATAGTTCCGAGTTCTAAACCTGTGAGTCACCTCCATGATCAGGCGATGTAGCACATCTGGGCAGTTTTTAAGGTTATGTGAAGTCGATTCCGCAGATAAGCCCGAAACGACTGACGCCTTGGAAGAGATTATTCGGTGCGTTATTGCTGACGTAGAGCTCCAATTGATGTAAAAAGTGGTCGAAAAATTATTGTTTCGAGCCAGTGCAGCGGCTGCAGCCTCTTGCCCAAAACCATTCTCAAATCACTATGGTAATCCCTTAGTTTTATAATAAAGCCAATTTCTTGCATTTGAGTATTTAATTTATGTAGGTATGCGTCTTATTTTTCCTTCAAAAAGAAACGTCCTCTATATTGTATACGACAGATGACCGACCGACGCACATTGGGGACAGAATGTTCAAAACCACCTAGAGACCTCAAATATTAACCAAATTGAACCATTTTTGCACAGAACTTCGGGCACGGAAGCTTCGTCAGTCTCTTTTGAATTTAATTACAAACATTTCTGGCCAAAAATTGTCTCATTTGGTTTATTTTTGCGATCTCTAGGTGGTTTTGAACAAAAAATTTGATCTGTCCCCAATGTGCGACGCGACGGCCGGCGACTCTGAAGACACAAAACAAAATACTTTTATGGTGAAAGCACTAAGAATTTCGTTCCACTCCAGGTGGTGTCATACGCTTTAATTGTTCAAAGGATGACAAAATCGACTCGATTAGCTTGATGGCGATAAGACATCATCCTCAAAAGTATCGCTGAAATATTGCTTTCAGTTTGCCATTTCATTACTTTTAAAACAATTGCCCTCTGAAATGCCAAGTCGAAATGGATTTCTAAGTAACTATGAAAAGAAACGTGGAATTGCTCCCAATGCCAAGCAAAGAGCACGAAGAGCATGTATCGGGAGTTGGAATACATTTTTTTCCCGGCTGCTGATGCGAGCAAAGGTATTGAAGAAAGACGAGAAAATAGCTAGAATAAGAGCAACTATCTTTGTTTAGAAAACTATACTCATAGAAAAAGAAATACTCAGGAGACTTGCTGGCCGAAGTTCCGGTGGATGACGGCAAATTTCTGCACATTGAATGAAATGTTTGAACGAGAACACTTTTCGGAAGATGAGTCCTAAGAAACAGTAATGGCCGACATTATAACTCTAAAAATGGAAAATGTGCTAGGCCGGACGAGTAACAACAAGAGTTTTTGAAAAAGGTAGAAAACCATTGTCTTATATGGCTCATGATTTTCATCTTAAATCTCATGGATGGTGACTCAGCTAGAGGACTGGAGAGAAATTAACGTTAAGTTGAGATAATAACCATTGAATCGAGATAAAGTACCAAAGTTTGAAATTCATTGAGCTTTTTTTGACATGGCTTTGTACTTTGCTTGAGTATTATGAACGCTTACGTTTTTAAATAGGGTGCTGCCATATCAGAGGAGTCCTAATGCTTTTCTCTCAACAAAATCTCTATAGGAATAGAGGGGACCTACATATTTTTCGAATTCCGAATGGCTTAGTGAGAAAGCGCTTTCCATGGTAAATAAATTACAATTGTAGCATTCACTAATTCCTCGTAAAAGGCGATACCGTTAAGAAACAAATGGAAGTTTCTTGGATTCGAACCTCGAAGTCATACGTAGTAGGAAGGCAATGCCTACTAGGCTTGTTAAACACTACACCACGGACACTACTCGCCTTTTTGGTATATGTACTTGAAATAGTCGTCCGTCAGTATTTATGTTTTCTTATTTTAGTGTAATTCAATTACAGTTAATTTGGCTACTTGCTATTCTGGCGGCAAATACCTCAACGTAGCCACATATCGTGAGAAAAAGGAGCCATGCGGAACTCCTTATAAGAACCTATAGTTTTCTACTCACAGTGCACTACTTTGATACGAATTTATCTGAAAATGGTTTTTTTTAACATCAAAACACCCAAGAGGTGCGTTGACTTAAAAACATAGAATACACAGCTTTATTTCCCAAATTGACACACTCAGACTAGAAACTAAAAGCCTTTTACCTCATAACCAAAAAGAAGCCGATACTAACATCATTGTAAATTACATGTCGGCTGAATGTAGTTAAAAGTAAGTAACATCAACGACTTGGATGTTCTTTGTCGATCCAATATAATATCAAAAATCTTAAATAGCTATGCCCACAAGCTAACAAAGAAACTAGCAAAATTTAAACATTAGCGAGCTTCTCGTAAGAATCGCCACTCACAAATTATCATCATTAAGATGGAATAACTACAATCTCATGATTTATGGACTCATTAATGCTTAAGTGCTTTTATATGAACTCGATTAATAACAAATTGAATTGAATTACACAGACACTCCTCTTTTAAGCTACTTGAACTCCCCTTTTTAGTTGATCTTAAATGTTAGCAGTAAAGAAACCAACACACAAAACTAAAAGAACGCACAAATCCAAGGCAACGAAGTATTTATTGCCCCAACAGCCAAAACAAGAAACACAATTTTCCACCCAACCTCTTTCACACTAAAAACCGATTCGAGCCCGCAGCGTACAGCAGATCGGACAAGTAGTTGTCTTTCACTATGCAATTACCCAAAAGCAAGCAAGCACTGTCTGTCTAGCTGTGAGCTGTGACGGCCAAAATAAATTCAAGATACTTTGATTTAAAGTGGGATTTTCACTCTCGTATGGGCAATGGGCCATTAAGTCCTCTGTTGCCTCTCACTGATGCCCGATGGTGCCGAATAGATGATGGTGAGTTGAATACTTCCTCGAATAATTGTAGATTAAAACATTACGACGAACGGACGCACCACGACGCGACGAGACGATGAAATTAAAATGATTCGCTTCATAAGTCTTTTTGTACTACAAAATAAAGTACACAGTTTTTGCCGAAGAGGGGGGTCTTAGCGTGGAGCTGGAAATGCACATTATTTGTTGATGGAGATGTCAACACAGAAGGCTGACTGGCTGACACACACAGTGCCTATGGGCGCAGTTGATCATTGTGCGCAATGACCCGAAGGATGAGCGCAATATGTTACTAATTTTGACAGATGTATAATTTATGAGAACATTTATGAAATTACTGAGCGAAAAATGTGCCACAGGAAGGGATTTTTTCCTTGTTGTTGTTGAATCTGAATTCCGAAGTTATGTTCTGGGCGCGTCTTTTGAATTTAAAAAGACGCAGAAAGGGGGGGGGGGGGCAGGTTATTGGTTATTGTGTCCGGTGATTAAGTTTAAAAAACGCGAAGTTAATTTTGAACGTTGAGAGGATTACTCACGTATGATGAGTTGGTGGCTTATGTATCAGATCTTTCATTAATGTATTTCGATTTGCATTCCGAAGAACTGATCAGAGCCGGTATACATAATGTATCAGCTTCTGACAATATCGACGTTGAAATGCTTTTACTTGATCTTGGAAAATTGTATGAACAAAATTATTCCCCGAAAAATCCTTAAGAATTCCTACTTTAATGAGCCGTGGTATACCAAAGAACTAAAATTTCTGCGGAGCAATAACGGAGCAAAGCCTGGAAAGCCTACATTAGGACTCATTATACAACTGACTACATTGTTTATATATTAGTTCTTTTGAAAACTTTAACACGCTCTCCAAAACTCTTTACTCCAACTACCTTAGACAGATGTCTTTCTCTTGAAGGGATGACCCGAAAAGTTTTTGTCGATTTGTCAATTCGAAGAAAAATCTGATGGGTACCCAGTGAATTTTTTTGGTGATACTCCTCTAGAGAATATTATTATTATTATTTATTATTATTTTCTTTATTTTTTCTTCAAATAAGTACAAGCTTAATTACATTTCAAAGATTTACAAGCATGGCTATTTAGCCGTCTGCCGGTTATATCTAAACTTTTTACATTGAGAGAGAAGATATAAACATACATATATATAATACAAATTTACAATTTAGAAAATAATTAAAGATTAAGACAATTTTTGAATATGCCAGATAGAACAAAAATTTACTAATTTTTAAATAACAAATATTACGAACTTTTTGCTAAGCAAATCAAAAAATTACTAACATAAACTGAAAGTATTATTAGTTTTGTTAAGTTAAGCTAATGATAGTGAATTTTATTTTGTTTTTTTTTTAAGATTTGTTTTTAAACTAAGAAAACAAAAAAAAAAAATATTAAGATAGGTACATAAAAAATAGAAGAGCAATTAAAGACTTTCAATATCAACGGAGAAGCGGGCTTTTAGTTTAGCTAAAACAAAATTATATTAGATTGAGCATTACATGTCAATGAATGAATTTCTGTATGCGACAGCTTCAGAGAAAAACCGGATAGAGAATACTAACGTTATTTGTAATGCCTTCACTAATCATTTTCGCAGCTCTTTCTGTGATACCCCTCTAGTAATCGATGAAAACTACTTTACATATTTACGTAACTGATTTCAAGTAAATTTTAATAATATCCCTGTTCATAGTGACAAAATTTTAAAATATCTATCACTTCTGCTCTTCTGCAAGATGACTTTTCGTCCGGTCCGGATGGGATCCCGCCAATGCTTTTAAAGAAATACCGTTCCTTAACGTAATGAGCTCGACTGTATTTACACTGATTTTTCGAAAGCATTCGATCAACTTTCCCATGATGTTATATTATATAAGCTTAAGGCTCTTGGATTTCCTACAATATTTATTTCATGGATTTGCTCTTATCTCGAAAATCGAAGGTAACACGTAAAATTACGCAAAAGCTTTTCGAACCCCTTCAATGCTCTGGCGGGTGTACCACAAGGCAGTTACATTGGGCCTTTGCTTTTCATTGTTGCTCTCAATGATGTTGTTTCGTGCATTTCGTATAGTGAAATTCTGATTTTCGCAGATGATATGAAATTTTTTAAATCCATTCAAAATACTTCTGATCGCGTATTTCTTCAAAAAGATATCGATAGCTTTGGAACATGGTGTAAAAAGAATGGTCGTAGTCTAAACCCCTCAAAGTTCCAAACTATGGACTTTCTCGAAAAAACGGGAACCTAGTAAAGCTACGTATTCAATGTCTGGTTATTCATTGTAATGTCTCAAGTTTTCGTGACCTTGATGTTTACTTCGATATTAACCTTGAATTTTGTGTGCATACCAGAGATCAAAATGAGTATGTTCAAATCAGTTCAAACACATCCAAAATTTCTTAACTATCGCTCAGACTTGATCATTTTCCACCCCTATTCACAAACAAATAGCTCGCAAGCATATTTACTCACAAGCAAAAATGCTTCTGAACAAACTAAATCAGTAAGGATGCTCAAACGGCAACTGGACCAACTCATATGAAGAAACATTAAACCTGCTACTGGATACTCATTTCCCTGGTAGCTCGTTGACAATAACAGACGAGGAGCACTTGCCCCGACTCGCAAACCAATCAGGAAAAGGTCTTATCTCTAGAGATAAACTGTTATGGGCAATAAACAGCTTTGACCCTTATAAATCACCAGGGCCTGACGGAATCATTCCTGCGGAGCTGCAACAGGTTTCAGACATCATCATCTATAACTTAGAGATGATCATGAAAGGATGCATCAGCTATGCATATATTCCCAAGGCCTGGAGAGAAGCTAGGGTCGTCTTTATACCTAAAGCCGGCAAAAGCTCCCATGTAAATCCAAAAGATTTAAGACCTATTAGTCTGTCATCCTTCCTCCTTAAAACACTGGAAAGAATGATTGACATACACTTAAGACAAGAAATTAAACCTAGTCTGATTTCAACGGCGCAACATGCCTATACAAAAGGTAAATCAGTGGAAACTGCACTCCACTCTCTGGTTTGCACCATTGAAAAATCCCTGCACTACAAAGAATACTCTCTCGTCGCATTCCTAGACATAGAGGGTGCATTTAATAATGTTAAAAATTCAGCAATCACTAATGCTCTTGATGGGCTGCTCATAGAGGAACACATCAAAAACATGATAACAACAATGCTCAGCAGCAGAATCATTAGTTCCGAAATGGGGAACTACAAAACAAGCAGAATGGCCAATAGAGGAACCCCGCAGGGAGGAGTTTTATCTCCCCTACTGTGGAACCTGGTCGTTAACAAATTGTTAATCGAC
Source organism: Melanostoma scalare (assembly GCA_949752695.1). Taxonomy (NCBI): domain Eukaryota; kingdom Metazoa; phylum Arthropoda; class Insecta; order Diptera; family Syrphidae; genus Melanostoma; species Melanostoma scalare. The sequence continues at coordinate 154,420,789 of OX456984.1, read as the reverse complement.
CTAGAGGACGAAGGTTTCAAAACAATAGCCTATGCCGATGATGTAGCAATTGCCGTTTCAGGCAAGCACCCACAAACCCTAGCTGAGCTGCTACAAACAGCACTTAACAAGCTTAACAATTGGGCTGCAGAGTGTGGTCTGAACATCAATCCGCACAAAACGGAATTAGTTCTCTTTACGAGGAAATACAAAATTCCGGACTTCAGACCCCCAACTATTAAAGGGGTAACTCTCACACTGTCAAATCAGGCTAAATATCTAGGTCTCATTTTTGACAAAAAACTGACCTGGAAAACCAATATTGAGGAAAGAGTAAATAAAGCCAACGTTGCACTCTTCTCCTGTAAAAAAGCCATTGGCGGGAAATGGGGTTTCTCCCCCCAAATCACCCATTGGCTGTTTACATCGGTAATTAGACCGATACTCACATACGGGGTGATAGTCTGGTGGACAGCACTAGACAAGATGATCAACTACAACAAGCTGGCCAAAGTTCAAAGAACGGCTAGTCTGTGTATTAGTGGTGCACTGAGGACAACTCCATCGGACGCCCTCAATGTACTACTAGATCTCACACCCCTAGATATCTTCAGCAAACAAGTCGCAGCTAGCTCAGCTACTCGACTCAGAGCTACATCACAGTGGACCAATAATCAAATCGGCCACACTACCATTCTAGATAACTTTAGATTCTTACCGAATCGATGCGACTACACCACCCCCAAGTTGGTGTTTGACAATAATTTCCAAGTAACCATACCTTCAAGAGAAGCTTGGGAAAATGGCGCTCTTTTGGAAAATGAAGCAATACACTTCTACACCGATGGTTCAAAAACCAGCGAAGGTGTGGGAAGTGGAATCTACTCAGAAAAACTGAATCTCAGTCTTTTCTTCCGCCTACCCGATCATTGTAGTGTGTTCCAAGCGGAAATTCTGGCGATTAAGGAGGTGCTGTCTTGGCTCAAAGAAAACGTCATATCCTCCACGGATATTCGGATCTTCTCAGACAGCCAAGCTGCCCTTAAATCTCTTGCCTCTGTCTCTACAAAATCCATCACGGTCCAAAATTGTCAGATGTCTCTGAGGGAGATGTCAAATCAGTTTAACATTCACCTTTCATGGGTGCCAGGGCACAGGGACATACCAGGCAACTGTATGGCAGACGAACTAGCCAAAAAGGGCACGACCACTTCCCCACGCTCAGAATGGAACAACATAGGTGTACCTATCGCTACATGTAAACTCCTACTTAGACAAGACGCTTCAAGGATAACAAACACTAGATGGACTGAGAGTAACAACTGCCTTGCAACCAAAAAAGTTTGGCCGTGTGTTGACTCAAAACGCTCGAAGAGTTTGTTGGCCCTGAACCGTCTGTATCTAGGTTCTACCATAGGTGTTCTTACGGGACACTGTCTAATAGGGAGACACGCCAAAAGACTTGGTGTGTTTTCCAATGATTTCTGCAGAAGCTGCATGGACGAGGAGGAGGAAGAAACCGTTCAACACCTTCTTTGCTCATGCCCTGCACTACTTCATAGGAGGAAAACTCATCTCGGTGAATTCTTCTTCGATGATACTAGCGACCTAGCTTACATAGACCCTAAAAGTCTTTCAAAATACATTAAAAGTTCCACGTGGTTCGACTAGCAGGTGAATAACAGGCTAGTCCCGTAATGGAAGATTAATAAGTGATCAACTCGTTAATCTTACATCGGGTTTCTGAGATCAGTAGGTGATTAACTTGCTGATCTCTGTGGTATCACAATGGGCCCTTGCGGCCTAAGTGTGTTAGGCAATGTACTCATTGACTGACAGCCACTTCCACCTAACCTAACCTAAGGATGCTCACAAGTCATTTTTTCTGAATTGCACTCACAAGCAAATGACTTGCAAACAGATTGACTTGTTTGAACTTACTTGAATATATTCAAATACTCATGAGCACCCAAAATGTTCACAAGCAGGCAGTGTGTTCACAAGCAGGTAGCATGCTTACAAGCAGGCAGTGTGTTTATAAGCAGGCAGTGTATTCATCGGAAAGCAATGCATTGAACATTTATACCTAAACAAAAAAAAAAAGGCATATAAAGAAATAAACTACCCTCTTTGGTATGATCACATTGCATGCTTATGAACACACTGCTTATTCACAAATACACTGCTTGTTTACGATCAAACTGCTTGTGATCACTTTTACTCACAAGCACTTTGCTCACAAGCAGTTTAACTCAATGTTATTCTTATTTATTTATTATTTAATGGGGTTGTTCAGAGTTGCTTGATTCACAAATAATATTGTTCAAATTTACTTGCTTTTGGGCTGACTCAGTTTGTTCAAACTCGTTTTTTTCAAGTAAATACTCATTGTTCACAAGCAGACTTAGTTCATTTTAATCTCTATGCACTGCATACCACAAACTCAATTGTAAGGAAATCAAATTCTATGCTAGGTTTCATAAAGAAGTGGTCAAAAGAATTTGATGATCCTTATGTAACACTATCTTTGTATAACTATTATGTTCGCCCTCATCTCGAGTAGGCCTCACAAGTTTGGTCTCCCTTATATGAAATTCATAAACATCGTATGGCTTCTCAAGGAATTCAAACTTCCTTTTTATGAACATCGAATTCAACTTTTGCAATTGCAAACCCTCAGTCAAAAACGTATCAACAATAGGAAGGATTTTAATTAGAGTTCTTCAGAAGAGAAGATCATTAATAGAAAAATGTTTTACTTTTTTCGTTGTCAGAATTCAATCAAAGGTCAGTATGAAAAAATCTTTCGGCATCTTTTGAGTAAGTGGCATTTAGACCTTACCCCGGGTGGGGATAGTAATGGCGTAAAACCAATAAGTTAAATAAAACTCAAAGTAACTTTCTTGTTCCCAATCTTAATCGAAAAAATCTTGTTTATTAGTAATTGTTCATTTACTCATAAAATATACTGTAACAGTTCATACAAAAACTCTCATACCCACGATACAACGTGAGCATGACGAAGCAAACAACAAACAACAAGTCAGAAGCTCTATCAGCATAAAGTACGTACCAACTGTTACAGCCTCGTTCCGTTCATGTGACCTCTTGTTTTGGATAGGTACCAGAAATTAATCACTTTCGGATTGATGTATGTAGTACATACATAGATAAGTGCTCAATGACATCTCACTTATTTTTCCCTATGATTTCTCAATCAACTGTCATCACGTTTTGAAGAAGAGCATAATTGAACTTCGACTAATCATCCATGATTTGAACACAGTACAATACTCTAAATATTTTAACTGCGTTCCAATTGAAAGTTTAATTGCAGTACAAAGAAACCTTTTCATCAGTCGACTCTAAAGCTGAAAATGACCACCCACAAGAGTTCACTTCCTGTCTATCCTGGGCCTTTGAATTTGGTTTTTTTTTTTCAATTTTTGCCCGCAAAGAGTTTCTTTTCGCCATCTAGAGTATCTACATTAAAAAGAATCGATTTCTTTTTTTGATTTGCTTTCCGGTCCATTTACGTCGGACGACTGCCGATTGTTGATGATACTAAATCAATGGACAAAAACAAAAATTCAATTCAACAATCTGCCAACTGATTGTGAAGCTCTTCTGGAGGCATCATCATAATCGTAGAAGGTATCATTGGGTTTTTACGTGCGTGTGTGTGTGTGTTAGGGCTGGCTCATCGTTGTGGTCTGGCATTCATTGTCTTGCCTTTGATGATGCCCTGATAATAGTCGGAGAGCATCGAACAATCGACGCAAAATTACAGCCTCAGGCAAGTTTTTGATGAGAGCAGTAACGACTGAAATACATTTTCATGTTAGTAATGGACAAGGTTTGGCAACGAAATTGTTTTTAATGAAGAATTTAAAGGCCATGAAATTCTGTCAACACTGGATAAGGAGATCGATTGTACATTGTTAAATTAATAACTTTTAAAGGGCATTGGGGCAGTTGTATTCTGAAGTCAAATTGTGATTTAACTTTGCTTTTTAACTGATATGTACCTCCAGTTTGAAATGGATATTCAGTTTAATGTCACGAAACTGGCAGCAAAGTGCAAAATTGTTTGCTATTATGGATGTAACTTGGTAATAATGCTGTTGCTCCAAGGCAGTTGTGGGCAAACTTTCATAGCAGGGGGCCAGAAAATTCAAGAAATCGCAGACGAGGGCCAGAGTTATTTAAAAAATGTAATTTGTGTTGAAACTTTTAATCATATTAAAACATTACAGCATTACACATTACACAAATGTTCAAAATTACAATTGAACTTCTATTCGAAGGCCCTGCATTGGTAAGCGTTTGAGATGTATGAAATTGCTTTTGATTTGCGATAATATTTTCGAAGATTAAGTTTTTCCGCAATTTCATTGTCGAAAAAGTCTGTTCGCATACGTGCGACGACGCAAACAACCATAATTTTCGGGGCGTGAGAAATCATCTTTAGGAATTCAGCTTTCAGTACATTCTATAAAATTTTAATTTTGTGGGATTTAAGAACAGTTGTTTTAAATGGGTGCTGCACTGCATTCCAATGCATTTTCTGCATTTTTTGTCAAAATTTGTCGAATGACCATCGCGTCAGGGGCCGGATAAAATACTTTCGCGGGCCGGAGTTGACCCGCGGGCGATACTTTGCCCATCACTGCTCTAAGGTCACAAAAGATTGCTGTAATATCGGGTAAATATGTATATAGTATGCTCGGCAACAGTCTTACCTGCATAGTGCATAGCAAAAATAAATAAATAAATAGGGTGGCGCAACAGAGCGAGGAGGCCCGGGGCCTAGCGTATTTCTCACAACCATACCTTATGAGGAAATGGAGGAGACTTATACAATTTTCTGCCGGTTTCGAATGGCTAATTGAGAAAACGCTTTTCATGGCAATGAATTATTAGCGGAGGACTTGCCAATTCCTCACATAAGACGATACCTGTGAAAAAACATTTTTTGCCTCTGTTAGGATTCGAACCACGAACCTCTGGGTTAACAGTAAACATGCAAACCATAACGCCACGGGTACCACTTAACTGTTTTAATATAAAAGTTACTTTAAAGTCCGAAAAAACATTTCTTTAACATTTTAGTTGATTTAAACTGAACCACTAATTTTAACGAAGACTTTTTATCTTGATTTAGTTCCTCAGACAATTTCACAAAAAGGAACTAGCTCTTAGGAGATAAACAAGGCATCAGAAAATCTTATGTGCACTTGATTTTTTTTTTTTTTTTTTTTTTTGGAGGTTTTTAAAATCCCAGTTGGAGCACTCAGACCTAAATACCGGTCCTCTGTACTACCAGATAGCAACCTTCTATTTGTTATAGCTTTCCAGATGTTCGGAGAAAAGCCAAAAGACGCTGCCATGATAAGGAGCCTAATTTACCAGCTCTCACCATGTCTGCGCCGAGTATGTGGTATCACTTAAGCCTAACACGTTTATGTGCTTGGCAAAACGTTGCCCGCTGGCAACGCCAATAAGCTTTCTACAGTCTTTTCTGCTACGAGCTAGCAAAAATGTTGCAGTCTAACGTTGGGGAGCATACGCTTGGTCTGTCTGCATCCAATGGAGGCATGCCATCTACGGTTGTGCTCTTCACAATCGTTGATTGAAGCCCTCACTGAGGACGCTGGCAGAACTAGCGACGGTTCAGGTCCTGAGAAAGCTGTCTGAGATCCCTGCCTAGCGAGTTCATCGGCGATCTCATTTCCAGTTATGCCGTGATGGCCTGGAACCCAAATAAGACTCAAGGAATTTAATCATCCGATCGCATTCAGAGAGCTCTTGCATTCCTGGATCACTTTCGAAGTGGTTAGAGGGTTGAGAAGGGCCTTAAGCACAGCTTGGCTGTCGCTACAAACAAAGATACTTCTCCCCGTCCATCCATTGTTCGTTACGTGGCTCAAGGCCATTAGGATAGCATTAGCCTCCGCTTGGAAAACGGATGCGTATGATCCCAAAGATGAGTGCAGTCGTATGTCGTCGTTCTCAACAAAGGCACCAGCACCAGAACCCTCGTCGGTTTTGGAGCCATCTGTGAAGATACGATAACAGTTCCTTCCAGGCTCAGATTCTGGAGTGAACCAGTCCTGAACCGAAGGAAAGTTGACTGAGTAATTTTGACGCAGTTTGAGCCTTGGGATCATCGTGTCAGACGGCATATCCATTAGAGGTGAGTCAAAAGATATGCTGCTTGCGAGTTCCTCAAAGCTCCAGTGCGAATTGTGCCAGAGACCACATCGCTTTAAACGAGAAATAGTCTTGAGAGTACACCCCATGATGTAGGTATCAAGGGGAGGGAGATTCAACAGTGCGTCGAGAGCAGCTCCCGGTGTGCTGGGGAAGGCCCCCGCAACATCCAGACAAATTGTTCTTTGAAGTTTGGCAAACGAGGCAATAACGCGAGAGCTTATTCCACCAAACGACTGACGCATAGGAGATGATTGGTCTTATCATAGCCGTATAGATCCAAAGGATCCTTTTCGGTGAAAGACCCAATGTCTTGCCAAAGGCTCCTTTACATTGCCAGAAAACTGACAGTGTTTTAGTAGTTTTAGACTCAACATGTTTCGACCAAAGAAGTTTGTTATCCAGGATTACTCCAAGATGCTTGACTTCATTTGAAAAGGGGATGTTGACGCCTTTAAGCGTAAGTTGGGTCAGACCAGTCAATTTTCTACGTCTCGTGAAGAGGACAACCTCGGTTTTAAGAGGATTGACGGAGAGACCGTTTCTAACACACCAGGTGTCAATCATACAAAGCGCAGCCTGTGCTCGGGAGCAGACAGCTTGGAGGCTGGAGCCAACCGAGAGCACGGCGACGTCGTCTGCATATGCTTGGGCATGAACGTTAGAACCATTGAGCATTACAAGTAGAGAGTCGATCAACATGCACCACAGAAGAGGAGATAAAACGCCACCTTGTGGGCAGCCCTTATTTACTCCCGTTGCAACATATTGTCCACAGTCCGCCACAGCGATTACGGTTCTCTTCATTAGCATTGCTTTAATCCACAACACTAACGACTTGTTCACACCGTGTTCTCTGGCAGCATTGCACATACCATCGAAGCTAGCATTGTCAAAAGCACCTTGAATGTCGATGAAAATGCCTACCGCAAATTCTTTCCTGTCAAGCGCGCATTCAATCCTGCTAACAAGATTTTGAAGTGCGGTCTCGCAAGATTTTCCTCTTTGGTAAGCATGTTGCATCTGAGACAGAGGGTGTAATTGGAGTGAGGTTTTACGAATGTAAATCTCAACCATTCTTTTCAGCGTCTTAAGCAGAAAGGAGGTAAGACTAATGGGTCTAAAGCTCTTGGCGAGTGAGTAGTCTTGTTTACCAATTTTTGGTATGAAGGCGACTCTAACACTCTGCCATGGAGTTGGTATATACGCTAGGGCTAAACTACCAGTGAAAATATTTTTCAAAGTAGGAAGCAAAAGGTTTATACTTTCCTGCAACATAGCTGGGTAAACACCGTCAGTGCCAGGTGACTTGAAACTGTCAAAAGATGCCACGGCATATTTGATGGCTTCGTCGGTAGCAACTAACGATGACGTGTACCAGCTAAGTCGAGTGGATTTATCGGATTCACATGATCTAAGGGAAATAGATTGCTGTGGTCCGATTGATATCTGGTTTCCTGGAAAATGAGTTTCCAGCATAAGACTGAGTGTCTCTGCTTTGGACTCGGTATAGGAACCATCTGATTTCCTGAGCGTTTCTAGTTTGTTTACCTTGCTCCTTTTAAGGGCTTTAGTAAGTCGACTAGTTTCACTGAGTGTTTCTATACTTTCACAGAATTCTTTGTAAGAGGCATTCTTTGATCTTCGAATTAACCTTTTAAAGTCCTTCTGTTTAGATCCATACAGGTTCCAGTCGACATCTGATTTGGTCTTGAGGGACCTATTCAGAATACTTCTGGTTTCCCTGCGAAGTTTCTGTAGTTCACTGTTCCACCACGGAACCATAGATCTACTAGGTAATTGTCTAGCTGGACATGCCAGCTCGAAGCTACTTGTAAGGGCACAATTCACTTCTAGAACTGCATCTTCCACTTTTTGTGACGTTGAGAGCTTAGGTAGAGTTTTGACGAAATTACCGAGCTCATCGTTGAAAAGTGTCCAGTTAGTTTTTCTGGGATTTCTTGTAACTAAAGGAGTGGGAACCACATTTGCTACATGGAATTGAATGTATCTGTGGTCTGAGAGTGACACGTCCAGCAACACTTTCCAGTTGGTAATCTCCTTGGCATATCTGTTAGATAGTGTCAAGTCAATTACGTCCTGTCGTATAGCCGTGATAAAAGTTGGCGTATTACCAACATTGTTAATGTCTAAGTCAGAAGACAGAATGTAACTAAGAAGATGGTTGCCTCTCATGTTGCACCTGACGCTGCCCCAAACTATGTTTTGAGCGTTAGCATCACGGCACATGATAAGCCCCAACTTCCGGTTTTCACAAAACTCCACCAAATCCACAACCTGTCTTGAGGGAGGGGGTAGAATGGAGTTCCAGGGAAAGTAAACTGACCCAACGACGAAAGTTTTCCACTCACCGTTCGTTTCGTAGTTTATCATAGCCACAACCAGGTCTTGACCACAGAAGTGATCAAGTTTAGTTGTTGCAAAAGAGCTCGGTATAATGAGACAGGTCCGGGGTAAGTCAGACCGTTCGTCATAGAGAATATTGAACCCTCGTAGACCTCCAAGACCAAGAACTCGGCCCTTCCAGGCCCATGGCTCTTGGATTGCTACGAGATGAGTTTTTGTATTCAACACGGAAAGCCTGCTACATAGGAGTGCAGCAGCAGCCTTAGAATGTTGAAGGTTAATTTGATTTATTATCATTGCTCCTTTCGAGGCTTTATCCCGTCCGGTCAGTGTCAATGGACCAGACTGACTAGCAGTCACGGTTTCATTCACCAGCATTTTGGTTGGACCTCCAGGAGTTTTAACCATGCCGGCTTCGTCCCTTCCAGCCAGTGTCCGTGGACCGAAATCGCAAGCCTTGCGACCTGTTCCTTCAATTTCATTCACCGACTTTCCAGTTAGAACAACAGGAAGATTTGCAGAGCTTCCAGAAACGTTCTTCCTTATGACCCTGTTCGCGTTTGCAGAAGTTGGGGTGACTTCGGTTACAGGAGACCGTCCTGAATTGGCGGGTGAGACCTCTTCCGACCTGTCCCTTTTCGCCGCCGTCACCAAAGGTTTGCAACTTAATTCAGTGCCTTCGGCCACCCTGGTGTCCTCTTTGCAATGAGCCTTTGCCGCTCGCCTTCTCTCCAGCTTCTGTTGGCGCTTGGAAAACTGTTCTCCAGAGGATGCCATCGTTGGAGTGGGATCCACTTGTTCAGCTTCACTTAGTCCGGTGATAGCACCGCTCTGACCAACAGCTAAGCCCTGATGAGAATTTAGCTTTGGAGGTAAGACCTCCGAGCTGCCTTCTTCATCTTTCCAGCTCAAACCACGAAGAGCTTAATGGAGAGAACTGCAGGAGTCATCGGTTACGGTACCTTTGACTCGCGTGTATCCACCAGTAAAGGTGTGCGTTTGTATGTCAGATGGGGCCTCCAGAATCCGTGCCCCTGCCGTAGTGAAGACTACGGGTGGATTTTCGCTTTTACGACTGCCACCTGGAGAATAAAATTCCTTTGGGTTATCTTCCATACTGTTTTTTTTTGACCAATTCTTGGTTTTCATTCATTTTCCCCATCCTTCGAACACCTTTCGGCATTGAAAAAATAAAAAATGAATAGGGTGGCGCTACAGAGCGAGGAGCCCCTGGGCCTAGCGCGTTTCTCACAACCATGCCTTGTGAGGGAATGGAGGGGACCTACAATTTTATGCCGGATCCGAACGGCTAATTGAGAATGCGCTTTTCATGGCATGAATTTACTAACGGAGGACTTGCCAATTCCTCGCGAAAGGCGATACCCGGGAAAAAACATTTTTTCCTCTGCTGGGATTCGAACCTCGAACCTCTGGGTTAGCAGGTGAACATGCTAACCATCGCACCACGGGTACCACCTTTCGGCATTGAGCTCGGTTCAAATAAACTACTTAAGCCCCCCCACCGCGACAAGGTGACTGATCGTCGGGAAGGCCTCCATTTCTTACTTTAATATGGTTGGGAGCACCTGGCCCCCATAAAATCATTAATGCAGAACTTCAGCATGTGTCTGATATGATCATTACGAACTTAGTGGTCATCTTGCATAGTTGCATCAAGTTCCCTTTCATCCCTAAAACCTGAGGAGAAGGTTAGGTAAGGTTAGGTAGAATCGGCTGAGAGTTGATCTTATTTCCGCCAAACATAGATCAATGTCGATCCATTGTGATACCCTTAAGTATTGTAACGTCCTAAAGACCTGGGAAGAAGCTAAGGCTAAGTCTATATTTCAAAGGCCGGCAAATGCTCTCTTGTAACCCCAAAGTATTTTATACCTATTAATCTAACATCTTTCCTACTCAAAATACTGGAAAGAGTATTAGACATATCGTCGCCCGAAAATTGTTTTGTCGTATCTCCCAAAAACACAATTTTGGGAAATCGCATTCAAAGGTTTACGTTACTATAAAAAGAAAACGAAGCGATTAAGTTGTTCTATTTTTAATTAGAATATATTGTGTGGAGTATCTTTTTTTTATTTATGTATTCAGAATTGTCCTAACTGTTTTGGTTTTCAAATTATAGAGCTTTTTACCCAAAATGAGTTTGTCGTATACGCCACCAAAATAACCTTTTTGTTTCCATCCCATACACGTACGACAAAGTGAACGCACGTACGACATTTCAATATTCAAGCGTCTTGTTTAAATCGTATAGAAATTGGTATGAGAACCAATTAAAAAAATTAAATTTTCAATGTTAACAATTAAATTTTATTTATTTTATAAAGGTAAAAATAGGAATACATATCTACATCACAAGAGTTTTTGTGTTCATATGCAAAATCTTGGTGTGAAAAAAATTAACTTGAATAGTAATAAAAAAAAAATACAATAACAAAAAAGGCATCCTATGACCATAAGATATCAATGATATTTACATTTACAGGTACAAAATTTCATTCACATTTGGGTTATAAAAACTAACGAAAAAGTCATTTTCTGACTATGAAATATAAAATTAGATCTTTGATTTTGTCATTAAATAGTTTTGACTTGTTACCTGATAAAAACAAGACGATTTTGAGAGAACAAATTTGTTGGAATTGCCCGGCTACTTTTGTATGACTTTTTCTATATTAAAGCTGTTTTATACCCAATTTCACTTCTGTTCGTGTTATAATAGAGTGTAAATTTTTCGTCCTTAATATGTTTAAGAAACTTTATTTTGCTAAATGGAATTGACGAAAAGTTTAACTGGCCCGCTCTGGTTGAAAATGCTTTGAAATCTGTTGGCAACATTTGAATTAATTTTAATTTTACGTTCTTAAAGTTCATATTTTTAAGATGTCGCATAAGCGAAGGCAGGCTAAATATTTCCAAGCTGCCTCTGGAATTAAAGAATCTCCAGGGGGGCTCTGAAAATTTTTGTGTAATTTATTTTAAGGATGTTGAATTTTGAATGAGAAAAATCACAGCAGTGGACATGGCCTTGTTTTATTTTGGGGGACACAGGAGTCACTCCAAAGAGGCAGAACTTCAACAAAAGGATTGTCAGAAAATATTTGATGCAGTATTTTTAAAACTACGCTGGCAATATCTTTGTATTTATACTTCCTGCACCGCCGCGCCGCCCCAGTTGAAATATCTATACACCTACGACAAACCAAACCGCAATCCTTCTTTTTTCTCATTTTTGTCGTACTTGCATACGATCAGTCCTACATTATATGTGAGTAAGTGTATGTACGACAAAGCAATTTTAAGGTTTTATTTTAAATTTTTGATCGTATGTATTAAGCCTATACACTTGCGACAAAACAACATTAAGAAAAAAAAAGAGGGAAAACGCATGGAATTTTTGTCGTATATGACAAAAAATGGCGGTTACGACAAAACAAAACTCAAGGGGTGAATATTTTGTGGATATACGACAAAATGCATACTAATTATCTCATCATCGGTAAGAGATAGGCAAACTCTGACAACAGAAATGAAAAGAGCACCTTTGAAAACATAAGACTGCATATCAAGTTTAAAAAAACCCATTTTGGCGCTTACGACAAAACAATTCTCGGGCGACGATATATTTAAGACAGAAAATTGAAAACTGTCTGATTTCCACAGCACAACACGCTTACAAAAAGGGTAAATCAGTAGAAACAGGAATGTATTCGCTGACAATTGCAATTGAATATTCCCAACACTATAAAGAGTACACTTTGGTCGCCTTTTTAGACATATAGAAAGTGCTTTTAGCAATGTCAGGAACTCAGCGACCATGAGTTCTCTTGATAAACTAAACATAGAAGACCCCATCTAAAGCATGATTAATTCAATGCTGAGAAGTGGAATCATCATGTCGAAAATGGGTGACTTCGAGGCTAGTAGTACAACCAAAAGAGGGACTCCACAAGCAGGAGTACTCTTCCCCCTTCTCTGGAACTTGGTCGTCAAGGAACTAATTGATCTAGAAGAATCAGATTTCAAGGTTGTTGCCTAAAAAGATTATATGCGGCAAATGAGGTTTCTCCCCCAAAAATTGCTTGATGGCTATACATATCGGTCATAAGCCCTATACTAACCTATGAGGTAGTAATATGGTAGCTCGCACTGGACAAACAGGTAAACTATAGCAATTTTGTCAAAGTTCAGCAAACGGGAAGTATGTGCATCAGCGGTGTGCTAAGGACAACTTCTTCGGATGCCCTAGACATACTACTAAACCTTACAACCCTATATATTTTCTGCGAACAGTCTGCTGCAAACTCGACTTAAAGCTCAGATTCATCCCGGATCGTTTAGACTACACCACTCTCAAGTTGGTGTTTGATAACAATTTCCAAAAAACCATACCCTCTGGAGAAGCTTGAGAGAACGGCACTCTCTTGTATAATTAAGCCTTACACTTCTACACTGACGGTTTTAAGACCTGTGATGGTGAGCGAAGTGGAACTTTCTCGATACGGTTGAACTTAAGCTCTTTCTCCAGCCCACCAGACTACCGTAATGAGTTTCAAGCAGAAACTCTAGCGATAAAAGAAGTCCTCTCCTGGCTCGTATCTTCTCGGACAGTATGGCTGCTCTCAAAGCTCTTGCCTCTGTCTCTACAAAATCTACCATGGTCCAAAACCGTCTCTAAGGGAGATGTGAGAATAGTTCAACACTACCCTTTGATGGGTGCCGGTTTACAGAGACATATACCAGGCAACTGCATAGCAGCTGACGAACTCGCCAAAAAAGGAACGACTTCGCATCTTCGACCTGAAAAGTACAACATAGGTATACCTATCGCTACATTTAATCTTTTGCTCCGCGCTTGCTAACGGACGGAAACCTGACGTAGGTGATTACTTTTTCGACGACACCAGCTATTTTGCTAATCCCTCAATCAGGTCGGCAATGTACTTTCCAACTGTAACTGAACACAAAAAAATCTATTCTGAGCATTTTAAAGTTCGTAATTGATCTCAGCAAGGCGCTGAGATGAAAGTGGAAGCATCCTGAGACTGGCACTAAGTAGCGCCATAAAAAAACTGTTGTGAATTGATTTTCTAAAAACTCGAATATGAAAAATAAATTGAGAACAGTTCTTAGATTTAACATGGGCAGCAACTCTCAAAAAGTTTCACTGATTCAAATGTTTTTATTTGTGTAAAAATAGAAGAATATGACAAAAAATCTACAAATTGAAATTTAAGTTGCTTTTCACTCTCAAAAATTAACTGTGCGCTCCAAAGTTCTCGAATTGATCTTATTCTTATTACTTTGTTCTTTGATTATATTCACCGCAAGTAGCTAAACAAAGAATTTTTCAATGACTTTGATCTTAGTCTGATGCCTCAAAATGTTTTGATCCTAAAAACCGTCTACTGATCGAATCTAAATTTCAACCATTAAAATGACATTAAAAACACAATGCATGTATTACATGCCCAGTTATGGTGATTTAATCAAAATATGTAGTTAAAATGTCGTCCAAAGTGGTTAAACTGGTACCACTTAATTAACTGAATTAAAAGTTATTCAATTCCTTTCTGCCCCACACACCTCATTTGTGCCCCACACACCTCAATAAAGGCGATTGAATTCAACACCATTTCATTTTCTTTTGAGAACTCAGATACTGAAATTTAGGTTTTATGTTCAGTTTAATGTTCAGTGCTGACCAATGTCTTAAAAAAGTCTATATGACTTACCTTTTCACCATATCTTTTTATAGATAACAATAGAACAATAAGCCCTATCAAATTACGTTTTTGCTAAAACAGCAGGTTTCCGGCTATGGTTTTCAAACATGGAATACATCTTTCTTATGCTTAGATTCGCAAAAAAATTTATTAAAATAAGAAGTAACCAACCGGATGCTTTATTGACTTTGACACAGTCAATAGATTACTTTGTTTATGCTCTATCGCGAAAATATATAAATATGTGTTATGTTGAACTTTAAAACTTTGAGTACTTTGAGTACCTTTTGTACGCATGAAAGATATGAAAAGGTATGGTAAAATGGCATGGTGAATTGCTAACTTAAGATTTACTTGTATGGAATGCTAAAAAAGTGGAACATACCAAAAGGTGGTGGCTCGGTGGCACAGCCTAAAAAAAGTGGCAATCTGACACTAAAGTTGCACACCGGCAACGCTGACTCAAAGTACTCAAAGTTTTAAAGTTCAACATAACACACACATTGAACAAAGCTCATTTAAAAAAACGAATCCCGAATATTTGGCACAAAGGGTGTGTAAGTCACTCCTTAGCTTAAGTCAACGAATCAGCGGCCGAGGTTTTGCCGCGAAATATAGAGGAATTTCGTCGAAGTGTTTCTGAAGGTTTTAGGCAAGGTGACAAACTGTTATGCGATTTCTTCAACATCATACTTGAAAAGATTGTAAGAAACTCAAATGTGAACACCAGAGGAACAATGTTTCAAAAGTCTGTACAATTACTCGCCTATGCAGACGATATTGACGTAATGTGAAAAAGAAGCGTGATGTCATAGATGCTTTTCCGAGTATTGAAACAGAAGCGGAAAAATGGGTTTGATGGTCAATGAGGGCGAAACGAAGTTTATGTTGCCATCAAACAAGGACACTGAACGTCGACGAATTGGACAGAACGTCACAACAGACAGACATAACTTCGAGGTAGTACAGGACTTTGTCAGCCTAATCCACCACAGACACGGAAAACAGCATTAAAAGGAGAATAAGTCTTGCCAACCGTTGTATCTTTGGGTTAAGAAGGCGAATGAGAAACAAAACCCTCTCCAGAAAAATCAAGGTAACGCTGTATAAGACCTTCCGCGACGTAAAGCCGTAAACCCTTGGTCGTTTCGAAAGAAAAATTCTGCGAATGATCTTTGGTCCCGTATGCGAAGACAAAGTGTGGAGAAGAAGATACAACAACGAGCTGTATGAGCTGTACGCTGTACCGCGACATGGGCATATCCAGAAGAGTACGCATCGTGAGGCTACAATTGTTGGCCCATGTATAGCGGATGGACCCAAACGCTCCGGCTCGACGGGTTTTCGAAAGATTATTGCAGGGAAATCCCGGAAGGGGAAGACCTCGTATATATACTTTGGTTCTGAAGCCGAAAATTGTGTTGTAAGTCAAAGATTAACGGAAAGTGAACTTGTTGAAATTAAGAAAAATATTCTAAGCTATTTGGGATGAAATATTTAATCGATTTGACATCAAAAATGAAAAACTTTCTATTTGGAGGCATTAAGACCCCAAAGTAATCAAGTCGAAATAAGAGTTCACTTATTTTAAACTATAGCTTCCGTTCTTAGTAATTCTACCATAAGTCCCGAAAAGGTAATCGAACAATATAAATTTTTTGGTTTGAAATGGGTAACATTAAAAATAGTTTGAATGAATACCTGTTTTCCGACTTGTATGAATTTGTTGCAAAAATATGAACCTTGCCTCATAGCAGTGCCTGCGCTGAGAAGGTTTTTTCCAAGATAATTTTGATGAAAAGTAAACTCACCAACAGATTAAAAGCTGAAACTTTCGAAAATATGTTGGATTCCTTAAATTAAGTAAGCAAATGTGACATAGCTGAATACAGTCCTGATGAGCTTCTTATAAAAAAATATAGGGAAACAACCATCACAAGAAAGTAAAGTGTAAAACGAATTCTTTTTAATAAATTATTATTTATCTCTTTTTATTATTTATTCAAACTTTTATTTATTTACTTGTGTTGAGTTATCAATAAGAAATTATCTGTTAAATTTTTAGTTTTTATCTTATACGTTGCAATAAACCTTAAAATTATTGTTAAGGTTATGTGTTTTCTTCAACTCCTATGAATTCGTTGAGATATGTGAAATTTTTTCATACATTATATGGTGTTTTTTCGTTCTTAATTTCAAGTGCCACCTTTTTTTCTCGAGTGCCCCTTTATTTGATATTTTTCCAAAATATTCAACGGTAACGCTAACGTCAACCAATAACTAAACCTTCGGCTTCGGCTAAAACTTCGGCCTATTTTGGCCGAACGAAGCCGAAGGTTTAGCCGATTGTAGTTTTTTTAGCCGAACGAAGCGGAAGCTTCGGTCGGACACTAATAATTTCATACATTTCCAACTTTGAGTTTGAATATTTTCAGATCGGTTCACTCTAAGAAAAACATAAATCAGAACTTTTTTGTAGAGCATCCAATATCCCACAAAAATAACTTGTCGCAGTTCATATTCAAATGTCAAGCTACAAAAATAAGAAAAAATAAAACTTTTTGTCTATATTATTTAAATTGAAAATTGAAAGTTAAGAACAGGCATCACTTTTTTGTTGAAAAAAAAGTTGCCTTATTGTATATGCTTAGCAAAACATTCCCTTTTTTTCTGTTGGAGGTTTTTAAAATACCAGCTGGAGCCATTCAGACCTAAATACCAGTCCACTGTACTGCAGATGTTCCTAGAAAAAATAAAAGACGCTGCCATGATAAGCAGCCTTAGTTACCAGCTCTCACCATGTCTGCGCCGAGTATCTGTGACCTCATGCGAAAAAAAGCAGAACATTCGCAGAGGAAGTGTTTTGCGGTGTCCTCATCTTCTCCACAAGATTCACAGAGCGTGGTATCACTTAAACCAAACACATTTAAGAAGAAAAGAGAAGTGTCGGGCAACGCCAATAAGCTTTCTACAGTCTTTTCTGCTACGAGATAGCAAAAATGCTGCAATCTTCTTATTGACGTTGGGGAGTATACGTTTGGTCTGTTTGCATCACAGATCCAAATGTTGGTTGCAGCCCTCACTGAGGACGCTTGCAGGACCTATCGACGGTTCAAATCCTGATAAAGCTGTCTGAGGTCCTTGCTTAGCAAGTACATCTTCGATCTCATTTCCCGTTATGCCGTTATGATTCAAAGCCTGGAACCCTAATGAGACTCAAAAAATTTAATCTTCTGGCCGCATACAGAGAGCTCTCGCATTCCTGGATCACTTTCGAAGTAGTTAGAGGGTTCAAAAGGGTTTAGGCCAGCTTGGTTGTCGCTGCAAACGCAGATACTTCTCCCCGTTCAGCCATTGTTCTTAACGTGGCTTAAAGCCATTTGAATAGCATACGCCTCCGCTTGCAAAACGGATGCGAACAAACATGCTCTGCTTATCGCAATAGCTTCCCTTAGGGTCCCCGCAAACCACAAACTATCTATCGGTCCTATAGTCGGGCTTATAATCAGTATAAAGATGTAGTCGGCATATTACAACAATTTGGTATCGGCCGTTAAATAAGTTTGATATGGGATTCACGATTACCTTCAAACTGAACCAACCCGACTATTTAGTTGACGTAGTGTGCGAGTTACATATATATTTTGGGTATATGTGTATGAATAAAAACACCAGAGTACTTCGGTGTGTCTCGTTTGACGGATAAGTTTTTATTGACTTTTAGTTCCATTCATTTTAACTAGATACCTACGCTACGTGTAACTTGCGCGCTAAAATAACAAAAAATAACAATCCATCCGACCATCCAACTATCGGCCGATCAAGAGTTTGTGGTTTGCGGGGGCCCTTAAGTCGCGGTTTTTCAAAACATGCACTGCGTTTATATTGCAAATCATTGAAAATTTACACAAAAAAGTTATAAAACGCTATCGTATTTAAAAATAAGCACTTTTTTTCTTGCTTCATTGTTTGACTGCTTTTTTTCAACACTTAATTTGTTTTGAACTGATATGAGACTTTCTGTTATTATTATATTGCTTTAATAGTGTATTTGCATCTTCTATATTTGATTTTTCTAAATAAATAAAAAGGGTGGCGCAACAGAGCGCGGAGCCTCAGGGCCCACCGCATTTCTCACAGCCATTGGCCTTATTAGGAAATGGATGGGACCTATAAATTTCTGCCGATTCCGAACGGAGGACTTTTCAACTCCTCGCGAAAGGTGATACCCATGAAAGTAATCATTTCTTCCTCTGTGGTGATTCAAAGCACGAACCTCAAACTTAACAAGCAGACGTGCTAACCATCTCTTTCTCTTCTTTAAAAATTCTAATGAAACGTTATACCAGGCCGACGGCAATATTACGATGTCCTCATTTTATGTAAACAAATTGATAAAACTTAATTAATGATGAAATAGACAACTTATTTTCAATAAGACCGCTAATAAAACAAAAACGGTCTTGGATATCAATGAAATTCTTATTCCTATTCGATATTCGTACGAAGTTCATCAATCGTCGCTGGCTTGTTGGCATAGGCCATAGAATTGACGTAGTTCCACAGGAAGTAGTCTAACGGCGTCAAATCACACGACCGAGGTGGCCAATCGACTGGACCATTTTGTGAAATAAAAAGTTCTCCAAACTTGGTTTCCAATAAATTGATTGTGACATTCGCTGTGTGGCTTGTGGCGCTGTTGGAACCACATGTCCTCCAAGTCCATATCATCCAATTGGGGTCAAAACTATTCGGTTATCATTGAACGGTAGCGATCCCCATTCACAGTAACGTGCCAGTCTTGATCATTACGGTAGAAGTACGGCGCAATGACGCTGCAAAAAATCTGATTAATATTACGTCTTACAAATGTATTACCTACCGTATTTTAATTTGTTTATCTCTATATATTTATAAGACCCCAAAAAATTATGTTATTTTCATTTCCTTGCTTACATTTTTTTACCAACAGTGAATGTAAGGCATAATTTCAATTAAAGATAATAAAAACCTGAAATATCTGCTTGATTGAGTTTATATTTCTGCCCAACACAAAGAATGTCGCTTTTGTATCAAGAATTAGTCATATGACATATGACTGTCATATGATTCTATGTTTTTGTTTTTGTTTGACATATGTATTTGTGGACTGTATTTGATCTGTTTATTTTAATGTTTATTTATGTAATTCTAATGTTTATTTAAATAGTGCTCAGTACATTTCCGTACATCTTACTTTCAAAATGGTTTTGAGTTGTGTTGCTCAAAATAAATTTGTTGAGGTCCAGTTTAGATGAGATTAAAATATAAAAAACTGTGTAACGTAAGCCAAAAATTACAGCAGTGAGCTTAACTTTTAAAATTGAAGCGACATTTCAATTTTTTGACCCTTTGATTGGTAGGTAAACCATAAGGAAGGACATAGAAAAAGCTAAGAATAAGTAAATCAACCTTTAACCTCGTCTTTCTCGAAACAAATAGTGTATGGGATAAAAAAGTTCTCAGGCGACGATTTGCATATAGACAATCAAGTGGTCTAGTTTAAATTAGTCTCTCACAAGACTCAAACCGCTCTATTAACCGATATACATCATTTTCACGCTGTTGCATTTATTAATCAAACTCCAGACAAGTATATCTGCCAAAGAAGACGCTAGAATCTTATTAAGCTAAACGGGTAGATTACGATCAGTGGCGCCAACTAGAAAGATCACTTAGAATGAAAAATTCTCATCGTCACGGGCTCTAAATCATAAATAATCTTGTTACAAACCATGGCAAGCAAAGTTGGAAGTATGGGAAGTAGGTGCCGGTGCCGGTGCCGGTGCTCGAGCCGGTGCCGAAGCCATTGCCAGTATGTCAGTCTATTTTGGGAAAAGTAGTTCCAGCCCGCATATTATTGGTCATCAATTCGGCTTAGCTAAAGATCATCTATAAGTAGGATATGAATGTAAAGCTTGTTAGTATTTATGTTATTCATCTCCTCATTAGTATAGAGTCACATTATAATGTATAATGCCTTCGACTATAGAAGCTTCGGCGCTTTCTTTCTAACATAGGCTTGGGCAGACAAGACATTCACTTTATATGCAAATCGAAGCTCGTTTACCGGAACAGGTTGGCACATCTTTTTTTCACCTATGACTTGAATCTCAAAGAGTTTATGGAGACACAACAAAACCCGTCTACTTAGTAGGTATATTCCATGGCGAGATGTTTTTGCTTTTCGTCTACCCATCTACAGTTTGCCATTAAAAATTGATTAGCTGTGGAGCCCCTAAACCTGTGTAGAAACAAATTCGATCTTCTACTATAGTTGGGATCAGCAAAGCCTAAATCAGTAAGTGAACTTCATCAAGACGAGAACATTAATTTATTTACCAGGCCAGTGGAACTGTGGTGGTGTTAAAACCACCGTGCTGCTACCCAACTTGTTCCATGGTCTTAATTACTCACCTGGGTAACAAGCTATTCCAGAAGCGGCTTTTGCGGTATCCACACTTTTATGAACAAATTATAATTATATGAACTCAGGAAGAGACATGGGGTATAGATGGAAGTGGTTTTTATGCATTATTTGATTGCTTAAAGACTAAATGAGCAGTAAGAACGAGAAGAGATGTGTGCGGGTACTCGCAGGGAATTAAAACACAAATTAGCGGTTGCGGTTTTGCATTTGAAGTAATTAATTGAGTTGTCTGGAATGATAATCTTATGCTAGATATGGTGTGCAAAGCATATATATGAATTTGATGGTTGTATTTATAAATAAGCGGATTTAGGCTCGCTATTCATAAACTTTTGTGTCTTTCATCTGGAAGTAATGCGAATGTTTTGCGTGTGGCTAAAATTTCTCTTTGATGTTGCATGTTGATTAGCGGGGAAACTGAGTATCTTCGCTTATTTATTAGTTCCATATTTTGTGTGTTTATTTTGAAGAGCTGCGTCTTGATGAAATGAGTGTATTCGTTTTGCAATTAAAATGAAACGGCTGAGTGGCATTGAAAGTTCTTTCTTGTGTTTATTTTTGTTTGTGTCTATTTTGAGTTATTTATTTGACGTTTAATGGTTGACCATGTTGTTCTACACTTCCTTCTGAAAATGGTCTTGATTGATAATTTTGTCATGAACGATAAATTTAAAAACGAAAAAGTCCATGTTGTACTCTCGGCGACCCCGGATCGTGTTTGTGGATTAAATGCACTGAATTTAAGTCTTTATTTTGATTGGGAGTTGAAGTGAAAAACTGGAAATGAAATTTATCGGTGTTTTGCTTATGCTTTGCTTTAACAATTACTTCATTTTTGAAGGCTGTTTGCAGTCCTGGATTAACAGTTAGACAGCCGGGGGCCCCCGAAAAATGAAAAGACTTCTAAAATTTTCTTACAATCATAACATTAATAATAAGAACTGAAAATAAATTTTACTCAAATAAATAAAACTCAATTGACCGCATTCAAAAGCCAACGACATTTGACAAATTGTATGAGTGTGCGAAGAAGTGTATCGAAGTGAAAGGAGAGTATATTGAATAATAAAAAAGAAACAATTACATACCTAGTGTTAAGTGAATCAAATATCCTTGTTACTATCACGTAAAAGTCCGCGTTTTTTTCTTTACCGTAGTGAGACCATCATTTTTCGGCAGTGATAGTTTTAGTGCAATACACTAGTAAATACTCAAACTATTGTTAGCGTCTTAAGTTGTTATTATGTAAAAAAAAAATGTCTTGTTCATATTTAAGTGGTGCGCAAAAAAGTCCCAAAACTCGACAATTATTTTCATCGGAACGTAAAAACACCAAATTCATCAGGCAGTCAAGGACTTGCAACTAGTCCTGAATTGATCGATGATCCAGTCAGCTCAACACCTGAATCTTCAAACCAATATCTTGTGGGCGATTGTGTACATAAAAATCAAGGTGTAGAAATTTCCAACCGTTTCAACGATCCAGGAAAATGGGAAAAATTTACTAGGGAAGATGTATTCAAGCACGAACAATGAGTTCGAATGAGAATGCGATCTATATTCCCTGTTCCGCGCATTCCCTTAATTTGGTTGGCATGTTCTGAAGCGCTGTTTTTATGCAATAGATTTTTTCGCCATTATACAGACACCTGTATAATTTTTTTCCGCCTCCACCTATCGTTGGGGCGTTTCCGCCTCCACCTATCGTTGGGGCGTAAAAAAAAAATAAAATAGGCAAAGAGAAAACTTTGAAGACATTGTCAACTACACGCTGGGAAGCACATTCGAATGCGACGAATGCAGTTTACGAATCATTTGATAACATATTAGATGCTGATGATGAATCACAAAATACTAATACTCGTTATGAGGCGACGTGTATCGCGAATAAAATGCAAAAATTCGAATTTGGTTTCATGTTGATTTTATGGAACTCTATTTTGACTGCTATGCGTTCAGTGAGTAAGTCATCGCAAAGTGAAAAAGCAGATTCGCAAACGTGTGCTTTTTTGTACGTCAACGTATCGTTTCATTCCGTGAAAAGTTCAATGACTTCGAGGAAAAAACAAAACAATTATTACCTGGTGTAGATTATACAGAAAACGTAAAACGTACTCGTCGTAGAAAAAGACAACCTAATGACGGAAATGCTCCAGAAGTATAATTTTCGCAGTATAACGAACGATATAATGTCCAGAGTCAATTCGATATATCGAAAATTCGTTGTATCGAAACGTTTTTGTCATACAAATCTTTAAGTAAATAGAACGTACAATTGTATTTTTCATTATTTATTTCGTACTTCACTTAGTAGAATAAAAAAACAAAATTACTCAAATTTAGGAAAAAAAAAATCGTTAATATGCATTTGTTTTTTTGGGCGTTGAATGGTATTGTTGAATGCTTCTTCCCGTAGACTTCTAAGAACTGAGACATAGAGTTTTCAATGCCATTTTGCTCTGATATTCATTATTTGTTCGTTATATGGAATACTTAATGGACTTGAAAAAAGTGTTCGTAATATCGATCATTCGTTATATCGGCATTCGTTATACTGGACTACCACTGTTCTTTGCATTGAGTCAGATTTATTGAAGAAGATTGATATTGATAATATAATTGATGAATTTGCCGAAAACAAATGTAGATAACGACATGTTTCAAATGTATATAGATGGTAATTTTATTGATATTAAAACGTTTTGACAATAAAATTTTTAAGAGAGCTATAAGTTTTTATTTTAATCGAAAAAAGGGAACAGACGTGAAGGGCCCCCAAATTGATGGTTGCCTAGGGCCCCGTTGAGGGTTAATCCGGCCCAGGCTGTTTCTTGTACCTATTACCAACGTTTGTTTTTTATGTCACCCGCAAGCTAACGTGGGATTTTTTGGAAAATAAATTTTATTCAGATTATCTTCTTTCTACTTACATGCTAACAAAAATGTACAAGACTGGCTAAAGTAATAACTTAATTAACTTACTGACCCTTGATGGTTTATCTGAACTACTCTATAACTTAATGCTTATGTCTTTCGGCCTAGTTATTACTTATGAACAAATTAATATTACAATCACTATCACTACATAGTATAAAACAAAGTCGCTTTCTCTGTCCCTATGTATGCTTAGATTTTTAAAACTACGCAACGGATTTTGATGCGGTTCTTAAAATGAATAGAGTGATTCAAGAGAAAGGTTTATATCTAATACATGCATATAATAGTATGTTGGAATTTTGCGAGCTCATTTCCGAATGTTATAAAAAGCGTGTTGAGTTTTGAATTACTTTTAAAAACCTTTAATGTCGGGAGTACACACTAAGTACTCCCAATATACTTACTTACTTACTTAAGGTGGCGCTACAGTCCGGATCGGACTAGGGCCTCAACCAACATGATCGGTCCCTAGCTAGCTGCCTCCAGTTTTGCATGCCAAGTTGGTTGAGGTCCTCTTCTACTTGCGTGCGCCACCTAAATCGCGGTCTTCCTCTACTGCGCCATCTTTCGGGATTGGATTCGAAGACTTTCCGGGCCGGAGCGTTGTTGTCCATTCGCTCTACATGACCCAGCCATCTAAGCCGCTGGACCTTGACTCGTTTGACAAGATCAGTGTCACTGTACAGCCCGTACAATTCGTCGTTAAATCTTCTTCTCCATCTATACAGACGGGACCAAAAATCACCCGAAGAATTTTTCTCTCGAAGCATCCTAAAGCGTTCTCGTCTGCCTTTGACAAGGTCCATGAATCTGCGCCATATATAAGAACCGGGATGATAAGTGTCTTATATAGGGACACTTTAGTTGCTCGAGATAAACCTTTACTACTCAAAACGCGCCATTGACATCTCGCTGCGTTCTTCCAATTATGTCAATATCGTCGGCATATCCGAGCAATTGAACGGATCTTTGAAAGATTGTGCCTCTTGTGTTGACGTGGGAGTTTTGCACTATTCTTTCAAGAACGATGTTGAAGAAGTCGCATGACAGTGCATCGCCTTGCCTTAAACCTTTTTTGACATCGAATGTATCGGTGAGATCTTTTCCGACCCCGATGGAGCAGCGTGCGTTCTCCATCGTCATCCTTCACAATCGGACAAGTTTGGTAGGGATGCCAAAACTAGACATGGCTCTATATAACTCCTCTCTATAGATGCTGTCGTACGCGGCCTTAAAGTCGATTAAAAGGTGGTAAGCATCGATTTGAAGCTCCTGGGTTTTTTCCAAGATCTGCCGTAGTGTGAAGATTTGGTCTATGGTGGACTTTCCTGGTCTAAAGCCGCACTGATAAGGACCTATCAGGTTGTTGACGAATGGCTTCAGACGTTCACACAATACGGCAGAGAGGATCTTGTATGCGATATTAAGAAGACTGATACCTCTGTAGTTGGCGCAGTTCAGAGGGTCTCCTTTCTTGAAGACCGGGGAAACAATGCTGAGGTTCCATTCATCGGGCATGCTTTCTTCCGACCTAGCTTGGATACTGCTATCTTCACTTCGTTCAGGTCGGGTTGGCGGAATTGTTGGTCTACGTCGCCTAAATCGAATTGTTCTATCTCTCTTACAGCGGAATTGGGTTCATCATCGCCGTTATAGAAAGTGGTCTTTCCATATCCTCAGCATTGACTGCGGTTCCACCACGATGTTCCCTTGGTCGTCTTTGCAGGCTTCGGCTCGGGGCTTATAGCCCTAGGCTGTTGTTTTTACCTGTTGGTAAAACTTCCGAACCTCATTCCTGCTGTGGCACCCTTCTATCTCCTCGATCGCGCGCTTCTCATGCTCTCTCTTTTTCCGTCTGAGAAGCCGGTGTTCGTCTCTCCTCTTCTGCTTGTAGAGCCCGTAAGCAGTTCCAGGCTTTTTGTGCAGCGCCGCTTTGTATGCTTCCTGTTTAGCTGCATGTGCTTGCCGGCATTCGTCGTCAAACCAGGGGTTTCGTTGTGGTGGCCGTGTGAAGCCCAGCACTTTAGAGGCGGAATCTCTTATCTTCTCTTGGCTTCCCCCAATATGCTTTGTCCAATTGATACTTTGCCCTCGAGAGAGGTCTGAGCGCTACTCCTAGTGTTTTCGCTCTCAAATAGACACGCGCACTGTTGATGACGACAACCGACGACACTGATGATCGAACAAACAAATAGAACCGCAATAATTACATAAACAAACAGGACTGCAAGATTGGATTGGATGACAGCCAACCATCAAACAGTGCGCCAGAGTTAAAAACTTGGTCCGATCGGTGCAAATTTTGCTTCACTTTTGAAGAAAACACAAAAAGTGAAGCATTTTTTTCCATCACATAAGGATTTTTTGCAAATTCAAACTCATTTGTTCAAAATTTTCAAACAATAAGTATTTATTTTTAAAGCAAACGAAACACTATTTTAATACATATACTTATTTATGTTCTTTATGAAACCTCTTCTTCTTTTCCTTGATACTTTGACGAATCCTTTTCCGATTTTCATCTTCAGTTTCTCGCTTAAGCAGCCAACAGTAGTCAGCTAGCATAATAACATTCATATCACGGATATCCTGGTGAAATCGCTCCCCCTGCTCTTCACTGTAAGCTCCCAGGTTTTCAGGAAAATAGTCTATGTGAAAATGTAAAATATGGACCTTCAAGCTCATTTTGCAGTTTTGAGCTTCGTATGCTGCTAGCATCCGTTGCACAATGGTTTTATCGTTAGGATCCTTAGTATTTCCCAAAAGTTTTCGCACTACGTTCTTGAACGATACCCAAGCTTCTTTTTCCTTCTCATTCATAGTTTCCACAAATGTAGGGTCAGTTAAAAGTTTTCTTATGTCGGGGCCGGTGAAAACTCCCTCTTTCAACTTTGCTTCTGACAGCTTCGGGAATTTTGTACATAAATATTTGAAATAGTCTCATCCTTTTGCAGCGATTTTACAAATTGTTTCATCAACCCCAATTTGATATGGAGAGGGGGCAACAAAACCTTTTCTGATGATATTTCTAGTACCAAGGTAGTGTTTATAACATTTTTCTCTCCAGGTTTTAAAGTTTCTCGTGATGGCCAATCACTTTTTTTCCAGTACTGTTCTCTGGCTCTACTATCTCACAAGCATAAAAAGATTGGGTATTTGGTATAGCCTGCCTGCTGACCCAAAAGCATTGTCAGTGTTTAGAAGTCCCCACAAATCATCCATTGATGGTCTTGATACTTGATTTTTTCCAAGATAATGGCCAAATAGTTCTTTCATATGCACAGAATGTCCAATCTGAATCGAGGCAAATTTATTTCCGCATTGTGCAATAATACTGCTTTAAGGCTAGTCTTAGATGAGTCAATGAATAGGCGCCATTCAGATGAATCATACTTTATATCAAAGCGATGTATGAGTTCTTCCACATTATTGCTGAAAACTTAGTTTCCTTCTTTTGAGAAAAACTGGGTAAACTCTTTTTCCCGGTGTCTATACCAGTAGAAATAAGTGCCAGGTGATAAAAGGTTTTTATTTTTTAATCTAGAACCTAACAGTTCGGCTGCATCTTTTGAAAGACTTAAATCTCTTACTAAATCATTGAGATCACCTTGAGAAAATAGTTGAGGCCTTCCATATCTTCTGCAATATACATAAAAGCTAATGTGATGTAATAATTTGAGAATTTTTTCTGTTTTTGGGAGAACTAAATCTGTGGAAAATGTAAAAAAAATCCTATGCAGTTTTTTGGACGCATACCTGTGATTAACTCTCCACTTTTTTCACTTAAAATTTTTTGGATACCTTAACTCCAGACAACTATGGATTCTTCTCTTAACTTGCCAGTTCTTCACAAAAGCTTATACGTGCTGGAATGGTTTCCGAATTCTCGAAATAGCATCCGCCCTTTCCCACACAAATGGCAG
Source organism: Melanostoma scalare (assembly GCA_949752695.1). Taxonomy (NCBI): domain Eukaryota; kingdom Metazoa; phylum Arthropoda; class Insecta; order Diptera; family Syrphidae; genus Melanostoma; species Melanostoma scalare. The sequence goes on along the minus strand of OX456984.1, from coordinate 154,393,154 downwards.
CTCCGGGCAACCAATTGAAAGTGGTCCATGTCAGTATCAAACCGGAGCGTAGAAACGTGATCGTAGATTGAGTCTCACACACTCGGGTACTGCAGCCACATTCCAATCCGTGCAGACCGTACGACAGGACCTTGGGAGTTGTGCACTAAAATCACTTTCTGCACAAACTTGCTTGCTATAACACCGGCACGCTGGGTGCTTCACTTCAACTAAAACCTCTTCAAAAAACGCACCGTTTTGACACACAGCACTAACTTTGGAATAAGTTGCTTAATATTTCTTAACTTTGAACAAACATATAGCGACATATCTCGTTCCGCAGAGGAATGATACTAATTTTCTGTCATAAGTTCATAACAAGAAGTAGCTGTCAGTGACAAAATGATCTATATTGTTAAGAGAAGCTATAAAATAGCCCACCCTTTACTTAAATAAATTTTTTCTTAGATAAAAGGTAAACATTTTCTTTTTGATCCAAATCTACTCCGGAAATTTTGTATTACTCAACTTTTTTTAAAAATTTGCTCTTAAATTTCATGACTGAGGTTCGAACCCTGCCGTGCGCAACGACAGACAGAAAAAAGAAGAGACACACGGAAAAGAACTGCATGTTTCAATTTCAAGAAGGTTTGTCACTTCAAAGAGTTTCAACTTAAAACTTATTGACGATTCCGAACGGCAATAACAACTATATACCTTGTAAGGAATGGAAGTGACCTAAAAATCTGTTTTCCGATACCAAAACGTTAAGTGAGAAAACGCCATTCATGGCAGGTTAGGTTAGGTTGCATGGGGGGGGGGGGGGTGCAGCCACAAGTGCGGCAGCACCTCACTCGGATCTCAAGGATCCATTGTACTCCCCGGGGAAACAGAGGATGTGGAGGTGAGAGGATTGGAGAGGTAGAGGGTTGGGTTGGTGATTGGTTTATTGGGGTAGGGAACCCCCACTGAAACATTTGGAGCCCTGAATAAATGCCAGGACGTTGCTCAATGGGAGATTAGAGATGTCGCCCAGTTCGTCAAAGAAGTATTCTCCGAGGGTTTTTTTCCTAGTGTGGGCCAAGCTAGGACACTCACAGAGGAAGTAGAATGATCCTTCCTCGGCCTCCTCATCTTGGCATCCACTACATAAGACGGGTGTGCTAATGACCATTCTCATCATGTGGGTACCCAACGAGTTGTGGCCCGTGAGAATGCCAAAGGTATTTGGAGATTCGGCATGTTTCTAAAGATGACCACCTGTCATTGGCGGTTTTTAGAAAATTTTGTTCGATTCTGTTTTTTTCTTGCTCTAGTGGCCTTAGAACTGTGTTGTTCGTTTCCCTGGATTCGAGTGCATTACCGATTATGTCGCGATGTCCTGGAACCCAGGTTAGACTTATTGTGTTTGTTTCGCTGGGTAGTCTAAGGTTACTGCGACAGCTGTCTACTAATCTCGATTTTGTGATAAGGAACGAAATAGCTTTAATGGCCGCCTGACTGTCTATGAAGAAGTCAATATTTTTGTTGATTAGGTTTAGCGTAGCTAGGTGTTTTGCGGTTTCGAACACTACAAGTACTTCTGCTTGGAAGACACTGCAGAACTCGGGAAGCTTTACTGATCTATTCATGGTAGGGTAATCTGAGAAGATACCTGAACCTTCGTTTGTTTTGGAACCATCTGTGAAGACGGAAATGTGATTTTCTATTATAACCCTGTTTTACTCCCAGCTTTCTCTTGTCGGAAAGACTGTTAGGGTCACTGGATTGAAATCAATATGTGGGGGTTGAAGTCAGTTTGAATGTCTATATCTGTATGGTTCATGATGGTTCTATGGCCTGATAGGCCTGTTTTCCAATTGTTGCATTGTTTGAGTCGCCGTATGCGCTTTTGGCCGCCATCTCCTTAGTAAAAAGATCTAGGGGGGCTAGCGACAGTAAGGTTTCCAGAGCTGCGGTTGGTGTTGTTCTCGTGGCACTGGTTGAGCCAATGCTTGCAAGCCTTTGGATTTTGGTCATGGTCTTAAGGTTTGAAGCGTTCTCTAATGATGGCCACCAGACTAGACAGGCATATGTGAGGATTGGTCTTACTATGGATGTATACATCCAGTGAATAGTTTTGGTACCAGGTCCCCATTTTTTACGAAAATTCTACTACAAGTGTAGAAAGCGATTTGAGCTTTTCTTTCTCTTTCCTTTAAATTTTCTTTCCAGTTAAGTTTACGATCAAAGACAATTCCGAGATATTTTGCCGTACCAGATAAATTTATTGGTGTACCATTAATGGTGGGTGTAAGTATATCTGGAATGTTACGTTTTCTCGTAAATAGAACAAGTTCTGTTTTTGTAGGGCTTACATTTAGCCCACAGTTTTTTGCCCAGCTGGTGAGCTTGTTTAGAGCTGTCTGAAGAAGTTCGCAAAGGGTTGTTGTGAATTTTCCCGAAGTCATGATGACGATGTCATCTCATCAGCGTAGGTTACTGCTTTAATTCCGCTCCTGTCAAATTTAACCAAGATTTGGTTAACTATTTGGAGCCAGAGTAGCGGGGATAACACTCCTCCTTGAGGTGTACCTCTACAAGTTTTGACTCTTAGGGTGCTTGCACCCATTTCTGCTTATACTATTCTCGTTTGGAGCATGGAGTCGATCCAAATTGATAACGTTGGCTCGATATTTATGGAACTTAATGCCATGCGAATAGCACTGTCATTCATGGTAATGAAATTACTATTGGACGATTTTCTAAGTCCTAACAAAAAGAGATACTCGCAGAGAAACGATAATTCTGAGATTTTGGGCAGAGTCACTACGCCACGAGTACCACGATTTGTTTCCTATGTTATTATTATAACCCCGAGTACACTGTATCTACTTGTTGTTACTTTTTTTTAATAATGTATGTTTTAATGTAAATATGTTTAAAAAGCTTTTAATTATTTTCCGTTCTTTGATGTTGCATGATTAATTTTTGATTGAAATATCAATGGTACAAGCACCTCATTGCTTTACAAAAGTTGAACTACTTACCTACGCCAAACAGAAAATGTAAAATTGCACAAGTAATGATGCATCAAAGATGAATTCGAAATAGTGGACGAACAAATAATTATACATCAAAGAAGAATTCTAGGAATTAAATACGTAAACGTTAACGTGTAAAAGTAGGCATTCATTTTAACGCATCTTATTACTCTTGGTGTACGATATGTTTCGCAAACAAATGAAGAGCTGTATAACTTAAAGATTAGTTCTCGGTCGGTTGCTGGGTTAGAAGAGTTAGGGAGAATATCTTTCCCGTAGCCCCAAGTAAGCTATCTGGCTAGATCTGTATCTATATTTGAGCAAACCGTGTGGATGCTGTTCTGTACAGGGCTAGAGGAGCTTTGGCACTCACAAGGCGTCTATTTAATAGCAGAAAACTTGATAGCTGAGTGAAAATGATTTGATCACGGTTCTTATATGTATAAGGCTAATGATTGTCTTTGGGTGCCTCGTGTGTTTCAATATTCGGAAGTTTGAGAGACAGTGTCTGCGTACCTGAATACTTTTACTACCCCGATCCAAATTTCGAAAGTGCTAAAAGTCTTACGGCTCTGAACGGTGAGTCCAAATTTTCTTGAACTTACGAAGATATTTGTCTGTAATTGTTATTTTATTTAACAACCTTTAATAATTGCATGATCACCAAGCGTTGAAGACAGCTGTTGTTTCTTGAAAGTTTGGAAGGTTTGGACGTGCTTTAACTCCTTACAATACGTTTTGATGTCTGAGACTGTGAAAAGTGATCTAAGTTGCACCAATTAATAAATTTTTAATAAAAAAAAAAAATGCACTTTAATTTGATTTTCTACCGATTAGTTATCGACTGCGTCTATCTTACACTCTTAGTTCTATGAAAACTTACTTCTGAAGTCTTGGAAAGTTCATTTTAAATTGTATCTGTCAAATAAGAGAGATCTATCTAATGGCATAATCTGCCATCATCAACAACATCAGTTGTAAAACTATGCCACTTGCGGGCGGACACTAGTGCTAGAGAAAAGGAAGAGCTGTGATCCCGTATTGTTTTAAGTTATTCAACATTCGTATAGTGAGGTAAAAGATGACGCATTTCGGAGAAAAATTCAAAACTAGGTCACATATAAAATACTAGCTGTGCCCGCGACTTCGTCCGCGTGGAATAGTGACTTTCAGCAGCATTTTTAATTTTTTAGGCTATACTTATTTTGCAAATAAGACACATTCATGTGTTTCAGTAAACTATTGTTATATTTTATTTAAGTACATTTTTGCACACGACGTTCCTACCTTTTCCTTGATTTGTCTAATAAAAAGGTTTTGCAAGTTTGATTTGATGACTAATCAGTGGGAACTAAAGAAATACGGGGAATAAATAGTTTTTTTATTTAGCTGTTCCAGTCATTATTAAAACTTTTATAATGCAGCATCCCAGATGTGTAATTTATAGCTGTGTACAATTTTAGATTACTCATTATTGGCACTGGAACACCAACTTGCATTCACTCCTGATAATTCTAAGGCATTGATATTGATAAACTCTATAGGGTGTGATGTGACTTTCTCTGTGTCCATAATATTGTCTACTGATAGACATTCGACAACATCCCCCAATACGTCAAACATAATTTATTAGTTTATATGGTTAACTATCTCATTAGTGGGGGCCGAAATCGACTTTTCACACAGGCATTACTGATTGCCAATATTTATTTGAAGATCAAGATAGACATTTCTTCTCAGGTCAACTGTGTAATAGACAATTTGACAGAAATCACCTCACGATGAAAGAACTTTTGAAATCGGTCCAGTAGCTTCAAGGTTCCCGTTTACGTTGCCGTTACCGTAGCAATATTGGGAAAACAAATACAGACCCTGTCCCTGTCCTTCTTCTGGCTCAAGTCAAGTCAAGTCTGCACCAAAATTCATACAAATAGGTTCAATAGTTTGGGCGGTAGATGGTAACAAAGCAAAGCAGACAGACGGAGTTGATTTCGGATCTATAATGTTAGTAAGTACTTCCGTTCCCATGGGATAATAGGGATAAATTAAAGTTAATGTTACTATGAGATAGTGTAGCGTTCTAACGGGGAAGTACCTACTTCTAGAAATCAGTTCAGCAGTTTCTAGGTTCCCGTTAACGTTTCCATTCTTGTGGGAATACAGGGATAACATACATAGCCATAGCATAGGCTCAAGACTATATCTCTGTACCAACATTCATATAAATAGGTTTAATAGTTTGGGCGGTTTTTGATAACAAATAAAAATAGACAGATAGATTTCATTTCAAGCTTATGATTTTAATAAAAACTCCTATTCCCGTGTGAATATGGTAACCGTTCCCGTAGGAATAATGGGGATGACTTACAGTTTATGTTACTCAGGGATAGTGTAGCATTCTTACGGTGGAAGAATTTTTGAGATCGGTGCTGTAGCTTCTAAGTTCCCGTATACGTTCCCATTCCCGTGGGAATATAGGGATAAAATATATAGCCTATGTCGTTTCTTAAATCTTAGACTATCTGTGTACAAAATTTCATTTAAATCTATTCATTAGTTTGGGCGGGAGATGGTAACATAGAAAGGCGAACAGACAGAGCTACTTTCGCACTTATTATATCAGTAAGAACTCCCGTTCCCGTAGGAATATGGTGACCGTTTTCGTTGGAATATGTGGATGAGTTGAAGTTAATGTTATCCGGGATTATGGAGCATTCCAACGGTGGAAGAATTTTTGAAATCGGTGCTGTAGTGTCAAAGTTCCCGTATACGTTCCTGCTCACGTGGGAATATAGGGAAAAAATATAAAGCCTATGTCCTTCCTCAGGTTCTGAACAATCTTTGTACAAAATTTCATTTAAATCGGTTTATTAGTTTGGGCGAGAGATGGTAACCTAGAAAGGTGAACAGACTGAGCTACTTTTGCATTTATGATAATAGTGAGGACCGGTTCCCGTGGGAATATTCGAATGAAATATAGCCTATGTCCGTCCTTAAGTTCAGAACAATCTTTGTACAAAATTTCATTTAAATCGGCTTATTAGTTTGGGCGGGAGATGGTAACATAGAACGACGGACAGACAGAGCTTCTTTCACACCTATTATATTTGGTAGGACTCCCGTTCCCGTAGGAATATGTGGATGAATTAAAGTTTATGTTACTCTGGGATAGTGAAGCATTCTATCGGTGGAAACATTTTTGAAATCGGTGTTGTAGTTTCTAAATTCCCGTATACGTTCCCGTTCCCGTGGGAATTTAGGGATAAAATATATAGCCTATGTCCTTCCTCAAGTCTTAGACTATCTTTGTATCAAATTTTATTTAAATCGGTTCAGTAGTTTGGGCGGGAGATGGTAACATAGAAAGCCGGACAGACAGAGTGACTTTCACATTTATAATATTAGTTAGGATTGTTTTTTTTTTCTTCCAGCAATTTTGAACCTTTTTTCAAGAACACTTAGTCAGTAAATACAATTTGGCAGTCATAGCAAACAATCCAAATCAATTCAATAGCCAAAGCCAAGTGCTGACATCGTAAAAAAAACAGCCACCGCTGGCAGCCCCGGTTCCGGTTGGCTCATTAAAATTCGCTATTATCATTTAACTTACACCAACTTACCTCTTGAGTACCCTACTTTAGCCACTTAACAACTGTTTTTCTTCTGAATCCCATTTAACCTTTTTTTTTATCATTTCCAAACACCTCTAGAAAAATAAATAAATAATCAACATTCGTCCCCTTCCCAAGAGAATACATGTACTGAAAATACACAAGCTACAACCATGAAGGAATAAGGTTGCGACGAGAGCATACACCATCGTGCTTCATTTTTCCACCATCCTTATAGCTCATTAAACGAGTGTCCCCACCGATATGATCGAACAGAAAATAACGTGGCTGATGATACAGCTGCCATCAGGCATAAAAGGGTGCCCCCTAGTCAGGGATACAGAAGCAGTAATAGTGATGATTCTAGTTAGCTTACCCTCTTAAAGTAACAACAGTAGTTGCCCCGAGAAATAATCATTCAATCATGGAAGTGATTTTCTCACATGTGAACTCCAATCGATAAGTAATCAATTTCTATGGATGGTTTTTATCGTGCCGCAATCTTTGGCATATTGGGTGGTGGCAATAAAACTGCCACCTGAGCTATTATAACAGCAGGACGTCGATAAGCATGCCCATGCCCATCCTTGGTTGGTGGTTAATGCAGGGCTGTATTCAAGGTTGTAAATTTTGCAGGCGAAGTCGTCAAGAAAGATATGAACCAGTTATGTTGGAGTGCATTGTGAACCTAAGCTCTGCGTCAGAGGCTCCTCAGAACCGAATCTAGCAGCAGGAACAAAGTATGAAAATTAATTAGGAGTATTTGGAAAAGCGCCCATTCTCCGTAACTCAAGCGCCCCTGTCTTCGGTGGTTTAAAGAAAGAAAGCTCCATGACTTAAAGCCGCAAATGCACTGTAAATAACCAGACCACATTAAGTGTCGACGCGACTCGACGGGGGACGAGGGAGACTATGGTAATGTTTACAACAGACAGCTGTTAATGTACTTTCTTTCGTGTTAAACGGACTGCACTTAGCCAAGATGAATGGACTTGAATAATAAATTTAATTATTTTGATTACATTCCCATTGCCCAGTCATCTTAAAGCCCGCACGAGTGTGAGGTATCTGCAATGAGTGACCCTGATGGACCATGTCATATTATAAGCTCTGTCGCCCTTCTTTACTGTTTTATGGACTGTTGACAGTTTGTGTAATGCTGTCGCACTACGCTGCCCATCAATGCCCTACAATTTATTGGTGAAACGTTTAATCAAACATATGGAGGTATACGCGTGGTAAATTTATGCGTGGGACTTAACTTTTTTTTAGTGAATGCCAACCAAGAAGAGCAGCTAAGAGGGCGGCTGTTCCGTTTAATGATTTAATGACGGTGACAGTTGAATGATGTTGAATTGGGTTCGGAGTGAATAAATACAGATGAGGGTGATATTTTTCCGATTTTGAGTGCCCCATTGGGATATACATAAATCTCTTACCTACCTGTGAGCTCTTTAAGAAAGATGAAAGGACAACGCACAATTTGGCATTTCATCGCGATTTTGTATCAAAAGGAATTGAATAATTTATGTTTCCTTAGATACTTATCTTTTAAAAGGTATCGAACGCAAGTGATTTATCGATCATTTGCGATTGAAAATTCGCTAGAGCAGTTTAACCACCTAAATACCACTTTGAATCAATGGTAACAAACCAGGCCGTAGCGTAGGTGCCCGAATTCGTCGGCGACAATTATAACGAATTGAGATTAGTTTTTTATTTCTTCTGTTTCTGTTTTTCGCTCATTCTTTGTTCAAAGGTATCCAAGCATTTAAAGGGAAAAAAAAACTCTCGTAAAACAACAAATAAATACCAGTTCCTTGGTGTCGATCCAATGGATAAGCGCTTGGCGTTATTAATTGCTTTTGTTTTGCGAAATGGAATTTCGCGAACTTCTTTAGAATTTAGAGCCTTAGAGTTTTTTAGTTGAGATATTCCACGTGTTTTTTAATCTAATAAATGAAAAGATTAGTAAAGTTTTTAACAGTTAAAACACTTATTTTGTGTTTTAACTGTTAAAAACTTTACTAATCTTTTCATTTATTAGCCTTAGAGTATTTGAATCTCTTCGAGTGAGAGATGAATTCACGCAAAGAACCATATAATGCCGTGATGATATTTACAAGCATTTGATTTGAAGTTATATTCAGCCACTTGTACCTTCAGAAAAACGATGCGCACATAAGAACGACCAAAATTTTTTTTTAATAAAGAGTTTTTTTCAATTGACTTGTCTTCAGGCAATATGTTTGTGTCAAAGTTGTAAACCAGATTAACCAAATCATATTTTGTGTATGATGTGGTTTAGAAGAAATCGGGCAACGAAGTATCGGGAATTCCACAAGACCTATTTATTCAATTGTCAAATTAGTGTTTTTATTTGTTCGGTTTGATGGCTGATGTCTTACAACTCGTTGTTTCTTCTGTTGGAAAATACTTGATCTTCCGCGTTTGGATAAGATTTAACGTTTCTTAGAAGCTTGTAAGGAAGCTGTGAAATATGTTATGCAACCCAAATAAAACTAAAATTTTATTTTTATTGTCCAGTTTTGTTTTTGGGTCGATTATCATGAAGTTCTTGTGTCTATTAGTATCCGATTTCTTGCACTCTTATTGACAGTTTCGGAAGACAAGATTTTACCAACACTTTTTGAAATAAGTTCAGTCTCAAGCTCAATGGTTATTGTGATCTTGCTATTTTCAAAGTATTTAGAACTATTTCTGTTCAGTGTCTAAGAGAATCTTTGTCTCTGTTCTGTAGACTGGGCTTTCGTGCTCCTTCAGTACTTCACATTTTGCTTGTTTCGTGTACATCTTTTTTGTGGGCTTATAAATGAAAATTAAGGGCATCAGTAGTTCCCGTGGCGTAACGGCTATAAATGCCTTAGTGTTCATGGGAGCTTAAGGAAGGCTCGAACATCAGATGATGTTTTTTCAAAATCACTGTTTAACTTTCTTTCCTATAATCAACACTATCAATATGTACATGTTTTTATGATTTTCATCAAAGCCTTACTATCTCTAAGATAACATGTGCTCCTTTATCTTATCATCTTATTTTTTTTTTCACATAATAACTGTAAATGGAAACTGTATATGGTTTACGAAATTAAGTATAAATAGTATCAGAAACTATAAATAAAAGTCACATGTTTATGTTTAGTTAGTCAAAAACTCACTTGTAACTGCTGCCCTCTGACAGTCAGGCAGCACTAAAGGCTCTATCCTCGACAAAAATCGAATCCAAACTAGTTTGGAACTGCTTGACATGTTTACTTCAATTAGCTACTCACAATAAAATAACTCTTTCATGGGTGCCTGGTCATGAAGGCGTACCGGGTAACGAAGAGGCTGACCGACTTGCTAGACTTGGCTCTCAGTCCCAATTCAAAGGCCCTGAACTCCCAATCAGTAGCCTTAAAAACGAATTAGCTACCTGGGAACGACAGAACATGATCAGCACCTGGAACAACTCAAATGGCCATCGTCAGTCAAAACTATTCATTGACTTATCCCACAAACGTATGAAAGAAATTCTTGACATGAGCAAACGTGACGCAAAGTTACTTACGGACTTCTTCACTGGACACTGCTCTCTCAAGTATCATCTTAAAAACATGGGCATCAGCCAAGATGACACCTGTCGTCTCTGTCTTGAGGACATAGAAACAGCTGAACACATTTTATGTGAATGCCCTGCATTAGCTAGATCCAGGCTTAATATATTCAATAAAGGGTTCCCCTGTCCCCTTGATATCAGAAACACCTCTTCCTCGAAGATTCTTATACCTATACACTACGTATTTTTAAACCTAAGGGAACAGCACAAAAGATCTTTCAGGTCGACGTGCTTGTAAAGGTAATTCTCACCTTCGCCCTATATAATTTAAGAAAAAAAAAACTGCTGCCCCCCACCCGAGGTAGGGAGTAATCAAATTAGATAGCCATTCGATACCCAACAAAGTTTCGACATTAAGCAATAACATTTAACGAGAATTTGGCAAAACCCTCCGAAAGTAATATTACTGACATAAAAAGGTTCAAAGGTTCAAGTTTCTCTGTTTTTCCTGCCTATTTATTTATTTATTGATAACATTTTGATTAATTTTTACTTTTCGATTGGCGGCGCACTCTGACTTTTTTTCAATAGACAAGTTTATTGGCTACAAGAACCGAATAACATTGCGATTTCTTCAAAACTCTGAAGCTTTGAACAAAATAAACTTCGATCTAGTTACAGTGACTATCCACGTCAAGATATTCAAGTCACATGGTCTTACCTTAGAAAACACCATGTTCAACAAGAAACATATTATCTTCAAATAAAAATTGACTGTCATTTGTAATCCAAATTTATATAGTCTCGGTTCTTAGTACCTGGTCGCCCAAAAGCAGAAGTACTAATATAATAATCAGTCAAAGAAACATGGTGGTGGTGGTCCTTAAATAAGGCTCGGCTTGAAGTCGAATGCCTACAAATAAGCTGCAATAGGGAATCAAAGAGAAGTTGCCAAACTTCAAGCCAAAAGCACAGTTGACTTAGGTACATCTTAAAAATAGCCGCCAGAAAATGGTCATCATCAATCTCAAGATTCTTTAGCTGAAGATGATCATGAGGGACGCGTAAAAGCAGTGCCTTATAAATAATAAAAATGCATAGAGTGGCGCAACAACGCAATAGAAACCTCCGTGGGTAACGCTTGTCAAGGACCTACGATTTTGATATCGAACGGCTGAGTGAGAAGGCGCTTTTCTATCAGTGCCTTACGCTAGGAATTATTCCTCGTGAAAGGAAATATGCTTAACAGGCAGACATGCTTGCCTTTAATTCGCAGAGCTATAGTGAGCCAGTGAAATTAGAAAAGTGATGGGAAGCATCGTACTAGTCATCTTCAAGCCTTAAAGAGGAGCTAACCTGTCTATGCACCGCTTGGAACCGTGTTAGAATTATACTCTTTGTAGGGAGAAGAAGTATATTGATATATGATATTTTCAGTTTTATCAAGCTGATGACTCACAGTTTGGAGATTAACTGACTCATCGAGAACTTTTGATGTCGAAAAAGGTTTTTTACAAGATTATAAATTGTTTTACGATTTCCTTAACATCATATTTAAAATGATTGTTCAAAATTCAAACGTCAGCACCTGAGGAATAATCTTTAGAAAGCCTATACTATTAATTGCTAAAAGCAGACGAAAAGTCGTACTGAAGAGAAGCGAGCGTGATGTTGCAGGTGCTTTTGCGAGTATTGAAACAAAAGCGGGAAAAATTGTTTTGATAATTTATAAGGGCAAAACAAAGTATATGTTGTCGTCAAACAAGCACAGAGAATTCTGAGCGTAAGGCACTGAGTGAAAAGCGCCTTCTCTATTAGCCGTTCGGAATCAGCATACCATTGTAGGTCCTTGACATCTTTACGCGTCGCTAATGATCTTCAGCAAACGAATCTCCAGAGCGCTTAACCATTTTCTGGTGGCTATTTTTAAGATGATCGTTTGTTATTCAAGTATCGACGAACTTAGCAATACCACACATTAGACAGACAAAACCATGGAAATAACCACAATTGGTGTGGATGTCAAACGGAGAATTACCATCTCCAGCCAATCGCTGCTTCTTAAGGTTTAAAAGGCAAACAATTGAAAAACAGAACCCTCCCTAGAAAAACCAAGGTAACCCTTTTTAAGACTTTACTATACGGGACGGAAGCATGGACCTTATCTATAGACGAGAAAACCCTTGGCTGCTTCGAAAGAATAATGCCCCGAGTGATCTTTGGTTCCGCATGTGAAGACAATGTATGAAGAAGAAGATTCAACAGCCAACCAGTTTGAGCTGTAACGCAACTTGGGTAGAGCTAGCTTGGTGCACATCGAGAGACTACGATGGCTGGTATATGCAGAGCGGATGGACGCTCTCTGACTCCGCGGGACTTCGCAAGGACTCCAAGGAAACATAGCGAAAGAGGAAAATTTCACCTAGGGTGGCGCAATCGAGTAGAAGAATCCCTTAACAGACTAAAAGTTCAAAACTAGAGAGATCGGAAGAAAGTTGACGAAAGATGTTAGTTGAGGCCTAAGGCTCACCCCTCACTCTGTTGACCGCTTAAGTAAGTAAGAAATGATCAGAATATAAACAATACAGTTCAGCTTCTATTGAATTACCAGAAATGTAGAAATTTTTCTAGTTAAACGAAAAAGAGTTTCATATCGATACCAAAAGGACTCAAATTCGATAAGAGAGCCTGATACTCGTACCAAACTGTATCAAAAAGCTTTAGAAATTTCCAACACGATGATCTTTTTCTTTACTCTACCACGTAAAGATGAATTCCACCTTCCACTTCGAACTCTTCGTTCTACCATCAGGTCACCAGTGCAGTTTATTGAGAAGGTTTCCATTATTTAAGTATTTCATTATTTGACAATTTTTCAACGCTTTCATGGAAAATATTTAGAAATAAAAGAAAACATCAGAAAAACAAATCTGCAATTTCACGTTCGATATTCGTACGAAGTTCATCAATCGTCGCTTGTTTGTTGGCATAGACCATAGACTTGACGTAGCCCCACAGGAAAGAATCAAATCGCACGACCGAGGCGTCCAAGCGACTGGACCATTTCGTGAGATAACACATTCTTCACACTTGTTTTCCAATATTTTGATTGTGACATTCGCTGTGTGGTTTGTGGCTCCGTCCTATTGGAACCACATGTCCTCCAAGTCCTTATCATCCAATTGGGGCCAAAAATATTCGGTTATCATTGATCATCTTTTCGAAAAATTCGCCACAACGACGTCACAGAGATGTCAAAAAAGGTTTTAGGCAAGGCGATGCACTTTCATGCGACTTCTTCAACATCGTTCTTGAAAGAATAGTCAAAACTCCCACGTCAACACAAGAGGCACAATCTTTCAAAGATCCGTCCAATTGCTCGGATATGCCGACGATATTGACATAATTGGAAGAACGCAGCGTGATGTCAATGACGCCTTTATGAGCACTGAGACCCAAACGAAGAAGATGGGTTTAGTGGTCAATGAGGGCAAGACCAAGTATATGCTGTCATCAAGAAAGGACACCCAACACCAACGTCTTGGACAGAACGTCACGATTGACAGCTATAACTTTGAGGTAGTTAAGGACTTTGCCTACCTAGATGCCGCTTTTATTTCAGACAACGACACCAACGCTGAAATCAAACGAAGAATAAAACTTGCCAATCGCTGTTTCTTCGGACTAAGAAGGCAATTGAGTAGTAAAGTCCTCTCTCGAGCAACTAAAGTGTCCCTGTAAAAGACACTTATCATCCCGGTTCTTATATATGGCGCAGGGGCATGGAAAGTTTTCGAATCCAATCTCGAGGGACGATGCAGTAGAGGAAGACCGCGGCTGAAGTGGCGCACGCAAGTAGGAGAGGACCTCAACCAACTTTGCGTGCAAAACTGGAGGCAGCTAGCTAGGGACCGATCTGTCTGGAGAAGCATGTTGGTTGAGGCCCTAGTCCGACCCGGACTGTAGCGCCATCGTCAGTAAGTAAGCAAGACGTCACAGAGAAGCCCAACGCTTGAGAACGACGTGTGAGAGAAACATTTGGGCTTTCTGCAACTGAAGCCTCAGCGGCAGCAATATTCTCGACACTGCCGGCATTTCCTTGTCTCACTGGCACGGGAACATTTTCTATTGTGCCTGTGGATTCAAATTTTTCCACTAGACGCTCAATTGTTGGTCTGCTAGGACCATAATGAGGACCATAAATTGGACGTAGTGCTCTTAATGTTGAGGCCACTGACTCTGAATTTCGGTAGTAAATTTTAATAATTTCGACTCGTTGTCGGCTCGTATATCTTTTCATCATGAAATGGCAAACCTTAGGTACTGAAGAGAAATTTCAAAAGAACGGTAAGAAATATGGCGTCGTTAGCTGTTCCTGTCACTCTACTTTTGTAGCGTCCCTGTTGAAAAACCATTTACTTACCTGACCTTCTGGTTGTCTGTAGATCCTGAAATACTTGGAATGTTGGAATTTCGTCATCAAATTTTAGCAGTATATTATCAAGATATTGTACTGTAATCGATTTTTCGAAAATTCTACGCCACCCCTTACTTAAGACGATGCTGTAAGTGAAGGATTTTATTTATGGCTATAATCTTTTACTGATCCCTTAGAACTTATCATCAGCGAGTCTCTCATTTTTGGAACTATAAATTGATTCTAGTTAAGGGTTCTATGGATACTACTACCTGAGAATTGTTTAATAAAAATTTCTGAATGAATTTCCATTTTACGAACACAACCCCACAGATCCATTCAAATGTCGTAAACCATAAAACTATATGCTTTGGTATGAGCGCTTCACATGATGGATATTTTTATTTATTTGAAAGGTGAAGAAAACGAAAAGATGTTTTTGAAAGACAATACACTCATATAACCTACCTTTTCTTATCAATCCAATTAAATTGTAAGTATAGTATCGAAGACCGAAACGCCATAGCCAAGGTATCGTCTCTTGAATACGAAATGAAAAACGTGCCATGCCTTCACTTTAATATTGTTAGGTTTCCCCGCCACTTAAGGTAGGTATAGTGTAATAAGAGAAAATGAAATACTGAAGTTCAACACTAGACACCCGATCGATACAACTTGTTGAACAATTTAAGATTTATGTTCACTTGGCAGACAAACCGAGCCACGAACAGAAAATAATGAGGTGTAAAATAATTTAACTTTTTTTTTTATTGTTTGTTTGTTTATTTGTTGCTTTTGTAAGTCAATGCGATGATTATCTTTGTTGCTGTCTTCTAAGGTGTTCCATTCAGTGTCATATTGCTTACTGTTTTTGAATTTTGTATTTATGTTTGTGCTTGACAGGTTATCGTCACTAATTTGTAAATATTTCTATTGATTGAAACCAGAGAACAGAAATGGAATACTAATGGGAATCAAGTGTATAATAGCTCAACAGTGGTAGACGGGGACACTCATGCAGGAATCTTCTTGGAAGAGTTGTTGACAGTTTTGATTTGCTCTTAGTCACATCACATTGAAATGAATTTCGTGTCCGCCCTCTGTCTATGTCTATGATAAAACTTGATGCTGGTAAACCCTTCTCCTCAATTTCAACTGCGATGTGATTCCCTGTTACTGCGTGGTTCCTTAAAAGTCATAATTCAATTTGGTCAGGATCAAAATTAAATTGGTTGACTATATGTTCGAAAACCTACAGCAGAGAATCGGTTTCATTTTGTAAACGTTCAAGTCCTGGAAAAGAAGTAAATCCCTTGATCTTCTAAAAAGTGAAAATCCTTCCGACGCGACGTTGTTGAGGCTAGTCTTTTTTATTGCTTCAATGACGAGGTCTTTTGCAGTCCTTTACCAATTACCTCCACATCTTTTTAAAAGTGGGTTTTCCCTAGCATCAGTGCATCGCCACAACTACCACTAGATTCAGATGAGTGCATGCATTGTTCACAATTAGTAAGAATGTAGACTCCTTTCAAGTGAGTATCATCTATGTTTCTATGTAAAGGCAAATAAATAATAGATGCATCCGTTCAGGTATTCCAGTCTGAGGCTGGCCACAAGAATAAAATATAGGCCAAAGAATTGTGTGAGAATAGTGGTTTGGTACCTAGTGTGCGTTGCCTGCGACCAAAGCGAAGTGCAATATCAAAAAAAAAAAAAAAAAAAATGTTAGTGGCAGCCATAAGGTCGAGATAGAACTAATGTGTCCATTGTCGTGTATATCTCTGTGTTCTTTAATAGCTTTGGCTTTAATTTAATCTTTTTATGTGACAATTGCTTATTCTTTCATTGCTCAAATTTATTCCAATGAGTAAAAGAACACATGCGATAGTATTAGGTGAATCTAACTTTTCTGTGGAGACTTATTTTGCAGCTAACTGTGACTTTAGGAGCATTCTGACCCATAGCGCTTTAAATATGGTAAGAATGGAGTGTTAATGTTTAACGACAAAAGACATTATTAAGCTTGATGAATATTGAATATGACCTGGTTTTTATGTTACAATTCTGACAAGGTCTGTATTCAATAACCTGATCATACCTACGCCATTTCCCCGCCCCATCGCTTTTCGTGGCATGAAATTACTATAACCCAAACTACCGATTCTATGCAAATGGCAATATCTTTGGAAAATCATTTCATTCCTTGATGGTTCTCACGGTTCGGGGGAGACGGTTCATTAATTTTTTAATGACCGTGGAATCATATGAAGTTTGTGAAATTGGAGTAAAATTCGGCATTTAACGGACAGGCTGGATAGTTGCAATTTGCCATTGGCTTGGGAAGTGGACCGGGAGGCTTATACAAGGTGTCTCAAAAGTAAGTTCACATTTGCTTATCTTATTACGCGAAAGCAACTATTCTGAGGGGCGCGGGGGGTATGTCAGTCGGTAGTCTGGCTCTTGGGAATTTAGTCGCTATGGAGCGTTTCTCTGGTGCGGACCGTGCGTTGTGCGTACGAGTTACATATGAAATTGCACAAGCAGGTCAACCTACGGCTGACAATAATGAAATTGCACGATCATCGATAAAGGGTCAATCAACGAATGACACCAAATCAATAATCGCAGCTTCAGCAAAAACGGATTATAAAAGCCAACTTGCAAAGCAGACAAGACGCCCAGTAATACTTCTATAACCGATACAATTGCAGCGACGCTTTGGACGGCGGATTGTAAAGGTTCTCATTTGTAAACTATTGTGAAAGTAACATTTGTTTAGATAGAAATAAAGTATAATTGGCCGGTGGCCCATTGTTTAAAAAGAAAAGTTGTTTTTTTTATCTCTAGTGGACACCTAAAACGTAATTGGCGCAGTCGGTCGTCCTCTTATTTTAACGTTAGAGGATAGTGATACGAACGAAAAACCTAAGATTATAATAAAGTGTTTTTGTTTTAGAAAGGAGCTAATAATCGAGATAATTAAATCGGTATTATAATAAAGTGACTTTTCAAGAAAAAACAAAAAATTACTAATAATCGAAGTACGAATCAATATACATAAGTGTGATTACAATAAAGTGACTTTTGCTAAAGGATCTAGTAATCCAAGTGAAAATCTAAGTGTGATTATAATAAAGTAACTTTTGCTAAAGGATCTAATAGTCCAAATGAAAATCGATATACACAAATCGATCATAGTGTGAGTAAAATAAAGTAACTTTTGCTAAAGGATCTGGTTCCAAGTGAAAATCGATATACATAAATCGATCAAAGTGTGATAAAGTGACTGTGAAGAAAGAAAAATAAAAAATGGCTCAAATCATGGAGCAGTGTCTGTTAACCTTAACAGAAATTTTAAACCGACAAAACTCGGTTCAAAACACAAGGTTAACAATCGAAAAAAGACTAAAGTTTGTGGAAAATTTCACGGGAAAACAGGGCACATTACCCTCGTTCATCGCCAGCACGGAGCATATATTTCAAGAATTCGGAGAGGAGAACCGAAATCTGGTGTTCGCCATTATTTACAACGAAAAAATACAAGGAGCAGCGAAGAACTACTTAGCAGTCGACACACCAACAACGTGGGAAGAATGTAAACAGAAGTTAAAAACTCACTTTAGACCATCGAGGGACCAGGGAACAATTTTGAGGCAAATCTACAATTTAAAGGTAAATAGTATAAGTCAACTAGCAGATAAGGTGCAAAACATAATAAATTATATAACAGAATGTGCAACGTTTAATGAGCAGGGATTAGAAGTAGCAAATAGTTTATACAGTGCGTTAGTGTCAAAAATTAAAGAAGTAACGGCAGGAGCATTAGCTAGGGAAATCTGCAATGAATATAATCTGGCAGAAATAAGAACAATATTATACAAATACATAGGTCAGGATGAATTCAATTTACGTTTAGAAAATACATATTACACTAATCAAAATTTTAACAAAAACAACAATTACACTAATCAAAATTTTAACAAAAACAACAATTACACTAATCAAAATAATTTTAACAGAAACAATGAGTACACTAATCAAAACCCTTTTTATAGAAACAATAACTATCCGAATCAAAATCAAGCTAATAGAAATATTAACAATTATCAAAACCAACCTAATGGGAGAACCCCATCAAGACAATTAAGAAATAATAATTTTTCAGGACAAATAAGACAAAATCCCTTTAACAGACCTTACAATAACAATTTTAGAAATCCAGGGCAATCAGGGCAACAAAGATTAGAATATAGATCAGGGCAACAGAGAATTGAACCAATGGAAGTAGATAATTTAAGCCGAACTAATGAGACTAACCAAATAGAAAACCACGAGTTTTTTACCAACTAGCCTCGGATGAAAGAAAAATTTGTATTCAAGTAACTTTAGAAAACATAGACTACATTGCATTAATTGATACAGGATCAACTATAAGTCTTTTGAACTCATCTAGAGTTCCTGCAAAACTTTACGAACAAATCAACGACACACCTATTCAAATAAATACCATTAAGGGGACGGTTAACGGTACAATGCAAGTTAAAACTAAATGTCCAACACAATTTGAACAGCCTTGCAATGCAAGAATCAAATGGACAAAAGTTGCATTAAATAAACCTTACGACTTTCTTATTGGCATGGACTGGATAAAGAAAAATGCAAAAACCATAGATTTAATAAATGAAAAGATTATTTTGAAGAATGATATACACCTTCCATTCTTAACCATTTTACTTGAAGAAGTAAACGTGTTGGAAGTAAGCGAAGTTTGTAACATTCAAACTGATCATTTAAATGAATTAGAAAAAGGTTCTATAGAAAAACTCCTACACAAATATAGGAAACTAATTTTTACAGAAGGAGACCAATTAACAAATACTAGTACTGTTGTTCACGAAATTAATACAACAACAGACCAGCAAATAAACTCTAAATTATATAGGTATCCTCCAAAACATGATCTAGAAGTACGTAAGCAAATGAATGAAATGGAGAAACAGGGAATTATTAGAAAAAGCAATAGTCGGTACAGTTCACCTATAATAGTGATTCCAAAAAAAATAGATAGCTCAGGAATCCAAAAGTATAGAATAGTAGTAGATTATCGTAAGTTGAACCAAGTAACAGTAGACGATAAATATCCAATTCCTAATATCGAGAGTATATTAGATAAATTGGGTAAATCACAATATTTCAGCACATTAGACCTTGCCAAAGGTTATCACCAGATATTATTAGCAGAAAAAGACATTGAGAAAACTGCTTTTGTAACTCCTGCAGGCTTATATGAATACGTCAGGATGCCATTCGGGTTAAAGAATGCACCTGCAACGTTTCAAAGATTAATGAACGATATATTACGTGACTATATAAATAAAATATGTGTAGTTTACTTAGATGACATATTAATTTTCTCCACAACACTAGAAGAACATATACAGTCATTAGAGAAAATATTTAAAAAGTTACAAGAAAATAATCTGAAAATACAAGCAGACAAGTGTAGTTTCATGAAACAGAATACTGAATTTCTGGGTCACATTCTAACTAAAGAAGGGATTAAACCAAATCCTAATAAAATAAATGAAATCGACAATTTACAAATACCAAAAACAGAAAAACAACTCAAGGGTTTCTTAGGAATGACAGGGTATTATAGGAAATTCATTAGGGATTACGCTAAGATCGCATATCCGATGATAAAATACTTAAAAAAAGGTGAAACAATCAATACCAAAGATCCCCAATATATTTCAGCGTTTGAGAATCTTAAAGAATTAATTATCTCACACCCAGTTTTAAAATACCCTGAATATGACAAAGCATTCGTAGTCACAACAGACGCAAGCAATTACGCAATTGGCGCTGTTCTCTCCCAAAGTGGGCACCCGATATGCTTTGTATCAAGAACGCTTAATAAACACGAGCAAAAATATAGCGTAACGGATAAGGAATTTCTTGCAATAGTATATTCGGTTAATTATTTTAGACCATACTTGTATGGAAACCATTTCAAAATTATAACAGATCATATTCCCATCAAATATCTCAACAGCAAATATAAAGGTAAAGAATTTTCACAGCGAAACCAAAGATGGCTCTTGAAACTTCAAGAGTATAACTTTGAAATCGAGTATTTAAAAGGTAAGGAAAATAAAGTTGCAGACTTTCTCAGCAGATTAGAAAACACAGCTAAAATCAACGAAGATAATGATTCAGAATCAAACATGGAACTTACAAACACAGTTCATTCAGTCGAAGAACAACAACTGGATCACATAGGGATAAAAGAAGAGATTGTTAACAAATATAAAACGCAATTAATTTTAACATACGGTACAATAACTAAGGAAATAGAAATATTACACGAACGAAGAATCATACATCTCAATCCTCTTGAAGGAGTAGATAAAATGAAGGATGTTCTTATTAGATTTGTTAAGAAAGGTACAACAGGAATATATTCAGAAGTAGAAGACCATGATTATAATAAAGTTCAACAAGTCATAATTCAATTATTTTCTATGAACGATAAAATAAAATTTATAAAATGCACCAATAGGGCAACCGAAATCAAAACCGAGGAGGAAATTCATAAACAAATTTCCTTATACCATACTAAAGAATCCATGCACAGCGGAATAAATGAAACATATTATAACTTAAAAAATAAAATTTTTTTCCCCAAACTTCAAGAACAAATACAATTAGTAATTAACAATTGCAAAAAGTGCCAAGAAATTAAATACGATAGGAACCCCATTAAACCAAAGTATAACTTAACTGAAACCCCAAAACATAAAAATGAAATAATACATTTAGATATATTTCATATTGAGAAAAAGGCATTCCTAACAATAATTGATAAACTTACAAAATTTGCAGTAGGGTATGTAATAACTGATAGAAATTGGAGAAGTAAAAAAGCAATTATTATAGAACATTTCTCGAAATTCGGTAAACCAAAAAAAATAATATCAGATAACGAATTTAAATCAGAACATATTTTAGATTTTCTTAATAGAAGTGAGGTTGAAATACATTTCACAAAACCCAATAGTCACACAGGAAACTCAGATATTGAAAGATTGCATTCAACAATTTTAGAAAAAATAACAGGCATTGAAGAAAAACAATTATCAATAGAAATGAAACTACAATTAGTTCTAGATAATTATAATAACAGATATCATTCCACAATAAAAACCACACCTAAGATAGCTAAAGAAGAAATCGATGAATTAATACTTAGTGAAAGAATCGAACAAATGAAACTTAAAAAAATTAACAAACTTAATGAAAAGCGCGAAACTTACTCAGAAAAAAGAGAAATAGGACCTATAAGAAATTACAAAAATGTTCGACACAAAGAACAACCCAGATATAAAATTAAAAATCTTGATAACGTACACATTAGCAATATAAAAAGACCTTTTAAATTTTCAGGTAATAATCTTCCTAATACTATTAGTAACACAAACAACACACAGTACACTTCACACAACACAGATCAATGAACAAACGGGATTCTTAAAAATAAAAATTAAGGATGTTGAAATAACTAACCAAACAAACACTATTCTACACATAATTAACCCACAAGAAATAATGAAAACAGTTTCATTCATACAAACAAATATAAAACATTTAAACAGTGAAAACAAAGAAATAATTACTAAAGAAGTAGGAACACTAATAGCGAAAATTAGATCAATCATGCCTAGAGAACAGACAAGATCAAAGAGAGGACTAATTAACTTAATAGGAAACGCAGAAAAATGGCTCTTTGGAACCATGGACAATGAAGACAGAGAAGAAATTTGGAACTACTTAAGCACAGCAGTAGAAAATAGTCACAATGCTATAGAAACAATTAACCAACAGATCAAAATTAATACACATTTCAATGAATCAATTGAAGCACTAAATACAATAATTTTAAACGATAGAAGAACTATACTCAATACATATAATAAAGTAGAAAACTCAATTTCAAAAATTTTACAACAACAACTATTCCTAGACCAAATAACTAAACTAAGATTTATAGAAAATAAAATTAATCAAATTCAAGATAACGTTGTATCAGCAAAATATAATATAATACACCCTAGTATATTAACATTAGAAGAACTCAATGAATATGAAATCGATTTGCACAAGCTTAAATTAATTAAAATGGGTATATTAGAATACAAAAATAAATTTCTTATTATTGCCATTAAGATTCCTAGAAATTATGTAACAGTAGAACAAAAGTTAATTTTACCTTTACCCAATGATAAACATTTTGAAATTGATTACGAAAATGAATATGTTATAGAAATAAATAATAAAACATTTGTATACCAAAATGATGTAGCTGTACAACAATTAAAACCAAGCACACATTGTATTCTAACTAAAGATTGTAAATTGAGACATAACAATAAAACCCAAATTCAAATAATAGATGATGAAACGCTAATTGTAAAAAATGCATACAACGAAGAACTAAAACATAATTGTGATGACAGGAAAATTATATTAAACAATAATCATCTCATAAACTTTTTTAATTGTCAAATATCTTTGTTAAAAGAAAGCTTTTATAATAATCAGAAAATTGTAAATGAAAAATATTTTTACCCTGAAAATAAACTTAATTCCTCTTTCGAAAAAACTATCACTTTTGATGACATTATTGTAAGTAATTTTGAAAACATTAAAGAAATAAAAGAGTTAAAATTGCATAAAAATATTTCATATGTAATAAATGTTAGCATGATTATAATAATTATTTGTACAACAGTAAGCATAACCTATTTTTGCAATAAAATGTATAATAAAGCATACAATGTAAAACAAGCAAATAATGGAATTCAGGAGAATTCTTTTTCAAACCGAGGAGGAGTTACATATGAAATTGCACAAGCAGGTCAACCTACGGCTGACAATAATGAAATTGCACGATCATCGATAAAGGGTCAATCAACGAATGACACCAAATCAATAATCGCAGCTTCAGCAAAAACGGATTATAAAAGCCAACTTGCAAAGCAGACAAGACGCCCAGTAATACTTCTATAACCGATACAATTGCAGCGACGCTTTGGACGGCGGATTGTAAAGGTTCTCATTTGTAAACTATTGTGAAAGTAACATTTGTTTAGATAGAAATAAAGTATAATTGGCCGGTGGCCCATTGTTTAAAAAGAAAAGTTGTTTTTTTTATCTCTAGTGGACACCTAAAACGTAATTTACGTGAGTTTTACAAAAACGGTAATTCACTGTAGCGCGTAGAAAATTCTGCAGTATTCGACATATTCGTCACTTAAATGATGCGCCTAGCACTCGTCTCATTGCAAAATGGGTTGAGAAGTTTGAAGAGACTGGGTCAACTCTGGAGAAACCAAAATCTGGGCAACCAAGAACATCAAGAACAGCCGAAAACGAAACAGCCATCACGGAGACTACCTGCCGAGCTGTCATAGGCAATTTTAGTGCCCGACTAAATGAATGCCGAGAGCGCAACGGTTTACATTTGGACGATGTTATTTTTAAAAAATAAATTCCCAAACAGTGTACTTCAATATAAAATAAACATTTTTTCAATAAAGCTAAGACTTTTCTTTTAAAAAAAGATTTAAATGTGAACTTTCTTTTGAGACACCTTGTATATTGAGAGCTGCTTCGTGACGGAATTTACAGTATCAGGCTTAGGTGGATACATCTAATATTAAGTTTCTTATGCTACTATTTTAAGGGGGGACGCTGGTCTAGAATTTTGAAGAAACCGACATTTTTTTTTGTCTGAAAAGGTACTTTAGGGTCTTAAAAATAACATACCAAAGGATGGATGCCGGCAAAAATGTCTAAATGCCCAAACTTTCCATTCTGCGGCAGTGCTCCTCTGGTATGCAGTATGATTTTATAGTATTTAAAACTTTAAACGCGTTTTTCTCGAAATCACTTTTTTTTGACTGGCCGAAAACATAACTCGAGCAAATCTTCACCGATCTATACGAAATTTTGACAGTACATTCAAAATATCTTTCTCCAGAGCCGTACGTAGGATTTTTTTTTTATATTGCATAGTTTTTTTTTAATCAACAGTTTTCTCGATTTTTTTTTAGTGAAAATCTGAATTTTTTGTTCAAACGTGAACCATTTCGCCAAAAACAAAATATTGAAA
This sequence comes from Melanostoma scalare, assembly GCA_949752695.1. NCBI lineage: Eukaryota > Metazoa > Arthropoda > Insecta > Diptera > Syrphidae > Melanostoma > Melanostoma scalare. Next base: position 154,368,391 of record OX456984.1, on the reverse strand, counting down.
AAATCCTACGTACGGCTCTTGCTTTTGTTACATAGACCCATCTAAAAAATGAGGTGCTTCCGAAGAAATGCTGGACAGCCGCCATTTTGAATTTGATTGAAACGAAAAAATTTGTATTTGTATATTGAAACTAAAACTATAAGACCTTTTTCACAGATTTTCGATAGATCTTTTTGTTGAGTCATAAAAAATTCGTATATTATGCCCATTTTTTAACGCTCTAGACCAGCGTCCCCCCTTAAGGGCGCTTTAGTGTGATAGAGCTGTTCTTCGGTAAGTTTGGGATTATGAGAAACAGGTATTGAATTTTTTCTTAAATCATAAATTAAATTTAAAATAATTTGGAGTTAAGTCGAAAGCCAAAATGACAATTTTTCACAAGGCTCGTCAAACGAAGCAAATCGGAAGGAGTAATAAAAAAGACACGAGGTCCCCTAGGACACTCGTTCGTGTGGAACGAGGATTCTTATGCTTGAACACGTAATCCCCTTTTGTCATTTAAATAAAACATTGATTTTTTTTTCTACAAATAGTCTAAAATTCATCAGGCAAATTCATATCTCCTTCTGACTATTTGTTAGATATTTTTGGCTATTCCCTGATTTTCTATCAAAATCAGCTCTTGTCACAGGGACGAAGTAGAATTCTTTTTTATATGTAGTTTTCACTCTTAATTATGTTATAACAAAAAAAAAAATAGTTTTATTTTTATTTACTTAGATAAAAGATAAGTTAGATAAAGTTTATTTATTTCCTTCAATTTGTTTATAATAACAATTAATACATTTAAGTCTAAGACATGGCTTTATAATGCCGTCTGCCCAAGTTTGACAAAGTTGCAAATAATTTTGTTATTAAAAAGTTTCTTCTATGATTGATTTTCTGTATTTTAAAGCTTTTTGACAAGAGCAGTACATTTTTTTTCCAATCGGATCCATTGAAAATAGTTCTCATTTCCGCTTCCTCTAAGATTCTTTTCCCATAAAGTTGGATTCTGAGCTCAATCAAAATAGGACACTTTCCCAGAAAATGATATATGTTCTCTCTTTCTCGTAGATTACACAGAGAGCAAAAAATTGGTAAATCTTCCCGGTGCGGGATGAAGTTCAAGTTCAATATTTCAGCTCTAGTTTTGAAAATCGTTGAAATTATTTCAGTTGAGTATATTTCGTTAAAATAATTACTCGCACAGAGCTTGTGATTCAAGTTAGCGTAAATTTCTCGATGAAGAGAACTTTCCACCATTTCAATACAATTTGCGTGCATCGTCTCATCAACTGCCGAAATTAAATTGTAGAACTCTTCTATCCAGTGCAAGCTGTTTACTACATCCAAGTTAATATTGTATCCACAGAAATCAGCAAGATTTTTTCACTCGTCGACAAAAAGCGTTTTGGTTCTTATTACGTACTTTAACAATCGATTCGGTAATCTTTAGTTTTACAAGGAGATGGTTTTTAAAATATAATTGAAGTGATGTTTGAGTGTTTCAACAAATAATGGCGAAAGACCAGTTTCCACAAGTAGAATGTTGTTTGGCGTACATTGTGGAAGTTTAAATATCCTTTTTAGGAAGAATCGAAGAAGTTTTTCAACCACTTCGTATTGCTTATACCCCCAAACTTGTGCCCCATACATCATGATTGACTTTGAAACAGCCTGAAATATTTGATATTTTGGTTTAAATGAGATTTCTTTGTCATCCAAACAGTTTTTCCATGCTGCGCTTAATGCTGCCTTAGCCGCTACGAGTTTTTCTTTAAGATGTTGATCAATATTCATATTACTGCTGATGTTAATGCCCAAATACTTGTAGCATATAACCGTTTCCAGTTCCTGTCGTTCAAAAAACCATATTTCGTTTCTTGCTAGCCTTCCTCCACCTTTTCGGAATACCATTGATTTCGATGTAGTTATGTTGATATTTAAACCCCATTCTTGGCAGTACCTTTGCAGCTGATTGATCATTTTTTGTAAATTTATAGGGGAGTCAGCATACAGGACTAGATCATCTGCATATAACAAAACCTTTAAGTGTATCCCATCAATCTTTATTCCTCCCGATAGATATTCCGATATATCATCTATAAACATGATGAAAGCTTGAGGGCTAAAATTGCATCCTTGTGATCTTTAACACCCGTCAACGTTTCAAAAAAATCATCTAACTGCTTACCGTCCCAAACTGATGAGGATGTTTGTTCATACAGCTTTTCTAAGAGATTTCCAAACTTTCTCGAGAGTCCTTTGTTACACAGTTTGTAAAAAAGTGCACTCCTGTCTACAGTATCCAATGCGGCTTTCATATCAACGAAGAAAACATACAATTTTTTCTTCAACCTTATAAAAGTTTGTGCTGCAGTGATGAGGCTAAAAATATGATCTGCTGTTGAGTAGTTTTCTCTTAAACCAGCTTTGAACTCAATTAATAGGTGGTTTTGTGAAGTCCATTCTTGAAAACGCCTAGCTGAAACACCTATCAGTATTTTAAGGGATGAGTTTAAAAATGCTTTCCTTTATAGTTTTCAGCCTGGTTAGGGTCTCCTTTTTTGTAAATAGGAAAAATTATGCTCTGTTTGAAGCATATTGGAATATCTCCAGTTTCAAATATTCTGTGGTATTCATTCGTAAGCGTACTACTTCCATATGTGTAAAATTCAACAGGTATGCCGTCAATCCCGGGTGCTTTTCGATCCTTGATGCTCTGATTTAGCAAGCTACTAATTTCCTACTCAGATACGGGTCTATCAAAGAGCTCGCTCTTTACATCTGGGATTATAGAGTCAGATGGGTTTAGAATAGACTCAAAATGGTTTCCTAACTCTTTAATATCGATATTTATACCGATTTTAAGTTTTTTCCGTTTTTTCTGTTCAGAAGTTTCCAAAGAGTAGCCGAATCTCTACATTCCGATATTTCAACAGCTAATGAGTTCTGAAACTTTGATTTCTTCTCCTGGCAGCTCCACTTGAAGTCACGTTTAGCTTGCAGATACAAAGATTTATAGATGGGCTCGTCGTATTTTCTAAAAAAACTTAATAGTGCGAAAGATTTCCTTCGCTTTTTCTCACATTTTTCATTGAATCATAGTTGTTTCTGAGTTTTCACCCGTTTTTGTGGCAGTAGTTTTGCTGAGTTCCTTATTGCTCGTTCAATTCATCTTCAAGCTTTTCGGAGTGCATCCTTTCTATCTCTCTATTAAGTTGGGTTTGATAAGTTTCCTTTTGAATATGGTTCCATTTCAATTTAAAGATCGTTTTTAGTATAGTTTCGGAACTGCTGATATTTTGAATATTAAACTCAAAGGTAGTTACAATTGGTAGGTGATCGGAGTAATTTTGTGCTTGCACTTGAAAGTCTTGGATAAATTTATTCCATTCTCCCCCGCTCAGGTTCAAGTCGATTACTGAGCACCCTTGTGTGCCGTTAAAAGTAAATTCTCCTTTAGAGTCTGACTTAGAGCATCCATTCGTTATCTTTAAACCATACTCGCTGCATAAGTCAAGCAGTTGATGACCTTTTCTATCCAAAACCGTATCCTTGGAGCACCGAGATTCTGAGAATTAACATAGTCTCTAGGATCAGATGCCCACATTATTGTCACCAGTAATTAGTCATAACTCATGAGACATGACAACCAAGAGCAAGAAGTTGTTGTTATCAGTCACAAGCTTCCTTCTTCTGCCCAAAGATGGTAGCGAGTACCGACCAAGGAGGAATTCGTATTATGATCAATTCCCAATAAAAGATTGAATAATCTTCTATGTAGGCTTTTGAGCTAAAATTACAGCGGCACTCAGTCTTTAAGATGTGCTGAAAAAGCATTCAGTCGGAAAAGAGTTTTGTGCTCAGGGAATCCTTGAAGATTTCCATGCACTTTTTTTGTGTTTTAATTACATAAAGTTGGGGAAAATTTGGTTATCTGATGCCTGTAATTGTCATCAGTCATCAGTCATCTGTTATTTGTCATTTGTCGTCAGTCATCTGCCGTCTGGCTGCTGCGTGCTGCCTCTAGCCAATAATGTGTTTTTACCTATGAGAATCTCTTTTGGTGTACTTTTCATTATTTGTTGTTGTTTGGCAGCATGAAATTTTCTGTCGGAATATTATATGAATTAATTATCCCTTTCTCAAAAAAACGTCAAAAAGAAATTCAATATACATACGAGATGCTGACAAAACATTTAAAACAGAAAAAGCGAAGTGTCCCAACCCTAAGTTCCATTTATTTGCCAAAATAGAAAATTTTTCCACACTCACTATTCTTTACGCGCCGCACTACTGAAGGAGCCATTGGGAAATCTATTATCATGCATCACGGTCACTTCACCATAAATTTCAAATGTGACTTTCACCTCTAGGTCTGCTTTCATTCTAGACGGTTATGTTAATATTTGCCGACACAATACAAGATTACGTGTAGAGTACCGTTTACATAAAGTCAAAATTCTGACAAAAAATCTATATAAGTAAATATCTGCACCCGCCAAAAAAATTTTAAATATTCATTGTGTTCGACAATGTGCCCGAATTTGTTAAATGAACTATTCAATGCTGTAGTGTTGGCATCATTTAAAGAAGTATTTTACCATCTACATGCAAGCAATTTGGGCAAGTGTTGTTTAAAATTGACAGAAATACTGAACAAATATCATACATGTACAGCACAAGTCACACAAGGCTGATTGCTAGCAGCTTCTTACCAGCGACTGACATCCTGATCACACCTTTGGCTCATTTTTGTAAATTTCAGTTAGAAAACAATTACATACAAGAAGTTAAAAACATTTGGCCTTTAAACTTTATTTACATCAGCAGCACTAAATTTTTGTTTTTGTAAATTTTTTTTTTAAATAACTTAACCTCATACCAAATACTTAGTATAATTGTATTTTTGTATTAGCAGCCGCTAATGGTGGATTTCACTTTTACTTCTAGCCACAAAGTAGATAATGCAAAGAATCAACTCCTATCACCTTTTTCTGAAACACTCTCAATTTGTCTTTGAGTTGAAATCAAAGAAAGCGTCTGATTTGAATTAACGACTTCAATATATACTGGCAAAATATACTTTCTGAATGCATATTTGTTCTTACTATATAATATACCATATAACATACTTACTTACACTTTTAAGTATAGTAAGTATGTTATATAGTAATAGTTTTATATATTTTTCTGGGCATGATACGGTTGTTAAAATATTGAATAAATTCGAATTCAATAATAAGAACAAAATTTTCCGTACCTACACTCAGTAGCGTAGCTAGCATGGGTGGCACCTGGGGCGGCAATTATGGTGTCACCCCCAGAATGTGAAACAGTAAAATAAATGAAATTCCGCTAAACCATATTATGTACATGTACATATTGCGATTCCTTTATTTGAATTCAAATAAAAAATTTAAAAAGAGGAGAACAAAAATTAATGTATTAGTATCTACATATTCACTTAAAAAAAAAGAAAACATTAATAAATCGTTTTCTTCCTTTTGAAGCAGAAAATTCGCTGATAGCGTCACCAAAATTTATTTGCTGGGTCAAATCATGTTCAATTGATTGTTAAAATTCCCAGATTTTTGAGCTTCTTTTCCGTCATTGTTGCCCGCAAGTAGTTTTGAATTAATTTCAGCTTACTAAAACTCCTTTCACAAGACAGCTCTATAAAACTGGCAGGGGTAAATGAGCAAAAATGAAAAAAAAAAGCTCAAAATTTGTTGCTAATTTGTTGCGAAAAAATCGATTTTGTTGCTCCAAACGATCCCGAGAAATCGACTGTACTTTGTTGCTGTATGACCGTGCAAAATTCAATTGTCGAAAAAAAAATTTTCCATGTTTTTTAAACAAATAAAATTTTTGACCGTTCATGCTTACTTAACTCTCGGTTTTTCGGGGATAAACAAGCAAATTGATTTTGTTGCTCATCGTAGCATCAGTTATTAATGTCCGGAGAGTCAGCAACAAAATAGAAACCGGAAGGTTGGGTGAGTTTCTGATCGGTATCCTTGTAAACCGTGCATGCTTGCTTGAATCTCCATTTTCCGGGATAAACAGGCAAATCGATTTTGTTGCTTATTAGTGCAGTCATTGAAGTATTGCTCCGAATTTTTACTGTGAACCGATTTGCATAAAATTTTGGAATTAGGCTCATCTTACCTTTAACTTCAAAAGTGAAAATGATTTGAACTCCGCAACCACCCTGGGGGTGGTTGCCACCCCTTCTCGGGGGTGAATTTTTTTTTTTTTTTTTAAATAACAATAATAATAAAGATCAAAGCCGTTTTTTATTTTGTCTGAAATTGAATCGATGTGGTCAATGTCATCTAGCGGCGAGCTCAGTATATACTGACAAAAAGAGTTTTGAACAGGTTTGACCAGATGAGTTACTCCAAGCTTTATTAGATTCCTCCAGTAGGATGTTCTTGGCAGTATGTTTGAAGGTGCTTTTATTTACACCGCAGAAGGGTTCAGGACCGACGAATGGTTTAGATGCGCCGTCTTTAGCTAAGATGTCTGCCTTCTCGTTACCATCATAGCCTTTGTGTGCTGGGATTCAGTGGAGGATTACAGCGTTTTTACTTGCTAGTTCAGAGAGCGACATGACTGTCTCTTGGACTAGTTTGGATCTTATGACTGGTGAGCTTAACGCCTTTAGTGCAGCTTGACTGTTTGAAAAAATGAATATTGTTTTGTTTTTCGTGTTCGATGAACATATTACTCTCGAACATTCGTTAATGGCAAAGACTTCAGCTTGGAAAATGGACGAGTGACTGCACATACTTACTGAGAAGTTCGTTCTGGGACAGTCGCTGAAAATGCCGGAACCTGTACCAGCTTCCATTTTTGAGCCGTCCGTATACCAGACCATATCTTGCCTTGAAGGATGAGGTTTTGTGTTCTCCAAGTCTTCCCTAGGTGGGATGACAATGGAGAAGTTGAGTTTGAAGTTGTACATGGGAATAGTGGCATCCAAGCACATACTAAAGGTATTAAGTTTTTCTAAACTTTAAATTATCGACAGATGTCCTTTCGGGTATGGATAGGATTTTATGTGTCCTTGATGGAAAAGACGGTGTGTCACCAGTCTTGCTTCCATTTTTATGAAAAGGTGGCTTGGAGGTAGTCCTTCAAAAAAACTTATGAATAGTTGTTGGTCAGTTGGAGAGAGGGTAGTTAAATAGATCTTCCAAGCTTTGTTTCTTTTGTTCCTTAGAGTCTTTAATTCCTTGGTAAACCATGGTTGACTGAAACTACTATTTCTAAGCAACTTTAGGGGAATTGTTTTTTTCATGCTATTTTCTAAAATTGAGTAGAAGCAAGCGACTGCTTCGTCAATATTTGCAATAGTTGATATATTTTCAATACCAGCAATGCATAATTCATTCGATAGCAAATCGAAATTCGCTTTTCGAAAGTCAAAAGTATATACACAGTCTTTTAAATTATTAATATCTTGAGAGACGTTGCTTAGTTCTATAAAAATATCTAAAGGCGGATGGAGATCATCAATTCTAGTAATGCCCGAATTTGATCGAAGAACTACCGTGTTAATAGCTTCGGATGAGAAAACTAAGTCTAACATACGATTTTGGAAATTTCTAATAAAGCTTACTTGCTGTAAGTCAGTTGATATAATATTATCTAAACTAGAAAGCTCACGCTGCGGTGAAGTTAGAGAAGGTTTTTGGAAAGATCCATCGTCAGAGGGTAACCATTGAACGTATGATTGATTAAAGTCACCAATTCAAAGAATTTGGCTTTCTAAGTCTGACAATTCAAAAACATGATCCAAAATCAGGGCCAACTCAGAATAAGCTGAGGCTGAACTTTTTGGAACAATATATACGTTTACAATAAAAATATTTTTTAACAGTGTACAGACTTTCACACAAACAACATCAATATACAGTTCAAACGGAAAGAGTATACGAGACGACATATATGTATTCCTGACCGAAATCAAAACACCACCCCCGGCATCATCTGGTCTGTCTACGTGCCGATCTTTATCTCGGTGTTAAAGTGACTTGAATTTAGCCAAGTTTCAGTCAAAGCAAATACGTCATGTTTAAAAACGTGGGAATTAACATATAAATCGGCAGTTTTACTGCGAAGACCTCTTACGTTTTGATAAAAGAGGGAGAATCTAATTAGTTTTTTGGAGCAGTATTAATAAGCAATTTGTTTTTAACTCTCCTGTTGATGGAAAATTCTTTAACAAGAGCACCACCAGGCCAAGAGTTACTGTCACAAATAGAGTCAAAAGACGAGGGCGGGACAAGCAATTTGAACGAAGACACAAAGCTATCGGTTTTGCTTATCTTACTACATTTAATAAAATTTTAATTAGGAATTAATTTCTTTGATACTAGATAGCGCAAAACATCGTTTGAATTAAGATCTGGCCTAAGCCGAGACACAAAAATTAACTTAGGTTTTGGAACTGCCTCCATTGGTGTAAAATATGCACCAGATTCAGGATCAGAACTAGAATTAGATGGCAATGATCTATTTTCAAGATCCACAACTTCAACTACTGGTTCCAACGGGATAGAAGGAATATTGATTTTGGCCGAGTTACTTCTTAAAGTCTTGCGATTTGAAGGAGGGCTCAAATTTTTGCTAGTCACTACGTCTTCACGATTTTTTTTAGACTCTGTACTTGGAATCACGGCAGAGCTTTTAGATGCTGACGAAGTAGACTGAGCATTGAGATTATTTAAATCGAGAGCTTTTTGGGGAATTGAAGTCTCTAAGTCGTCTGTAGATGTAGATATTTCAACAGAGCTACAGGGAGAAGAAAATGATTCTAAGTTCAAAACTGATTTATTGAAAGCTTTGTGCAGCTGATCGAAGCCTTTCGACAACTTTTCAATTTCTAGTTTGAACGTAGACACCTTTATTGCTAATTGGGAAGTAGATATCTTTTTGCAATTCTCGCAATACCAACAAGCACTTTTAAAAGCACTTATTTTATCTAAAAGTGCATTGTTGGCCCCAATACATTTAGCATGAAATGCATTACCACATGGACCATAGCATGCGAAAAGAGGTGAGTTGGAACTATCCACACATTTACCTGCCGCACAAGCCATGGCTAATCAAAAAAAAAAAAATTTATTTTAAAATTAAACAAAAAAAAAAATTTTGGGATTGACTGAGAATCGAACCGGAAAAGCTTGGCATACTTAGTATTTATTCTAAAAGAAAAGCGCGCTTTTACCAACTGCACCAAGCTGACGATAATTTAGAGCTTACAAAGTTAAGTAAATGAACTACAAAGTTTCTAAGGAGATTATGGTGTGAGGAAAAAGGATAGATTAGGAGTTTTAAAAGCAGTTAAAGAGAGAGACTAATATTTATAAATAACACTCAAATTACACTCAATTAACGTGAACGGAAATTTTTTTTTTTTTTCTTACCAATCACTGTCACTACACAATTAAGCAAATAAGGTAAACAGATAATCAAAATTAATTGAAAACAAGCTAATTTACAAATCCAAATAACACATTAGACTGTAACTCGAATTAAAAAACACTTAATCAAAATGCAATTTCTAATTGCAACAAGTAAATTGCACTACAAAAATGAATTTGAAATTAATTGAATGAAATTTTAACTTATAATTAACAGGGGACATAGTTGTTTTTGAAGTATTTGATGCTGGAACAAATATGAAAAGGAAATTAAATAATCTACCAAAATACCAAAAAAAAAAACCCTACACACTTTGGAGAAATGTACAGACTTGTTGGAGTCGCAGATTTTATACCTCCTAGACTGGTGACCAGGAGATCTTCTGGTCATTTTACCGCGGTATGTTTGCGAGGGACTCAATGGATAGAGAATGATGATCGTAATCCAAAAGAAATTTTACTAAAAGCGAATCATTTTGTGTATCCGAGAATATTAATGTATGTAAAAGTGCAATGAAGAAGTATTCCCGAGTCGAAAAGTTTCAACTGTTTTTAGTTTGAACAATCTGTATCGTTAGGGTATTTTAAAAATTTACTTACATTTATATGAATAAACGTAAATGTGCATTTTATTCACCAACTAGTTCCCAGAAAATATTTTTAACTTCCCGCTAAGAAAATTGAAAATTTTTTGAAAATCGGGAAATTATTGGTTTTATCCGTTTTTCGCAATTCGAGTTTTTATCACATCTCAACGTTTTGAGGTCCTAGGAAGATATATTGACGGTTCCCGTGAGGGTGTCCTGATTCCTGAACTTAGCGGGAAGTCGCAGAGATGGTCTCTAGGTTACTTCTAAGTACTAGAAAAAAATGAAATCCAAACAATTACTATTCAGCACAGTAATCAATTAGATATTGAAAAAATATACGATTTTAACATCAAAATCAATTATGTTTATCCTGGGAAAATGGAGATTCAAGTAAGCCTGCACGGCTTACAAGGATACCGATCAGAAACTCATCCGACCTTCCGGTTTCTATTTTTGTTGTTTATCCCCGAAAAACCGAGAGTTAAGTATAAGCATGAACGGTCAAAAATTTTATTTGTTTGGAATTTTGCATGGTCATACAGCAACAAATTAGCAACAAAGTACAGTCGATTTCTCGGGATCGGTTGGAGCAACAAAATCATTTTTTTCGCAACTAATTAGCAACAAATTAGCACCAAATTTTGAGCTTTTTTTTTTTTTTTAATTTTTGCTCATTTACCCCTGCCAGTTTTATAGAGCTTCACAAGACGCAATTGACACACATATTGTCATAAACATTTTTAATGCGACAATGAGATTCGAAAAATATTCTGCAAAGTCCCATTCAAGGATGAATTTTCTAAAGGCTAAAGATAACCAATTAGATGTTGTCACTTAAGCCGCTTTCAAATGACTTCTCAACCTTGGTATCTCTGAGAGAAGTTCTGACTCTGACTTCTGACATCTCATCATAGGCACTAGCAAATTTTTTTTTATTCGCCTGTTCAACTTCAAACAATGAAGCCACCTCCTTAATAGACTCTGTTCTTGTTCGAAGTTCAGTGATCGATCAAGGCACTCGAACATGTCTTTCAGCGCTCAGAGAAAATATTGCATCAGTTGCCCACTCACCAGCCATTCGCTTTCTACGACGAATTCTTCTTTCTATTGGAATGTCGTATTTCTTCGATGTTTTTATACCAAGGTTAATTGCATCTTCTCATCTTCTATGATCTATAACGCCATAGTATATACACTCCTTGGTAGCTTTTGGGTGTCAGCCCCAAATGGGTGACACCCGGGGCGGTCCGCCCCCACGCCCCCCTTTGCTACGCCACTGCCTACACTTGATATTCGAATTTTAACTTTTGCGTTTTTAACGTAGACTCTTAATGTAGTCTCGACAAGATGATTATCTCTTTGCTTGACAAACCGATCGTATAAAAAAAATGGTTGTGGACAATAGACTCGAAAGCGGCACAGAAATCCACGAAGAATATGGTCGATTGTCGAGCAGTTCCTCTTGAAACCAGCCTGAAATATGATAAAATACTTTCGCTTCAAACCCATTCAAAAAATCTATTTTCAATAATACCAGCAAACAGTTTTGCAAATGTATTTTAGAAGGAAATTCGTTCAAAATTTGACGCTTCTTCAAAGTTTCCTTTTTCTATAGAATAGGAAAATTATTGATTTCTTGAAATTGATAGAAACCACTGAGTTTTGGAAGATTTGAATGGATTCATCACATAGCAGAAGTGCAAACTCATCATTTGCATTTTTGTAGAACTCTTTATTTTATTGTAACAAATCAAATCAATATGGAAAAATTATATAAATATATTTTGAATAAAATTTCATGCTCTCCCAAAAAGGTCTAATAGGAATTCTTCACAAAGTACAGTCTTCAGAAGTCATTCACAATTGAAGCGAAAAAAATAAAAAATTGTGGTTAAAAGAAAACTTCTTTTCAAGCAACAATTAACAGTTTTTACGCATGCGTACTCGACAAGCATACAAGTCAAATAGAACTATGTACTAGAAAAATGCTGTTCTTAGACCTTAAACGCCAATTGTAGCATTCGACACACCAGAAGTGTTGGCGAATTTATCATGCCCTTTTGTTTTTTTTTTTTTATTTTTGATATGCGCAGTCGTTCTTATCTCTTTAGAAAAAATTTTCCCAACACTGAAAATCCCTTTTCGATTTCTTTTCTATTCCTTGAATCCTATCCTTCAGTTAAGTACATTTATAATGGTTCTTGACATCCCATCTCTTTATACAATTATATGTTCTTTACAAAGCTTTTCAATGATTTTGTCTTACAACTATGCCAAATACCTACACAATATGCAATGAGATAAAGACCCTCCAAGAGAATTGCCTCTCTGGCAAAATGAAGATGGAAATCGTTTTGTTTTATTCCACTTACTCGTAAGTTTGATGAATGTTTCCGTATCTCAAATAAAAAGTTTTTTATTTGAATTCTCTTCACACCATCCACATGGAAACAATCTCCAACAAGGCCGAAAACTCTCCCAAGGGAACCCTCCACACAACCGAAGTCCAATGCAAAAGTCTCATTTAAAATATTTTTCCACCCCAATTGACTTGGTTCTTCAAAAACAAACGGGACACCATCGTTTGCCGCCAATGTGAATCGATCAAAATTACTCTCGCCCACTACTCAACTCTGATCTCCTGGAAACGCATAATAAAAAAAGGTCAAGAACATTTATCACGCGGCCATAAAAACCAATCCAACAAATAAAAACAAACAACCACACGTTCCACACCATCAGCCCGACGAATTATTTTTTGCAATAACTACCTTTTATTTATATTTGCTTCCCGGGCGGCGACGACTGGGTGTATACGCAATAATACTATTCTCCTGAGTTGAGTGGCGGTGTGGGTTGTTTCTTTTTTTTTCAGATTTGGCGAGGCTAACTGAAGAACACACGAATACCCGCCACAAAATAATGACTTCCATTTGCATTACTTACCTCCCCTGAACTGCATCCCTTAGCCCATGACGAGTTTTAAAAATGAAATTTATTTCCCTTTTTCCCAGCGCGTTTTGTTTTGCTCCCAAAAATGTTCTCTTTATTTTGTTGTTTTTATTTTTATTTCGCAATATTTTTCTTTTTTTTTTCTTGTTTTTGTTCATCAAAATTTTATCAGCCAGCAGAACGTTCTACGGAATGTGAAATTTTAAATCCCCTTACGGGCACACCAGAAATTGTATGACAGTACCTACTAGCAATAACAATATTCTCTCCTTAAGACCATCGCGTCGTGCAGTGTGCAGAAATTCGACGATAAAAAAATATACAATTACATTTGGAACCATATGTTGGATTGCGGGTGGTTTTAAACTTCCTTGTAAGGTATACGTATAGGATCTGTGGTTGTTGCTCGACTTAAATTAAAGAAGTTGGCGAGCAAAGCTCACATGGAAATGTTGTTTCTTGTTTGACGTTTTTACGATGGCTTCATGATCGGCTGATTTAGAAAAAAAAAAAACTGACTAACTTTGTGGATTCTTTTTGTGAAGAAGCGATACAGACTTCTTCTTATAAGCCTTCATTAATTGTATGCCCAGTGATCTCTCGAAGTGATCAAGAAATATCTTAGTTCTCGTTATAAATACAAGTAAAAAATAACGCAATGATATGTCCTTGCCCGTTTTCACCTATTACTTGGAGCCCTATGATCGTTGAATTTGTATTCAGGAATTCTTCTTGAAAAAACCTTTCCAATGATATATAAAACAACATGAGAATACATTGTCAAGTGCTGCTGAAAAAAAGTGCAAAGTTTGATACTAGATGAGCATTTTAACGTGTTTGGGGACTATCAAGTATTACAAACCGAAATTTTTGAAAATCTGTTAACCCTCCATGTTACGCGCTTTAACGGTTTTAAGTGTCCATCCTCCCCCTCGCTAAGTGCTACGTAACATCTGAGTGACCATTTCCACTTAGAAAACAACAATAATGATGCAAAAAAAGCGTGAAGGCTCTAAAATACTTCAATTATTGCTTCAATGGATAATAAGTGAAGAAAGAGATAAAAATTTGATACAATACACTCGAGGCATTGCCTTTAACCCTTTCAGGTTTCTTTTGAACTTAAAAAATTTTACTAGTTTTTTCATTTATTCTTTTGAATACTAAACTTTTCGAAAAAGTTATATGTATTATTAAATTTACTGTGATATCCTATAAGCAACATAGATTTTGTAAAGTTTTCTCCCTTGCACTATCTGCAATGAAATCGGGAACGAATTGGACCTAGTTCATCAATACAGAGTTCTGAAAGGCGTTCGACAAATTCTATTCTACGAGTAATTTGATTCTTTTTAGGCCTTCCTTTCTGGGGTCCAGTCCTAGCATCCTTCAACAGATTTCCTCGTATCTAAACAACCATCAATACAGAGTTCACTGTCGCTCTGTTCATTGAGCTCCCGACCACCTTTCGAGTACCTCGTGGTAGCCATCATGGTCCCCACCTGTTCATCGTTGCTGTCAATGACACTGAGAAAGTTATTCAGTCATCAGTTCGTTGTTCTGTGGATGTGAGGAGGTGAGAGCCTGGCTAGAATTGCTCATCATAAAAAAAATCCATGTTGCCATCTGTCTCTACTTTCTAAGATGGTTTTTCCTGATCGCTCTAACTTGCCCTCTAGAGAGAAAATTTTTTTATTGTTTTCGTAAGTTCAAGCAGTTTTTTTCATCCTATTTTGTAAATGATTTCCGAAAGACGGCTTCCTTCAGCAGGGATTCCTTGATGCTGTCGATTTTGATTTTCTTGAATGGTGTAAGATTGGTTCTTGAAAAGTTTTAACTGTGGGTTACCGTTACAGCAGTGTACTGGCATAGTGTTTAGTAAACGCTTGAGCTAGATACCAATCTGCTTTCTTTCTAACATCCCAGTTTTAGGTGGATGTGCCGCCCTTCCGCAAAAAAAGTTTTTATTTTCACTATCTTAGAACTACTTACATGCTAACAAAAATCTATAAAACTAGCTTATATAATGACTTAAGGGGTTATATACAGTTGGAAGCGAATTTTCAAAAATTGTTCTGAGAAAACTTTTAAATTTATTGATCTAAAAATTTGTACACATATTATGGCATCTCTTAACTGTATTTTAAGACTTAGTATTAGCAAAAATATTTATTTGGAAAGGAGCTACAGCTGATCTCCGAGAGCTCCTCTCAAAAAAGACGTTTTGCGTTGACCGCTATATCTCTGAACTGGATCAAATGAAATTAAAAAACCAAACAGTTTTTGTTAAAGTAATGTTGAATCTAGTAATTGATCAAAGAAAAATAAATGGCGGTTGACCAAAATTTCGGCTTTAAATTGATTATAAAAAAAAACTATTAATCGTTGAGAAAAAATCTTCGATTAATTACTTAAAAATATATTTAAGAAGCTTGTGTTAAAATTTGAGATTAATCGGCTTAGCCGTTTTCGAGTAATGTTGGTCACCGACTTTGTAAACACCATTTTGAGAAAATCGGGTGTAAAGTTTTAAAAGCACTTTACATTGGATACAATTTTTTTTTTCAAATTTGGGTGTAACTTCGAAAACATTCACCAGAACGATGTGAAATTTTCTGTGTGTATGCTTAAGTATATGTTCATTGAGAAAATAAATTTAAAAAAAATCGATTTTTTGAAAATTCCGCTTATCCTTGATTTAGGTGTCCTTTGTGATTGTGAACTAAGTTTTCGTTCTCAAAGCCATATCCAGAGCTATCTCTTGAAATATTTTATCACATTCATAGACGAGTTGAGTATGAAATGGTAAGAGCGAAGTATTCTCTAAATTTGATAATGATTGAATTGAATCATTGCGCAACAAACGAACAATAGATAGAAATGATATTCTAACTATTAAAACTGATCAATTGTTTCGTAATCGTCTCATCGACAACTTTATCCCACCAGCCACCACCATTCAGAGAATATTTCCCCAATCTTTTTTCTTGCTTGATTTCGAAAAAAAAAAAAACGATTGCTTGGTCTTTGAATTCCACGAGCTAATTCAAATGCATTTACCATATTTTTAAATCTTAAATAATAGCCATCGACTAGCGTAGCTGTCAAAATTATAGATAATGACAGCAAATAGTTTTGTGAGCGCTTCTATGAAAGTTTAAAGTTTGGCAAGCCTCCCAGTTTTGGATTGTTCCATGTCAGAAGCCAACCAAATGCTGCTGTTTTTGCATTTGCTTGTACCAGGAGTGTTTTGGCCTGCCTTTTCTTTTTCGTCGCGAATTTGTTGAAACGTTGCCTTTTGGACGGGGTTCTGCGGATCTCTCCTTTGAACATGACAATACCAACTGAGCCGGTCGTGCGCTATTTTGTCCAAGATGGTACTTTTGACATGAAGGCTTCCACGGATCTTAGTACTTCTAATTCGATCAAGCTTTGTTACTCCTGCTGTCATCCGAAGCATCTTCGTTTCGACTGCCGTCAATTTGCTCTCATACTTTTTGTACATTGTCCAACATTGTGACCCGTATGTCATAGCTGGACGGACAACTGCTGTGTAGAGTCTTCCCTTCAGCTTAGGGGGCATTTTCGATCACAGAAGATAGCGGAGTTCTCTCGCCACTTCATCCACCCTACGCTTACTCGATGATTGATGTCGTCATCAAAAGTTGCTTCACTATTGATCATAGATCCCTGATATTTAAGCTTTTCACACTTGGGAAGCACATTTCCATTCAAATAAATGTCTGGAATAGGCTTGTCTGGATCAGAAAAAGGGCAGCAAAGGTTTTCAGTCTTTAGCGCTAATACGGTACCCATTTCTTTCCAGAACATCAATCCAAACGTCAAGTGCTCGTTGCAGGGATGTAGGATCCTCGCTTATGATGGCTCCATCGTCAGCAAAGAATAATTGTTGTACTTTATTGTCCGTTACTTTTCCTTCGAGCAAATAATCCAGAACAGCAATAAAGATCAGTGGACTCAAGACACTTCCCTGATGTACACCTACTGTTATTTGGAATTCTTCGGTGACTCCAGCTGGGCATCTCACTTTTGTAACTGCTCCATCGTACATGTCCATGATTATTCGCACATAGGCTTCAGGAACTCCTCGGTGTCTGAGGGCCACCCATATCAGATCTCGTGGTTGTCGATCGAATGCTTTTTCGAAGTCAACCAACACAATATGCAAATCCTCTAAGGCATCTCGGTGTTTTTCCATAATGATCCTTATACTTTGGATTGCGTCTGTAGTTGACTTACCCGCGACAAACCCGCATTGGTCATCAGACAGCCTTATTATTTTCCGCAGTCGGCTATCCAAAACCCGCTCAACGATCTTCATATAGTGTGGGACATCAACTTGATCGAACGATAGTTGTCACAGCTTCTGGTGTCTCCCTTTCCCTTGTACATTGGAAGAAGAAAACTTTCCCTTAGGCAAACTGTCACCTCTTATAAGTTTGGAGATGAGAATCGTGAGCCATCTCAACCCGATGTCTCCCATATTTTTCCAAAACTCATATGGTACCTCGTCTGGCCCAATCGCTTTGCCTTTTTTGGAGTTCTTAACTGCCTCCCTAACTTCTTCGACTGTGACGGATACGGATACATCCGTAAAGTTAGGTGCAGCTGTTGGAAAGTGGTGCCGAGGAAACTGTTCATTCAAAAGATCATCACAATACTGTCGCCACCTGTGAAGAATTTTGTCGTCATCCACAAGAGCAGTCCTTGAGCATCATTTATTTGAAATTGAACAAAATACTAAAAGGGAAATATTTTTCAAAAATTCAAAAATCAAAAAATTTTTAACAATCTATTGAATTTTGTGCTATTCTTTTATGCTTTATTTTTTTTTATGTTCAAATAAAATATCTTAATTTACTAAAATCTTTCACTTACCTTTGGTTACCTTATAGATCTGAAAAGGTTAAACGGGAGGGTAACGTATTTAATTTTTTTGTATTTTGGTTTTTTTTAACGAATGCTTAATATTTTAAAAATATTGTGTCAAAATTTCAAGTGGATTGGAGTAAAATTGACAAAGTTACGAATATTTTTATACCTGTTGGTATAGTGTTTTTTTTTTTTAGTGTTCAAAACTTTCAATCGTTTTTCCATAACCTTTTGAAATTTTGAACACTATATTTCTATAAATAATTTACGAGGTAGTGGCGTAGTGAGTTTTTTTTTTTTAAATTTGTTGATGATTGTTATTTTTACAATAAATAATTGGCCGATTTTTTTCACGAAACATCGCGATCTTTCCTTCAAAGTGTTCCGAAAAAGTTAAAAATTTATGACTCGAAAAACTCCTTTGACATTACCTGGTAAAAACTATTATCTATCGAATGCACTTTGATTTTTTGATTTCTGATGTTCCAGCACCAAGCTATATGGGCACTTCAAGTCGCTTTTTTTCGAAGCACGTCCGAATAATTGCTTCCATAGCCGTATTTTTAAATATTTCTTTGTGAAAACTTTTCACAGCATTCTTAAAAAGTCACTTTTTAATGTAAAGAAATTTAAACTGGTTCAACACAAAAAATTCGCAAAAACATGCCTTTTTTACGAATTAACGTTCCTCCCCCTTAAAGTGTTAACAAGAAGGGTTGCCAACTAGAGTGCTTAAATAAAATAAGAAAATGTTACGTAACGCGTTATTTATATTGCCCCTCCCTCCGCACCGAAGCTTTTATCATTATACTCTGCTGCCTCCAAGTACGGTAACGTAGTAAGACCTAATTGACTGAATGTTTTCCAATAGTCTCATCAATTGCTTCTTTGGGCACTTATACTACCTTAACGTTACAGTTTTTGATACCTAATTTGTCAGTGTTATTACTTCTGTCTCGAATTTTCTTGTACATATTTTGAGCAAATCCATACAACATTGCGTCGCATAATATTTATTATTTAATTCTATTTCATTTCACGGGACACTATTTGAATAACACCTACTGAACCCACTCCAATGCTTAGAGCTGGACTGCCTCTTTCAGCCAAACAAATGTGGTGAAATGTGATCCGACGAGGTGTTTATATGATTGTGTCACTGTTGGGTGTGATGCTAGATGTTCTACTCTGAAATGCAAATATTTGCGACTATAACACCATGTGAAACACTATTGCACAACATCGTATTCATACCCCCAAAAGGGCAATATCATTGCAAACCATGTACACACAGCGCGCCGGCTGTGATGCCGCCAAAATGAATATTTTATCACACTCGACACACTGGGATACAAAGGATCAAAGGCTCAGATACTCGGATATTCACGGTTTTTCATTTTGGGCACATATAGGCTGCTGCTGCAGAGAAATTGTTGTTTTGGGGACGATTATAGTTTTGCGCGCAAATCGGTTGTGCTGTGAGCATAGCGTGCGGATGGATGGTGCATGTGAAATTGACCATCAAGGACTTTCATCTCTAATGGAAGAGGAAACAACAAACATTACAAAACAGGCCGGGTATACAAAAATATAACACAAGATTCCCTTGTTCTCACAAAATAGAGTGGCCGTCGCGTTGCGGCGCGGCGGTAGCAGTGGTGGTGGGGTTAACGATGCGCTGATGGGGTGGCATTCGCTTTTGACATTTTTCACTGCCACTGTCATTGCCAATGCTGCTGGTTTTGTGGTTTTCTTTCCTTTTCTTTTTTTGTGTGTGTGTGTGAAGTCGTCGCAATGACCTCACGGAAATATTATCCCATAAGTGGATGGTGTTGTGCACATCAAGGAAGAAGGAGTTAGCTTCTCTTTTTTTTATGGGTTGGGTGGCAGCTAATCTCATACGAATGCGAAATCCTATGAATTATTTGGCTCTTCGGCTTTTGTTATTGTTGAAATGGTGGGTAGATTGTATTTCTATCCTCGGCTCAAACTCATTTCAAAGGCAATGCACGAGACAGAATACTGACTAAAGAATGAGTCATATCTAAGTGGCAAGTATATCTTCCTAATTCTGCTGCGGGGTAGATTTATGCGTGCCTACGTGAGGGTTGATGTGCTTGCTTATGCTTTAACCACCGAAACAACAAGCAGGAACCTATTCTGCCAAACCATCATATCTACAACAACGTGGTGGAGATTCAATTGTAAAACACCATTCTCTGGTCGCACTTCTGCAGAATTTTCTACCGGTTTGTCGTTAATGTCGGTGGGAGCATGTAACAGGCTCTCGCGCACACAATGGGGCCGTTGGAGTTTTGAGGGGCACATATATTTTCCTTTTGTGACATACCAATTCTGGGTGAGAAACGTTCAGGTATTGAGTAAAGCAATAGTGTACGTTTTGTTTTGATTTTATGCGAACGAGAAAAAGATTAATTTCGGTGTTTGATTAGGGAAATGTTTAAAAGATCATATCAATGGGGTTGTAATTCTGAAAGCAGGTTGTTGCTGCAGGAAGAGACTGGTGTACTAAGAACGTCTAAGACATTAGTATAACAGTCGCAATGATATGTACCTACCTACTATGCCGTGCGCATTACAATGAAAACACGCATTTCGTGCAGTAAGCTCTTAACCTTAGACTACTCAGTTTCGTCCTGTTTATGTTTCATTACAGCATTTCTGCTGGAATAAAGCCATTCGTTCAAAAATGTCAATCCACTGTGGTTAGCATAAATGTCAGTACATGGATCATACGGAATTTACTTCTTACTCTGATTGTAGTGAATTTCAATAATCTTCTGCTTGTAGGCAACCGATTTTTGTTTAAGATTTCAGTAGTGCCAGTGTTTCAGGGATGAATGTCATTGCATGAATTTTGCTTTGCCGATACATGAGCAAACAACAATAATATGCTTTTTTGGAATCCATCTGTGGTGCGTTGCTGTTGAACACTGAAACTTGTTTGTTTTATTAGTGTTTGCAATCCGACCTATTCCAAATTGTTGATATCTTCAATTCAACAAAAAAAAAAAACTACATAAAAAAATAAGATTACAAGGCCCAGATATATCTACTACCTTAACTTCACCTCACTTCTCACTTTAAATTATAAGGCCCCAGATAAACTACCTAAACTCAGCCCTTCTCACTTGATATTCAGATGCATTCAGAGAACCGTCTCCTATTGTGAAAAGTTGAATGAACTTAATGATGATGGTCCTGATCATATCCCCGCCATACTCTTGAAAAAATGTTCTGTTCTTCCTCGCTTTCTCTACCCATCTCAATTTTTTTTCTTTTTAATCCTTTCTCAAGGAATATTACCTCAAGATGTTGATAATTACCGTCCGATAGCAAAACTTTTGCACATACCCAAAACCTTCAAAAGCATCTTATGTGAAGCTTTGAGTTTTCATTGCAAATCTCTCATTTTTTCTTTACAACATGGCTTCCTTAAAGGCAGGCTTACAACCACTAATCTTGTTGAATTCGTCTCATTTAACCATTTTGCCTGGGAAAAAGCAAATGGAGTCGATGTTATTTCAACAGATCTTAGTCACGCCTTTGATAAAATTTCCTACAGTCTAATTCTTTTTTAACTATCCACCCTCGGCTTCGAACTCATCTTATTGAAACGGATTTCCTCTCATTAGAAAAATCGTTATTTCAGTGTTCGTTTTAGATCTTCCCCATCAAGTCCTTTTTTAGCTACCTCGGGTACAGCGTCCCCCGAGTAGTTATTTAGGTCCTCTTCTTTTTATTCTTACTCTTAATGATCTCGATTTTAGTTATTCATCATTCCCTTATTTCTCTGTACGCAGATGATACAAGAAGGTAATTTTTTCATTTATACTGATTCTTCTCATTTTCAACTGAATCTCGACAACTTTTCTATCTGATGCTTTAAAAACTGCTTGGAGTTGAACATTTCCAAGTGTCAACCTATTACCTTCTGGTAAGCGCTTCAAACTCCTCTCCGTTGCTATCTTCTTCAAAACCAAACCAATTCATCAGTTGAAGCTATTCGTGATCTTGGGATCATTTGCGACGATGAACTTAATTTCATGATGTTGATGGAATGATTTTAAAACCATTTTTGGGTTATTCTTGCCTGAAGATGGACAGAGTCCAAAACGCGTCGCCATTACACTAAAATTAATTTGTGGAATTTAGCAAAACAGTTTAAATAAAAATCATAAAATTTAAATAAACATATTTGCTTTTTTTTAATTTAAAAAATTTATCGTATATATCATTCTAAAATCCGATTCAGTACTTGGGTTCATTAAAACGGCAAAAGGAATTCTCCGGCCTACACGTAAACCATTCTTTGTTAATTACTTTAGTTCGCCCCTTCTTGGATATGCTTGCCAAATATGGTCTCTTTACCAACTAGTTTACATTTCTAGAATTGAGAATATTCAAAACCGTTTTCTTCGATTTACTCTGAGAGGTTTTCTTGGAATAATCGCTTGATTCAGATTGATTCACTTCCTTACCAAGATCACATCAAGCTTCTCAGCATAAATACGTTAAAAGATCGAAGAGATTCATTCGATATTCTCTTCCTTTATCGAGTCTTTTCTGAAACCGTTGACTGCACAACCCTTTACAGCGCTATCCTCCTTAACACTTCACTAACCCTCGAAACACTCGTAATTCTCCCCTCTTTTATCCACCCCTCATCGAATGTCAGTTGGCTCGAATGAACCTATTTGCTGAATGCTACTCCTAAGAAAACTTCATCTTTCAAATTATCCTCCTCATTAAAGTTAGGTATTAGTTTCTTAGTTTTTAAATTAGATTAAGAATTAGCTTCTATTAAGCCGAGTACATGTAGGTTTTGATTCAAGTTAAATTAAGAATTGGCTATTTGGAAGCTCTGATTTGTTTAGTTTTCAATGGGAGCCTGTTTGTGAGCAATTGATTGTATGTATTTGTGGACGTGCTTACACCCACGGTGTAGTGTATGTGGTGTTAGAACGCAAATTTGAAAAAATCTCTACTTAAAACTAAATACTTTTTTGTAGCTCTACACCGCATTTTGAGTAATATGAGTGAAAAAATGCGGTTATGTTGCCAGACGCGCAATTTTGAAGATAAAAAAATAATTTTATTTTATAATAATATTTTTTTAAATTTGCATTTCAATGATATATTAGTAAAATCTTCAAAATCGCTTGAACTCTGTCAATGCCAGGAGATTTCCAACTAAAACGGCTACAATTGGTTCTTTTCGAGAGTTTTTTCAAAAATGCGGTGTAACACCACCTACACCAACTACACCTTGGGTGCATATAGACACGTCCTTTATTTAGCTATGGTTTTAAAAAATGCTTTTAACTTGAAGTGTATTCTGTGTTTCTGTGGCCTTACACTTCTTTTTAGGTTTGAAAAATGCTTTGTTTTTTCAATAGATGAAATTCATTTGCTTAGCGGTACAGCAGACGGTGAGCTACCGGAGGGACGATGTACATTGTACATAGTACATGGGTGGCTTTGTTTTGTCTTGTAATAAAAATCGACGGCTGTTTTTCTAAAGTGGAAACTCGCAATTGTGATTTGTGGAGATTATTCATTGACCTATACAGAGAGTATCCGGAGCAGTGGCACACAAAAACCAAACTTGAAGTTAAAGAAATCGTGGGAAATCTTGCTCAGTAAATATTGGTGGCATACTTATGAGCAGCTGATGCTGCTCGGGATGTATAGAACCGGTGCCATTTCCCCCGCTTCTTAATTTGAACCTATTTATTTTTTAACTGACTAATGTTCTAAATATAACAGTATATAAAGAAAGCTTCAGCAAACTGGGCCAAAAAAGCTCAAGCCCAACTAGCAAAAGCCGTTGAAGCTGTGCGTGACAATAAAATGTAAAAAAGTTACAGCAAAGCATTTTGTGATTCCCTTCACTACATTTAAGAAACTCCTTTATTTATGGAGGACTCAAAGGATCAAACCTTGAATATCCCCTTTGGGATCCTTGTCCTGAGCCTGAAGGAGAGCAAAAAGAAGAAAAAATATTTCTCCATATAAAAAAATTTCTGGCAAAAGTGTTCCTTCAGAAAGGAAGTTTGCCATATGACTTTTTGATAAGCTGAAGAGTGCGGGACAACACCAAATCCATCACGAAAAAAGGTGGAAAAAACTAGTTTTTTCTGTTAACGAATCATCGGATGGATTCGAAGAATTCTGTGAAAACACTTATGTTGTCTTTGGCGAGGATTTTGATCAAACAATGAATCCGGATGAGTGGATTAAGTGCATATGGAACTTTTGGTCTCATGATTCGTGTACCTCCTTCAAAAACACATGCAACGAATGTGTCAAAATAAATATCACCACGATGTAGTGTGCCATATCACCCTCGATCTGGTGCCATTTCACCCTCCACTTTTTTTCATTTGTTGTTTTTTAATTTTCTTTATTTTTGCCCAAAAAATTTTTAGAAAATAGCTTTTTTTCTCGAAAACGTCTGTAACGACTACGATAAAATTTAATGAGAGTGATTATTTCTTTTTTATTTTTCTTATTAATCTTTCTTATTATTATTTTTCAAAACAGACTTTCTATCGTCAATCGTTCGGACAATTCTAACGAAATATTTTGTAAAAGAAGTTCTTTTTTGTTTGAAAATGATTGCGTAACATTTGAAAGATTTAAATTAAAACCATCACTTTTTTTCGTCGCCTTGTCAACACTCGCACTTACTTACTAGAGAGTTCCAGAGTAGAGAGTTCCAGAGTCTAATGACATAGACAAAAAAAGTTCTTGATGAATTTAAATATCGAGAAGAGTGCGTAATGAGATTGAAGGTGCGTGAAGACTGCACGAAGCGCAACTTATCGAACAGATATATTGGTGTCTTTTCATTAATTATCATATGCAAAAACATGCGGCAACGGGAGTTTAGAAACTGATCAAATGAACAACCAGGAACGATATGATGATATTGTGAAACATGGTCAAACCTTCGAAGACCAAAAACGTACCTAGCCATATCATTAAAAGCAACAGTCAGTTTGTACCGACAATGAGTATCAGGCCAACAGTAAACTACTGCAGCATATTCAATAATGGGCAGTAACAAGGATTTTATTAACCTCAACTTGGTGTTTACAGGAGTCAAGTTAGCAAATAGGTATAGTTTTCGGAGATCGCCGTAGATACGACCTACACAAGAATTGACATGATCGTTAGCAGAAAGAGAACGATTTACTTTAAAACCAAGATTATAGACCGTATCTACAAACTCAAGTTGAAAAAGTGAGAGATAAACAGGCGGAAGGAGGTCAGTGTTGAATTTCTTTTTGGAAATTGCAATTATTTGCGATTTAGTAGGATTAAGAGTTAAGCCATTACATAAAGCTCAACAGATCTTCATTTAGTCTGCAGACTAAGTCTTCGATCAAGTTAAAAGGACGGGATAGATATATTTGGACATCATCTGCATAAAGATGTAATGTAACATTTTGGCACACTTTGGGAAGGTCATTGATAAACATGCAGAATAAAATAGGACCCAAAATTGAAACCTGGGATATTATTTGGTTCAGAATATGAACTACCCACTTTAACTCTTTGACTACGTTGTTGCAAGTAGTTTTTGATTAAACCAACTACTACTGAAGCCAAAATACAAACTTAGCTTTTTGCAAAGGATGTCATGATTAACCCTGTCAAAAGGCTAAGAAAAGTCAAGCAAACACAAAATGGTAAGTTGGTCTAGGTCATACTGAATTCTAATGTCAGCGAGTACCTTGACAATCTGTAGAACAGCTATGATTCGTGCGGAAACCCGACTGTACTGGTGAAAGTAAATTATTTTGGCCAATGTGGTTCGATTTCTGACTAGCCAAGATTCTCTCAAAGACTTTCGACAGGCAAGGCAAAATGCTTATTGGTCGGAAGTTTGAACAAGATGAGGGGTTAGCTTTTTTGGGGACGGGGATAACCTTTGCAAGTTTCCAGCAATCAGGAAGCGATGAGCAGGTTATACAAAAATTTATAATGTCTGTTAATACGCATATCATATGAGGTAGTATCATTTTCACAAACTTAATGGGAACTCCATCTTCCCCTACAGAGTTCGACTTTAGAGAGCGGATGCTCATAATTAATTCATATTCAGAAACGACCTCAAAGTCAAACTCATTTGAAAAGGCCTGTAAGATGTCAATGTTGGGTGTCAGATGTGAAAAAGTTGTAAAGATCATTTGGATCGGGCTGATTATCAACAACAATCTTCTTGCCGACCCCAATAGAACGAACACCAGTCCAAAGCTTGCGCGAAGTTTGGTTGGTAGAAAGTTTGGACATAAAATAAGTTTTTTTAGCTGTACGGGCTATGAAGCATGATTGATTTCGAGCGTGGCAATAGGCTTCCCAATTGATGGCAGTAGGGCTACGCTTCCATTTTGAATACAATTTTTGACAGATTTTAATTGAACCAAGAACTTCAGAAGTGAACCAGGGACAATTCTTATTACGCACAGTAACTGTCTTCAGAGGAACATGTTTCTCAAATATATCAAGGAGTAGGTGTTGGAAGAAATTCACTTTTTGTTTGAGGCTGTACAAGCGATAGCAAGAATCCCAAGGGTAACAATTGGCATAAAATTGCAACTCATTATTGTTTACAGATTTAAAATCGCGGAACTGGAAGGTAGATGGAGAAGCGGATCGAGAAAATTCAATGTTGAATGTGCAAAAAATCAAATCATGATCAGATATACCTTAAAGAGATAGTTGGTCTATTAGAAGGACATTCGACAAATCGGAAACAATCATCAAATCAAGGAGGCTAGGAACAGAATTGGGGCCAAAACGAGTGGCAAAAGAGTTTGTTATACTGAGACCAGTAGCTGCAATCTCGTCTCTAAGCTGCCAGGCTCTAGTATCATTAAGGAAAAGGTCAGCGTTGAAATCAGATAATTATGTTTTCATAATTCGTTGTGAGTTCGCGAAGAGTAGAAAAAATATGTTCAGGAGAACAACTTCTATTAGGGTTGTTAGCAATGCCCAATAAGCAGCTTATGTTACCATCAGTTACTTTAAAATCAAGAATTCAATCCCAGATTTGGCAACGATTTGACAATTAAGAGAGGATCTTTTCATTGCTTTATTTTCACATTTTTCTTATGGTCAACGTGCTTTGGTTTAATTTCAGTGTTTTCATTTAAAAATGCTATTTTTTTTGCCGCGATATTCTAAAGAATGGAAAAATTTATGATTTGAGGTAAAATTTTTTCTGAGATATTAGCTCACATTTCGAAAGCTAAAGTAAATATTTTGAGTTCCCATTTAAAGAATTTGTGGTTAGCATGTCTGCCAGTTTATGTGGGAGGTTTATGGTTTGAATTCCAGAAACATTTAAGAAAAAACGGTGTTCACGGGTGTAGTTTCTCGAAAAAGATGGGCAAGTCCTCCGAGAGTAAAACACTGCCATGAAAAGCGCTTTTCTACTTAGCCATTCGGAATCGGAATAGAATTGTAGGTATGCGTTAAGCCCAATGGATTCTATAGCTTTGATGCGCTTTTTACTCAATTTTAAGATTAGTAAATCAGGTTTATTAAAAAAAAACAACATCTCTCTATGAACCCTTGCAAACACTACATACAGTGTGGTTTTTTCTAAGAACTTGAAACCTTTCCGAAAGTTCTTTTGGGTCATAGCATGAACATTTGATGACCACTAGCTCTTAAGAAGGTTACTCTTAAAGATGTCTTGAAAACACTTTTGTGAAGACTACAACTATCTTTTATTCCACGGTCTTCCGGGAAAAGCAATGATAAATAAGCATGACACCAACGCACCCGAGCCATGCATTGAACTTATTAATTTATAAGCTGTGATATATGTAATATTGCATTTTATGAGCAGCACTTATGTTTTTACCTTCAATGTGTCCCCTTTTATTTTTCAAGTCGCTGAGAAAACTGCCAGTGCCAGCGATAGGCTCCACTGTGTGCGCCCCTTTCATCTATTGCCCATATCACCGCTTGGGATTAGCGGAGTAGCGCTATTGTTATTGTTGGACTCTTAGCACACATTGCACACAGCTATCATTCTAGCTACCCCGGTGTAAAAGATGAACTTATAAAACATCGTTGTCATTGCCGTCGCTTGTATTCGTTTTCGTTGTCGTCGTCGCTTGTAATTATGTTGCTCTTATGTTAGACAGACAGATAGAGAAGCCTATCATACATCCAGTGTGTGTTGTATGTTGTGTGTCCCTCGGAAGCACTTTGCCGGTTTTGCCCAAGAATCTCCAACAAGGCCCTCGCCTCACCCCCAAATAACCATATCAACAACCATCGTCACCCACCACAGCATAGCACCACCATCACCACCATGCCAGCACGACCGACACAATAACCGACTCAACCACTCCAAATGGCTGGCTGGCAAGCCCAACAACGAATGGAGGCAATTCTCTTTGCCTGGTATCATCGTTCTAAAAGTAAAATGCCTGCTTCAGTCTGTCGTTTGACGTTACCCACAGCACCACGCGCATAACATTTTATCCGAGTGATACAAAAAACACCGGCATTCGTCGTCATCGTCGTCGTCGTCAGTGTCATCAAAAAAAAGAAGTCCGAAATCTTAAATCTCGACTCGACGTACATATAACAAAAATTGTGCCATTTGTTTGGTGTTTGTTTTGCCCATGTTCTTTTGAGTGTGTTTGTTTGTTCCGTCACAAATTGTGGGGAATCTCTTCTGTCATTTTTAGAGCTTGCCGCCATGTAAATGCTGAATTCGACAGGCTATAGTGAAGATCTATCTGATGTGAAAAAAAGAAAAAAAAGTGAATCCAAGAGATACATAAATCCAAAAAATTGCCAGTGGATTTCCCAAAAAATAAAAATTAAATAAAAAAGAGGATCCACAACGATCCATGTGATTTGCATCTGTTGATATCTCTTGAGTGCGGTGTGTATCTTTTCCGCGCATTTCAAAATTTAATGCTCGCTTTGTGCCGTGGTTGAAAAATAATAAATAAGATATTAAGCCTCATAGATACTTGTGGATTATCCCTTCTATCTCCTAGCCGCTTTTTTCGTCACGTGCTTTGCAACGCTGCCACAGGTAGTACAATTTTATTGTAAACATTCACACAAACACACACATACACACACAGTCAGAGCCGAACACCTTGTCAAACGCGAGGAGTTGGGCTGGACTGGAATCATTTTAATGTTACGTGCACCCGGGCGTATGAGTTATGCATATTAATCGAAAATTAATGTTCCGAGAGTATTTGGAGGATTTATTAATTTTTTTTGTTTGTTTTTTCTCTTTATCTCTATTGATGATGGTACTTTGGGAAATTTTATTTCTTAATATCTGTCGATAGAACGCATTGGTATTCTTCAAACGTGGGTATAGACAGGCGCTGCATTGTCACCCATCAATGTCAAAAGTGTACTCATAACATGAAAGGATCTGTTTGAGCTGTTGCAAGTTGTAGTAGGTAACACTAGCTTTTAATTTAATAACTTTTATTTTCCACTTGCGGTGACCGGTGAGGTTGGGATCGGGCATTGAGTGTTATTGCCTTTGTGGGTATCCGTGTTGGTGCGGCATAATTTATTGGCTGTCCAAGGGAATAACGTTGACAGCGACACCGCACGAGAGATCGTGCATATGTGGGCCCCAATGTGTTTATATGAGGAATGTTGCAGGAAACAGTTTTGATATTATTTATTATTTTTTGCTATTTGAAATTTGATTCAACGAGTGCGTTGTTATAGAAAAAAAAGTTTTGGGCTATTGCACATGCGTGACTGGACATGGTGTAAGCCTACTCGTAAACAAAAAGCGCGTATGCTTCGCAAAATGAAGTCATTTTCATATTTTTAGTAATTTTTCTGTTGTGCTTGCAACGGATACTTGCTCGTACGGTGAATTTGTAATGGGCGCCTCTTATCAATGTGGGTTTACAGTAATTGTTTGTTTTTTTCTTTCTTTTATTAATTTTTGCATTTATATTTCCCATTGTTTCCTTTGGTTGGAAAGTGATAAGAGCTCTGTGTAAGGCTGTAATAGCATGCGATATTTGCATCGTTGTGGGACAATATTTTCGTATTATTCACCCCATTACTGAAAGGCTAAATTAAGAAAGGAAGGAAAAAAAACACACTTATAATCATTTGGTTATCGCGTGTAATATGACAGCATAACATTTTGGAGATGGTGATGTGGTTATTTTGAATGCAAATACTTTTTGTTGTTTCTTGTGAATGGATGTATGGCTTCTGCACATTTAAAAAAAATATTTATACGAATAAATTAAAGAAAAAGAGCTTGTGTATGGGATGAGAAATTGAAATCGCCTTTTGCTTTGCGGAAATTAAAGATAATGTAAATTTTGAGGTGCTTTTCTTGGTTGTCATAAGCGGAAGGAGGTATCGATTTTTTTTTTTGTTTTTTTTTTCCTCGAATGTTTTGTTTAGTCGAAATTATAATTTGAATACTTAAGTTGCACGAAACTTTCAGGAATGCTAATGGAAAGTGTCGTAGTTAATATTTATTGAGTCATTAATGATAACTTGGCTTATGCTGGTGGCAACACACTTTAAGTGACACAAATGACAAATTTATAAAAGAGCGTTAAGAAATATTGAAATTTTATGAAAGAATGTATCAGCGGTTTAGGTTTTTTGGTTTGAAAAGAATTATTGTCACTTGAAAGTTATCCAAGTAGAGGCAAGTAGGAAGATTTAATAAAATTTCGATTGTTTTCTATTTGTTTGATTAATTGTTGGAGCTTTGTTCGTCGAATTTGATATTCGATATACTTTTAGTTTCTTCATACATTGATGTTATTTGTTTACCTTTGAATACATACACTCTTGTAATTTTGCAGTGTACGCGGTTTGGTTCTTTTGAAATTACATCTTGAAATGACCTTGGCAAAACTCCTCGAAACCTGTTTTAAGTTAAAGGAAGGAATATTTTTTGAATTGTTAAACATTCAGGAAGTCTCTCTATGTGGCAATTTTATTTTCGTAAATTAACCAAAACATTTGGTAGGGTGGATGTGGTAAGAGATTGAACCTTAAGGAACAACGATGTTGTAAAATTCCTTGAGTGAGAGAAACGAAATTTTTTCAAAGCTGACTCAAAAGTTCACACAAAATGCCGTAAGAAAAATATTTGAGTAAGTCTTTAGACTTTGTAAAATAGAAAAAGTTATTTGTCAAAGGAAACTTAAGATTGCCACAAGCAATTGGAAATATCAAGGGGGAATATCGCGATAGTATTTTAATATGACCTTTAATTTATATTTCGATTGGAAGTAGGCACATAGTCGCTAACACAATGTATAAAGGGCGGGCCAGTTATTAGATGTTTTTTTGAGAGCTTGAGAACTTCAAGTAATAAGTTGAAGACGAAAATGTTGTTGGACTGAATTTATTATTATAATAATCTGTTAGATGGTTTCATGGAATTGTTTTTTTTTTGTGTGATTTCGGTATACTTATGCATCGCTACGAGCTACACTGTCAGACAAAATAAAGTGCAAACCGGAATTAAGATACTAACTCATTTTATTTTGTTATGTTTTCATGAACTTTATTTCAAAAAGTCATTTTCTATAATTTATTTAACTTCTTTTACAAACATATCAGTGTTCATAAACAAAATATGTATAACCAAAATTAAAATAACAAAAAATATGTTTTGCAACAAATCATGAAAAAAGAGGAGACAAAATAAAGTGCAAATTCAAAATATCAACAAAAAACATATATTTTCCTAGGCAATCAGTACCCGGTGACTCCCCCTTTATTTTGAATAACAGCTGCAAGTCGCTTTCGTATGCTGCGAACCAGATTTCTCAAAATTTCAGATGGAGTCCTCTCACATTCAAATTGGAGGCTTTCCCAAAAAGATGGTATATTTCGCCGACCATCTAACGGAATTCTGTCATCTAATATGGACCAAAGATGCTCTATCGGATTGAGACCTTAGGAGTTAGGATTGAGGTGGCCATTCCAACACTTCCACGTTGTTTTGAGGATAAAAATTGCTTTGCCACTTTGCAAGTATGCTTCGGATCATTATCTTGCTGGAAAATGTAGTTGTCCAGCGATATTTTTGATGCCGAAGAAGCTAAGTTTTTTCTAATAATAATGACGTAATGAGAACCCGTTATTTTGGAGCCAGTTTTGACAATATTCCCAACGCTACCAAAGGGAAAACATCCCCAAACCATAATAGACTCACCACCATGTTTGACGATTTTTTTAATGTATCTTTGGTCGAGTCCCTCTTTGGGCTTGCACCAAATTCATTTCCTTGATTTGGAATTTGTTAACTAAAATTTAGACTCATAGGGCCTAATTATGCTCTCTCAAAACGATTGTGGTTTTGTTAAATACTTTTTTGCGAAAGCATGTATTTTATCATATTTATTGTATTTGTATGTTATTGGCGTAGTAAAAGTTTTCTCGTTTTGCCAAGTAGTTTCGTAGCCCACTTTCATTAAGTCACCTTTGGACTGTCCTTGGTCTTAGGTCAATTGTAGGTCTTCTTTAATGTTTCTAGGTGGTGGATAATGGTTTTTTCTGGCTTCCTGCGGTCACCAGGTGGTGTTGTTTTCCTCTTTCTTCCACTTTGACTTCTAAAACTGGCAGCAGATCCCCTTTCAATGAAGTTTAAATAAACCGTCTTGGTTCCAGAAATTGACAAACCATATTTTTCCCCTAGTTTATGGAAGGTCAACACATGACAGCGGTCCGAAACTAAAAATTCTTTCAATTCAGGTAAGAGTTGTTCCATGTCAAAGCCTTTGAAAATAAAATTCAACTTGAAGCAACATTTTTGCAAACGGGCATAATATAACCTCACCTGTTGATCATTTTGGCTTATATTTTTATTTTGAATTATTATTAGCTATACTCTACAACGGTATTAAAAAGTTGCACTTTATTTTGTCCAAGCTCAATGTCATTTGCTTGAAAATTAATGCAGTTCATGTTTTAAAGAGAACAAAAATAACAGAGAGCGGAGTACTCTTAAAGGTTTGATGAAAAATGATAAAATATAATTCAGGGACATGAAATAGTGTGATAAATCATTCTCGTTGCTTATTCTCTGCATTTTTAAAATAAGTCGAGTGCATTTGCACTTTATTTTGTCTGATAGTGTACATAGTCCATTTTGATCAGTTAATTTTTTTGCTACTTTATCCAAAGTATGGCGTTGAGTGTGGTTTGAGCATCAATCAGGGCTTCCATTTCTCATGCTTCAAGAATTAAGTCATTATGGCTTATGTCCACAAACATAACATAAGCCAGTCACTTAGTACATAAATAAATAAAAAACAACAGACCGGAGATCCCCGGGGTCTAGTGTATTTCTCACAACCATACCTTGAGAGGGACCTACAATTTTCTGCTGATTTGGATAGGTGAATCAAGAAAGCGCTTTTCATGGCAATTAGTTATTTATCGGGGGACTAAACAAACTCCTCGCCGAAGGCGATGCCCGTGGTTAAACATTTTTGGTTTCCATTCGAACCACAAACCTTCCGCGTAACAGGCAAAAATGCTAACGACCACGTCACGGGCACCACATTACTTAATTTATCCCCATAAAAAGTGTTCGAAAGGCATCAGATACGCGTGAACAGGGCCCACCGAATTGATTTTGCCTTAAATTGATTGCTTAGCACGGTGTATGGCAAGTTAAGCAGGCCATCCTGTGGGAACCGTATTTCGTCGATATTTAACTGATTAATTTTTGGAAACAAAACATTAGTCATTAGCGCTCGCCATTCACCGTTACGACAGCTACTTCCTTCTTTCGAAAGAAATAATGACCGATGATGCCTCCAGGTGGTAAGCCTCATTAAATAGCCAGTTAAAAGCAGTCAAACGCACATTTCTTTGCCTCGTCGATGATTTCAAATCGATAAGAGTAAAATAAGTGCGAAAACGATCAGTTATTGCAAGAGTCACTTGCTCACTAGGTCGACCATTAATCGGACAAAGAGCTCTGTGAACTTCGCGCAGAGATTTGTTTGTTTTTCTACGTAAATTTTCATAGGATGGGAGCGTTGTTCTGGATTTATGATAAATTGCCAAGCTGTACAGAAATTTCCACACGATTTGACGTTTCCAATTGTCAAATCATGGGCCTGAAGTCGTTGTTCAATTTAACCTTCCCTAAGCTCCAAACAGAGAAACGATAACAAAGTGGATGGTCGTGCTTTTAACTGCTGTGTCATTTGGACCTTGTGAGCGAATAATCCGAGAATTTGAGCAGAATTCTTCTTAGGCTTGTGGATTGAGATTTAAACTCCCGGCTACATCAACTATTCCTTGGCTTGTGTCCACGGTACCAAGACCATGAGGTCCACTAGCTTGCCGCAGTCTCATAACGAACCTTCTACTCAAATGACGGCACCTGCTTCATTTCAGGTAGTACATTTTTCAAAAAGTGCTACAGGCACTCAACTTTAAAAATAGTTTACAGTATTTTCAAACACTTTTCAAGGTTCAGGTAACTCGATTCGTTGAGCGGATGTATGATACTGACTTTCAGTGATGAATTGAATAGAAACAGCCATCAGTTTCAAAATAACCTTCGATATAAATTGAAGTCACTAGATGCCAGCCTTGTACGTACATACACTGAGCCCCATGGCGCAACGCGTTTCTCACAAGCATTGCCTTTGTGAAAAATAGAGTGGACCCACAATTTTTTGCCGATACCGAACAGTTAATCGAGAAAGCAAAATCGCGTGATTTTTAAAATAAAACACCTGGTGTTGATTACAAAAGCGGGATTAAATATAAAAAAGAAGAAGAATATTTGGTCTACATAATTTTATTTTAAAAAATGTTCAGACAACAAAACTTTCAACAATTGAGAACTGATATGTAGAGTTTAAATGAACAATATTGAATAAAACTTATCCAAATATAAAACGGGCTAAGCGGGATTAAACGGGATTTTAAAAGGCGGGCTTTTGATAGACGGGATTTTGATTAAACAGGATTGTCACGAACGGGATTTTAACAAAACGGTATTTAAGAAGACGGGATTATAAACTTTTTTTTGTCGGGATTTTAAAAAACGGGATTTTAAAAAGCGGGATTCCGATACGCTCCCGTCAAAAATGTGTATAAGGTTTCAAATGAATCGGTCCAGTAGTTTTTATATGACAGTGAATCAGGAACTTTGAAAAAGTAGTTTTGAGAAAAACTCGACTAAAAAAGTGACAAAAAAAATTTTTTTTTTCCAACTTACATAGAATCATCGATAAATATAAAATATTTTTTTATGACTTTTTCTACCTGAATTTACCTACGGTCAGGACAAAAAAAATAAAACCCTAACCCCCCTCCCCCCTATATTAAACTGGTATATTAATTTTTGCGTTTTTGAACGTTCCTAAATCACTTTAAGAAGGTGGTTGGCGGCCATATCTGTTCGGGTATAACTTACTCATTGGTCCAGTAGTTTCTAAGTTCCCGTTCCAGGTTCCGTTTCGGTGGGAACGTGGCGATAAGACCTTATCAAAAACACTCTCTAGACTAAACAATATCTACCCTCAAAACATTATTGAATCCATTTCCTACATATACATTATACACAGATTTTATTATAGCAGCATTGAGCTAACAACATTACAGTTTTCTTATATAATTAAGGACGCCAATCCTTTTTTTTTTTTGGGCGGACAAAAAATTCAAAATCTTCTTTTATGTATAACGGTTGAGCTATCAATTACCTTCAGTTTACTCCTTTGAAAGCCCAACACAACCTGCATCATCTTTCAAAACACTGACCATGTTATAACTACAAGCGAGCAAAATAGTCCGCATGATACAAAGCTGCCTCAAGCCGAGTAACCGAGGGAGTCAACACCTGTTGCAATATAAATGTCTTAATGTAGATTCAGTTTTCATTTCTTCAAACAAACTCACAGGTTGAGGAGGTTGCCGAAATTTCAGTTCTATGTCTTTAAATGTGGTGATATGAAATGGCTTCCTTAAAATTTGCAGTGATTTCTTTGTCTTAAATCCATCTTGCCACTTTAGTTTCATTGAATCGTCAAAGAGCATGGCATATTGCTTGCTGAATTGATTTTCCCAGAACTTAAGACGTTAACAGATACTCTCGACCATTTTAGATACACTAACGAACTGCTTGGACTTTTGAAGCTTTTTTCGGTAGCAATCTTCCATATATAGTTTCCTCCCAGTGCCCACTCGTGTGCCGATTTTCTTCGGTGTAAGTTTCCGTGAAAGCTGTGAATTCGGGACGCTATAAATTAATCTTAAACCAACAATGTGTACAAATTTTGTTTTTAAGCTGAAATATTATCTAAAAAAAAGGAAGTAATTTTGGTTTTTCGAAAATTTTTTCTTAAAAATTTTTTGTAGCCTATTACAGAAAATCGATTGTGGTACCCGTGGCGCGTTGGTTAGCATGTCCACCTGCTAACCCAGAGGTTCGGGGTTCGAATCCCAGCAGAGGCAAAAATGTTTTTTCACGGGTATCGCCTTTCGCGTGGAATCGGCAAGTCCTCCGTTAGTATATTCATTGCCATGAAAAGCGCTTTCTCAGTTAGCCTTTCGGAACCGGCAGAAAATTGTAAGTCCCCTCAATTCCCTCACAAGACATAATATGGTTGTGAGAAATGCGCTAGGCCCAGGGGCTCCTTGCTCTGTTACCCTATTTATTTATTTTAATACAGAAAATCGACGAACTTGTAACAAAAAGGTAGACGTCTGTACGACTGCGTGTACGATCGTCACAGCCTGAATGAGCACTTTAGCTTATTTTCGACACAAAAACTACGACTCTAGTTATTGTTTGATGTGTACCTACCTACTTATGTATTTTTTATTCTTGAAACTTTTGAATGACAGCTCAAACTACCACCTGTACAGTGTACAGTAACCAATAATGAGCTTTGTGAAACAACAACTGAACTCGTTTTCAAAAATTTTGTATTCACACTATGTACCTATAAGGAATACCTAATGCGAAAACAAAAAGAAACAAATCTGTACCTACAGCAATACCTACACCGAAGAATACAAACCAGTTTCATATTATAAACGGAAGAGTAGTCAAATTCTCTGAATACCAGCGTTGATCAGGTGTTCTAGTTAGGATAGGACTGAAGTTTATATGGTACCTAATGATTTCTTCAGATATTCTGATTTTGATTACATTTTCTTATAAAATTGCATAAAAACCATGTTTGTCTAGCAGTTACGTATTTATTAATAAATATTCTATGTTTCGCACTTGCAAATGCGGATTGCTTTAAATATAAACATGAAAGATTACCTGCATGACAAATAACAGTGCCCACTTTTTGAGGTCGTATTTATTTATTTTGGCGTGACTGTACTCATTTATTCTTCCTACTTTCCTACGCACTCAATTCAGTGATCGAATAATACTACATGACAGTCAGGTTGACTGGTCAATAAGATTTTGCAATAAGACACAGTTATTTGCTTTTGTTTGAGACTACCCATCTGAAAGAGAAAGTATACAAAAATCACCCACAGACAGTTGAAGATCGAGATCCAAAGAAAAATATTCAAGTTGAAATCGAGGTTTGTTGTGTAAAGTCATAAAAAATTATTACTTTTGCAAGATGAACTGCAGGTTGAGTTGTGGTGTTCGTGCCTACTCTTTATCCATACGTTTCGACTGTTCATATCCAATGAAATTTTTGGTTTTAATATAGGTATTGTTTGGATTTGAGACTTCTCCAGCTATGGCTCACCCGGAGTGTTATCAAAAGCAATTAATCAATAAGTATTAATAAAATCCGAGAAAAAGAGAGGAATTTTTTTTATCTCTGTCACATATCAGTTGGATTACACCATCAAGACGGATTTGTTTTTATTAAATATTTTCCCACACTATGGCAAGTTGGTATTCGTAACTTGCTTCGTATTTTAGGTTAAATTCTTTTAAATTTTCTTATTGGTAGTGCTGCCGTCTTTTACTGATCGAGGGTGCTAGCCTTTACTGTATTTGAGATGCTATACAATGGGGGCTCTTCATCAAACAATTGTAGCTCAATAAGAACTCAAAGGAAGGCGTGAAGAGCCTTCCACCTCTAACTATTCGTTGGCCTAGCTCCTTACCAAAAATCGTTGAGTGAGTTCTGACTGAGATGCACCAGCTTTGCAGAATCTGAAGAAGCCATTTCCTAAAATGTGGAGTTTTCGTTGCAATCGCAGTGAAACAAATGTCACTAAATTGTTGCGAATCTTTCGAAGAACTCTCGAATTTCTACGCGGTCTTGATAATTTATTTATGAGAGACCAAAGAAAGCGACAACATGACGAAAAAAAGTTAAAACAAAAGATATGTTGTGCGATAAATGTGAGTATTATGTTATTATTTCGAGTCTAGAGGAATACAATGAAATATAGATAAGCAACTCAGTTAAGCTTGATTCCACCTTAAAAAAAATTGTGCAATTAAAACTGAGACGCTAGAGCATTACAGAAAAAAAAATCTTAGTGGACTCACCAATGAGTGTCAAGAGCTGCCTAAGACCGACTCTTTTTTAAATAATTAATGCTCACATTTTACGACTGCTCTTGTAATGTTCAAAAACACAGTGAAGGTGTTAGGAACGAAGGAAAGGCTTAGAAAGGAGATGCCGATGCAAATTATTTTTAAATTTCTGTGTATTGTAATGCGTGTGGAAAATTGAGTTATGTAAAGCATTACACTCCTGGTTGAGTGGTTAAGATATGAGTCTCTTTACTTTACTGTGCGACCGAAAATGCGCTGCAGGAGGAATTGATGCGCTTTCCTTGAGAGGCTATGGTTGCGTTTGAATTGTTTAAGGGGGGAAGCAACTGGCTAATCCAAAGGAACAGTTTTTATATATAAAATAAATGGGAGACATCAATACGATGATTCCAGAGAATCAATTGATCCTACAATTGAACTATTACCTAATGTCTATTTAGAACCCTATTAAATATGCGCAATGATGTTTGAGAAGCACCTGCTCAAAGATAGGAATTATTCAGGGAAGTATGTAGGCCGTATAAATTGTATTCAGATCGTTTTAAGGATCCTAAGAATTTTCCATAGGATTTTTAGCGTTTGCACACTAAGCAAGCACATACCTAAAGCTTTTCGTTTTTTTTTGGACATACGCCAGATGACTGTACTACGCTTTGTTTTTTCACTATCTGAACAGCTTATTTCAAGCTTGTGAAACAATGTATCTTTTCTTCAAGAGTTTTTCACCCTTAAGTACTCAGAAATATGTTGCTATGTAAGCGAAAAATAAGTCTAACACACTAAAGACAACAGACCAAAAAAATATTACAAAATTATTGATAAACATATACAAAAATAAATTAGATAGCTACATACATAAAATTAATTATTAAATGTGACAATTACGAAGAGATAAGAAACAAAAAGCAAAAACATAGTCAGGAGAGTGGAGCTCTGGTTCGAATCATTGACTTTAGGGTTCTTTTACTAACATGAAAATCTACTAAATTTGAGTTAAGGATTCAGATTTTTATCATACGAGTAACTGGTTCATTCATGCCATAATTAGTTCTATGACGAGGACAGTGAAGTAACTCAAAGTTGCGCAGTTGGTATGAGCATCCACGGTAGTTGAAACCTATGCATGAGAGCAAGTCAGGAGCTGGTGCAGAAAAACTAAATCATTATTTATTCGCCGATGCGAAAGCACTTGCATCCTTGCATCTGCAAAAGTTGAATACGGTGCTCATACAGTGGAAGGTTATAACTTATAAGAATCAATCCAAGGAAGTCCCATGAGAGCAAATCTAATAAATCGTCGCTGTATAATTTCTATCCTTGAACTGTGGACTGCATTACAAGGAGACCATATTTGAGAAGCATATTCTAGATGGGGTCGAACATGACAGTTATACAGCGAAAGAGTGACGTAGGGGTCCGTAAACTTCTTAGCCCATCTTTTAATAAAGGCTAGCATTGAATTTCCTTTACTAACAATATAATTGATACGAGATGTAAATTCTAAATTGGAACTAAAGTACCTAAACACCGAGGTCCTTAATACTGGACACCTTGCATAATATTTGATTAGAAATCGGGTAATTATAAAAAAAACCGGTGTACGTTTCTTCGAAAAAGTTATACTTTGGCATTTGCTTGGATGGAGAATCAATGCACTTTTATCGCCCCATGTGGTAAAATTTTCAACATCCGATTGTAAAATAAGACGGTCAGCTGCGCAGTCTATTTTCTTGAAAGTTTTCATATCATCAGCGAAGATCAAAATTTCACTTGATGATAAGCTAAAAGTAACATCACTAATAGCCATAGAATAAAAAGGATAGGGCCAAGGTGACTACCTTGAGGTACACCTGAGTGAGCCTTAAAGGAATCTGAAAGAATGCTTCGAAACTTTACAACTTATGATCTATTGGTGAGGTACGATCTAATCCAATCGACGAAGGTCAAAGTGGATCCATATGCTTTCAGTTTAAACAATATAATATCATTAGACAGTTTATCGAAGGCTGTATATATACAATCTAACTCTTGTCCGCTTTCAAGTGCGTTGGAACACTTATGAAGAAAATATACAAGGTTTGTTACTGTAGATCTTTTCTGTACAAAACCATGCTGTTGTTTGCAAATTATATACATATTTAATATCAAAAGCTAAGCTTTCACAGACAAGCTGTTCAAATAATTTGAAGATACACGAAAGCTTAGATATGGGTCTGTAGTTAAGGATATGCGATTTAATACCTTTTTTAAATACAGGTGTAATAAAAGAAAAGATTCCACAGTAAAGGGAATCGACCAGAATCTAACGTCAATGAAAACATAAAATGAATTGGAAATGCAATTTCACACGATTAATATTTCCGCATGAGCAATACTGTCAAGATCGGAAACCCATTGGTTTAGTTAGTCATATCCATCGTATTAGTTCACATCCGAAGAGCGAAGATTTGTAATTAGCATCGAATATGGAAAACTGAGTGAGAACAGACAGACCAGAGATCGTTTATGAAGATAAAAATGAGTGTCGGTGACGAAACGGAGGCCTGATACAACGCAGCATTTTTATGGAGAGTATCAGATCTCCACGGTTTGAATTGTAGATACTCTACCAACGACTCATTGATACCAAACCCATGTGCTTTGGATAAGATAGCTTCATGCCAAACTCTATCAAATGCCTTAGAAATATGAAGAGCAATAATCGTACTTTCTACAAAACAGTGTAAAGATTTGTTCCACTTTTCGGTGAGATGTGCCATTGAATCACAAGTGGACCTTTTCATACGAAAGCCGAACTGTCAGTCATTAAAACCTTCGTTCGTTCGTTCTTCAAGATGTTTCATGAATTGACGGTTTATCATCGTTGAATAGAAGGGACGGCAGTGCAATCGGACTGTCTTTCGAATGGGAGGAAGATTAGCTGGAAAAATGCAGTTTCTCATCTGCTCGGAATGACCCCAGAAGAATAAGGCAGATATAATAGCTTACGCAGTGGCTTCGCAAACGTTGAAGAACACCTCCGAAGAATAATATCAGGAAAGCCAACTGAAAGAACGAATTTATGTATATATTAAGATCTTTAAGGAGTTGCGGTAAAGAGCTATTGTAAAAAAATTTCTGCTTCACTAAAAAAGTCACATTTTCAAGCTATAGCGGAGATAAACAGCTATTTGGCAATTTTAATGCATAGCAGCGAACTGTGCTGCGAGCAAATTTGTTTTATCGGTGGAGTTGCCTTAAAGAGAGTCATTGAAGACGACCATTGGGACAGATGACGTAGTGGAGTTCTGAATATTCTTAGCAAAAGAAAGGAAGTGGTACCCGGGGCGTGATGCTGTTAACCCAGAGGTTCGTGGTTCGAATCCCAGCTGAGGCAAAAATGTTTTTCCACGGGTATCGCCTTTTGCAAGGAATCGGAAAGTTTTCCGATAAATTCATTTCAATGACAAGCGCTTTCTCGACTAGCCATTCAAAATCGGCAGAAAATTGAATGTCCCCTCACAAAGCATGGTTTTGAGAAATGCTCTAGGCCCTGGGGCTCCTCGCTTTGTTGAGCCACCCTATTTCTTTATTTATTTGAAATACCAAAAGTGTTTGCTTTCTTTTGGCGAAAATAGTATTTGTTGCCTTACTTTTTGATCATCTTGGTCTTCTGTATATGAGCATTGCGGACGTTTCTGGTGCTGTAAAATTCATATATGTTTTCTTTGGTAGGGTTATTTTTGAAAATCCGAAAAGATTTCTCTCTTTCCATTTTCAAAAAGCCACTCCTTGAGAGGAATGAAGGGCACCTGAAAAAATGTTGAACATTCGGAACGTCTTAAGAAAGAGCTTTTCATGGCAGTATAATTATTCTGGAAGGGATCTCTAATTCATCACGAAAGGCGATACGATTGGAAAACAAACTCAACCTTTCTGGGATTCGGACCTATAACTTCCACATAACAAACAGACATGCTAAACATTACGACACGGTCGCTGCCAGAATAGAATTTTATCAGCTACCATGGCCATTTGGTCATCTTCTTAAGTGACCTTCCATCAATGTGAATACTTCTATTAAAACGAAAGGTTCAAGATATTAGACATTCTTCGTCACGCATTTCACAGTAAAAACAGATATCCATTGGGAGCTCCCTCTAAGCTATCATAAAATAAATTATCTACTTCTGTTCCAAGCTAGGCACACAATGCAACGCGACAATTTGCTACCTCTAAAGGCACTAAGTGCTAAGTTCTATGTGGGATCACGTATGATAATTTTCAAAGAAACCGCTATACCAACGACCATTTTTTAACTCAGTATCTCTTATACGAAGTCTTATTCCTTAATTAGATATGGATGAGTCTGTTTCCACTCAATTAACACCAAGTGGTATCTTTTACTTTGATTAAAAGATCCCATCCGATTACATCGATGTGGCTCTATTCCAGTGTGCTGATGATGGCAGCAGTAGGCATAAAGTTTAAACTTCTTTCCAACCGTAAAACACTGCACTGACAGTCTGGGACACTTCTCAGCTTGAAGTTTGTTCGTTAATTAACCACAGAGCGAAAAATAAACTCAGGCAAACCACCTCATTGTAAGTTAAATTGTTCTAGGAGAGAACAATTGAGTCGATTTATTTGCCTTTACTGTGCCAAGGAATTGAAACAAAAAAAAAAATTAAAGAAAATGTCAGCAGCACAATGAATTTCCCATAGGAAATTTCAATTTTTTCTGTTCAACCTGTTGGTCTGAAATGTCGTCACCTTGTCAAAAATCGCAACGAGAACAAACAATTTTCTTCACTTACAAATTCTGACAAAGAAATTCTCTCGCGGAGGCACAACCAAAGATGTATACAGAAATTTTTTGTAGAAAATTATTCACAGCAATTTCCATTTCGCTTGTGGTTGTAATGTAAATCAGCATAGCTCAAAGTTGCACTTAGTCGGTCTTTGTCTAAAGAAAAAAGTTAAATCCGAAAACGAAATCTTCTCAAGACACATTTCACACCGAAGAATGTGTCACCATCTCACCATGCGCATATTAAATGAATAAGGCAACCACTTATTTGTCATAATTTATAACTTTTGACATGACTGCCGTGCATTAATTTTTTTTATTTTTTGTGTGATCATAAACACTGTCACTTTTAAGACGTTTAAATGTAGACAGTTGCAATTTAGCTCAGATATAAATAATAAAATCAGAAAAAGTTGAAGATCAGTGTTTGGCTAACGCTGCGCTGGATAGACATGGCATGAGAAACTGTCAATCTTTCAAACAAAAATAGATTGACCACGGGGAGCTAATAGCAAGTATTGTTCGTGAGCTTGTTTTGGGATTTTATGTGATTCTTTGTATTGTTCCAAAATGTACACATTTCATGGATAGCAATAGTCAGCACTTTCTATTTTTACCAAAAAAATTTAATTGACTAGCTACAATGTTTTCCTTATGGGAGCATTTTGTCATGTTACAAGAGAGTTTGAGGAACTAGGGCATCGTTCAATTTTAAAGTGTTAAAATGGTTTGATTAAGTGACATTACGAAAAAGCTTACGATTAGCAATCGGATTAATGAAAAAGAACTTTTTTTTTTGTTGGAGGTTTTTAAAATAGTAGCTAAAGCACTCAGACCTAAATACCGGTCCATTGTACTACCAGATAGAAAACTTCTATTTGTTATAGCTTTCCAGATGTTCGGAGAAAAACCAAAAGACGCTGCCATGATAAGGAGCCTAAGTTACCAGCTCTCACCATGTCTGCGCCGAGTATCTGTAACCTCATGCGAGAAAAAGCAGGACATTCACAGAGGAAGTGCTCTGCGGTGTCCTCATCTTCTCCACAAGATTCACAGAGTGTGGTATATCACTTAAGCCTAACACATTTAAATGCTAATGCCCGCTGGCAACGCCAATAAGCTTTTCTGCTACGAGCTA
Organism: Melanostoma scalare; assembly: GCA_949752695.1. Lineage (NCBI taxonomy): Eukaryota > Metazoa > Arthropoda > Insecta > Diptera > Syrphidae > Melanostoma > Melanostoma scalare. The sequence continues at coordinate 154,324,071 of OX456984.1, read as the reverse complement.
GCAAAAATGTTGCAGTCTTCTTACTAACGTTGGGGAGCATACGTTTGGTTTGTCTGCATCCAATGGAGGCATGCCATCTACGGTTGTGCTCTTCACAGATCCAATCGTTGATTGAAGCCCTCACTGAGGACGCTGGCAGACCTAGCGACAGTTCAGGTCCTGAGAAAGCTGTCTGAGATCCCTGCCTAGCGAGTTCATCGGCGATCTCATTTCCAGTTATGCCGTGATGGCCTGGAACCCAAATGAGACTCAAGAAATTTAATCTTCCGATCGCATTCAGAGAGCTCATGCATTCCTGGATCACTTTCGAAGTGGTTAGAGGGTTGAGAAGGGCCTTAAGCACAGCTTGGCTGTCGCTGCAAACAAAGATACTTCTCCCCGTCCATCCATTGTTCGTTACGTGGCTCAAGGCCATTAGGATGGCGCAGGGACATAACTCCTCGGGACATAAGTCCATTATGGACTTGTGTCCCACTTTAGTGGGACATTAGTCCAAAACTGGATTATGGACTTATGTCCCACAGCGGTGGGGCCGCGATTTTTTAATTCTAATTTCTGAAATTCTCAAAAATTTAAATTTTTTAAATTTCTTTTTTAAACAAAGGAGTTTTACTAACTTCTTAAAATAAAATATTATCTCCATATTCTTGAAAACCATATCTCTACTTTGCGAATTTTAACTTTTATTTTTCTTTGTTCTCAGAAGCGAAATCTTATTCCGCTTTCTATTGTTTTTTTCTAATTTTGTTTTGGAAAACAAAAGAAAGCAGAATGATTTTGTTTCATTTTTTTCTTTTTCCTTTCCCTGCTACATTAAAATTTTTCTACAGTTTTTTGCTTATAAGTTCGAAGAGCGAGCGGCGGTATTCTAACAACCTCTGGTTTTCTAACTGTATTTCATAAGGCTTTTTATTTACTATTATTTATTGAAAAATTGAGATTTTATGCAAATTGTGAACTTATGTCTTAGCTAAAATAAAAAAAATGTGGACTTATGTCCCATATTGGTGGGAAATAAGTCCATAATCTACTTTTTATCCACTGAAGTGGGACACAAGTCCATAATGGACTTATGACCCGAGGAGTTATGTCCCTGCGCCCATTAGGATAGCATATGCCTCCGCTTGGAAACCGGTTGCGTATGATCCCAAAGATGAGTGCAGTCGTATGTCGTCGTTCTCAACAAAGGCACTAGCACCAGAACCCTCGTCGGTATTGAAGCCCTCTGTGAAGATATGATAACAGTTCTTTCCAGGCTCAGATTTTGGAGCGAACCAGTCCTGAACCGAAGGAAAGTTGACTGAGTAATTTTGACGCAGTTCGAGAATTGGGATCATCGTGTCAGACGGCATATCCATTAGACGTGAGTCAAAAGATATGCTGCTTGCGAGTTCCTCAAAGCTCCAGTGCGAATCGTGCCAGAGACCACATCGCTTTAAACGAGAAATGGTCTTGAGAGTTCACTCCATGATGTAGGTATCAAGGGGAGGAAGATTCAACAGTGCGTCGAGAGCAGCTCCCGGTGTGCTGGGGAAGGCCCCCGTAACACCGAGACAAATTGTTTTTTTGAAGTTTGGCAAACGAGGCAGTAACGTATTTACGCGAGAGCTTATTCCACCAAACAACTGACGCATAGGAGATGATTGGTCTTATCATAGCCGTATATATCCAAAGGACCCTTTTCGGTGAAAGACCCAATGTCTTGCCAAAGGCCCCTTTACATTGCCAGAAAACTGACAGTGCTTTAGTAGTTTTAGACTCGACATATTTCGACCAAAGAAGTTTGTTATCCAGGATTACTCCAAGATGTTTGACTTCATTTGAAAGGGGGATGTTGACGCCTTTAAGCGTAAGTTGGGTCAGACCAGTCAATTTTCTACGTCTCGAAATGAAAAAGAACTAGTGCTACATAAATCGATAGCAAATAACAATGGCAATTTATACTGAACAAAACTTTTTGTTAGAATTATACTTTTCTAATTTTATGATTCAATTTGACATTTTGTGGCAGCTGTGGTCTATTTCACCAACTCACAATCTTGTAATTACAAACGTTTTTTTAATTAAGTTGTGATTATGATCTATTTTATCTTATTCCATCCAACATTGTTGCTTACAATTTAGAAGTTGTGTGGCACAATTGAAAAATTTGAGGACCTTTTGTTCTTTTCATTAAGAAGGTTTCATTCCTCCAAATATTTCATCTTCTTCTTTCCATTTCCGGCGTTACGAGTAGTGATCTTGAAGCGATCACAACTCTCCCACTTTTCTGCTTCACACTAGTGATCCGCCTGTGGGGTACGCCGCGTTGACCTCAGAAAGCGTCGGCAAGCCTCCCGGTTTTGGATTGTTCCATGTCTGAGGCCAACCAAATGCTGCTGTTTTTGCATTTGCTTGTACCAGGAGTGTTTTGGCCTGCCTTTTCTTTTTCGTCGCGAATTTGTTGAAACGTTGTATGATATTGCCTTTTGGACGGGGTTCTGCGGATCTCTCCTTTGAACATGACAATACCAACTGAGCCGGTCGTGCTGAATTTTGTCCGAGATGGTACTTTTGACATGAAGGCTTCCACGGATCTTAGTACTTCTAATTCGATCAAGCTTTGTTACTCCTGCTGTCATCCGAAGCATCTTCATTTCGGCTGCCGTCAATTTGCTCTCATACTTTTTGTACATTGTCCAACATTGTGAACCGTATGTCAGAGCTGGACGGACAACTGCTGTGTAGAGTCTTCCCTTCAGCTTAGGGGGCATTTTTCGATCACAGAAAATAGCGGAGTTTTCTCGCCACTTCATCCACCCTACGCTTACTCGATGATTGATGTCGTCATCACAAGTTGCTTCACTATTGATCATAGATCCCAGATATTTAAACTTTTCACACTTGGGAAGCACATTTCCATTCAAATAAATGTCTGGAATAGGCTTGTCTGGATCAGAAAAAGGGCAGCACAGGTATTCAGTCTTTTTAGCGCTAATACGGTACCCATTTCCTTCCAGAACATCAATCCAAACGTCAAGTGCTCGTTGCAGGGATGTAGGATCCTCGCTTATGATGGCTCCATCGTCAGCAAAGAATAATTGTTTTACTTTATTGTCCGTTACTTTTCCTTCGAGCAAATAATCCAGAACAGCAATAAAGAGCAGTGGACTCAAGACACTTCCCTGATGTACACCTACTCTTATTTGGAATTCTTCGGTGACTCCAGCTGGGCATCTCACTTTTGTAACTGCTCCCTCGTACATGTTCATAATTATTCGCACATAGGCTTCAGGAACTCCTCGGTGTCTGAGGGCCACCCATATCAGATCTCGTGGTTGTCGATCGAATGCTTTTTCGAAGTCAACCAACACAATATGCAAATCCTCTAAGGCATCTCGGTGTTTTTCCATAATGATCCTTATACTTTGGATTGCGTCTGTAGTTGACTTACCCGCGACAAACCCGCATTGGTCATCAGACAGCCTTATTATTTTCCGCAGTCGGCTATCCAAGACCCGCTCAACGATCTTCATAGTGTGGGACATCAACTTGATCGAACAATATTTCATGAGTTTATCAATTTTATCAAAACCTTGGAAAGAAGGGAGGTTAGTGCAATCGGGCGGTAATTGGAAGGGGATGAAGTTTTCCTTTTTTAGGAACGCGCTGAACAAATGCAGTTTTCCATCTGTTCGGGAATAGCGCAGAAGAATTAGATTAGTAGCAAAGCTTACGCAGTGGCTTTGCCAGCTACTTCTTCGGAAAAACGGCGGGGATACCATCTGGACCAGCGGATTTATGCAGATTGAGATATTTAGGACTCTCACAACCGAGCGAGCTCGAAAAAGTATTTGCTACATCACAAAATTTTTTTTTTAATATGCTATCAGGAAGTGTCGAGTTAGCAGCAAATTGAGCTGCCAGTAAATTGTTTTTTACGATGGAAGTGACATACCTACGAGGTCATTGAAGACGAGCGTTGGGATCGATAAGGTGGTCGAGTTTTTAATGTTCTTAACATTTTAATGTGCTTCGTTTTGGAACCAACAGTAAAATATTGCCTTGCTTTATGGTTATACTTGGCTTTATGTATTTCGGCATTACTGATATTTCTGGCCCGTTTGATCAAATTTCGGTTTTCTACTGAATATTCGAAAACTTCTTTCTCTACCTTCCGATATGACACAATGGTCCGATTTGCCTAGAGTCGATGATACTTTAACTATTTTTTTTCGCGACATGTGACACGTGACAGGCAACAGGCGTTACGCGACAGTGACACGCAACAAGCGACAAGTGACAGGCTACAAGAGACACCAACTTGCAACACGCGATGCGCGACAGCGACAGACGAATTTGTGCGATAACGATCAATAACTACACGAATTGCTTGCTCACTAGTTGGTTGATCGTAAAATGGAAGAAGTGCTTTATGATCTGAAACAAAAAATTGAAAAAGATGTCGTTAGATAACATCTTTTTCTAGTTCTTAATCGATTTAAAAAATTTTGATTTTGTAATTTTTGGTGACCATTTGAAAAAAAAGTTCAATTTTTACCAAAAAATCGGACTTTCAATCGGCTATAAAATTATTCTATTGAGAGCTTAGAAACCCCACGATTAAGTACTTTGTTTTTGTATTAACAACAAGTGTGCAACATTTTAGGATGATCGGTTGAACCGGTTTTGAGTTACCGCGTTCACCGACTTCAAAAAAGTGATTTTGAGATAGTCGCATTAAAAGTTTCAAGTTTATGTAATAACATAACACGCTGTAAGCATGACTACGTAAATATACCACCGTTAACCGTCACCACTTTATTCAGTATGCTGCCTACAGCAGCTTGCTAAAAGCGGTCGGTTAGTTCGTAAGCAAGCTTTGTAGAACCGTGTTCGTTCACCAAGTGGCACTGACTCGAACTAAAGACGTCAACTTCAAACGGCCGCAACTCGGAAAATATTCTTCAGATCGAATTGAAAATTTAAGGAGATATTCTAGAGATGTTGTACTTTTGTATGTGTATATTTTTTCAAAAATCGAATTTTTTAACCCTCCAGGTGCGACAGTGCCCTTAAGGAAACCAGGTGGTAAGCTGTGGCTGTGAAGAGTTAAAAATTAACATATTTTTTCTCTTCCCTTTAAATGCTCATCAAGAAAAGTCTCAAGTTTTCAGGATATTTTTTCACAATCACAGTGTGTAACTGAAATGTCGTAAGAGCTAATACTCCTCGATTTGAGAAGATTCGTTGGGTCTTATCGTTTTTAAGACAATGTTCATACAACAAAACTTAATACTTATCACTTACAGCAGTGGTGGAAATAAATGATTCCCATTTTGTACGAGGTCAATAAGTCCCTGCAAATTGAGTAAGCAACACTTTTTTGGCATTACAACAACGTCTCCTCGATATTCTTTATCAAAAGTTTTTGATCCTCTTCGAGTAACACGATGTCTCGATCCGCTCAAACTAAGCTTTTGTTCCAACAACGACCCCTGCATTCGACCCAAACCGAATCGAATCCGAATCGTTTCTTCATGTTTGGAAACAAGTTGCAAGGGAAAGATTTGGGGAATATTCTGGATTAGAGAGGAGTTTGTAGTCAAACTTGTGGGTTGTGTTGGTGAAATCGTTATTTTGAGGATAACACTGCATCTATCCTAAAAAGCTTGTGTTATGACATTGGTTGCCAACAAACCCATCTCGTTCTTCTTTGTCTTTGATACACCAGGGGAAGTCACTTGGTTTCTGGTCTTTTGCCATGATTCCAGGTTTCATCTAAGGCTAACAAAAAAGGCACTTTGAGTCGCCATCGACGTAGCCGTAATTTTCTAGAGTGGTGGTCTCAGTTGGGCTCGCCGTCATTTTTGCTTTAACAATCGCAACGAATTTGAGTAAATCAGTGGTGAATGTTCCAATCTTTCAATCGATATAAAAGATTTGTCCAGCTCTTGGTTGGTTTCTACAAGAACTGGAAATTCAATCAATTGTCGATGAAGCGCTAGATCTAAATAGTCTAAATGCAGTCACCGCTTGAGAACTGTGATAAATACTCTGCTTTTTATTACATTCATCTTCACCCGGCGGCACACACTGAGAAGAGAAATAGTTTCGTAATAATAAAAATAATAAGAAAAAGACAATAATGATAATGGTAATGATGACAGAGGCAAGAGATTTAGGGCAGCTTGACTGTCAGAGAAGATTCGAATATCCGTGGAGGATATGACGTTTTCTTTAAGCCAATACAGCACTTTCTTAATCGCCAGATTTTCCCCTTGGAGCATACTACAATGATCTGATCTGCGAATAAACGCTCAATTTGCTTCTGGACACTCACTTTCCAGGAAGCTCTAAGAACTTATGCAACTATGATTCCACAGAACCAGGTAGCATAATAACAAACAACCCCGATCTGATTACAAGGGAAAAATTAGTTTGGGCCATTAACATCTTTGACCCATACAAATCCCCTGAACCTGATGGTATAATTCCAGCCGAACTTCAAAAGGCCGCGGACATTATTATCCCTGTCCTTGAAGTAATTCTCATCGGCTGTACCACCTTGAACTATATCCCCACTCAGTGGAGAGAGGTCAAGGTTGTGTTTATACCTAAGGCTGGGAAATCATCCCACGTAAACCCAAAAGATCTTCGACCAATAAGTCTATCATCTTTCCTTCTTAAGACTTTAGAACGACTGATTGATATCCACCTGCGTACAGCTATAGATCCAAAATTGTTATCTACAGAACAACACGCCTACTGTAAGGGAAAATCTGTAGAAACGGCCCTACACACCCTGGTACGAACTATAGAATATTCCCTCCATCACAAAGAATTCACTCTGGCCGCCTTCCTCGACATAGAGGGCGCCTTCAACAACGTCAGCAACTCTGCAATTATAAAGGCACTGACGAAGCTCAAAGTAGATGATTCCATAGTGGAGTTGATAAATCTAATGCTAAAAAGCAGGAGAATCAACTCTACTCTAGGATACTTCTCTGCAAAGAGATCTGTCAGTAGAGGAACACCGCAAGACGGAGTCCTATCCCCTCTTCTATGGAATATAGTCGTCAATGAACTTGTAGTTGACCTAGAAGCTGAGGGATTCAAAGTGATTGCATATGCAGATGACGTCTCCATTGCGGTGTCCGACAAACATGCTCACGTCCTTACGGACCTGATGCAGACCGCTCTAAATAAACTTGTAAAATGGGCTGGAAAATGTGATCTAGGGGTCAACCCTCAGAAAACTGAACTCGTTCTCTTCACCAGGAAATACAAAATTCTTCAACTAATAACTCCATCAATAAATGGAATCTCACTTGTACTTTCAAACGAAGCCAAATATCTAGGCATAATCCTAGACAAAAAGCTAAATTGGAAAGCCAATATACAGGAAAGAATCAGGAAATCCACCGTAGCTTTATTTTCCTGTAAAAAACGCATTGGTAATAAATGGGGTTTCTCCCCCCAAATCACCCACTGGATCTACACCGCGGTCATCAGACAAATACTCACATACGGAGTAGTGGTATGGTGGACCGCTCTTGATAAAAGGACTGCGATAATCTAAGCAAGGTCCAACGAACAGCCTGTCTGTGTATAAGCGGAGCACTGAGATCAACACCCTCAGCTGCCCTAAATACACTCCTTAACCTCACACCACTAGATATCTTCAGCAAACAAATGGCCGCCAGAGCAGCCATTCGTATGAGAGCTATCTCCCAATGGACCGTAAATAACATCGGTCATGCTACAATCCTGAATTTATTCAGATCAATCCCTTGCCACTCCGACTACACCATCCCCCAATTGGTTTTTGATAATAAGTTCCAAGTCTCAATCCCACCGAGAACGACCTGGAAAGACGAAGAATTTTTGAGAGACGATTCAATTCATTTCTATACAGATGGTTCAAAAACCGAAGAAGTGGTAGGCTGTGGGGTGTACTCAAACCGACTTAACGTAAGTCTCTCGTTCCGCCATCCAAGCCATTGTAGCGTGTTCCAAACGGAAATTCTGGTGATCAAAGAGGTCCTATCATGGCTAAAGGAAAACGTTATATCCTCAACAAATATCCGGGTTTTTTTAGATAGTCAAGCAGCCCTCAAATCACTCGGCGCTGTTTCTACGAACTCAGTAACCGCCCTTAATTGTCGCTTATCTCTTAAGGAGATGGCTGAACAGTTCAATATTCACCTTATTTGGGTGCCGGGGCACAGAGATATCGTGGGTAACTGCAAAGCCGATGAACTCGCCAGAGAAGGAACCGTTCTACCGATCTCAACCAGCAGGTTGAATATTGGTATACCAATCGCTACATGTAAACTTATGCTAAAGCAAGAGGCAATGGATAGAACAAATGACAGGTGGAACAATATCACCACGTGCGTGGCAACAAAACGTATATGGCCAGGACTTGATCCAAAACGCACAAGACATTTGTTATCCATTACCAGATTGCAAGTTAGCTCCGTAATCAATGTCATCACCGGACATTGTCTGATAGGAAGACACGCCATAAGACTTGGCGTTCCCTCTAATGACTACTGCAGAAGTTGTTTGGATGAGGAGGAGGACGAGACAGTACCACACCTCCTCTGCTCATGTCCTGTGCACTCTCTTTTAAAAGAAAGCGGCATCTGGGGAAATATTTTCTCAATGATCCAAGCGATCTGGCGAACACAGATCCCCTGCATCTCCTTCGCTTTATTAAAAGCTCCAAATGGTTTTGTTAAGTGAGGTACTCCCTCGCATAATTTCTATGGTATCACAATGGACCTAGTATTGGTCTAAGTGTGTCAGGCGTATTCTTGACAGCCATTGTAACCTAACCTATACTACAATGATCGGCTAAGCGGAAGAAAAGACTGAGATTCAGTTTTTCTGAGTAGATTTCTACACCTTATATACCTACTTTGAACAAAATTATCGAAATGCTTAGTAGACATGATGATTTCCGTTTGATTGTTATCAAGGGCATATGTAATCATTCAAAGAACTTGAAATAAAGTGGCATGTATAACCACATTAGCCCAGCAATGATTTCCTATCAACAAATCAGAAGTTTAAAGGCTCAATTTTGTCCATTCACTGACGTGGAGCCTAATCAAAGATTAAATCTTTCACAATTTTCCTAAGTTCCAAAAAATCACTACCAAATAGTTTTCCCTTTTTATTATCTTTGTCGGTGTGATAGCCATAAAGTAAATAAAATAAAAATAACCTTCGATGTGTAGATGCCAATAAGAAGTAAATCCAAGCAATTTCCGGAAGCGGTATGTCTGCTCACCACAACTTTCTTCTTTCGATTATCTCTTAAGTAGTCACGGCTATCTCGGATAGTAAAACAAATAGCTACTCTTTAATACTCGCAACAATGAATTGAAAGTTCAAAGTCGAAATAAAATAAACCATTCCATTCGGAGTTTATAAATAACTTTTCCGTGAAAGTGGAGAAGTAAATGGAATTGGGTTGAATCACTCGCTTAGACTTCTCGTTGTTCTAATGAGCACAACAATTGCAGTCCGGATATATTGTTCTTAAATTGGAATAGTCTAGCCTTGCTTCCCAATAGAAATGACACACATGCCTTGCTTTCCTGGTAAAAGTATTTAGACTCCGTCTAGCACGCGATTCTGTTTATTTGTTGATTTAAGTGGATATTTCTTAAAAACATTTCTTTTCTTTGATGGATGGCTCTCCTTCAATATTAATAGCTCAATGATCTCAGTGGTTTCTCCCTCAACAAAAAAAAGTGCACAAAAATATCTCTCAATTACAGTTATGATTTTTCACATGGCATCACGTCTCACATTGAATATTTCTTTAGAATTTCGGTCTTGTTTTCCATTAAAATCCTCAACATCACGTATCCAAACCATCTGGTTGTGAGTATTTTAAAACAATTTTATCAAAACATAAAAACACTTCAAACGTGGTACCATAATCAACCGAATCCCATCTTTCATTAATCAATTCTCCAATTCTCTTAATTTGTTCCCCACGCTTGTTTTCCAAATTTAAAAAGATATAAAAAAAGAAAACCGGGAAGTCAAATTAAATTGTAGACAATTTTTTTTTCTCTAAAACTAAGTCTCTAAAATTAGACAAACTCAACTCCACACATCACATAATTTTCGCTTATATCTGAAGGCGTGCATTTTTGTGAATATCATTATTTGGTGGGTGATGGAGGGTAAATCAAGACACTACTGGACCACTTCTACGGAAGTGGTTTCTTGAAATAGCCAAACGCAATAAAATCAAGCCTTCTATAATCAAAACGCTCATCGTAATTTGTTGCACTTAGATATCAAATGTATCCACAATCCACATACCTACTTATGGTTGGCCTGTGTGTATTTTAAACTCACAAGAAGTGTCACCTCACTTAGCACCCAAAGTGTAATGGATGTAACAAATTATCCGCGACTGATGCACCCATCCATGTAAGAGAAAAGATAAAGACACAAAATACCAGTAGATGCATATCGCAGTGCGTGCACTGCACAATCCCCCGGTACACGTGTTCGGTTTGCCACTAAGCACATGTTGATGTTCTGGCGCGAGGGGTTATCGCAGATCGTGTTCAACTTTGTGTCTTTTAACTTATTGATGACATGGTTGATGGTGCTTGATGCTTGATGCTGCAACCAACATCTTCAGGAATCTAGTTTCGAAACCTGAATTTAATATCGGGTTACAGCAAAGAAAAAAAATACGGAATCTCTTTTGTGGGTTATCTTCGAACCATGTTACCACTCTTTTCAATTGAGTCGATAAAAAAATCCAACGCGGAATGAATTTGATTTCATTAATTTACATTTTAATTTGATGTACAAAGAGAGCTGCACATCTAATGGCTTCGGAGAGAGAAAAAAAATTAGAAAAACTCCTGTTGGGCGGAACCGATTTGTGGTCTCTGTAAACAAAATTATTGCTTCTATTAGAGACCTCTACTCTACAAATTAATTCATTGAAATTTCTTATCGAACAAAGGCGATAACGAAGAAGGTTCAGAGCTTGGGCTTAGGACTTTAAAGTAGGGTTGCACTAATGTCTTTTCTATTGCCGATAAAATTTGAATAATTGAACGATTTCTGATGCTCCTATCATAAGCTTCTTGCTGCTCAGCTTATTTTAATTGCTGATGGATGGTTTTGATGGAAAATTTGAATGAGAATCGAAAATTAATTAATCAAGGTGATTGGAATGACAAAACATATGTATGTTTTTTTTTTTTTTTTTTGAAAAATTGAGTAGTTTAAAACGCCATCAATTTGGTGTGTCTATCGATTGATATTTACCGAAGCTATGATGACACGCCCAATTTTTCAACAGCGGATGTTGAAGTTCATGAGTTAGATAATTTAGGTCCCAAGTCATTATGTTCTCAGTACTCTTTGGAAACTGGAAGAATTCAGAAAATTGTATCAATACTCGGATAAAAAAATTGAAAGTGCATGAAAACGCTGATTTCTAAAGTAAACTGTTTCACTCTTTTTATGTTTCCAACCTCAGTATAACCACGAGTAGGAAAAATTGTACCATAGACGAGAGTATGCATCACTTCCTTACGAACAACAGAACAATATATCATTGCAATTTAAAACTAACCATCAAATTTATTAAACATAACAAAATAAACTTTATTGTTAAAGAAAAAAACTAAAAAGTTGTCTGAAGTCTCTAAATTCCATAGATCAATTTCTCAAAACACTCACTTATTAAAGTTTACTTCCACTAAGGATGGCTTTTTTCTCCTTCTATTTCTCTTCTTCCTTTTTGAGCGTAACTTGCATTGTGGTCTCGAATGGATTACAGATCTCCCTCTGTTTTACTTCACACTAGTGTCCAGCTCGTGGCGAGCACCATGCCGCCCATATCTAGTTACTCATTGGAAAGGGTACGACTTATATTATTTGGCACAGAAGTTGCTTTTTATCGGATACCTGCAATTTACTACCTGTTACACCTGCCATGCTTTTCAAAATAACTTCATAATTGACACAAATTTCAAACCAATTGATATTGAGTCCCGACCAATTTAATTTATGCAGACATTTGGCATCGTGCATAGGCAAATATTACACGTCTACAAAAATTTCATTCGATTGCAAACACATGCAAAAATCCTAGGAAGCAGAAAGGATAAATCATTTGTAAAACTTCAAAACATAAAATTTTATGATGCCACAGCAACAAATGATGAAAAAGGTATTGGATTAAGGCAGAAGCCAGATGAAAGATGACAGAACATAGATGACAGATGATAGCCGATAGATGATAGGTGACAGTTGACAGATGACAGATGACAGATGATAGATGGTAGATGACTGATGACAGATCTTAGGTCACAGATGACAAACGGCTGAAAAACGACAAATGACAGATGACAAATGAAAAGTGACAGATGACAGACTACAGATATCAGATAACAAAACCTTTTCCGGCTTCATTTTCATAACATAGAAAAAATATATGAAAATCCACAGGATTCCAGAAACAAGAAATTTCTTGCGTTGAGTTTTCACAAATTTACTTTGGAAAAGCTTTTTTCCCAACTGACATCAGTTGATTTAACTTTTTATGTTTTATATTAGCATTTGATACCGCTACATTAATGAAGCACTTATCCTACCTTGTCGTTTAGACAATTGATGTTGTTCATGTTTGTTCCAAACACCCTTTGTTTTATATGAGAGCTTCATATAAAACAAAGTCAAGATTTTGAATCTGTAAAGGTTGAAAATCAGGAAATCATCACCAAAACTAGCAAATGGTAAAAAAGCATTTATTGGTTCTCCAAAACAGTCTGGTTCTTAGCTAACGGAAAAATTTGGGCTCTTGTTAACTAAGGAGATACGAACTTCTTAAGGAAATTCTGACTTTTCAATGAAAAAAAAAATGGATTAGTTTTATTTTCTTATATGATTATTGCAGGTAAATGAAAGGGGGTTTATATATGTGAAAGCCTAAAGAACTTCGCTCCATCCTGCGACATGACACCTTGTTGCGGTATATTTTACCACAACAAGTTAGACCTTTATTTTTCTTTTTCTTCCCATTTTCACTCCTCTTTTTGTTGTGGCTTCAAAGTGCTGGAAGAGTACAAAGCAGCCCTAGTCCATCAGCTAGTGGTGTACTTCAAATCATTTTAGAAAGGTAACCCAAATAGGTACCCCTTCATTGAGCCAGTGGACGGCTGGAGACTCAAGCAGCAGCACAGGAAGGTTCTGGAGAAATTCCATCAACAGCAGCAGCAGCAGCAGGTTACTAACAACCTAGTAGTTGTCCAATAAGGTAGAGATATGGCTACCCACCTTTATTACACTAATATATATCATTGATCATCATAATTTGGCATTTGAAACCTTTTCAATATAAACGGCCAAGAGCCCAACGTAATGGCTGAGTGCCCATCGTAAAGGCCAAGTGCCCAACCTAAAGTGCTTTACCTTAGCAAGGAAATGACTCTTTATAGAATTATCCCCATTCCCCCAAATCTGCGCGAAGGTTCACCGAAGTAATTTAGTAGTTTTCGCGAAAAATGACGAATCCTCTTAAACTGAATCCTAGTTTAAATAGTTTTCTTGCACAGTGTAACTTGGGTCGCGTCGGTTGGGCCGAGGGAATTTGTTAAAAGTAATAGTTTTTCAATTTTCTATTCTGAAAAGGATTGAAATGGAACAGGTCTGGATTCGTTCATTCAGGCAAGTTGTTGCGAATCTCTAACGACCTAGAGATTCAGCAACGAAATTGTTTAGAAGAGAGCAATGGATGCGTTTCGCCTACGGCGCAGACCCCAGCGAATTTGCTGAAAGTACAGCAGATACCCCGTGACGAACCTCCACGACTCTGATTGGTCGAAGTGAGTGGAATTTGCTGAATGCGCCGATGAACGAAGAGACCGCCAAGAAGATGGCACTTCTCGGTTGACCTCTGAAAAGGACATAGTGCCAGAAAGTTTGAAGAAAATTGAAAAAGTTTCGGAAAGTTTTCAAATCGAGTGATTTCATTAGTTGCAAGTAGTGCAAATTGAAATTGTGTTTGTGTTGGCAGAAAGGCCAAAATCACTACAATTGTTTATTGTGTGCAGGAAAGCTCCACGCAGGCAGGAATTCAGGAGAGTTAGTGCCAGGACGGGCAAGATAACTCATAGGCAGGATTCGTCAGGAAAGAGTTAAGTATTTTCTTATTAAAGTGGAAAAGAACATTGTTTATGTCATTAATTTCTTTTGATATCAATTCTTCGATTTTCTTTAATTAAAACTACCTACGGACTACCCCTTGCTGAGCTGCTGGCATTGGCAGCATATTATCTTGCTACCTGTTGCACTCTTTTCCATTAAAATCCACCCAGCTGTCATTTGACAGTTCATCCTAAATTAAATTCTTTCAACATCACCGCGTCACATCGGTGTGCATATTTTGTTTAAAATGTTAAAACATCATTAACTAATCATACGTACCTACGATTGATTAAAATATATGAATAGTATAATCCAAGTTGTGCATTCGGTTGTAATTTGTTTTGCCGGGAAAAAAGTGCAACAACATCATGCCTTTTTTTTAATTTTTTCCTGGCTGTGTTTTTTTCAAACAGTAAATAATACAGTAAAAATTCAATTATCGAAAAATAACAAACCTTTTCATTCTCCGAGAGTTATAACCTTGCCATGAAGCGTTTAAGCTCATCTTCACTAAGGTATGGTTGAGAGAAATGTGCTAACCATAGGGGCTCCCTGAGTTCTGTTATGGCCCCCTATTTATTAATTTTATTACGTATTTTTATCAATGCTCTGTAAAATTGTGAATGTCCAGTAACTTAATGCTTCGTTGTTTGTGAGTCAATTTCCCACGTTATCCCTACGGGCAAGGACAAGCACTGAATGGCAAAGCAGCGAAATTAGAACAAAATTTATAGCAAAGCGGTAGAGCGAAATTTTTTTCTATTTTCACCGTTTTTAAGCTCAGTACGTGGCTGTGCCCTAAGACGGGAGAGATAGCTCAGACCCCTTCTAAAATTTGTTTTCTTTCCTGGATGCGCAGGGGCCTAGCAGATTTCTCACAACCATGTTTTGTGATGGAATGGAGGGGACCTACAATTTTCTGTCGATTTTGAACGGCTAATCGAGAGAGCGCAGCACCATGAAGGTAATGAATTCACTTTCGGAGGACTTGCCAATTCCTCGCGAAAGTTGATAACCGTGGAAAACAATTATGGATTCTGTTGGGATTCGAGCCACGAACCTCCCGCGCAACAGGCAAACATGCGAACCATCACGCCATGGGTACCATAACCAACCTACTGGTGTGTGTTTTTAGTACATACTGAGCGATCTGTCCCGTATCTATGAACTGTTTTTAGAACTCGCTGTTAACAAAAAAATATTTGTTCTTCTTTCCCCAAATTACCCCAGAGGCTTCTCTTTCAACTTTTAAAATAAGGTTACTAAGATCTTCACAGACACAAACGATTAGTAATAAAAATAATAATCCATCGATTTGAATCTTTTGTTTGTTAAGTTCATTCAAAGTATTGCTTCGATTCTTGTGACAACCTTATAATTGTTGCGTGTTATTTTATCAATTCGAAAAATTTCCATAAAACTCAGCAAGTCAACAACCTTTCGAATCCAAAAATTTTAATACGTGAAAATAATACCTTTTTGCCTGAAACCAAGTTCCATAATCCATTCAATGACAGAGACAAAATTAAAATGATATTTATGCCAAAATTCATATAAATCTGTAAACAGAATGATCTGAATCCACAGCTGTTTTTCTTACATGGCTCCAGATGAGTTCAACGTTCAAAGACAATAATTAGCTATGCCTCGTTCGAAGAGGAAAAAAAAAAAAACATTTCCATACAAATCTGTTGTTTATGTAAGTGTTTGAATTCCTTAATTAAGATTGCGTTACATTAGCTTAATTAAGACTGATATGTTTTAATTGATTTTCGAGGGTCAAAACATTTAAGAAAGCCGCCTTCCTGACTCAAGGAACCTTAAATTCCAAAAATTATAATTAAATAAGGAAAGATTCAAAACTATTCCACTTCTTCTTGTTTGATGTTAAGGGCCATATCGATAAACTTGTTTGACAGTCAGCTCAACATAAAATATGAACCAAACTGAAAAGACGTTGACAGATTTTATAGCTGTGATGGATGTAATGTTCGACTTTTTGTATGTCTTTTTCTTCTTCTAATTTGATGACAACGACATCATTGAAGTGAGTTTTGATGATGAGAGAACTCAAATATTTTGGGATATAAACAAACTGAGCAAAAAACAAAAAAATGTGTCAAACAGAAATCCAAACATTGACAAGAGAACCACCAATACTAAACTACGAAGTGATGGCATTTCAAAAGGGTTTGTTTGTTCTTAAAAGATTATTTTAATGATGTTATCATCGAATCGTAAAATAAACTGACAGTTTGTTTCAAACTGACGAGTTTATTGGATTTTTATCAGACCCCAAAGCAGCCTCTACACTCTACAGATGTGCTGTAACAACATTCCTCTATCATTTTGAATTTGCATATTTTGTGTAGGCAGAGGGAGCGCCATTTCAAACGTTGTATAGCATTTCATTCATATTTTGAAGATTAAACAAATACTTCGCTGCTTTGCTATGATTGATTAAATTAATTTCTTTTTTTTTTAGATGTGGTAGCCACGCGTTTACAAATCAAAAATTACTTTGAAAGTAGAAGCGATTTTTTTTATCAATGGGAATGGCGAGGTTCGCATTCTGATTCATAATTTTGGTATTTTACCTACGAGGTTTTGCGGTCTTCGGAGTTTCTTAATTCAAAAGTATAATTTCTTTCGACGGTATGCGCAAGATGGTACCTACTTTTCTGAAAATTTTGGCTGCATTTGGATTCATTTGAATTCAATTAAAAAAGTTTTGTTGGAGTAGCTATTCTGTTCAAGAAGCGTTCATGTAGGCACATCAAGTTGTAAATGTGAAGACGTTTTCTGGGTCAGGTAAAAAACAAATGAATATATTTCACCATGACAAACACTAATGATTAGTTGTAGCCACTGAAACTAATTATTTCGTATGAAGCTTTGGCGACAGTGCGTTGTTCTATTTTATTTATTGCGTTTAGTCACATTTTTTCTATTTCTTATTTTATTGTTGTTGTTGTGTAAGCTTTAACAATAGACGATAATAAATCATCAACGCTGCTGACCCAAAGAGCTGATTAATTTTTCACATGAGTAACCAAATTGAATCCAGTGAGCATTCGAGCAAAATAAAATAAATTAATAAAAGTACTCGTACTGAAGATTGTATATTATAAGAAAACAATGAAGTGACCTAATTATGAAGTCATTGCATCATCATCTGTCAAGATTGCTAACCAGCAGACACTTCAATGTCAATGTTTTTAATCCCCAATCAAAGCAATTGGTCAATAATGTTGAGAAGAAAAGAGGAATATTGATGTGTGTGAGATAAGACTCCAAAGAAATTTGTCATAGTCATTTTTAACTATGTGAGGCTGATAAAATGAACTAGGTTTTGCAGAGAGGGTAAATGTGTCTACAAAAATAGTTTGTCATACACATGTGAACGCATAATCGTACTTGCAATAAAAATATTGCTTCTTGCAAGTTTAAGGGTTGAGTGTTTAAAAGTTTATACACTACTTTATTTAAATTCTAATTTGATGAATTTTGTGGAGGAGATAGTCCATCTATTCT
Source organism: Melanostoma scalare (assembly GCA_949752695.1). NCBI lineage: Eukaryota > Metazoa > Arthropoda > Insecta > Diptera > Syrphidae > Melanostoma > Melanostoma scalare. The sequence continues at coordinate 154,306,353 of OX456984.1, read as the reverse complement.
CTATCTATTAAGTAACGGAATGGTTTGCTCTACAAAATTTAACTATAAGTCTTTTGTATCTAGAACTTGCTGCTCAGTTACAAATTTTGAAGCAATGTATGCATTAAATGTCTTCACCAAGGCAGTCTTAAGGGTAGCAGGATAGATGGAAGCCTTTACGTCAGAAATATCATCTTGGGCAAATAAAGCACGGTCGACTCATTTGGCAATTGGCATCATGATCAAAGGAGATATCCAGAGAACCCTGTCAAAAAGACAATATCATACATCATTCAGACACGATACAGACAAACGCAGCGAAACCTGCATTTGGTTGGTATCCGACATAGAACAATCTAAACCGTGATCCCTTCAAAGATCAGAATGATCGGAAGGCCGGTAAAAGGAAGAAAAAAGTGCAGTTCAAAGGGCGGAGAAACATGGCAAAAAAAATAAGACGAAAGGACCTTGTAAATAAGAAGGTAGAGTTCTGGAAAAAGAAATCAGGTGGCTTTCTTTTTCGGTGTTTTTTTAAAAGAGTCCTAAATCGTCGATGCTATGTCTGTACCTAAGTGATGCATACAGGAAATTTACATAAATTTTGAAATTGATTCGACTCCAAAATCTGCAGCTGGGCGACAAAGATCATTTGGCTGATACACCACAAGACTAACTACACAAATACTACATAGAACAGACGACAGCACGCAGTAGTACAGGACGGTCCCCCATCCTGTCACTAACAGCGCTCATTCCGATATAACTACGGTGTTCTAATGGCAACCGTCTCTTTTCGGTTGACAATGCCGTTGTCTAGCTTATGAAGCTCTATTTCTCGGTTGTCTTTGATAACAATTTCACCCTGAAATAGCTATTTTTGTTTAAAAGTCGATGTTTTCAAAGTGTCTTTATGCACCCATAGTGTTTCTTTAGAAGAAAGGGCTTCAGATTGGTCAATCTAAGAAGAGTTTATTGCGGTCGTAGGATTTGAAAGTCTAATAGCGTTGCCAGAATACATGTAAATTTTAAGGAAAGTTTCTTCTTAATTCAAATAAAAGTTTGTAGAAGATTGCGAAGATTAGTAAGTAACTTCCCTCAAGTTAAAAAGAAGATTCATTTAAAAATCTAAAAAAGTCCTAGCTGCCAAGGCTTTTCTATCAGAAATGAATGAGATATCTCGTTTTACAAGAACCAAAATGAGCTAAAACATGAGGTTTTTTAACTCAAATGACTAAGCTAATAGAGAAGCTAATTTTATATTGACAAATAGGAAACGCAATTTCCTATCTTTTTCATCCAGAAATGACTTAGATAGATTCGTTTTGAACGAACCGACACGACTAACACGCTGTGTTTCATTAGTTCAAACTGAAACAATATGACTATCAATGTATTACATTTGATGTCTTCAATATGCACTTTAGGGATAGATAAAGAAGTTTTTGAGCATTTAAAGACTACCCTACTTTAGATAACCAAAATTTGTTCAAACACGCCAGAAATATCTGTAACGCTCATAAACGAAAGGTAAAGTTTTTGCATGTAAGGCAAAAAATACTGTTCTGTCCAAAATGAAGCTAACATTTTTGGTCTTCTGTTAAGAACGTTAAGAACTCGACCACGGCATCGGTCCCAACGCTCGTCTTCAATGACTCTCCATTATGTTAGCTCCATCGACAAAGCTCATTTTCTAGCAGCTCAATGGAAACGTTGATAAACCGCCAACTTATGAAATATCTTACAAGAACGAAAGCTTCTCAATGACCGACAGTACGCCTGTCGTAGCATATGGTAAATGGGTAATTTGATGGCTTATCTCACCGAAAAGTGAAACCAATCCTTACGTTTCTTTGGAGAAAGTAAGATAATTGTACTTGATACTTCTAAAGCATTTGATAGAGTTTGGCATCATGCTCTTTTATCGAAAATGCCTGCTTTTGGTAGATATCAATGACTCTCTTCTTCGTTGGATTAGAAACTACTTTTCCGACCGTTCAATACAAGTTGTACTATATGGTTTCAAGTCTGATACCCACTTAATAAATGCTGGTGTGCCCCAGGGCTCCGTTTTATCTCCGGCACTCTTCCTCATTCTCACATAAATGATCTATTGTCTGAAACTTCTAATTCTTTCAACTGTTTTTCTGACGACTCGACCCTCATCTTTTCATATTCGTTTCCAAATTCACGTCCCTGCTCTTCAGATGTGGAACTGGAACAGTTGCGTATGACAAGCTCATTTAATTCTGACCTTGACAGCATTGTTACATGGGGTCATAAAAACCGAGTAGAGTTCAATGATTCGAAAACTCGAAAGGTGCTTTCCTTAAATTCCATTTTTGTCAGCTTTTCTCTCATTAATTTCTAAGCAAAAAAGGATGTTTAGAGCAAAGCATAAATGCAATTTTGGCATCTTTTTCAAGGTCCAAACCAAGACTGAGAAGAATGCAAGAAGCTAAGATCTCCAAAAAGGTAAAGATGCTGGGCCAATCAAGATGAGGTAAGACTTCGTGCTTAGATGATACCTAAATAAGCAACGAAGGGAAAGTAACCTTTCATTAATGTACAAAGAAAAGAGAGAGAAGTAGCGATATTTATCGTTCGATCAAGTAAATGTCTTCCACTTTGAAGACAGTTAAACGGGTTGGTGCTCCCGGAGAAATGGCAAGCATGTCGGCCTGTTACGCGGGAGGTTCTTCGTCTCAATCGCAACAGAAAACAAAAATAATCTTTCCACGAGTATCGCTTTTCGTGAGAAATTGGCAAGTCCTCCGATATTTATTGCCATGAAAAAAATCTTTCTCTTTCTCTTCTTATTTGTCTTCTCTTCTCTCTTGTGTATGGTTGTATTAGAAATGCATTGGGCCCAAAGACTCTCTGCTTTGCTGCGCCACCCAATGTATTTATACGGGTATTGGGTAGTCAACTGAGATTGACAATAAATATATCTATTAACTTTTGCTGTTGGGGTGAGTCAACAACTGATGTATGTACCTAATGCAAAGTATAAAGATTCCAATAGAAAGAACATCGTCATCCTTCAGATGATTTGCATACTTTACTTGCCTTGAAAGGCTATTTAAGAAGTTGTCAACTGCGAGAATACGGGTGGCTTTTAGAGAAATTTTTCATAAACCTACAGTACTTATTGGTCATATTATGTTATGCAGCAAGACCTAAAGCGAGTCATTTGAGGACGAAAAAACCATTGTGTGACTCGTTTGTTCGTTTAAAGTGAAAAATCACACGCCATTCTTTACTATTTAACAGCAAGTAGGGTAATTACAAAACTAAATTATTTTTTAAACTTACATTTCAATGACAAAACAGATGAAAATCAAATGAATTCTGGGAACACCGTGAGATTTTCAACTCAAACGACTACAATTACTTAATTTGGGACTGACTTATAGGATTCCTTATTTCTTATCAGAAATGACTGATATGAAATTGAAAACCAACCAACAGGAGTAACATGATTTTTCGGCACCAGATTACTCAAAAATGCCATAGTTCAAAAATGGACATGAACTACAGCATACACCATCCTAGATAATCCCTCAAACAACTCTGTGTAAGGCCGTGTTGAGTGCATAAGGACACAACCGTCATACTGAGTTTCTTTCCGTTTCCTTTATGAATTTCGGATAATTACCTCAAAATTATATGCGCAATTGAACGAACCATTACCCTAATTTGGTAACAATTCCCATAATCACCTTTTTTTCTCTAATGAAATCATAGTAGATACCATCTTTTATCTTGGCTTCAAGTTACGCGAAACCACTTGTTACACAAAAAATATTCATCATGTTTCATAGGTTTATGTGTTTAGTAGTCGTGTTGTTTGTTCTTCGTTCTCGTAGACACTCTTTATCCTAACAGGTATCCAATGTATTACCAAATTTATTGCTTTTGGAAAGCCTTAAGAACATTGTTTGGTGAAAGATAAATCTTTTTCTTCTTAACTACCACGGTCTGACCAAAAACTGATTCCGAATCAATTCAATCTCATTTCTGTCGATGAAATGTATTCACCTTTAATGCTCATGAGAGGATAGCCTGATGCCTGATTTGGATATCATTCATCGAATCAACTAGCCATAAAAACTTTTATTGCTCATTTTTCTTGCACATAAAAGCGTCGAAAGTCGTAAAAAAATCATTCCAGATATTTGATTATCAAAATAATTTATGACGAAGTGACTACCATCAGCAAACATTGAGACAATGTTTTGCAATTAAAGACACGAACTTCTTTTGATGTTTTGTGTAGTAAAATTTATTTCAAAATAACTATAATATCTAAACAAATTGCTTTCATAAGACAAAAATAGCGGAAGTCTTACTTATTAACCATGTGTACATAAATCAAGATTATACTCTTAATGTTCAGTTAAGATTAAAAAATTATGATTCTTTCGAATTTTTTTGTAGTTTCTCGCTGAGAGTCTTTAAGAGTTTAAGATTGTGTGTATTGACACTAACGTAAACAGGTAAAAAAAAACTTTAACCATTGTACGGAAATGCCTCAGGGGTAAGGCTTTTCTCCTCTACTAGTTTCATTTGTAAACGGGGAAGTTTTTAAATTTTAAAATCAAAACAATGACCATTTAATTCACCATATAGAGAAGTCAACGTTCGCTGCAATAAATATACTGAGACCTCAGGAAATTGTCAACAAAAATTGCATTCACTTTGTTCTCTCTCACTCTCTTTCTCTACTTCTTCTTCTTCTTCTCTTATACAAACAAATCTCAAAACTATAAAACTTTGACCAGGGCCCTATTGCACCAATCACTTTTCACTTTGCACTTTGCAGCTTTTCAAAATAATAATTTCCTGCAAAGTAAAAGTGCAAAGAGTTTCACCAAAAATGAAAAGCCCATGACTTTGCACTTTGCAGTTTCTGATGTTTTTTTTGCAAAGTGAAAAGTGTGGGCGTTTCACCAACTAAAAATGTATTTTCAGTCGCATTTTGAAAAGTTGCAAAGTGAAACAATTTAAATGGTCTCAACTTCTTTTTGTTGTAATGACAAAACTAAAAACGTTGAGGCCTTGTTTTTTTTACTAAAACAACGAAATCCTTTTAAATCGCTTTCAATTTTGTTGCGCCTTACTTTACCATTTGTTTATTTTCTCTAAATTTTTATTTGGTATGTTGCTGTAGGTACACAACATTTGTGTAAAAAAAAAAATGATCGAATTTCTAATATCTATACCATTTCCCATCCCATCCTACGCAGTGTACACAAAGTTGTAAGGGACTTAGACACATACAGTCGTATTTATAAAATTTGCTTAGAACATCCTTAGACTACTGTCCAACTAGACGGTGTCTAAAGGGTTGGACAACCCTTAGCAAATTTCGTATTTATAAATGCATTCCAACAGTTGTCTAAACAACCCCTCAAACTGTCAGCTTCGAATGAAAAACAAACTGGTGGCGTTCATGATGTATCCGTGCAGTACCATTTTTTGTGTTTTGATATAGGAGTGCAACAACTAAATCGTTCTGAAAGAGTGTGGCGTAGCACTTGAACCAGACCAAAAAAGCAGCTGATTTGACTTTGAGTTACAGCTTTTCCAAGTCTCATACAACGATGAAATTTGTGCAATTTATAAATTAAATTGTTGAAAGTAGTATTTTTGCACCTCAAACTACCTATTTTTTTCGATCTTAGAGCTCTCAACAGTGTTTTACAACATGTTCAACAAAATTGTTTTTTGCTGTAGCAAATGCCACTTTAGCCATAGTTTAGACAACCAATTTCGGTGTCTAAAGTTAGACGTTCCTTAGACAGCGCTGAAAGTGTTTATAAATACGATTTGGAGTTGGACACTGATCTAAGAGCTGTCCAAAGTTAGACATACTTTGGAATGGGATTATAAATACGACTGATATTCTTTCGACTGCTATATTGCAACTTATGTCCTACTTTGGATAAAACAAATTCTACATTTGTTTTTGTCAAGTGAAAACTTTCCACTGTTTGAAAATTATTTGGAATTTCAAAATTTACTCTCAGTTTTACATCTCTTACGTAACTATAATTATATTCATCGTTTTCAAAAAGTCGTTCAAAGCGATTCATTGTAATTTATTATTTATTATACCCGAACTTAACACTTTAAATAGAGAACCGCAAATAAAATTTTCTCTTTGCAAATTATTGAAAAGCTTTGCAGAATATGAAATGCAAAGTGCAAAGTCTTTTTGTTTGGTGAAACGAAATCAACAAAATTTGCGAAGTAAAAGTGAAAAGTTGCAAAGTGCAAAGTGAAAAGTGGTTGGTGCAATAGAGCCCAGGATACAAATAATGATAAGCCTTACTGGGGTGATATGAACTTCTTTACGAGCAGGACTGGGAACTATATACTTCGCTTTAAACTCTTTGATCATTTTATTTTAGCAGTAAATAGCCCCAAATGTCTAAGCCAAACTGAAAGTTAAGAAAACCCTAAATTTGGTCATACGCAAATTATTCGTGCAACAAAATTTGCAAAGACTACACAACGCCACGTTTAGGCTTTCACATACCATTCGACACTAATTTTTGAAAAATGCCAAGGACATCTCTGCAACTGAAATTAAATCAAAACGTGCAAGTAGATGTCGCTAAGAGCTATTGCTTTTTGTTTCTCAGTACAAAATTAGACTTCTGGAACCCTGGCCACAGTTTTATGCCACGAAACCAAAAAACTAATGGATAAAAAAGACTCGAATGCTGACTAAATTACAGACAGACTGATAAAAAAACAAACAATTCCCACCTTGTAACAAAAATACAAGAAATCGAAGAAATGTGCTGAAAAAGGGAAAAAATGATAGATAGAGCTCGTTTAAATGTTGTGTCATTACCTGCAATCTAAGACTCACAAGCGATATGAAAAACATTTTGTATCGGCAGAAGCATAGGACTCATTTCGGTCTTTTAATAACTTCTGACAGTTAAGCTAAAGAGTTGTTAACCCTTAACTAAAGTCGTGATTATTTCCTACGGTTGTATAGTCGTGGGTCCACTGGACCCAAGCCACTTAAAATGTTAATGAAAAAAAAAGTATAATATATTTTATATATTTTTTTTATTAAACTTAATACTTAAACAATAACAAACAAGTTTTTAAGAAACCAAACACAGGAACTATCATTTGTACTTCAAATTTGCACTTTCGTCAAGCAGTCTCAATTTATATAGTTTAAAAGTAGTGTGTTTAAAAAAAATTAAAATTAAATACTAAAACTGTAACTCTTCAAAGCTGTAAATTCAAAAACTTAAAATCAGTTTCTGAAAAAATTTTGACAATGGTCAAAGCAAGACAAGCTACAAACATGAAAAACATACTTTTTCGAACAGGTCATACAAATGGGCAGCTTGCAGCTTGCACTTAGCAAGCAAATGTACCGTCTTCGATTTTTTATTTTCATAAACAGCTGTTGTTCCAAAATGTTTTCAGGATATGCAGAAAAACTTCTTTGATTTGCCATTATAATCAGCTGAAACATTACAATAAACTAAAATAATAGATAAAATAAATAACCAAAAAAAAGTAACGTAAACAAAGTTGTGAGTCCAGCGGGCCCTTGTACAATTTTAACGCCAATACACACCTAAGCAGAAGCGAGCTAAATCGTCCTTCTCACTACACATACATTGGTCTACTATGGGAACTAGGAAGGTACTGAGAAGTTGAGAGAGCTGAGGTGACTGTGTCGTTTTCTATACACATTTATAGATTGTGTGGGTCACGTGGACCCACGACTTTAGTTAAGGGTTAAACAGCCTTGAATTGTCAAAATTTGAGAACACATCACTTGACTTTACCTTACACGATACTCATTATCAATTTCAATAATGAAGTTCGGGGACACTGAATTTTTTTCCTATTTTTATTATAAGGCTCAGTGCTACCACTTCAATGCCTTGAACATGAACATACAGAAGAATGTAAATCATTATAGTGTAAAACCTTAAGGGAAATCAGCATTATTTTCTCCTACTCTTTTTTCAAAAAAAACTTATCCTCCGTCCATGGTAATATTTTGGGAAAAAGTGCACAGTGACTTGTTTGTCATTGCTGTTTGCTGAAATTGCAAGGAAAAATCAATGTCAAGCATCACAAAATAAAACATGTTCCTATTCATAAATCTTAAGTTTTCTTCTCAGCTTGCCTTGAAAAGTCAGTCTTTTCAGTAGCAAATACCTCAAACTTGCAGTGACAGACAACTGAACAGAAAAAGTTAGCGCATGTAGGTACCTATGTATACATGATGGCATCATCCACTTACTCGGATTTTTGAAAGAAGGTTTAAAAAAGTACATGTGAGTATACAACCCACATATATTATTCAAATCGTCTACAAGCCATCCCACAGCTGTTGTGATTAATTTTCCGTCAGAGCATAGGACGCGCAAAACTTCAATACACCATCAGGACAGGAATCCCTGCAGTCAGCCAATTTTGTCCTCCTTCGTGTATACAAAAAGTAATAACTTGCAACCGTCACAACACCTCAAGAATATTGCATGAAATCAGAGTATTACAAGCTATACTTCGAGACAAAAACGACATATTCAAAATGATCACATCACTTCCATGAGCAAAGCACCATATTCATGCCATTCCCATTGACTGACTGCTTCGGTGTGTTTTGTCGGGTGGAAGAAACCAATTTCAGTTTGAATTACAATCCCAAATCCCAATAAAGGGTGGCGTCTGAATGTGCATATTACCTGTTCTCTCTCTCCACCCACCCATTGTAAGTGTCACTGTATATCAGCTGCATAAATATCGGAAATCTGTAAAAGAAACAAACGTGACGTAGGTACAATACCTACAATTCCCATAGTCGTACACCAGTTGTAACAAACAAAATGCAACATCACCTAAGTATATGCCTGCAACAACAACAGCAAGCAAAATAAAAAGGAATTAATTCCAAAAGGGAAAATTGAAAAATGAAACCAAAAAAGTGATGCCCTAGTCGTATGGTTCGATTTCCATTGCAATGCACTTGTGGTTTTGAGTGGGGCTGTGATTTATAAATACAACAGAAGGAATTGTTTGTTGGTGCTTTCTGTGAGGTCAGTTGTAAGATTTTATTTAACACCACTCGTATCAGCAAGGGGTACTCCAACTGGGTTGTGACTTGTGACGCAATTTGCAGTGCAGTCGTGCAGATTTTTGAGTTTTTTTTTTTTTCTGAGCTCAAAGACTGTAGACAATTTTTGTTTGTTCAAAAAAAGATAAACAGACACAAGGCTTTTGAAGAAACGGCACAAATGAAATTCAACAATGTTTTTCTTTTTGTCTTGTTTTGTTAAATCTGGTGAATTGCCAGTGTTGGTAACGAGAATGTGCTTAACAATGGCTATTCATTCGAAGCTTTCATGGTAACGCAACAGGCTAATTTTCTTAATCCTCTCACCATGTTGTAACAAGGATTGCAAAATGTTGTGATTGTGTCTGGTGAGGATTAAAATTCCTTTTGAATTCGAGAAGAAAAGAGCTTCATTAGCTTAAAGGAAATATGTAACTAGATATTGCCTTGTGTATACCTACTAAGGTTGGTTTCCTGAGTGCTCCAACTTAATCTGTGTGAAAATTCGAAGTGAGGTGGAACACATCAAAGGACTGCCGTGCATGATTTTGTTTTTTTTCAAAGCCCAAAGTGTCTCTAGTGCACTTTTCACATCGTCCCCAAGAGATATTGAGGCCCTGAGAGCAGAAGTGGCGTTACTAATAATCTTTCACTTTTAGGTTTATTGCACTCCCATGAGGAAAAGTGAATGCTAAAAAAGTAAACCGTTATTTCTTATTTTATACATGAGAAGAAAAATGAGAAAACATTTTTTCTGCAAGGAACTTTTTCTAAGACAGAAATGGCGTAACCCACTTTCATAATATTCAAGGAAATATATGAAAGTGGTGCTACTCTCAAAAATCCTTTAATTAATGCTTTTGTGCTAATTCAATGCTAAGATATGAGACATGTCGCAGTTTTTGACGTTCATAAAGTTTTTTTTTGTCTTTTTAAGAAAACAAATGGAATGCTTTTGTTTTTCCTTGAGACCTTTGATCTGATAGATCTCAATTCTATGAATTTGTGGCTACGCTACTTCTGCTCTCAAATGAATCCTTACTGCAACTTTTATGTAGGTTAAGCCAATGAGACACTATCGACACGTTTAAAAAACATTTTGGTAGAATGATGAAGCTAAGACAGTGAGAAGTGGGAAAAAAAGAAGCTTGCATTTGCACATTCAAATTGCCCTCAATGATTAACATATGGGATTGCTTGCCACAAATTAGAACACCAAAATTTGCGAGAAGAAAGCGATGAAGAAGTGCGCCTAACTTCAAGTAATGAGAGCGCAGGTTATGTATCGGGAACTAGAAGTGATTTTTGACCCAGCTCCTGACGCAAACTAAGCTATTCAAGAAATACGCCTAAGAAAATTGAATAAAGGAGCAACGATCTTCAAAAAAGCCGCTCAAAAATGGAAAAATGCTCAGAGGGAATTCGTTCGCCGAACAGTGGCGTAGCGTGAGTGTCTGCCGCCCGGGGCGGAAGACAATTTTGCCGCCCTTTTATTTAGGTATTTTAATTTAATGTATACTATACATTACATACATTAATTATAGAGAACTTTTCGGTGAGAGCAGTCATCATTATTTTGCATTACAGTAGTTCCCGTTTATTTACCTCCCCGCTTTGATGCACAACCCGTTTATGTAAGAAATCTTCTTCTACGCTTGTTATTTTGTTTGATATTGCTCACAAATTAACCCTGTTAAATACCTATTGGATATTTACCCAACCCGCTTAACGCCCTCTACTTATCAACACGTTTATCTAATAAGTACGCATTTTTTTCAGATAACTACATTACTTACACAAAATAAAAGTAAAATTTTCCTTGTTTTGTTTCAAAATCAGCACATTAGCACAAATGACTTCATAGCAATTGAAATGTCATCAATGTCCAACAAAAACACAAACAATACTACATACTTCCTCGGTTACGAACGCTTTTAAGGTATTAAAGCGGGTCCTTTTATCAGGCACGTAACCGGGTTTCAATAACTAACTTTCCCGGTTAATTGCACATAAAAGATAGCAAAACCTAAGAAATACTTTTCGCAGGAGCGCTGTATACAGAAAAGATTTTAAATAAAAAAGTTTATCTAAGTCTTACAATCACGTTTATTAATTCAAAGTTCTTTTACTTTAACCACTAATTGATATAACTTAAAACTTAGGTAAATCGGATCGACAAGATTAAATAAAATCATTTTTTGATTAGAACAAGAAGTATACTAAAATGTTATAGGTATTCTTATTTTTACTGAAAAATAATATGAGTATTTGTTAGAATTGAATTAAAATTTATTAAATTAAAAATTTACACGTCTACTTTTTTAAGAGCAAAGTCTTTTATTGCCCGGTCAATGTCTATCGCATCACACACCGCTTGCTCAATAGACAAAATAGCCAAGTTAGTTAGTCTTAGACAACTCATTGTCGATTTTAAATAATTTTTAATCAATTTCAATTTTGAAAAACTTCTCTCACAGCTGGCATTGCTTATGGCAACTGTGAAAAATATTCGGAACATTATTAAAATATTGGGCAGAGTATCTTCCAGCTTGGATTTAACAATAAATTTAAATAACTCAAGTGAGTCTGCATTAATCAATTTATTTTCGTTACCTGTAGCAGCAACGAAAGTCCGCAGTCAAAGTCTTTCCAGCAGTAATCTTCAAATATAATAAAAAAAAATTCGACCTGAACCTTAAAAATCGATTTCCCAACATTTTGAAAATTGGACATTGAACAAGATAGAACTCAGCCGACGAAAAGAATATTGAAAAGTGGAATTTCGAAAATGAAAACAAAATTTTTCACAAAAAGTTTTGAAACACTTTCAAAATTCAAAAAGTCAGCCAGACGTGGCCTTAAGGTGGAATTTCATAAGAATCAGTGGTGGAAGCTGTATTCAAAGTGGTAGTAGTGAGATTTTGTGTAAAGTAAATGGTGGAAGCTGTACTTATAGTAGAAGGGGTAAATTTCGGTAGATATATTCGTAAATCTGCTTGAAAGCAGGTTTCAATGTGTGTGTAAAGTTGGGCATCTAATTAATTTCTCATCTGTGAAATGATATAATAATTCGACTTAAGCAGGAAACAAATAGCGAGATACATGCAGGTAATGTAGTTCTGTAGCCAAACGCTAATAATGTTGAGGCAACAATTATGTGTCGAATTCGTCACAAAATAAGTAATTGAAAACTCCGTGCCGTGCTCTTTTCAATCGGTCTGAATTTGTAGTTGCTATAAAAATATAAAATAGTTCAAGTATTTACAAAATATTTTTATTACTTATTGTTAAATTTTGCCGCCCCCTAAACACTGCCGCCCGGGGCGGACCGCCCCCCCCCCCCCCGCCCCCCCTCGCTACGCCACTGTCGCCGAAGTTCATTAACGATGCTCAACGAAAGCCTTTCGTGAATGACGATCAGCGTTGAAACCTTGCTCCAATCGGAGGAATTTTTCTTCACTTTTGAAGAAAATAGAAAATTTACTCCGAAGCTCCGATTTCTTTGAGATATTGGTACCTTAATTCCAGACAACTCTGAATTGGAATGCTTAGAGCTGAAAATATAAATAAGCAAATGAAAAAAAGCAATGCGCGCATTTCAAGGATTCATAATTTTATGCCAAATTGTACTATTCATGACAGTGTTATTCCCTTGGATTGCCAGTTTCTCGTGAAATTCGACAAGTGCTTTCATGACTTCCAAATTGTTGACAGAGCAGCATCGGTTCTTCACAATCCCCACAAAAATTGCAGCTTCGAGGTAGCAGCCTCATACCGTCTTGGTTGATTACACTATTTGGCAAATTAGAGTGCAAAAGATTCATTGTAGTATAGGCTGTGTGGCATTTCACGTCATGCTGAATGATCCAAACGTCACCTAAGTCAATGTCATCAATCTCATTAAAAAAAAAAATGGTTTAATGTCTGAAACGCCCAACGATAACCGAAGGGTAGAAACGTGTTGGTGGATTGGGCCTCACAATCTCGGCGACAGCTGCCAAATATTAGTTTGTGCCTTGGGGACTTTGGGAGTTGTCCACTAGCATTAGTTTTTGCGCTTGAACTTCCTTCAAAAAGCACAGTCTTAGAGAACATAGTTAACTTTGGAAACAAATTTTCAACATTTCCCAACTTTGATCAAGCGTAGAACGACTTAATTCGTTCCGCGGAGGTTTGATTCTGACTTTCTGTCGAAAGTCCGAACAAGAGCCAGCTGCGAGTGTCGAAATATTCAATAATTTAAAGAAACCATTAGATGACCCACTCTTTAGTTAAAAGAATGGTTTTTTGTTGTTTTGAATCTAATCCCAAAATCTTGTATTTGCTCCACTTTTAAAATTTAATGACTGAGGTTTGAACCCTGATCTGATGAAGATAAAATTTTGCACAGATGGCTATAGTATTGAATTGCTTTTTGTAGGGATACTTTCCCCGAAGCCACTTTCCAAAAGCTGAACTTTACTTAGCGGATATTTCTGACGTCACAGTATAGAAGAATTTAAGCAGCCAGTCAAAAACTCTGTCTTCATCCCATCAGCAGTTTTGTTGCAGGTCACCTAGTGAACCAAACACCAGATGAGGAACTTTTAATGAAAAATTTGGCATATAAGTTTCCTCTATTTGGTATAACATACTGAGAGAAAAGCCAGCTGAGCTCGGCACATTTCCGTTATATTGGCTTGTTGCTAGGTCAATATCTGCCAATCAAAAGAGTATTTGTTCTGTGTCATAAGTCAATCGATATTCGCATTGTTGACCTAAGATGAGTAGTGGGTTAAATTTACATAGTTGGAAATGTTGGGGCCAGGGCCGCTTTTTTCTACACAGTAAACCAAAGTTACTGTCTCTGTAATTATAATATCTTCTCAAAAATATTACAAAGCCTTGATTTGTTGTCTCTGAGGGGGCGTTGCTTGGCTGAGGGACTTGCGGTCGCAGATCGTAACGTATTTGATTTTGACTTCAATTGAATTTTAATATTCTTCTTGTACCGTTTCGTTCGGATAAAACAACAAAAACTATTAGGGTCAGTTATCTTTAGTTTAGTTTATTTCACTTGTTACATCGAGCACACCTGCTTGCTGAGTTTCATATTGTCTTTCGCTGGTGTCGGACATCGTTCGGGTATTATCCCCGAAAAACAACTAGAGGTCGTTTTGTTAAACTAGCAAAAAAATTTCTTAGTATTAACAATGCTTAGATCTTTGTAATTCGTTTGGTCTTGGTATCTGCAATGGAAGTACACAGGGAGACGCTGATGGTGACTACACTTTTATCGGTCCTCAGGGCAACTCAGTTAGTGATTATGCTTTGGTGAATGGGGATTGGTATAACCTAATGAATGACTTCGAAGGTTATACCAATCACAGATTCACTCGGTACATCTCCCTATCGAAGTTTCAATTCGGCTACCAATGAGCCTACAACGCGTAGATTTTTGCACAGCAAAAGCTACAAAATACAAATGGTAACAATCGATGGCGAATACGAATGCTGAAGCATTAGACACCAACATTGCCTTAAAGCTTGCACCTCCATCCAATACAAACCTTAATCTCTCCGAAATTGATGACACCATTGCAATATCGATACCAACATCTTGCAGGATGAACAATAACAGGGTTTTTACTCCTCGTGACAAATGGTTTGACAGAGACTGCTCACAAGCTAGAAAAAAATAATTTGCTTGGTTAAAGCTTGTAAGGAAGTACCCTCAAAACCTCTTTCTAAAGCGGGAATATTTGTCCGCTAACAAAACATTAAAAGCGCTGCTTAAGACTAAGCGTCAAGCATACTTCGAGAACATTGCCCACGATCTTTCAAGTTGCAGGAACGCGTCACAGTTTTGGAGCAAAGTACGCCTTATAAACAACGACAGTCAATCACCGCAACCCTGCCTACCGATCGAGTTGAAGGATTTATGCGAGCATTTCAAAAACATCACAAGGGACAAGTTTGCTACGAGCTTCCAATTAGCTATCCCTTTTCAGCGGACGACGCCTTTTACGCCCCGTTCTGTATCTCAGAGGTAAAAGCAGTTTTGGATGAACTGAAATGTAACAAAGCTCCAGGATCCAACGGAATACCGCCGGAATTTTACAAATTCAGCACACCTTCATTCATCGAACACTTTACTATAGCGCTTAACCAGGCTTATGAACACGGATGCATACCAAATTATTTTAAGGATTCCATCGTCACACCCATATTCAAGAAAGGTGACCGCACTGATCCTGCAAACTATAGAGGAATTTCATTGCTGAACACATCAATGAAAATTCCTACAAGGCTTCTCTACAAAAGACTCTACGGTTGGGTTCAAGTGAATAACCTCCTTGGTGAGTCTCAAGCCGGGTTCCGCAAGAATTACTCAACCGTAGATCAAATCTACTCACTCACATCCATTGCGGACATTTTCATTAAAGATAAAAAGAAGTTGTATGCCTTCTTTATAGATTTTAAAGCGGCCTTCGACACCATCGACAGAAAAGCTCTGATGCTTAAACTATACAACAAGGGTGTTTCAACAAAATTTGTATACATTGTATGAATCCACAACATCTGCAATATCATTCAACAACGACGTAACGGAATCATATGAAGTGGAAATAGGAGTAAGACAAGGTTGCAACTTAAGCCCTCTTTTGTTTTCACTCTTCATAGACGACATGGAGGACGATCTACAGGGTTTAGCAAAAGTTACAGCAAATCTTCAAGTGAAATCCTTAAAATTCGCCGATGACATTGTGATATTTGCTGAAACGCCTGAAAGTCTCCAGTTAATGATAAACAGAATAGCTGCATACTGCTACAAATGGAGGCTTCAGGTAAACCTCAGTAAATCCAAGGTTATGATTTTTTGTAACAGTGGAGGCCCAAACTGTCTCACCGAAAAGTGGAGATTTGATAGTAAGGAAATCGAAGTAGTAAGTGACTATAACTACCTAGGAGTTAAAATATCAAGAAATCTGAATCTGAGAAACCACATTGTGGAGAAACTGGCCAAATCAAAAAATGCACTAAATGCAACGTGGAAGTCCATTATGCACAACAAAGACGTCAATTTCAATTCAATGTTTCGAATTTTTGAAACAACGGCGAAGGCAGTTATGTGTTACGCCGCACAAGTATGAGGCCGCAAAGAATTCAGTGAGGTGGAACATCTTTCGAGATATTTTCTAAAGAGAACCTTGAGGCTTCCAAACAGTACTCCAAATCACATTCTCATACTCAAGACGGGTCTAACTGCTCTATTCATTTCGACACTTAAAATGCAAGTAGACAACATATTGAAGACGTTAACCATGAACGAGAACAGGCTGCCCAAAAAATTAACTATGGTCATTTTAAGAAGGAAATCATCTTGGTTCGAGAGTTGGAGTAACCTTTTTGTGACCGTCAGCTTACTTTAAACGAAAATAGACCAGAACTATGGAAAGCTGAACTTTATGATCTAATAAGTGCAGTTGATGTGAAGAAAAGAGAGGAATTCGTCACAAGGGCGAGAGAGTCAACAAGCAGATGTATTTACGCAATGCTCGATTACAATCTTTCAACAAGAAGTTATTTCAAGGAAGAGTACTCATCCGACCTCATGTCACTGATTTTAAAAACAAGAGGAGAGTTGCTGCCACTCAACTTTATACCGCACAGAGGAGAACGCCCGGAAATCTGCAATCTGTGCAACCAAGGAGAAAGGGAAAACAACTACCACTTCGTTTGCAGATGCCCGATCTTAATGGAATCTCGGAGGAGTGTTTTCGGGGAGAGTTTGCTCAGTGAAGATGAAATGGTAACCATTCTCAATGGAGCTGATTTGAAAGTTCTGTTTCAATTTGTCAAGCTTGCTCTTTCATACAGGAAAAAAATTATAGATGAACTTTTTTAAACTTTCTTAGACAAAAAAATTACTTAAAATTTACTTTAAAGTTTATATTGTCAACTGGCAGACGGCTTAGGCCATGCTCTGAAAATGTTAGTTTATTATTATACATAAGTGTTTACCACAATTCTAAATGAGCGGCTGACGAGTTGGATACAAAATAGAAAGTTACTCGGAGAATTCCAAGCAGGGGTTATTCGACCACGGACAATATCTTCATCTTACAAAGCATTGCCAGCAACTTGATCGACCAAAAGAAGAAATTGTACGCTTTTTTCATCGATTTCAAAGCAGCCTTCGATACAGTGGATCGTAGAGCATTATTCTACAAACTCTACAACGTTGGAATGACAGAAAAATTTGGAAAAGTGCTCGAAAGCATGTACAATGGAAATCAATCAGCTATTTGGAACGGATCAGAAACTTCGGAATGGTTCGAGACACAAATGGGAGTTAAGCAGGGATGCAGTCTTAGCCCAAGCCTCTTTAATTTGTTTATAAATGACCTTGTAGACTTCCTTCCAGGTGGAATCGAAATTTAAGGCTTGAATATCAAAGCGCTTTTATTTGCTGACGATGTGGTAATGTTTTCTTACTCACCCCAAACATTGCAATTGATGATAAACCGCCTGCAATCATATTGCCAACTATGGAATTTAAGGGTAAACTTGTCCAAATCTAGGGTGGTGGTTTTTCGAAAAGGGTCGGGTCGAACTCCGAGGAACGAAAAATGGTACTTCAATAGAGAGCCTATAGAAGTCGTTAAATCTTATAAATATCTTGGAGTTACTATTTCTAGCAGTCTAAGTATGGAACCTCACCTTAAAAATAAACTCGTCATAGCGAAAAGTGCAATTAACGCTACATGGAAAAAATGTTTTTCAAATAAATCAATATCGCATAGTGTTAAATACAAAGTTTTTGTTGCGGTTGCAGAATCAATATTGTTGTATGCTTCACAAGTGTGGGGAGGAGAAAAGTATGAAACAGTTGAAAAGTTACAAAGATACTTCATTAAAAAATGCTTTCGCCTACCCAAAAACAGCCCCAACTATATGATCAATATTGAGACAGGACTTTCACCTCTATTCACAAAATCCCTGAAATATCATGTAGAATACATTTTAAAGGTGCTTGATATGCCAGACGAAAGGCTACCCAAAATTTTAGCTTTAGATGCAATAAGGAAAAAGAACGTCTGGTATCCAAAGTTGGAAGAACTTGGGAGGTACTGCAAAATCAACTTAAGATTTCTTGAAGAAAATGGAAAATATTTGAAAGAAGATCTGTTAAATCTTGTGTTGAAGGTGGATGAACAATACAGAGCGGATTGTATGCACGAAGCTTCATCCTCCGTACATCTATTTACAACCGTCTTAAATTATAATCTATGCGAACAGAACTACTTTAAAATCGAAAACAAACAAGACCTAATTTCAGCAATTTTCAAAATGCGAGGAGAGTTAATTGAATTGAACTATATTCCTCATCGAGATGATCTACCCATCTTCTGCAGCTTATGCAACTTAAGAGATCGGGAGGATGTCATTCATTTTATCGGTAAATGACCAATTTTAAGCGAAATTAGAAGAGTTTTTCTCAACAGCAACTATAAATCGGAAGAAGATGTACTCACAATGCTCAACTGCGAAACTAATGTCACAGAATTATACAATTACTACCAAATAATAAACGAAGCCTTTTAAATACAAAAAAGTAAAAAAAAAAAAAGATCTACTATAGTTATAGAAATTCTTATACTTGTTTTCCTATCTATAATTATATGTAATACATTACATATGAATTTATTTTAAAATGATGTCAATCGGGCAGACGGCTAGGCCACACTCAAACGATTTTGTTAAAAATTAATGTGAAAAGATATACTATTCTGAAATAATAAATCGAATTATCTATCTATCTATCTATCTTATTGTATATACAATATACATATAATCTTTGTAAGACCTAAAGAAAAATAAAGCATTTGTTAATCTAATCTAAATCTAATCTAACAATGTTTAGAAGACATATTTTTTTATAAAGCAAAAATAATGTTTTATAAGAAGGTTCTTTTCCGTTTTGATATCTCTCTTAGTTTTTTTTTTTAAGAAAATTTTTAGTTTTCTAACCCCGGTCACCCCTATTTATTTTTTATTTTTTATGCAAGCAAAAGCTTTACATTCAAACATGGCTATTGTCACAAATCAGAGTTATTTATTATTTCATCCAACTATAACAGGATAAAAAAGGGACTAATTGTACCGCGCCTATTAACAGATAGTGTCTCCTTAAACTTCAAAAGATTCCAGTTTCGAAATTGATATTGCTTCAAATTGTTCGTTGGCTTATTGTCCCGTCTACCTTTACTTCAGTGTGATTCTATTAGAATTTATTTCTAATGTAAATAAATATATATATAAATACCGACATTGCATTTGCACATTTTTCTTTTTTGAAAATAAATAATTAACTGCCTTAAAGGAAGCCTAAAAAGTTAGGACACATCTTTTTAAAGATTTAATTACTTTGTTAAGAATTTAAAAAATTAATTACCACATCCTTTCTCGTGCTTCAACGCAAAACACTCTCAATTTAACTTTCATCTAAAAACATCCCATCCCCCAACCTCAGCCAGTAAATTCATTTCCCGACGGCTTTTGTTTTTAAATTTCAGAAGCAGCCATTCGTTTACATGTATGTATAAATATTAATAAATATTTCATTCGTCTTGATGTTCCACCATACCGGAAGAAGCTTCACAAGAACTTCTCAATTTGTGTGTTTTCATTTGTTTTGATTTTAGAAAGAAAACATTCTCATATCTTCACAGGAAATTCCTGTAGAGATCTCGGTTTGTCACTCAGAAACATACCGATCAACGATTGTTCTTCCAGGAAACTTCAAAAGACTCCTGGAATTGCGCAGAATGAAATGTGTAGAGGGCCTTCATTGCAATAATAAAAATATAACTAACAATAGGTTGGCATGGCACTATGTTCTCGTATCGTAGAAAGTTTGTATGGAAACCGAACTATAAGAAGTAGCTACACGTTAGACTTGAAGTGAGTAAACGTGACTTCTATTTGAGTGTTGTGCTTTGTTTTCCCTTTTTCTTGATAAAACTGGGGTTTTTGTTTTTTTTTTATGAGGAAAGAAGGCTGACAACGCACTTCCTTTGGTGATGAAAAAGTGCTTTCGTCAAATAAACAGGGCTCCCACTTTTCTGCTTGAGACAGCAGTCTGTTAATCTGTTTGTTTTCAAACGTGTCTCCTTATAACATTCAACATATGACTACCCTGAAATTATTATTTTTTTTTTTTTATCAATAGTGACAATTTTTATTTATTTATTTATTAATTTATTTATTACAAGTATCTTTTACATAGGGTTAAAAAACCTACTTTTAGATTGTAAAAGTTAATAGTTATTAATAGTTTATATTTTCTAATTTATATACGAATTCTACTTGTTTGTTAACAATATTGGATACATATTGGTTTATTTCAATATCAAGTGAAGCGAAGTCTTCTAATGAAGATGGGTAATCTGTTCCAATGCCTTACGACGTAGACAAGAAACTGACGGTCAAAATTTCTTCACGAAATTCATGGTTGCAGCAACAAAAAGGACCAGGTTGAACTAGTAAAATGTATTTTTTCAAAAAAAAATGATGGTTGTTTGTTCATGATTATTTTGTAGAGAGTTCATGACTCCTCCAAGATGGAGTCTTAAATTTTGGGATGTTTTTTCACCGATGATAACAGCTTGTGGATGGGCGTTGTACTATTCGGGTAGACTCTGACTGGTGCCACCTTTGCGGCGCCCAGATGTTGCAACTTATAGTACACTTCAATTGTGCTTACTATACCTCCTCGTGGTATCCACTGAGCCCTGGGATGCTCCGTCCAGAGCTTACCTGCTAAACTAGTAAGTGCGAGTGTTGACAATGGAATGCGGGTAAAAGAATTGTGATCAACACTATAATTGCTCTGCGAACAATGACTGACTGCACGAATCTCAGTGGTCTACGAGAGCTTTCGCGTAAATGTCCCAGCGGATGAATTCGAATGACAAAATCAACAGTGGACTTCAGCAGTCAAAAAAGCAGAAACCTCTGAAGGAGTTAATCCAACATATTTGGTTTAAAGGTCTTTCAGGGTCTTTCAATACTAGGACATGGTATATTGAAGTAGAGAGGGTGGCGGATGAGCTCCTGGTGAGATAACGGCAGCAGTCACACCCCTGCAGCAGGGTACTGACACTGGATATTCCAGCCCTTTATGTCCGAAGGGATCCAAAAGGACCTGGCCCTCCACGATGGGGGTTGTGCTTAGGGTTAACTACCCAACCACAAAAAAAATAATTAAAGTTCCGAAACAACCAAAAGCCTCGGATAACGACAATGATTTCAAAGTTGACGACCCAAGCAAACGAATAAAGGACAATGACCTTCGAATCTGCACGTGGAACGTTAGATCTCTTAAAGGATTACGTGTAGCTGGAGAATTAGCGGACGACCTTGACTGCTGCAGACATAACCGCCATCCAAGAAGTGCGATGGAGTGGACCGGGCATAAAGAAGATGAAAAACTGTGACATCTACTATGGCGACTGCTACAGACAACAGAAACAGCCCTTATTTGGGTGCGGATTTGTCGTTAGAGGAAGACTCAGGGATAAGGTGATTAGCCAAAATCCAGTCAATGAGCGTATAATGACCATCCGCATCAGGGCTAAATTGCCAACATTAGCCTTATATGCGCCCACGCCCCACAGAAGAGAAAGACGACGATTCCAAAGACTGTTTCTACGAGCTCCTCGAAGAAACGTATGAACAGTGCCCTAGACACAACGTGAAAATCGTTCTTGGCGATTTTAACGAAAAGCTAGGGAAGGAGGACATCTTTGG
Organism: Melanostoma scalare; assembly: GCA_949752695.1. Lineage (NCBI taxonomy): Eukaryota > Metazoa > Arthropoda > Insecta > Diptera > Syrphidae > Melanostoma > Melanostoma scalare. The sequence goes on along the minus strand of OX456984.1, from coordinate 154,284,476 downwards.
AAAAACAGTCGGTAAGCATAGCCTCCATGAAAAAACCTCCGAAAACGGACTGAGGCTAATCGATTTTGCTGCGGGGCTAAATCTTGTTGTAAGTAGTACACGCTTCCCGCATCTCAAAAATCATTAAGATACATAGCGATCCCCAGATCAATCAACCGTCAACCAAATTGATCATGTTGCGATCGACGCAAGGCACTCTTCCAGTGTGTTAGATGTGCGAACTTTCCGAGGGGCCAACTTTGACTCGAACCACTACCTTGTTGTAGCCAAGGTACGAATGAGGATATCTTGTTCACGACCTACATTAACTAACGCTGTGAAAAGATATGACGTCGGAAAGCTACAATCGCAAGAGATTGCCAATGCCTTTTCCAATCGAGTGCCCCTTCAATTTATCCTTGAATCCCATGCCGTCAGCATTAAGCATTGAAGACCAGTGGCAGCAATGCCAAGAAGCCATCAGAACCGCTGCCTCTGAGGTTCTGGGTTTCATTCGGCCCCCAAAACGAAACCCATGGTTCGATGAAGAATGCAGGCAGGCAAATGCAGCCAAACAAAAAGCACGACAAATGCTGATGCAAAAACGAACGAGGGCTGCTTACGATCAGTATAACGAGATTTACAAAGAGAAAAGAAGAGAGGAACACCGACTTCTTAAAAAGAAAAAGAAGCAGCATGAGAAGCGCTCGTTTGAGGAAATAGAGAGGTGCCATGACAGTAACGAGATTCGGAAGCTTTACAAAAAAGTAAAAAGATTTTGCCAGGGTGGCAAACCCCGAACTCAAGCCTGTAAAGACCAGCAGGGAAACATAATTGTAGAGTCACAGTCGCTACTGAGGATCTGGAAACATCTGGCAATTGAGGTAAACTTGTATAAGACCCTAATCATTCCAGTCCTGCTTTACGGTGCGGAAGCATGGACCTTATCGAAAGCGGATGAGGAAACCCTTAGTCGTTTCGAAAGAAAAATTCTTCGAATGATCTTTGGTGCCGTATGCGAAGACAATGTGTGGAGAAGAAGATACAACAACGAGCTGTATGAGCTGTATTGCGACATGGGCATAGCCAGAAGAGTACGCATCGCAAGGCTACGATGGTTGGGCCATGTAGAGCGGATGGACCCAAACGCTCCGGGTCGAAGGGTTTTCAAAAGCACATTGCAATCGCGGAAGGGGAAGACCTCGTCCTAGGTGGCGCAATCATGAAGACCTCAATGATGATGAAGACCTCAACCGACTTAGAGTGCGAAACTGCAGAGAGCTCGCCCGAAATTGAAGTCGTTATAGAAGGATGTTGGTTGAGGCCCAGGTTCACCCCGAACTGTAATGACCGCCTAAATAAGTAAGTAAGTAAGACAACAGCTTGGCTACGACCACTAAGACATGAAAAAACCAAAGCAGCTGCAGAGTGTGAAAATCGAAAATGGTCTCTAAGTTTAGCTTTAAGTCTCATATGACTTACTGTGTCAAATGCCTTGGAAAAATCTAACAAAACTAATAACGATACCTCGTCTCTGTCCATGGCATTTCTGATGTCATCTGAAACCTTTAAATTAGCGGAAAAACAACTGTGGTATTCTCTGAAACCGGATCTTATCACTTAACAATTTGTGTATATCTGTTTATCTGTTTCTGTAAATCTGTTTATGTAAGATTTTTTCGAATATTTTTGATAAGAACGACAAAGTTGATATCGGTCTGAATTCTTGCTTCGCTAGTCGAGCAGCTGGTTTTTTTTAGGACCAGTGTTACTTTAGCTACCTTCCAAATGGCTGGGAAAGATGACGTCATTATTATGGTATTGAAAACTTGTGTAAGCACCGGAAGTATAAGGGGTAGGATTATTTTTACAAAGTGGGGGTGTATTTCATCAAGACCTGTAGCTGAAGATTTTATTTTTAACAAATCATTCAAGACATCTTCATCACCAACCCCTTGAAACTGGAATGAATGCTCAATATTAGGGTAAACCACCTGATGGGCTTCATCCAAGCCCGCGTTATCTCGTAAGTATCCACATTCGGGGTCAACAACCCAAACACTTTGACAGGATGGAAAATTTTGATTGTTGCTGCATTGTTACTCGTAAACTCTCTATTCAATTGATCAGGACAGACATCTGAAGGACACATTTCTTTTTGTCGACCAACACCAATCTCTCGTGAATTTTTCCATAATGGAAGATTTTTTTTTGAAACGCTGTGAAAATACTCTACATTTAGCTTCTCTGTCTTTTTGGGATACAGAATTGCGTAAATCACGGAAGGTAGAGAGCATATCTGGGAGTCAAAACCTATTCCATCGCTTGTATGCCAAATTCCGTTGTTTTATTAAACTTAAAATTTCTTGTGTAAACCAAAATTTTCGATCAACACGAGTAATTTTAGTTTTTAGAGGAACATGCATGCTAAAGAGTTGATAAGTTGATCTTTGAACTTTGAAAAAGTCAACCTGATCGTCAGGTGAATTAATTGAAAAGATCATTTGCCAGTCAGTTTGACGAAGACTTTCTTCAAGGGCGTAAGTGTTTATGGCATTGAAGTCCCTGTACTTGTAGACCGATTTGATTAACAGGGAAAAACCTTCACAGTTGCAAACATAAGGTCATGTTTTGAAAAGACAGGTGCCTCAAGTTGAGAGTAAAGAAGTACATTTTCAGTATCAAGAAATAGGTTTACCGGTGTAATCAAACTAAGTGCCACCTCATCAAGTACATTTTTTTTCAATATACTAATAGTTTAGTTGTTTGGGGAAAACGCCATAGAAAACATATTAAACAGATTGCATGCATTCGAAATTCCTAAAGTGCTAAAGTGGCAACACTTATCTCTTTCCTATCCAATCTGAAGGTATTTAAAATCCTTCCATGTTATTGCTCTTTATCTAAGGAAGGGGGTTGCTAGGTAAAAATAATTTCCGCCCACTCACTTTCTCTTCTTATTTTTATTTTTCTTTTATTTTATTTGTCCCCATCACTTTGACTTGACGTATGGCCTCTTAACCTCTAGAGATGTTTTACCAAAAGAGGGTGACATATTATAGGATTTTCCCAAAGAGCAAACCGTGTTGTAACGAAATGAAGACGCACTGACCTTCTTTAAAAAAGAAATTAAGCACTTGACTTTGCCAGTTTATGGTAAGGTGGTCATAGAAGTTTTTTTTTTTCTACTCAAAAGGTTTTATATATAGCTGTAGTGTGCGTGTATAGCTGTCCTATGTTTTAAAAAGGAGTCATCATTTTTAGAATCCACTTGAGAGATATTAAGTTTTATACTACGGTGTCAACAGGACAATGAGGGGATATTAAATATGAAACATTCATGCTGAGTGGTTAATTTTTCCATAACGGAAGGTGGTTGGGATGAATTGACTGTGAAATGAATTGATGTTATAATGGAAGCTGGGTAGTCATAGAGACATAGACAGTCAACCACTAGCATTACTCATTGCTTTTGTTATGGAAATAGTTTCACGTTTTATTTTTTCTCAATGTCTTCTTTTGAATTACTGAATTGGCATTTGGGCAAGAGCATGTTAAGGAGGGACTAACATTAAGAGCTCATAATGGACTCGGTGGCTTTGAATACTAATTTGGTGAATTGAAAGCTATTGATCTGAGTCACATATTAAAACTCATGCCGGCTTTTTAAGGCTGCCACATGCTTAATTATAAAAGCAATTACAACCATCATCAGTTATGTTGGGTGAATTTTTTAGTGGATCAATGAATTAAAAGATAAAAACCTGATTGCCGATTCATGGCGGCATTTGTTGGCAAATTCAGCTAAGCGCTTTTATATTAGAAGCAAAATAAAAAAGCACAAATTCAATTAATTTGAAAATTCTCACGTCAAAAATGTTAGCTATGTTTTTTAGTCGTTTAAAGGTGGAACATAAATGTAGAAAGCACCATAGTTTAAAAGAGATGCCGAAAAATAAACTACGAACCTGCATAATACATGGATTAGATAGTTGTTGTGTTAGCTGTACAGTATAGGGTCCTGAAAGTCAGTAAAATGGAGTCTTTAACGTCAATAGGTGGGTTTTTATGCATATACATAGCTCTTAATAGGTGATTGCATTGCTTCTATGTGACGCAGTTACTAATAGAAAATAATTCAGAACGGGAGAGATATGAGCCACAACTTAGTAGTTTTAGCGTTCGCACGCGGATACAAAGGTATGAAAGATATCATATCATTTTTTAATGCAACGGTTAACCAGTCTATAATTTTTACCTTCACGTTAACAAACAAAAATTATTTTCAGCGTTGGTTTTTTTTTCTTTTCATCATAACCTCCAATACTAGTTCGTAGTAAATATCTTTCAAATTAATTTGGAGGTGACTAGCCATATGAGTTTTGAAGGAGATGAGAAGTTGAGATTAGATGGCCTCACTATTGTCGTATACAAGCTTATGGAAGGTGAGTCTGTGTAGCAATAGATGGTAAATTACCGTCTTCCAATGTACAAAATAAAAGAGATATACGCGAAGTACCGATACCAATCGTTCGATGAAGCTGATGTCACACACTTTAAAATTATGGCTAGGTTTGCATGTTGTGAATGTTGACTTCAAAATAGCAGTTTGAAGAAAATCAAATTGCTTTAAGTAGTTAATTTGCGTTCCCTCAAATCGTTGAAGTAGTACGTGCTACACGAACCAACACGAAACCTAAGATGCAGTTTTTTCCCTTAAAACGGGTTGTAAAAGCCCGTGTTAGGTGAATAACACCTCTGATTGGTAAAATGTATAACACAAAAATGTGTTGTCCCTCCCAATGGCAAAGAAACTGTTTCAAAACAAGGATTGTTTGAAAGTTAAAAAAACATTCGTACCTTAAAAAGAGTAAGGGTTTGGTTGGAAGATTCTACTGAATTGTGGGAAATCATATTTCGGCCGAATTTCAGTAGGGATCTAGACTTTGAAGAAAATTATGCCAAAAACCAAGAAGAAGGTTTTTTCATCAATACTTCAAAGTGCCTCCAAATTGATTTTAGCTCTTCATCAAATGTAAAGAAAATCTTTCGTTATGTGAAATATTTACCTATTTATTACTTATTTTTAGATAAAATTTTTGATAATTTTAAGAATTCAGTTATGGTTGCTCTGATAAAGATAGTATTTGGATTGATAGTGTAAAAGATCTCAAGTTTCTTAAATTGATGATTCAAATCATTGTTGTTTCTTGAGAGTGTTTTTCTATCAGTAGATATATTCAACCTCAAACAAAAGATGGACGAACTGGCTTCATAAGCCGAAGAAAAAATCTAATATCCACAAAAAACCCTATCAATTCCAGGTATGAATACAATTTAGTTTTTCAAGCAGCCAGCGTGCTCTGCTTTATATTTTAATTGAAGAGCTTTAAATCAAGTCGGTATGACGAAGCATATAGGAAGGGTAAAAAAAATTCTTACATTTCTTGATACTTTTAGGGCTTAAAACTTAGTATTGAAGCCATGAAGGAGGACGCAACAAAGCTTGGGGAACTTTGGATCGGACTTGCAGTCTTATATCGATTTCAAACGGTTGGGTTAAAGAGTGCTTTCCATGGCTGTGTAATTCCTAGGACTCGAAAATTGTACTCCTATGTCCCAGGGAGAAATGCAAATCACTATTCCACGTACACCACAAGATGGATTTATACACAAACAGTTTAATTATGCAAATAAAGGGGCTTGTCTTAGTAGTAGTTTGAGTTTAAGCCAATTTACTTTTGAATTGACTTGCTACATTAAAATTGAGTAGCACTCACCATGTATTTTGACGTAAAGCTCTTTTATAATGTATCTAATCATACCACTGGTGGGGGAAAGATATGATAACGGGTACTTTCTTAGACTTGTTGTTTTCAAAAAGAAGTAAACTGCATATCGTTTGATGTTATGTTAATGAAGAGCGTATGCTCGAAACGTTGCTAACCATTTAACTTTTTTCTTTCTGACCATGAGCCTGAGAGATGGGAGGAAGAGAGATGGGTTTTCCATTTGGCTCGAAAAAATTCCAGGCAAGATGCCCAATTTTCGAAAAATTTTTTCAGCATTTGGAGACATACATATTAGGGTGGGTCACAAAAAAATCAAATAATATTATCAAAATTCATAAATTGAGTAGATAAATTGGAAATATTTATTAAGAAATTATTAAAATTTGTAGGAATTAAAATTCTACTGCGAATATCTTTTAAATGGTTAGAGTAATCGATTAATAACAAAAGACCTTTTTTGTAGAAAGTTCAATTTTCTATTAAAATAATTAATGTTCATTTGATAATAACTATTTTTTAGTGAGTTACAAAATTCAAAACAAAAAAATTATTTTCTTTAAAATACTTCAATTTTTGACCTTGAATATCTTTTAAATGGTTAGATTAATGAAAAAAGTATAAGAGACCATTTTTGTAGGCCGTTCAATTTCCTATAAATACTGTTTTTGCGACTGGTTGAACAATCTATTTTTAAAAAGATATGACCATTTTAATATGATACTAAACTGAAAATGGAAAACTACGATGAGCATCATCTTCCCGTTAATATTAAGAGCTCAAATTTTGTAAGTATTTTCTAGAGGTACCAAAGAACAAGTGTGTCGGATCAAAAAATACATTTTTTTGATTTTTTTGACCCACCCTAATACATATATGTTAGCAATGATGTGCTGAATATTCTCTTCCATGATTTAATCGTCTCGACCTTAACTGCCTAGACAAGTGGCTTCACATAACCCCACATAAAATAGTCCAGCGATGTTAAATTACCCGATCATGGAGGTAACTAACAGGTTTAAGACTCGAAATTGTGGAAACAGCAATCTCGTTTTTTACCGAATGTACACAGGGACCAGTGGTCATGCTGCAACAATTCTTCCACGATGATTTGCAAATCAAACTGAGCATAAATCAACTGGCACCTAACGAAAATAAGGATATTAAACCAATAACCACACCAACTGTCTTAAAGTCTTTCGCTTGCGTTTTAAGGGATTCATGAAGAGCTTCTTTTTTTTAATATTTAACTCCTGGTGTTTGCTGCTGGTTCTAATTGTGCTCCAGTCTGATTGTGCCAATATGCCAACTCCTAGCCCTCGGAGCACATATTTTGGTGGCGTTTAATAAAATTTTACATAGTTAAGTTATTATTATTAAAAGGTGACCTAAATTTGCCAGAAAGCCCGGCGGGATATCTGTGCTTAGTTCCATCTGTAAATTCTGTACTCAAACAAATATGTACGTCTAGAATTGAGGGAAATGAGTAAAATGTTTCTGCTCAGATCTCTACTCACGCACTATGCAGTATCATGGAACTTTCAAGCCATTTAAAGTTCATGGCACTGTGAGCATTTGCGAAACGATCAATAACATGACTACAAGCCTTACGTAGTACCATTTAGCGCCTGGCTTTGTTTATATGTAGCCCTCTTGTATTGTATTCAAATCACACTTCTCTTGGCTTCCGTCGCGTTGCTTGTCTTGTCTTGTCATACGTCACTTACATCAAAATCACCACATATCTTCTTTATCCAAATGTTGGCCCTCCTATAAACAAAATAGCTGTCCACCACATTCTTTTGCAAAGGTACAATACTCTCCACTGAATCCCTTCTCCAAAGCCCACATTAGGAAGTGCCAAAAACTTCTGCCATGCGTTGTGAATTTTAATGAGAAATTTTCTACGCCTAAGTGCTTTTCAGATGCAGTCCACTCAACTGCACTTTTTGACTCGACCATTAACTGTGTAGTTGAAGTATAGCGCGTGTCTGTTGTAACTCTGCCAATTACCAAACAAAATACCACATCGAATACAAAAATTTGCTGTCCCGCATTTGTAATTTCCTCGATGTCAACTTTTGTGGCTCATAGCGTCATCATTTGATGAGTGCGTGCGTGTTCCAGCTTCAGATCTTTTAACAAAACAAACGCCAGAAGCGACTGAAGTTGCATCAACTGCAACTCATTTGAAGTTCAATATCCTCCACATTGCGCAGAGTGATTGATCACCGAAAATGTCAATTTCATAGCCAGTCGTGTGTGTAGCGCATGAACAATGAACATGCACCGTGAAACACAAGGAATTTACGGATTGTAAGGTGAAGATTAAAGTCTTCCATCAAGAGTATGTTGCACATGTCTTCATGTCTCGTAACTTAAAAAACAAAAAGCACTTTCTGGACATGTTTTAATTATTTCCTTTTTTATTTTCAGGAGCAAGCAGTATGGCTGATGTTGGATCAGAGTTGCCATCTTAAGTGCAAGTGAACCCATTCTCTTGGAAAAGTATCTTATGCTAATCAAAGCAACGTTAAGTGGAATAAGATTGCAAAAAGGAAATGAAATTAGATAAAAAGTGAATGACCAAGTGAAAGTGAAGTGAGATTTATTTGAGATTACCCTTCAGAGGAACGGTCGGTTCGAGTAGACCTTAGGCCACTTTCCTGCAGCTCTCGGCGTATAAATCTACGTACACACATACAAGTGCAGCGGTTGGATTTAAACGACAAATTGGATACAGATACTTAATACTTTCGATAATGGATAAAACTTTTAATGCGCACAGAATGAGGTGAGTTTGGTTGCAAAAAGCGAAGTGTATCTTGACTCTGAGTCATTTTGAACTCAAGTAGGTGGGGTGACATGGCGTGAAAGACGACATCTCGAAAAGGTTCCAAAGATAAATTGCAATTCAATCGACATTCGATTAATGTGTTCGATTGCAAAACCAGAATGTGTAGGAGTGTGAGTATAAATGAGTAGAGGTGAAGCGGTTTTTGTAGATGGAAATTGCTTAAACGGATTAACGACAAGTAGCGGGAAGTTTGTGAATATTTCAATAAGATTTTCTTGCAGTTGGATTTATTCATTTATTTTTGCAATCAAGGTGACACGTCGAGTGCGCATTTTGGAGGAGAGTTCGATAATTTATTCAGACGGTGTTTTGCAATGTTATTTAATCCGATGTAGTAAAACAGTGCTCTGATCGGTTGAGACAGATATCAAGGGCTTTTGCTTAGATTTCACAGTTATTTCAAATATATTCAGTGTATGGGTATTCAAATCTCACCATGAGATTGCAAAAAGAAAGAATTGACCAAGTTATTGTAATCGAGCTATTCACATTTGGAGAACTCAGCATCTGATAAGTGCTTTAGTTTGGGCATTAGAGCAGCAATTTTTCATCTCTTTGAAGGCCAAGTAAAAATATCCTATGCAGAGAATACTTACTTACTTAAGGTGGCGCTACAGTCCGGGTCGGACTAGGGCCTCAACCAACATGCTTCTCCAGCCAGCTCGGTCCCTAGCTAGCTGCCTCCAGTTTTCCACGCCAAGTGCGCCACCTGAGTCGCGGTCTTCCTCTACTGCGCCGTCCCTCGGGATTAAATTCGAAGATTTTCCGGGCCGGAGCGTTGGTGTCCATTCGCTCTACATGACCCAGCCATCTAAGCTGGACCTTGACTCGTTTGACAAGGTCAGTGTCGCTGTACAGCCCGTACAGTTCGTCATTAAATCTTCTTCTCCACTCTCAATCTATTCAGACGGGACGGGACCAAAAATCACCCGGAGAATTTTTCTTTCGAAACATCCTAAAGCGTTCTCGTCTGCCTTTGACAAGGTCCATGCCTCTGCGCCATATATAAGAACCGGGATGATAAGTGTCTTATACAGGGACACTTTAGTTGCTCGAGAGAGGACTTTACTACTCAATTGCCTTCTTAGTCCGAAGAAACAGCGATTGGCAAGAGTTATTCTTCGTTTGATTTCAGCTCTGGTGTCGTTGTCTGAATTAATAGCGGCGCCTAGGTAGACAAAGTCCTTAACTACCTCAAAGTTATAGCTGTCTATCGTGACGTTCTGTCCAAGATGTTGGGTGTCCTTTCTTGATGACAGCATATACTTGGTCTTGCCCTCATTTACCACTAAACCCATCTTCTTCGCTTCCGTCTTAATGCTCATAAACGCGCCATCGACATCACGCTGCGTTCTTCCAATTATGTCAATATCGTCGGCATATCCGAGCAATTGGACGGATCTTTGAAAGATTGTGCCTCTTGTGTTGACGTGGGAGTTTTGCACTATTCTTTCAAGAACGATTTTGAAGAAGTCGCATGACAATGCATCGTCTTGCCTTAAACCTTTTTTGACATCGAATGTATCGGTGAGATCTTTTCCGACCCTGATGGAGCAGCGTGCGTTCTCCATCGTCATCCTACACAATCGGACAAGTTTGGTAGGGATGCCAAAACTAGACATGGCTCTATATAACTCCTCTCTATAGATGCTGACATACGCGGCCTTAAAATCGATAAAAAGGTGGTGGATATCGATTTGAAGCTCCTGGGTTTTTTCCAAGATCTGCCGTAGTGTGAAGATTTGGCCTATGGTGGACTTTCCTGGTCTAAAGCCGCACTGATAAGGACCTATCAGGTTGTTGACGAATGGCTTCAGACGCTCACACAATACGGCAGAGAGGATCTTGTATGCGATGTTAAGAGGACTGATACCTCTGTAGTTGGCGCAGTTCAGAGGGTCTCCTTTCTTGAGGACCGATGAAACAATGCTGAGGTTCCATTCATCGGGCATGCTCTCTTGCGACCATATTTTGCAAATGAGCTGGTGCATACACCTAACCAGGTCATCGCCTGCCGCTTTAAACAATTCGGCAGTGAGGCCATTAGCTCCAGCAGCTTTGTTGGACTTTAGCTTGGATACTGCTGTCTTCACTTCGTTCAGGTCGGTTTGTCGAAATTGTTGGTCTACGTCGCCTAAATCGAATAGTTCTATCTCTCTAACAGCGGAATTGGGTTCATCATCGCCGTTATAGAGTTTGAAGAAATGGTCTTTCGATATCCAAAGCATTGACTGCGGTTCCACCACGATGTTCCCTTGATCGTCTTTGCAGGCTTCGGCTCGGGGCTTATAACCCGAGGGTGTTGTTTTTACCTTTTGGTAAATCTTCCGAGCCTCATTCCTGCTGTGGCACCCTTCTATCTTCTCAATCGTGCGCTTCTCATGCTCTCTCTTTTTTCGTCTAAGAATCCGGTGTTCGTCTCTCCTCTTCTGCTTGTAGAGCTCGTAAGCAGTTCTAGTCTTTTTGTGCAATGCCGCTTTGTATGCTTCCTGTTAAACTGCATGTGCTTGCCGGCATTCGTCGTCAAACCAGGGGTTTCGTTGTGGTGGCCGTTTGAAACCCAGCACTTCAGAGGCGGCATCTCTGATGGCTGATTGGCAGCGCTGCCACTGGTTCTCTATACTTGATGCTGGCGGCATAGGACTTCTTAAGAGGTTGTAAGAGACTCGATCGGAAAAGGACTTGGCGATCTCTTGCGATTGTAGTCGTCCAAAGTCGAATTTTCTCACGGTATTTCCTTTTGTTTGCTTTTTGCTTGGATCGGGATATCCGCAGTCGTACCTTGGCTACAACAAGGAAGTGGTCCGAGTCAATGTTGGCCCCTCGGAATGTTCGGACATCCTCTATACTGGAGAAGAGTCGTGCTTCGATCGCAATGTGGTCAATCTGGTTGACGGTTGATTGATCAGGAGTTTTCCATGTCCCTTTGTGGATATTGAGGTGCTGGAACCGCGTACTAGCTACCAGAACATCTCGCGCCGCAGCGAAATCGATTAGCCTGAATCCGTTATCGGAGGTGTTGTCGTGCAGGCTGTATCTTCCGATTATTCCACCAAAGATATCCTCTCTTCCTAGCTTGGCATTAAAATCTCCTAGAACAATCTCAATGTCATAGCCAGGGCACTGCTCTTATGTTTTGTCCAGGAGCTCGTAGAATACGTCTTTGGTGTCTTCATCCTTTTCCTCTGTGGGGGCGTGTGCGCAAATGAGGCTTATGTTGACGAATTTAGCCTTGATGCGGATTTTTGCTATGCGCTCGTTCACATAGTTTAAACTTCAGACTTTTTGCCTGAGTCTAGTTCCAACAACGAATCCACATCCAAACAGTCGCTGCTTTTGTTCTCGGTAGCAATCGCCGTAGTAGATATCGCAGTCTTTTAATTTGCGTCTACCTGGTCCATCCCATCGCATTTCTTGGATAGCGGTAATATCTGCTTTGTAGCAGTTTAGGGCTTCCGCTAATTGTTCGGCTGTACATGGTCTATTAAGGGACCTAACATTCCACGTACAGATCCGAAGTTCGTTGTCCGTTTTTCGTTTGCTAGGTTCGTCATCAGTAAATCCGTCCGTATCCGAGGCTTGTTGGTTCTTCGCAACTAACGATTTCTTTACGTGGCCGGGAAGTCACCCCGACAGCACGACCCCCAACCTGGAGGGCCAGATCCTTGTATAACTACAAAGATGGGGAGCCGGATAAACCGTTCCTTATAGGCCTGAGCCCCAAATATGTTGCAGAGAATATGATAAGATAATGCCACTGAGTGTAGCGAAGAAAAATCGTGACGGAATATTCAGACGTAAATTAGGGTATCACAGGCTTTTGAGATTTTTTCTTATCTGCTTCTTTGAATCTATTTCATCTGAAAATAGTAGTTAGATGGCTGACGGCAAAAGCCAATGCTATAATTAGTGATATCCCAAAATAATTATAAATATAATTATGCTCATCAATTTTATAAATATTGCTAAATGAAGTCACTTTTTGCTTTGCTGTAGCCAAACTCCTTGACTCAGGTAGACTCTAGCGTTTATATAGCTACTCCTTACTTACTCCAGCATTGCTTTAGCTAGATTCGAGAGCTGCTTTGGTGAGGCTTAAGTACTACTTGTGTTTTTATCAGTGCGATGTAAAAAAACAAGCGTTGGTTTATTACAGATTTCAGGCTCCCTATAGCTTAACTAATTCCTGAATTAAACATGGCTACAATAAGTAGGTATAGTTTGAATTTAGCGGGGATATGACTTGGCAGTGGAACTCTCAAACCTTGACCGGATAGCGAGTGCTTCTATAGTAAAAAATTCGAGATTTGTGAATCTTTCCGTTCTGACTCGATTCTTGCTGAAGTCTTTAAAACTCTTCTGATCGAAGCAACAACTTAAGCTGCCTGATACTCGACTCTCTGAAACTTCGAACCATCTCAACTCTCAAAAGCTAAAAACTTTGTTGAAATCAGAATTCTATTCCTAATTTACCTTCCCTCAACTGTTGACCAATATTCAATGCCGACTGTGTGCATGTCCGCCAATTTTATTATTCCGATTGTGTTCCCGGATAACGTGCAACACCATCGCCAACCACAGAAACAGCAAAGCCTCAAACTCAAACGCATTAAATCATCGTCTTAATCAAATTGGCCAGCGATAATTGTGCGACAGGCGACAGATTACAAGCCACTAAGTGCTGCTGAAGTGTCGATTAGTAATTCGAGCTGTTAAAGCCAATTTGCAATAGAGAAGGCTGATTAATTCTCCTTCACCTTTATGTCATGCGGATTGCGGATTGCGGATTGGGGATTGCCCTTAGTAGTAGTAGCGTTAGGTCTCAGAATATCAAACCACACATACAAAGTTGATAAAAAACTTCCATTAACAAACAACAATAACAAAAACAAGAACAAGTTGTGTGTATAATTTTATTTGCTTACTTAAAAGCGGTAAATGGCTTTTAAATTGTTTCGCAGAATGCGCGGAGTATGAATGGGATTCCCTTTTCTTGACAGCCGCAACAACAACAACTGCGGTGTTCTAAGCCAAAAACGAAGGAAGATCAAATCAATCTGGCGGGCCTTGTTATGCTGGTTGAAAAATGAATCTACGCTTGAGAAGAGTAAGTTCTTCATACATAGCTTCATTTTTGTTATTTCAAGTGACAGGAGGCACGCGCTGTAGATATTTCTTCTTTGTATAGAATTTGACGTATAGACATGTCACTTTCTTTGACTTTGTTTGCGAAACGTCTAAGTGTTACTGGGAAAGGACCCCCAATTGCGAAACAAACACCAACTCAACAGCAAAAATAAGCCAACTTGGAAATTTGCAAAAGAGACTTGTCTTTTTGGGTTAAACGTTTATTTATGTTCGCTGCCTTGGCATATGAGAGATAAAAACATTAAACGAAATTAATTGAGTGGGACTGTGGAAGAAATAAATCTTCCGATATAACATGGCGCTCTGAGTATGAAAATGAAAACAGATAAGCATCATTGGAGTGGAATTCGACCCAAATTTAACAGATACAAGTAGTTTTGTTTGCTTTTGTGGTTAATTGGGGGAACTAATGCTGTTTTAATTGAAATGATTAGAAATCATTAGCTGATTTGATGATATGGTTTGATATGGAGGCGGGATATCATTTTTTTTTTTTTTTTGAGTCGAGCATTTAAGATGATGTTTAAATGTACCACATGTTGGCTTCTTCGGATAAGTATCAGAAAGTATGACCGTTGCAAATCAATTAAGAGAATTTTTGACTTGCAATAAAAGTTAAGTGAATTCGTTACTTTGACGAACATAAAATATAAATTAAAAGAATGAGAATTTGAAAATAGATCTCTTAGCAGTGGTCACGAGCAACCCTGCTTTTCTTTTTGATTGACACTTGGAGTGTTGCAACACTCTTCATCGACCGATGGGTTTCGTTTGGAGGCCTAGAGAAACCAGGAATCTCAGAAGCTGCGGTGCTGATGGCTGCAGCCATTGTTGTCGCTGTTTTTCGTTGCTTGATGATGATCGCATAGGATTCAGGCGGAGTTAGAGGGGCACTCAATTGGAAAAGGAAATATGGTTATCTTCTAATAGATAGCGATGTCATCTTGTTCCAAAAGGTTATATTCTCATTCGTACCATGGTTGTTGTTCAAATCAAAGTTGAACCCTCGCAATAATGAAATTCGGTTGACGTTGATTCATCTGGCCATTATATACTAACTTACTTATGCAGGTATTCGAGTTAGGGGTGAAACTAGGCCTCAATCAACAGATTTAGCATAGAACGTGTAGGTATTTGGACAGAGTTCTCTGTAAGCTTCGAAGTTTTTTCTTCGAAATGACCAATCGTTTTTTCGTCCATGCTTTCCGCGCCGGAATAATCAAGGTCTTAGAAAAAGTTTTTTAGGTTTCTCTAAAGAGGGTTTTATTATTTCTCAATAACCTTCTTAGCTCAAAGAAGCTGCAATTTGTAAGAACAAGATCAATTTTTTGATCTCCGCACTGATGTTATTTCTTCAAGAAAAATGTCAAGAAAGTCGTTTGACAGTTCGTCTTCTTGTCCGAAGCTTTTTCGGCACATATAAGAACTCGGTGAGCTCTGTATCAACTTTGATGGAGCGGCGTCAGCTCTTCGCTCTAGTATTAATTGGATGCCAAACTAGATTCTCAGATTATCTCCATAATACATTCAAACTTGGCCTTGGTGGGTATAAGATCGTTTTAACTATTAGATTTTATAGATACCTACTCAATTAGCCTGAGACAATTTTCCAAAGATTTTCTGCTCTTCTAATTTGGCATTAAGACCAAAAGGTTTTGACGTACATTGAAAAATGTTCCAACGAGGTAAATAATACCTTTTTCTAATTCCATAGAAGAGACTTTTGAATTTTCGTTTAAGCCCGATTAAAGGGTTAGGCCACCCTACAATTTTCGAAGAATCGATTTTTTTTTTAATTCGAAATGGGCCCTAATAGGACCTCAAAAATGATGCGCCAAAATATTAAGGTCGAGAAAAACCTTTAGGTACTCGGTTTTCGAATTTTATTACAAGGCCGTCTGGTCCGCAGCGAGCTCCTTTTATGAGCGCAAGGGGGAAGGTACGTTAGGGGAGTAGAGCATGTATATACGGCAGTTGTTATTGAAAATATTTATTTCCTGACTAGTCTATACTAGAGTAAGATTTGTCGAACGTCCCTTCCCGGCATCGCAGATTAAGGGTATTGTAAAATTATTCATGATTTTCTACTATTCAAAACTTTAAACGCGTTTATCTCAATACTGTATTTTTCAAGTTGGCCGGACTCGTAACTCGAGCAATTTTCAACCGATTAACTCGAAATTTTAAACATGTCTTGAAATATACATTGTCTATGGAAGTACGTAAGATTTTTTGTTATATTGCGTTGTTCACTTGTTATTAACAATTTTCTGACAATTTTCTAAGCAAATTTTGCACTTTTCACTTTAGAAGGGCGCCATTTGGCCAAAAATCAATATATCGCAAAAATCCTACCTACTTCTATAGCAGTTAGTATATATAATCGAAAAAACTATTTGCTCATTATTATTTGAAAAATTACATGAGCGGTTGGTCCGGCCGTGGACCTCAAAAAAAAAAAAGATGTCATCGCAAAAACGATGCACAGCCGCCATTTTATAATGAATCGCTTCAAAAGATTATTGTAGGCAGTCATTGATATAAATAATAAAATCACGTTTTTGTTATCTCGATTTAATTTGTAAATTGTGAAAAGTGGCCACTTTTTAACGAGACCTCTGGTTAATATGTTATTTAATTGTTCAGACCACCATGAAATAACTGGAAACGAGATGAACTTGCGAGGTGAAGATCTGAGACAGCTTTCTCATGGCATAAGCCATCGCTTGATCTGTCGGAGTTCTCAGTGAAGGCTTCAATCCACAACTGCATCTGGTAAAAGCGCAATCGATGATGGTATGGTTCCGTGATGGTTAGCATGTCTACTATTAACCCAGAGTGGTTGGATTCCCAGCAGAGTCAACAATGTTTTTCAACGGGTATTGAATTTCGAGAGGTATTGGCAAGTCCGCCGTTATAAAATTTATTGCCATGAAAAGCGCTTTCTCGATTAGCCGTTCGGAACCGTTAGAAAATCGTAGGTCCCCTCCATTTCCTCACAAGGCATGGTTGTGAGAAAGGCGCTAGGCCTAGGATCACTACTTATTTATGCCTCCAGTGGATGCAGTCAGACTAAACATACGCTCCCCTACATTATTAAGAAAAGGCTTAGAAGCACCGTATTTTCCTAAGATGTCTGCAATTTCGTTACCATCATAACCTTTGTATGCTTAATAACGTGTTTGTCTTCTGTCTGTACTAGTTTGGATTTCATAGCAGAAGAACTGATTGCTTTCCAGGCAATATTTTTATGAATAGTAATTACTAGCTGGGATTACTGATAAGCATCATCATCTTGAAGTTCATCACCTTGAAGTTCTCCCAGTCTCCTTTAAGAGTGGACGACTATGGCTAAGGGACATACGTTCCCGGGACATAAGTCCCAACTTTTATTTTTGGGACCTATGTCCCACTCAAGACTCAATTTAGATATAAGTTTCAAATCCGTCTTAAGACTTATGTCTCACTTAGATGGAACATAAGTCTCAAATATAAAAGTTGGGACTTTTGTCCCTCCGTATATAATTTTTACAAGCTAAGACATTTCTTTCAGAAGCCCTTCTGAAAAATTGTCTGAGCTTTTGTCAAATACTTACTACTCATTAGAAAGTAGAGATAATGTTCTCCGGAATTAAATTTTTTTGTTTAAAAAAGAAACTTCGAAGGCTCTGTTCAAAATATGTTGTAAGGGTAGCGGGCAATCGCGCGATTTTTTAATTTAATTTTCTCAAATACTCAAAAATTAAAATTATTCAAGTTTCTTTTTAAACAAAAAAAAATTACTAACTTCTACAAGTAAAATAATATCTCCTAATTCCGGAAAGCCATATCATCTCTACTTTCTAATGAGTAGATAGTCGGAAGAACTATATATGTGCAAATACCTCAACTATAATTGAAGTTAACATTTTCCATCGCCCGCTGCCCTTACAGCATATTTCGAACAGAGCCTTTGCAACGGAATTCAAAGAGTATATGTATATGTATAATGATTCTGAGATTATCTAGGAGTTATTGGTTCCAATACCTAAAATCACTTGAGAGAAAGGTGTTAGGTGTCACGGACCAACAACTTTATGGCAAGCAAAAATTGTTTGGCGTGGGACATAACTCAAAAATTGAAGTTGGGACTTTTGTCTCACTTGAGTGGGACATGAGTCCCATAAACAAAAGTTGGGTCTTATGTCCCTGCGCCGTTTTTCCCGCATATACTACGGCAAACCCAAAGAGACTTGGTTGATGTATTGGAGATGTCTACTAGGTATGGGATTACGAAAGTTTATACGTTCTGGGATGATCCCAAGACGTTTTGATTCTTATAAGAGTGATACCGTTTCGTATAAGACGATTTTGTTTTCATTCTTTTTACAAAAGCTGCCTTATGAGGTTTCACGCAGACGATTTCTGTCCATGGAGCATTCTTGACTTTTTAATGATGAGCCTTGTACATTGCATAGATTCCTTGGGTTGCAAGTAGTTTTAGTTGACTTTCTACAACAATTGAAAAGATAAGTGGTGACGATATGGTGACCCGTGGCGTGATGGTTAGCATGTCCACCTGCTAACCCAGAGGTTCGAGGTTCGAATCCCAGCAGAGGCAAAATGTTTTTCCACGAGTATCGCCTTTCGCGAGGCAAGTCCTCCGTTAGTAAACTCATTGCCATGAAAAGCGCTTTCTCAATTAGCCGTTCGGAACCGGCAGAAAATTGTAGGTCCCCTCCATTCCCCCACAAGGCATGGTTGTGAGAAATGCGCTAGGCCCAGGGGCTCCTCGCTCTGTTCCGCCACCCTATTTATTTATTTTATGTAATTCTTTCTGCTGTTTAGCATGAACATTGTCCAATTACGGATTACATGTGAAATATCTGATTTGAAAGAAAGCGACTACATACAACGATGGATTAATCAAATTTCGTCACCTTCAACTTTCTTGAAAGAGTTGATTGTGGAGATTCAGCATTTGATGGCATGGGTATTTCTGATTTGTCTGGACGTTGACCAATCTTATCTTGATTGGAACAGCGGCTGTTCCCTTTGGAATTAGATGCTTAAGGCTAGCGGTTCTATAACAATACATTCTGCGCAGTGGATATTTATGAGGAGCTTCGGAGTATCTTTCTGCTCTTTGTTTGAAATCGTTATCTTTGGTGAGATTGCCTAGGTTAGCAGGTTCGTCAGACGTTAGGATTTTTCATTTATGTAGTCGACATCTGCAGGCGACATCGGAAAAGCCCCCTATAAAATGTTCAACGAAATCCTATTTGGCCTTTTTAATATTACATTATTATCGCTATTACAGTTGATGTGGTAGCCGTGGCGTGATGTTTAGCATGTTTGTTGTTAGCCCAGAGGTTCGTGGCTCGAACCAAAACAAAGTTAAAAAAAAATTGCACGGGTATTGCCTTTGGCGAGGAATTGGAAAGTCCTCCGTTACTAAATTAATTTCTATGAAAAGCACTTTCTCTGGTGTCGGAACCGGTAGAAAATTGTAGGCCCCTTCCATTCCCCCACAAGGCATGGTTGTGAGAAATGAAATGGCCTTCGTTCTGTTGCGCCATCCTCTCACATACTGATTGGTGAGAGCAGATTAGTTGGTTTGCGTATGTCAACATTTTATAGGTATTATCAGTCAGATTGGAAGTACGCCACCCCCTTAAGGCTCCAAAATTATATAGCTAATCTTATGAAATGTTTCAAAATAAAAGTATTTTGCTTATGAACTTGTATTAATTAGCAAAATGAAGTTACCATTTGTTTCGGTTTAACCCTGGGCCCAATGTTTTCCAGGGTCTAGACTCCGTAACGACTTATACAACTATTATCTAGGCCGTAAATAACACGTTTAAGATCCTGAAAGAGTTATAGTAAAATTGCTAAAGCGAATTTGCATGAACACATTTTTTGATGATCAAATCGACGATAAACTATCGAACAATAATCGTTTAAAAAGTTACGGAGTGAGTTCTATGCAGAAAAATGTAAGTTTGCTTAGGCTTTCCGGAAAGCAAACACAATTTAAAAATATCTTTCTTTAGTTGCATAACTATTTCTTTACAATTGGCAAAGTAAAAAGTAAGATTTTGCTGATATTTTTTACAGATCGAGTTTATTGCTTCATATTAACATCTTTAGTTTTTTATAACAGAGACGTACATAAAACGATGAATTCATAAGAACTCATATTTCCCAACTTTTTTTTTCGAACAACTTGACACACCCCACAAATTTAACAGCATCATGACCACACATTATCTCTGTCATTCTTTTGCGGCTTAACGCACATTGCCTAACATAGTGTAGCCGAAATGTATTTTGGACTTAATACGCTTTGCAGCTTATCAATCTTAGTTTTACTTCCAAGAGTTTTATTTTTCAACTTTTTCTTATTTGAACGATGTGATGAGGGAAAGAAGTGCTTTTCTTGAGGGGAGATTTTGTGCAAGTTATAACAAGATGATAAGAGAGACCAGCACGGGCAACATAAAAAAGCCTCTAGCTGAAATCATTTTTAGAAAAAAAAGTACTCCACTTAAAGGTTATCGTGGGAAGAGGAGTAATTTATTTCTGTCGGGAATTTAAAGCGAGCTGGACATTGTATTTTTGTTCATTTTTGTTTGTTTTTAAATATTGTGTGCTGAATACGTATGAAGGCATTTTTTTCCCACCTTCTTGAGGTGATGAATGAGTAATTTAAAAAATTTGGCGGGAAAGACCATATTATTGCCATTGAAACTGTTATGGCTCGTGTTTCAAGTGTTACGTCTGTATTCAAAGCAAAGACGTGTTTCGGTAGGATGTTATCATTAGGGCGCTCCCTTTTAAATTATGTTCTAAGCTTGACTGCAGGAAGTCATAGCCGATGATCATGGAAAGTTTTAACATCTCTCCTGGGACCAGGTAAGAAATTTATGAGTTTACCTTGAACCATTTTGCGTTAGTTGAGGCAACGAGTGCTTTGGGAATATTTATGTTGAAAAGTGCTTTAAGAAAAATAAAATATTTTTAAATATAAAAAACAAATCTGAAAAAGTTGAGTTGATGCTGAGCTTAAAACAACTGAAACTAAAGTATGAACTCTAAAATCAAAATCGGAATTTGTACTTTAATTAATAATTAATCTTTGCAAAGTTCGATCACGTGTGTAAAAAACTATTTTAATTTTTGAATAAACATTTGATGCTTTTTATAAAAATAAAAAAAAATAAGCTATGGCTTAACCCTAGATAGGTAACCATAAAACGTCGAATCGACTGCTCTTTTAGAGAAAAGTTGTTAGCTTATTCCTGTTATGTTTAATAATTTATGTTTACTAGTTTGTTTTAATTAAAAAAAAAAGTTTTGACATGACTAGGGTTACTCGAAAAAAGAATGCAATCGGGAAGAGCAGTTAAAATAAAAACAAAAAAATAAAATTTGCTATGGTCCTGAGTGAAGACTTCAATCAACGATTGCATCTGTCAAGAGCACAACCGTAGATGGCGTGCCTAAACGTATGCTTCTCTACCTTAATAAGAGTTTAAGTATTACCTAACTTTGTGAGCACGTCCTCTGTTTATGTCCTGCATTTTGTCGTATCAGGCTATACAGATACTTGGCACAAGTTTGGTGAGAGCTGGCTCGTTATCATGGCAGCGTCTTTTAGCTTTTCTCCGAAGACTAAGAAAACTATAACAAAAAGATGGAGTACAATGGAGCAATACATCATCACCAAAAATTAGTGAGCTAAATTGAGACAAACTTTGTTCTTTTATTTTAAATATGCAAAGATATCTATGCAACACCTTCCAAAATGTAGGGAGCAGAGCACTCAATTATGTGGGATTGCCTGGAACAAACTAGCTTAGATAGAGCCAAATCATTGCCAGGGGTTTCAAAGGGACACTAACAACAGGCTTAAGAAACTTGGTGGTGCAATGATGAAGCTTGAGAAGTAAAAAGCAAGAAAAGCATGGTCAAAATGTACTATCTCAAAATAAGCCATTGAAAAAGGTTCGAGGAAAAGAAAAGAAGCGAGGAAGAAGTGCACCCAACTCGGAGTAAAGAGAACGGAGTACAACTGGAAGAGGTTTCTGCCTCAGCTGCTGAATCAAATAAAGCTTTTGAAGATATACGTAAAGACAGCTTGAACCAACTTAGACCACCACCTTCTTCCACTGGGAGTGGTACGGAATCCCCAAAAAAAAAAATCCCCATCGGTTAAAATCCCCAAAAATTAAAATCCAACTTGCTAATATCCCCACAGACATAATGCACATGGATGAAATCCACACCTAAGTAATCTTTTTTGCCAAAATCCCCACGAAATCTCCAAATCCCCAGTGTCCGTGTACATCTAAATTATGTGCATATATAGTTTTCAGAAAAATCTCATGAAATTATCTCATTGTGATACTAATTAATAAGTGATAATGATTAACAGTTTCTTAACAACAACTATGAATGCATGACTGCATCCAATTTTTAGTCTGACTTATGTACGTATTCATGGTGCGCAGTGTTCTGTCTTAGTTAAAAGAAAATTAAATTTAAATTAAAATTAAATTTTAAATTTAAGAATGAAGAGAAACTTTTTTTTGAATTTTTTTTTTCGTTTCATTTAACACTTTGAAAGGGACCTTATTTTCTTCGCATTATTGTAACATGCGCATTACTTTTTTGAATATTTTTTATTAACTTACAAATTTTGAAAATGTATTTTCATTTCAATAGACATAACGATTTTATAGGAATTTTATGTTTACTCTTTTATTTTAATTTTTTCTTTACATTTTCCTGCAAACATCCCCAAAACAAATATGTTCATGTATATGATTTTAGCTTTGTAGATTTTCTCTTTGGGGATTTCAGAGCTGGGGATTTTTATTTGGGGATTTTGCGTTTGGGGATTTACGTTTGGGGCTTTTGGTTTGGGGCAAACGTCACCAACCCTCTTCCACTCAAAGAAGGAGAAATGCTCAGGGCATTCGTTTTGGCCGAAGTTCATTAGCGAAGCTCAAGGACGAGTTCTCTGATTGAATTCTTCAATTGCGCATGTGGCGACAATATTATGATGGCCGTTTGAACGAACAGTTTCTCGAAAGCACCTCCCGACATTAAAGTCGAAGAAGTACGTGAAACATTTAAGAACTCAAAAAAAAAAACAATGGTGCCATGGCAGACGAAGTATCATATGAGTTTGGAAAGAAAGGGAAGACATCATCTAAAAGCAGCTGATAGTCTGCCTAAGCAATGGAATGAAAGCTACCTTCTACCAATCTACAAAGCGAAGGGAGTCACACGAAATTGCGATAAATCTCGTTTGATCAAGGTGACATAGTATTCTCTAAATATTGCTGAACGGGTATTTGGAAAGCCAACTGCGAAAATAATACAGCCATATCTGATAGCATATGCGAGTTCGTTGCAGGCAAGACAACAACGGAAACTGTCCAAAGTAATGGTTATGCATCGTGATTCCTTAGAAGACTTGAAGCTTGGCCCCGAATAAGCGTTCGATTAATTTTTTCAACATTTTAAGTGATATTATTCAAATTTCATAATTAATGTGTAGTTGGCAGCCCTCCATCGAATTTATTATGAAGAGTGAATACTTAAATTTTTTAATCAGCTTCAAGATTTTTTTTGTGCTTTTTTTATAGTGTTCAAAACTTAATAGCGTTTTTTCCACAACTCACTTCTTAAAGGTTAGTGCCCCTCGTAACTTCAAAACTGCTAAACCGATTTTTGCAATTTTAAAATTTTGGTGACAATTTGAAGTGAAATGTCTTTGTCTAAAAATGCCGTCATTTTGTACCTGTCAAATCCGGAAAAATGAATATTTTTTAAAATCCTCATGTTATTACCTCTAAAAATATGTATAAAAGAAGTGTGCAAAATTTCAGAAGGATCGGTGCAACAGTCGCCGAGATATTTTGTACACCGACTTTAGAAATACTAGTTTCGAGATAAACACGTGGCACCACAACTGCTCCGGACAACGAAAAACAGCACACTAAATGGCTCCCCTCAAAAATATTCCGTTAGAAGCGTCATTAGAGTGAGCTCGCCTTCCCTGAACACAAAAGAAGACCTCGAGCTACCTGGAAACAATCATAAAAGGAGCAAAGAGGTGCCCTGACATAAGACCATACGACATAAGGCCATATTCGAACATATGGCGTTAAGACGCTTTGAATTGTGACTTAAGGCCATATTCGAACATATGGTCTAATGACGCTTTCTAAAGCGTCTTAATGCCATTATGGTCCAATGACCCATTCTTCCGTTTCCCAGTTAAAAAAATAAACACCAAACATAATAACAACGAAACTGAATTTTTGTTTTATTCCAAATAAAAAAAAAACATCTCCTTACGTAATTGCAAATATAAATCTTTTATAATCAAATTAACAACTTAAAATTCAAGAAAGTATTTTAAGAATATATTGTTAAATTATTCTCCACTATTCTTCTGCAAAAAGAACAGAGGGTTGGATTTTTGTTTTTATTGTAATTTTCTGTAGTCTGAGCAAGACATTCTAAGCACAATTTAAAGTGCAACAGTTATGAGCTTGACGAAAAGTTTCTATTGATCGGAGAAAACTTGCATTCATTCATTCATTCAATAGAATAATGAAGATAAGAGCGAAGCGGAAAAAATTTTCCCAGAGGAGTATGGATGTGTGGTGTAAAAATAAAAATTCGCGCGAATTTTTATTTTTACACCACACATCCATACTCCTCTGGGAAAATTTTTTCCGCTTCGCTCTTATCTTCATTATTCTATCGTGAGTAGAAAGCCAAACAAAAAAAGATAAAAATTCGCGCGAATTTTTATTCTTACAGCACACATCCATACTCCTCTTTGAAACTTTTTCATCTATAAACTTGAATGAATGAATGAATGCAAGTTTTCTCCGATCAATAGAAACTTTTCGTCAAGCTCATAACTGTTGCACTTTAAATTGTGCTTAGAATGTCTTGCTCAGACTACAGAAAATTACAATAAAAACAAAAATCGAACCCTCTGTTCTTTTTGCAGAAGAATAGTGGAGAATAATTTAACAATATATTCTTAAAATACTTTCTTGAATTTTAAGTTGTTAATTTGATTATAAAAGATTTTTATTTGCAATTACGTAAGGAGATGTTTTTTTTTTATTTGGAATAAAACAAAAATTCAGTTTCGTTGTTATTATGTTTGGTGTTTATTTTTTTAACTGGGAAACGGAAGAATGGGTCATTGGACCATAATGGCATTAAGACGCTTTAGAAAGCGTCATTAGACCATATGTTCGAATATGGCCTTAAGTCACAATTCAAAGCGTCTTAACGCCATATGTTCGAATATGGCCTTATGTCGTATGGTCTTATGTCAGGGCACCGAGCAAAGATGCTACGCGGCCGGGATCATTGTCCGTCCGGCCGGCCCCTCTCTATTCGCTCGCCGCGCATACCTGATCTAAAATCACTGTAACTTTTCGAATTCAACTCGGAATGAATTGAAATTTTGACACAACATTCTTGAGATGTGGTTTAATAAGAAAATGCTATAAAATTTTTTTTGAAAACGTCCAGGGTTTACCCATCCCTTAAGTGACAAGTTATTTCCTGAAATCGAACTTGTAAGTACTATACAAGACTTTTAGTATATAATTTTGATTTTAATAATTTTACTTTAATAAATATGAAGTTGAATCAATATCTTTCATTTATTATTTAAGATTTAGATGGTGTTACAACCGTCCTTTGTTTGTGTTACAATCGAAACAACGAAAAGGCCGATTGTAACATTCGACTTTCACCTCTTTTGCCAAGCTTTCACCAGAAGAAAATAGAAAAATGGAAAACTAAGTAGCTTAAAAGATAGCCAAATATCCACTTGTCAACTTACGCGTTATAATATTTTTCTATGTTTTTTGGTTCAAAAGTTATGGAACCCAATATGCAAAATGTAACTTTCGACCACACTCTCCCCTACCTGGTGAAAGCTATTATCTAACGAACTTTGATTTTTTGATTTCCGAAGTTCTAGCACCATGCTATGAGGGAGACCTTAACTTACCTTTTTTTCGAGGCAGAATAATTGCTTCCATGGCCGTATTTTTAAATATTTCCTTATTATATTTTTAATGTGCAACTGGTTTTGATAAAGAAATTTGAACTGGTTCATCACCAAAAATTCGCAAAAAGATGACGACCCCCCCCCCCCTCCCTCCCCTTTCATTTCTCATAGTTCTATTTTTTCATTAATCTAACTTTTCATCGGGTTCAAGTCGACAGTACTAAATTTAATTTACTATTTGCCATTGTTTTGTATCAATGCAACAAAAAGCAACACAAGAGTCTTCACCTAAATTTATTTCTGTTCCTATAGACGTACTGTTAAGCCTCCATTGTAATATTACGCCAACCCGACTTCCCTTCAACCCTCAACTGCAGTTCAAACAAAAGTATTGATCTATGATTTTAATTCCCCAGACTCTTGACTCATACTTGAATTGAATTGCATAACCAACATAAGCACAGCCTTGATGAAATCCTCCTATAACACGCTACACCGACCAATGAAACCTTTCACTAAAAACCTGCAACTATGAGCTGCGGTGGAAAACCGATCGATACATTCTCATTTTCATTTCGATTTCCATAATTGATGGTCAGGGTTATAAGTTATAATTATGTTCTTCGTTCTGGGCACAGGGCTCTCACAAAAATGTGGCACGCTTCTTGTTATCATTGCATGTTGCTATGTGCATTTCAATTTTCTCATTTATGCGTGTGTCGTGGCTCGTGACTCGTGTGGTATGTTCGAGTATGATGCATATGTTGCGATGGACGCATTGTACTTGAAGGATTTTTAATTACGTTTTTCTTTCTTTTTTCAACCTAGTATCGACAGCAGAAGTTCAGAGAACTCATTAGTTCGTACTTGTACGAATGTCATACCCGCAGAGTGGGATAGGTTGCAATAAAAGTTACGTGAACATATATGAGATTAGATGCAGTTGACGTGACTTTCATAACAACATCAGTCTTAATTAAATCAAAAACTACTCCTAGCGCCTTGTAAACTAGGTATTCAATTATGTAAATGGTTGCGATAAATTTATTTACAGATTAATACAAAATGACTTAGACATGATAATCGAAAACTCAATATGCGTATTGTGTTGCACTCAAAGAAAGGTAGATATTATTTAGCTTTTGTTAAATGCTATTGATTTACATCTGCACTGCAATGAATCGGTGCAATAAAATCAATAAATTAGTGAGCTTTTAAGTGGTTTGACAGTTTTATCGTTTGGCTTCATTCACTGTTAAAAGCATTCGACTTTTAATTTAATCGAAGCGCCACCAGCCACTACTCACGTTGGATTGGTTAGGGAGGTTCATTATTGATGATAATTTGATTTCACCGACTTGTCATGTAATGTACTTATGGCTGGCATTTATTTTCTGATTAAAATATTGCAAATAAAGTAATTAGTAAGAAAAAGTTATTGCCAGACGTTAGTGAGTTTTTCTTCTTCTTTCTTTTGGAGTTACGAGGATTGTGATTTTGAATTGATCACAGCTTTTCCAACTCTATACTTCACACTAGTGATCAACCTGTGCGGTTCCAAATTTGAGTTGTTCTATTTCTGAGGCCAACTAAATGCTATAATGCTTTTTTGACGCGGTTCTCTAGATTTCTTCTTTAAAATAAAGCGGCGCAACAGAGCGAGGAACGCCAATGCCTAGCGCATTTCTCACAACCATGCCTTGTGAGGGAATAGATTTCTTCTTTGGACATGGCAAATTAGAGAGCCGGTCGTTTTCTGTTGCTAGATCAGTGGCGTACCTAGGGGGGGGGGGGGGGGGTGGTCGCCCCGGGCGCAACGATATGGGGGCGGAAAAATGAGCTCCGCTGTTCCTCAAAATTAAAAAGTAATACACAAAAAAATTTTTTTAATCACAATTAAATTGAGTTTTACATCTATGAAAAAGATGACGTTGACATTTTATATGAATTTTTTATGAAAAATTAAACTTCGATCTTATTTTCATACTCTCGAAACATTTTTTTTTTTTTTTTTTTTTTTTTTTTTTTTTTTTTTTTTTTGTCAGGAGTAAATCTTCAAAAGACACTTAGTAGTATTCGATACCAAGTAGTGTGGGATTCTTACCCACTAAAAACTCCTCATAATCAGAACCAATCTATAACGATCGACAACAGATTTTTCTTTCTCAATAATATTATCTCTTTAAGGGAAGCTTAAACTTTTAATGCTTCCCATGACTTTTAGGCCATTAGCTCGTGTGGCTTGGTTCTTCTTAATCTCCGAACATTGCCTCTCGTATTTAATACGGACTCCATTTCAGAGTTGATATGACTATGCAGTCGCTGATTGTGTGATACAGCATGTTTTCTTACAACTTCTGTAACCGTTTCTATTTGTAGGTCACGATGTAAATCGCTATTTCTTATATACCATGGTGCATTTACTATTCCACGAAGGACTTTGTTTTGGAACTTTTGGATGATTTCAGTATTTGTTTTCTTTGAACAGCCCCATAATTGGATTCCATAGGTCCAAACAGGTCTAAGTACTTGTTTATAAAGCATTATTTTATTTTCGACAGATAAGTCCGAATTTCTACCGAGTAACCAGTACCTTTTTCTATATTTCAAGTTGAGCTCTTCCCTTTTCTTTTTGATATGCTCTTTCCATTTTAGCTTTGCATCCAAATTCATCCCAAGGTATTTGGCCGTATTGGCGTAGGGTACAGCTTGATTGTTGATGAATATTTGAACGTAGCTTAACTTTTTATTTGTAAAGTTTATATGTGCAGATTTAGCTTCTTCTCTCGAAACATTGAAACCTCAAACTTTTTCTTCATAACAATGAAAAAACTCAAAAGTTAACTTTTCTCGATTTCATTGCTGCAAATTCACGATTCAAATCTAAAATTGCAGCAGTTTCACTTTCGATTGAAAGAATTGCAAGGTTTGATAATATAATCTACTTTGACTCATGGTTGATCTCAAGTAAGATTTGATCAATTTAAGTTTGCTGAATGATCTTTCACAAGAAGCAACTGAAACAGGTATGGTTAGTAAAACTTGCAAAGCTGTTGCTAATGTCTTGTAAGCTTCTCGTCCCATTGATGAAATGTACAACAACAGAAGTTGTTCAGGCGAAAATCCAATTTCCTCTTCGATTTTCTTCGCTCTTTTTAATAAAAGTAGGACGTTTTGAATATCATTGAACAAGTCTTCGTTGTTCAAGTCATCTGGATAAAACTCGGCAAGTTTCTTGCATTTTCCTTCTATTTTGAGAAGCTCATCTTTGTAAGAATCTCTGGGAAGTTGTATTATTTTTTCAAAGCTACAAAGGAAACCAAAACGTTCATCGAGCTTCTTCAAATTTGTGAAACGTGTATATATTTCCATTGAAAGTTTATCTAAAATTTCATTCAGAGATCGTCGCATTTCTTCTTCCGAATTCAATTCAGAATCTTCAGATGTTTTTCCTGGCATATTTCGATTTTTTCGAATTATTTTGACGGTACTCACATTCAACTCGTTACATTTTTCTGTAGCTTTACAAATGGCACGGTCGCACAAGTCGATTCTCCAATCATTCAGTTTGTCTGTCAACATTTGCAATTGTCCAAGTAAATAAGTGAAACTGATTCCTTTTTCTTGTATCCGTTTCTGAACTCTATCAAATGATACGAGAATTTCTGCCCAAAAAAACAAAATAGCGAAAAAATCAAATGTTTCTATAGCATTGATAACCAACGCTGCCTCTTGTCTGGTATCAATATTTTCTGTGACCGTATCTCTCAAGTGTTCCAGCGCTGAAATGACTTCGTCCAATTGTGTTGATACTGGTCTCACAGCTTCAGCTTCTGAGCTCAACCTAGTTTCACAATGCCTTTTGACCGTTATAATCACGTGTTTTTTGAGAACGTCCCATCTGTGGGTAGAGGAGGAGAAATAAGTGAAGAGACGCTGTATTGTTCCAAAAAATGTTACCGCTAGGACATTGACGTGGGCTTCGTGTACTCCTGCCAAATTGAGAGAATGATTATCACAAGGAACTAAGACAGCTTGTTCATTCAGGTCGATGATTCTCTGCTGGACTCCTGTATGGATACCGGCCATTGTTGGTGCATTGTCGTACGATTGACCTGTACAATCTTTCAGGATTAATTCATCTTCGTCCAGTTTCTTCGTAATAGCTTCAGTAACTCCTTTTGCTGTTTTGACTTTCAGAGGTATGATATCAATGAAGACTTCTCTGATTTTTACTGAATTTGGTTTAACTTCGACGAATCTGATAATTTGAGACATCTGTTCCTCATGTGCGGAATCCGGAGTTGAATCGAACATTAGACTGTAATATTTCGCATCTTTGCACTGAGAAATGAGAAACTTACGCAATTTGTTCCCCATCATAGTGATGAGCTCCTTTTGAATTCTGAAAAAAAAAGGATAAGATAAGTTTTGCTTTGCAAACGCCGTAGATGTCCGTTGGGAAATTATTTGAATTTCTTCCCAGTCTGGTTACTGTGGCGGTGTCCAAACTGGTACGACGAGCAATTCGCCGTAAGTCGCCGCCACAAGAGGATAGACGGAAATAGGAGACACGATGGGTCGAGAGCATGAAGCAAAGTGGAGTGAACTGACAAGTGACTCAAATGCACAAAAATGGGAACTCATAGCGTCGCCACTGTAGTGCTGCGGTCGCTGAGTTCTGCGAATGTGATTGGTCGCGATGCGCGCGCATGTTTTCAAATTCAAATCACCGGCAAAACACTCTTCATATTTTCATTACACCGTAATGTATCACAATGTTGTGGCCATGAAAAAATATCGGATCATTAAAAACTATCTATAGTATTGATCGTTTTTATACCAAATATATCCGACCAAGTGTTAGCGATTAGTCAGTAACCTAAGAATATGTACGCAAATTTGAGTGAATAATGAATAGATCATCAAAATTGTAAAAAATTATCTGGAAAATTATGAGAGGACGTGATCTATGGAGTTTGTATGTATGAGGATCATATAAAACGAAAAGGGTGTGGGGGGTTGGGGGGGGCGGCGGCAAATCATTTTTTTCCCCGGGCGCTAAGTTTTCTAGGTACGCTACTGTGCTAGATGGTATTTTGGCGCCCGTGCCGTATTGGTTAGTGTGTCTGCCTGTTAAGGTGCGTCCACACTATACCGAATGGCATCAATCTGCACATGCCGATCGGCAATACCGACTTAGTGTGGACGTCCCGATCGGCCTTCCGTCCTACACCCGACCCGAATTCGAACCCAATGAAATGGATGCGTTTGCCGATCGACATAGTGTGGACTAACGGAAGCTAGCACCTTTACGTGTGAGCTTCGAGGTTCGAATCTTAGAAAAATTATGGAAAAAATGATTTTTCACGGGTATGGTCTTTCGCGAGGAGTTGAAAAGTATTTCGATTGTAATTTCGTGCAATGGAAAGCCCATTCTCCATTAGCCGTTCGGAATCGGCCAAAAAATTGGTGATTCCTTCCATTCGTTCACAAGGTGTGGTTAAGAAGAATGCGCTTATCTCCTGGGTAACCTGCTTTATTGAGTAACCCTTTTTATCAAATTGATTTGGTTCTATTACTGCTATCTTAACGAGCATCTTCATTTCAGTTGCTGTAAACTAACTCTCGAACTTTTTGTACATTGTCCTTTGAATAAAAGTTTTATTTAACCCTAGTTTACGGCACGAAGAATAATGCAATAACCAAACTTGGGGTTCGCGCGTACCCCAAAATTTGTATTCACATCTAATTTGGGATACTATCAATGGGCATCAATTCTTCAACTGTACACGTTTTGAACATCTGAATATCTTCCTCCGTTTCAACGATTCAATTGGTCGCTGAGCTCAATTATCAGCCAGGACAAACACTCTCCAGCCTGTTGAAATACTTTTGAACGAATTGAATTGACCGTGCCAGATCAGATCAGTACTGTCCATTTCATTCATTTTTGGATTTTTGTAGAAAATGGCATTGGTATCTTTTGTTCCAAAACCAAATATGTAAAACAGGTCGTTTTATTTCCAACACAACACAATTTTGCGAAGTCTATTTCAGGCTATCATAACAAGCCGGAACCATAGTGGGGTTCGCACGAACCCCAAGTTTGGTTTGTAGGTTTTTTTCAGAAAAAAATTCCAGAAAATTATCTTAAATCGAAATGATGAAAATACGATGAAAAACGTAAAGAAAAATGAAATTCGTTCACTGAGTTTTCATCCCAGGTCGAAAATATGATTAAGAAAAAAGTTATAAGCATTCAAACTTGCGTTGGGGTTCGCGCGAACCCCAAAACGTTAACTAGGGTTAAGGAAATAAGTTTTGATTTTTTTTTAATTTGACTTAAGATTTGATAACTCAAAAACTATTCATTTAATTAACTTGAATAAAAATGCTGATTAAAAAAAAAGAGTTTAAGCTTTGAGAAACACTTTAGTATGTGGTAATGTGGTTGTAAGTGCGTTTAGCTTATTTTCAAAAAATTTTTTTTTAAATTAGGTAGGTAAGATTTTATTGAATTATGGAATCAGATTGACCCCCTTCTCGTTCTCATACACTTTTTTTCTAAAAATACGACCAAGAATCACATCCCAAAGTATGTAACACGAATTACAGGACCCCCTGTATAGTATATCGTCAAGCCCATCACCTTTCCCATTTTTGTCTCATTTACTTTTTCGAATGTGATGTCGGGTATTTTCATTAACTTAAGCTTAGATTCTTGTGAATAGGCTATCATAATACTGTGCCGAATTCAGTCGTCATTAACTTGAAGTTGACTTAGAGCAAAAAACTTTATCTGCTGAGCAGTTTCTCTTTTTGGAGCGGTTATTTTGAAGATTATTGCCTTCTTATACAAGTTGTTTTGTAGTTTTTCTTGAATAAGCCATTTTTCGCAGCCCGGTGGCGCAAAAATGTCTTCCAGCTCCCGATGCATGCCTCCCATGCCATTTGCTAAGGTTTGGGTGCATTTTTTCTCTGCCTACATTGTAATTCTCTTTCTAATAATAATTTTTAAAACCCAAGTTTTGGTATTTATTGAGCTGTTTATTGTTAATTTCGTTGATGTTTCTTTCTAGCTTGAATTATACTCTTATCGGAGATCTAGAAATATCCGCATTGTTGGTTACAGAATATCCTCAGTTTTGCCCTTAATTACACTTAACCCTTTGCTTTCGGTATTGTTTATATCCTTGTAAAGGCTTCTGTGATATACCTATAGCAATTCTTCTTTTTTTCACAACAACAATATCATTTGATTAAACGAGTTGTTGCATATACTCTCCAAGGGTTGATTGAAAGATCGTCTAAAAAAGTAGGGTGGTACAACCAGAAAATATAAACTTGTTGCATTATGCATTTCAAAGGCCTACAATTTACTGATTTTTTTCTTCTTACAATCTAAATACACAAAACGGACTTCTTTGAGCAATAACTTCTTAACTTTCCACATCAACACACAATTTAGAACGCAGTACATTTGATACAAGTCTATTTTGGTTATTTCAGCTTTTAATAATTGAATGATGTAGTGACCAGTTTGATTTGTTTAAGGAAAGATAATGAAAATGGTCTCTAATATTCGTTTGGTATCGAGTTCAACTTTCATTATTGTTATGATAGCATGTTAATGTTTATATTTTTACTCCAACCTCATCAAAGAATGAAAAATCAATTCTTCCACTAAACGTGACTTCCGCCTATTTCATTCACTTTAATGTCTGTGTAAATTATTCAAATCCTTTTGTAAATAATTCTTTTAATAAAATTTCTCTCCTTTACAAACTATTTCAGTAAATTGAAAGCCAAATTCCAGTAATTTGTTGCTCCCCGTAAACCTACTCTGCAAGAGTTCAACTTGCCTAAATGCGATTGCAACTTCCTTCAAAGCAAACATATTTCTACATTCTTCTCTAATTTGGTTGAAAAACATTGTCCTCATATGTACTTCCTCATTCACCGTTCCAGTTAATTAGATTTGTGGAACTCGCAGACGAACTTCACTAGAGAAAAACATTCCGACACACACTCGAAAAAATGTATGCGCCAACAACGACGACGACAACGGCAATGACGACGCGGCGCGACGAAGACTCCTCCTCGAGTAATCTATTTGTGTCAGAGATGCCGCGAAATTTTCTATTTTTGTTTCTAAACATGGGCCTCACTATTACGTCCTACCTCTTTGGAACACCCTACTATTCCATGAGCGAGTGTGCTTTATAGTTTTCTAATTCTATGGTCGCACAAATATCCTATTTAGCTTTTGTCTGCCGTCAACTTACCGTGTCACTTGCACTTTCAACCATGCGGTGAGGTAGGGTGATGATTAATGGTTGCCAGCTCAGTGCGATAAATATTTATTTAACCTTAATGTAAAATTAAAATTACGTGACGTCTTCAGTATTGAGGTTAAGTTTCTATAGAAATACCCATATTTTTGTTGACAAGAATGAACTATCCCACAGACGAATAAGAAAGCGGCTCGTACTACCCTCTATTCAACGTGTTTTTCATTTAGAAACCAACCGGAACTCTGGAAAACTTGAATCTATAGCGGAAAAATAATAATTTAATTACATTTTTCGGTAAATTTATTTTGTTTTCAAGACATCGCAAGTACAAAAACGTAAAATCGTTTTTGTTAGACCTACCAAACATGAATTATGTCTTAGCACGGTCAAATTAGTCCGTAAAATAGGAAGAGTTTACAAAAATTCAGCTTAGATTTGGAAACGTACAATTAAGGGTCGATCTGCCACCGTTTAGGCGGAAAGAGCAGTTTTAAAGAAGAAAAAAAAAATGACTAAATAAAAAGGATTAAGAATCAATTAAAACGGTAACTACCACATGCCATAGTGTTTTTGAAAGTTAATACTTTGTTCATTGGTTAGCATTTTTTTCAGTTTGTTTTAGTAAACAGCTTCCGAGTAATCAGAGCTCATGGTTAATGTTCAAACAGAAATGACAAATTTATTTTCACCGAATAAAATTTGTACAGAAATTTGCGTAATTTAGGGATCAAATAATCAATGCTTCCATTGTTTTTGAGTCGAACATTGAAAACCGAAAATGAAAATCTTATTTAGTTTTTGACGAATTAAAGAAAATGCATTTTATTATTTATATTATTTTAGAAATATACATTTCAAATTTTTAGTTGATCTTATTTTATTTTTATCAAATAGTTTTTTTTTCCAAAACTGTTACATTTAAAATATTTAACTCAAATAGTTTACAGTCCTATGAGGTAGAGGTATATTAGTGCACCCAAAAATGAGAAAAATTATTATTTGCTGAAAGCATTGCACAAAATTAATACTCACTTTAGAATATCTTGTATCAATTTTACTTTAGAATATTTTGTGAGCACTACAATAGTCACAGCGAGATCTTTTTTGCGAAATTCGAGACTATTTCTAAGCTTACTTTAGCGCGTTTCGTTGATCGCATTTTTAACGAAAATCTTACCCAAAAATTGCGAGACACTTTGTTTACCAATTTTTTTTTTTTTTGGAATTCACCACTTTTATAATCTTAGAAATTTCTTTTGAGTAGAAAAATAAAATGCCACGAGAAAAGTCGTAGCATAAGCAAGAAGAAGATTACCTTTTTGTTGATATGCGTGAAAGATAATATTCATATCGATGGCTCACAATTGATTTAAGAATTCAAAAACTGAATTCGTGATGTTATGGCCGTGGCGGCTATTTGGATCGCGTTATTTTTTTATATATATAATTGGCATACTTTATTACCAACAAAGATCTAAATATCCGACAATATCCCTTTATGAAAACTCATGTTTTGAATATCTAAATGAAACTCATACTGGACGACCCTGTTTATCTTAATTAGATTAGATTAAGGGTACGGGTTGTGCTTGCTCAGCTCTGGGCACTGCGGTGTCTGAATGAAAACTATTGTGCCAGCCCATGTGAGGTTTCAGGGCCGTTCTCCTGCTTCTGAGTTGAACCAGAAGTTAGCAATCTTTTGTAGGTGAATGAGTTTGAGTTTATCTAGGGAGATGATCTCATTGTCAAGTATTTGCTTTCTAAGGCGGAAAAGTGCTGGACATTCCGTAATAATGTGCAGAGATGTTTCTTCATTTTTGAGGCATATAGTCTACAGATGGGGTCCGCCACCAGCCTAATTTGGTGAAGATGTTTCTTTAAAGAACAGTTCAGTAAGAATTTTGATGTTTTTTCAGAATATTCTGGCAAAAAGAGTTTTGAACAGGTTTGGAAAGATGAGTTACGCCAATCTTTATTTGATTCTTCCAGTAAGATCTTCTTGGTAGTGTTTTTGAAGGTGCTTTTATTTACACCACGGAAGGGTTCAGATCTGACGAATGGTTTAGATGCGCCATCTTTAGCAAAGATGTCTGCCTTCTCGTTACCATCATAGCCTTTGTGTGCTTGGATCCAGTGGAGAATTACAGCGTTTTTCCTTGCTGGCTCAAAAAGTGACGTGACTGTCTCTTGGAGCAGTTTGGATCTTACGACAGGTGAGCTTAACGCCTGTAGTGCAGCTAGGCTGTCTGAGAAAATGAATTTTGTTTTGTTTTGCGTGTTCGATGAACATATTATTCTCGAACCTTCGTTAATGGCAAAAACTTCAGTTTGGAAAATGGACAAGTGACATTTACTAAGAAATTCGTTCTGGGACAGTCGCTGAAAATGTCGGAACCTGTACCAGTTTCTATTTTTGAGCCGTCCGTATATCAGACGATAATTATCTTGCCTTGAAGGATGAGGCTTTGTGTTCTCCCAGTCTTCCCTAGAGGGGGTGACAATGGAGAAGTTGCGTTTGAAGCTGTACATGGAAATAATAGCAACCAAACACATGCTAAAGGTATTAAGTTTTTCTAGACTTTCTATTATCGACAGATATCCATTCGGGTATGGATGTGATTTTATGTGTCCTTGATGGAAGAGACGTTGTTTCGCCAGTCTAGCTTCCATTTTTACGAAGAGGTGAATTGGAGGTAATCCTTAAATGACGCTAAGAGCGTGTGTTGTACGCATGCATCCAGTAATACATGTTGTTGCCAATTTTGGAATCTTTTCTAGTTTTTGGATTACCGTTATTTCTTTTGTTTTTGTCTACCATACAACGGCTGCGTGCGTTATTGTTAGTCTGTACATCATTTTAGGTTTCAGAACCCATTTTTTCCCGCATATGCTTCGACAAGTCCATAGGGACTTGGTTGCTCTGCTGGAAATGCGTTCTAGTTGAGGTTTCCATGACGTTTACCTGTCTAAGATGATCCCAATAAGGTATTTCGAATCCTTTGAAAACGGTATTGTTTCCCCATAGAGAGTGGGGGTAGTAGTAGATTGAGGTTTCTTCTTTTTGTAAATAGGACAATAACTGTCTTATAGTGGTTGACAGAGAGATCTTCATCTGAGCACCAGCTTTGTACTGTGTTTAGAGCTGTCTGAAGTCTTGATATTAGTGTTTCTGATGAGCCTTGTATGACAATTGCTAGATCATCTGCTAAACCCACTGCATAAGTGCCTTGGGTTGCAAGTAATCTTAGTAGGCTGTCTACGACTATTGACCAAATGAGTGATGAGAGGACTCCAACTTGTGGGCAGCCTCTTGTTGTTAGTGCTGAGATTTCCACTTCTTCGATATTGCTGTTTATAATTCTGCTGTTTAGCATGGGCATTATCCAATTGCGAATTGCTTGTAGAACTTTGTGGTGCCTTAGAGCACTGTCTGCGGTAACAAAGGATGTGTGGTCCTGTTTATCTAATGGACGCCGAAGCTTTTCATAGCCCCAGGAAATTTTGAGTTTTTATCTTAATTTTTAAAGCAATAACAGCTCTGATTTGTTGTATAGAAGCGTGGATGAGACAAAAAAAAAAGAATTATCACGCTAATATCTGCTAAGAGACAACAAACATCTGATGTGTTTTATATTTTAAGACTTGAACAATTAAAGGAACTGTCTCGATTCACTTAACGCCTTTCTTACTAAATCTCTCCTGTCGAAACTGTCCTTTATGTTCGGACTTTCAAAAACATCGAAAATTAGTGATGCGGATATGCAATTAGGTGTATGCTCAAGCCCATGACTTTGCTCTTCCCGAAGTTTCTTTGGGAACAGATCATGATTTGATTAGGCATCGTTTTTCTGAGTTTCAATACAGGCGCCTGGTTATAAAAAAAATCCGTATCCAATTTCTTATACTGACGTCTTTTGAACAAATCACAGTTGGCAATACTATCAGACTTGCTTCTGCAATATTCGTTGCAGATAAAGGTTTCAATTGAATAGCACAACGGCAATCTTGCACTTCCAGTGTACTGGATTCGTCTTTGAGGTAAGAGTAGAAGAGTGAACGCTGAACGCCATTGCACTGCATTTTGCACATTCAACAATAGCTTGTCAGGTTAACATGGCTTCACACAGCTTCTTTGTGAAGCTTTCTGTTAATTTGGCATTATTCCAATTTGTTTTGCGTACACCTACCATTTTTGAAATGAAGTAGAGGGATGGGTTGACGTTATTTTTATTATTTTTATTTTTGAAGGGAATTTCCCTTTGCACACACACAAAAAAGATAATAATAATAAACGAAGCTAATAAAAGAACAAGAGTGTTGTCATTGACGTGTGGCATGTCTGACGTAATCTATTTTTATACATAGCTCAGCTGTTTGGTTTGCTGCGGTGTGCTGTTCTGTTGCTGTGTGTGCGCAGACGAGTTGAGACATCACGACTCACTAACAAAGCAAAGTAAAGAGATGCACAAATTTGATTTCGGGAAATGGAGTATTTTTATGCCGGCTGTTGTTTGTTTATTTATGTCTTTTGTGATTTTAGAACAGTAAATAAAATGGGGGAAATTATGGCGCCAAAATATCGTCTTCATAATTATTCTGCTCTGACCTACTTAACGCGGCCAAAATGTCCATCTTTTAAGTGGCAACACGAGCTGCTTTGGCTTAATAATTCACATGGTGATTCATTGAATCATTAGAAGAGTTTAAGGTTGGTGTTGCTTAAGTGTTTTGTACATATCTGGGAGGGGGTAGGTAAAATAAAAAACCACTGGTATCTCGCTTTCAGATGATCCGTCAATCAATCGCTTCTTATAAGGTCTTAAGATGCCTTCTGGACAGCTAAGCTGAACAACAAACTACAATATTCCTGATGTAGATAAGAGTCAATATCAGGAGATTAACACGCCACCTCAGCAAAAAAATTTAACCATCGAATGCCAGAGGCTCTCTCTGGTATCATTATCCAAATAACTTTTCTATCCTTTATTCATTTGTCATCCTTCATCATCGAAAAAAAAAAATGTTTTCACTCAAGTGGTCCTG
This sequence comes from Melanostoma scalare, assembly GCA_949752695.1. Taxonomy (NCBI): domain Eukaryota; kingdom Metazoa; phylum Arthropoda; class Insecta; order Diptera; family Syrphidae; genus Melanostoma; species Melanostoma scalare. Next base: position 154,245,320 of record OX456984.1, on the reverse strand, counting down.
GTTTATCTGAGTTTTATTTTCGGATAAAAGCATAAAGTGTTGTCCACTAGAGACAGAGTCAGGAACATCTTTCTTTTCGGCTTTGTGATGCGGTAGAACATAGATCCAGGCATTTGAGTGTTTGCATACCACTATTGCCGAACGTTCGCTTATTAATCGTCTTTGAGATGTCCTTTGACGTGTTCGCCCGAGGCGTTGTTGTCCCTCAACAGTGAAAATAAGTTTGGAAAGAGGTCATTGACGTAGAAGAGTGGGAGAAGAAAAAAAAGACGGAAAATTTTTCGTTTGGAAATTTAATATCTGCATTCCCGTTGGTCAGGACAACAACTACAACAGTCGTTTAATGGTGTGTTATTGAAAAAAGCTTTCCTGTGGCAACTTATCACCACAACCGCAGACTAATCTCTGAGACATAGGCAACTATGCAAAACAGAAAAAGAAGTTGAGCGAAACCCTATGGGTTGTCTTCGCTATTTCTTTTCGATGAGTCAGAGGTGAAACTATGCGGTGTTGGGTGGAAATATTTTTAAAGCACGACTTGTAGCACCTGAAGTTGCATTTGAATTTGTTTTTTTTTCGTTTTGGGATTTAAAGTTTTCTGTTTACTGAGATGAAATGAATTTTTTACAACAGCTTTTAGAAATGAAGTAGTTATTGGCCTTTGCAGAAGCCAATCGTTGAAAAAGGAAGTAGTTTTCTTCTGGATTTGCAATGACTATAGAGCTAACATTTACTAAGGCTATTATCTGTCTCGACTCTCGAATGAGACTTATGACTTAGGTCAACCAAACAGATCGATGAATACTTATGGCAAACAAAAGAGTTGTAAAGTCAAATAGTAATGCTGTTTTGCAAAACTTAAATGCGTAGCTACTTTACACGTCAAAATATTAAAAAAAAAAAATCCTGAAAAATAATACCTAATTTTGTGCTAAAATTGAAATATCGTCACGAGTACGATAACTTTGGCGAAAAGAAAAAAAAATAACGGTCTTTGGTAGAGGGGCTTAGCACAAGCATTTTTTACTTAAGGAGGGGGTCTATCTCCGCCGTTTAGGCAGTAAGGGCAATTTTATAAAAATTGACTTAAAATCTAAAAGAAAATATTTGAAAAGAACGGCAAAATTAACAGTTACAAATTATACATTTATCAAAAGCCTCATGATTACAAATACTAATAAAGTAATAATTGATGTAGTTAGCTGTTTAATTAAATTTTTTTTTAAACGCCGAAAACTACTTCTTTTGATAATTTCTAGTTTTTGAGATAACTGAAAAATAGTATAGCTATATTTCTTCTTTACCCTCAAAAGTTTCTTTAATTTTAAATGAAACTTTTCATATAAAAAATTTGCACCCAACCTAAAGCTCATAAGGAGCTGAAGCAGGGGGGTTGTCACTGTTTGCATCGTAAATTTCGTAAATTTCGGTTATTTAGTGTTTCTTTTTTCTATACCAAGTATTTTCTTTCAGGATCAATTTTATTGATAAGTTCATTTTTAATATTTTAGTCACGAGTACCATAACTTTATCTCCAAGATCTGGTAACAGTATTTTGTTCAAAATAAATATTTAAATTTTATCAATTTCATTAGATGAAAATACACGAGTATGTACGATAACTTTAGCGTAAAGAAATAATAATAATGATTAGTTCATCTTTTCCAATCGAACCTTTTCCAATCGAGTGTCCCTTAAATTATCCTTGAAACCCATGCCGTCAGCATTAAGCATTGAAGACCAGTGGCAGCAATGTCAAGAAGCCATCAGAACCACTGCCTCTGATTTTCTGGGTTTCACTCGACCATGGTTCGATGAAGAATGCAGGCAGGCAAATGCAGCCAAACAAAAAGCACGACAAACGCTGATGCGAAAACGAACGAGGGCTGCTTACGATCAGTATAACGAGATTTACAAAGAGAAAAGAAGGGAGGAACACCGAACTCTCAAAAAGAAAAAGAAGCATTATGAGAAGCGCTCGTTTGAGGAAATTGAGAGGTGCCATGAAGTTTTACCAAAAAGTAAAAAGATCTTGCCAGGGTGGCAAGCCCCGAACTCAAGCCTGTAAAGACCAGCAGGGAAACATAGTTGTAGAGTCACAGTCGCTATTGAGGATCTGGAAAGATCACTTCTGCAGACTGCTTAACGGCGATGAGGACATAAATTCCGCTGTCATGCAGATATCCCCATTCAGTCTGGACGATGATCAAGAATGCCGTCCTCCCGACCTAGAAGAAGTTAAGCTTGCCATATGCAAACTTAAATCAAATAAGACTGCAGCTATACAGATGATGACGAACTTTCCAAGGCAGCTTGGAAGGAGCATGCACCAGGTGATCTGCATGATATGGTCGAAAGAAAACATGCCCGATGAATGGAACCTCAGTATAGTATCGTATGCGCGATCGTAAAGAAGGGAGACCCTCACAATTAAGCCAATTACAGAGATATAAGTCTCCTTAACGTCGTGTATAAGATCTTGTCTTCTGTAATATGTGAACGTCTGAAACCCCACGTCAACAACTTGATAGGCCCTTATCAATGTGGTTTTAGACCAGAGAAGTCCACAATAGAAAAAATTTTCACATTACGTCAGATCTTGGAAAAAATTCGAGAACATAATATCGATCGGTATTCAAAATCTTTTTATCGATTTCAAGGCCGCGTATGACAGTATTTACAGAGACGAGCTGTACTGACTATGCAGGATGACTTTGGAGAATTCACGCTGCTCCGTCAAGCTCGGTAAAGAACTCACCGAGACCTTTGGTGTCAAAAAAGGCTTTAGGCAAGGCGACAAACTGTCTTGCGATTTCTTCAACTTCAAACTTGAAAAGACTGTACGAAACTCAAACGTCAACACCAGAGGAACAATCTTTCAAAAGTCTGCAGACGATATTGACGTAATGGGAAGTTAAAAGCGTGATGTCGTAGGTGCTTTTGCGAGTATTGAAACAGAAGCGGCAAAAATGGGTTTGCTGGTTAATGAGGCAAAACGAAGTAGTATATGTTGTCATCAAACAAGGACACAGAACATCGACGAATTGGACAAAACGTCACAATAGACAGACATAACTTCGAGGTAGTACAGGACTTCGTCTACCTAGGATCCGCTATAGACACGGAAAACAACATCAGTATCAAACGGAGAATAACCCTTGCCAACCGTTGTTTCTTTGGGTTAAGAAGGCAATTGAGAAACAAAACCGTCTCCAGAAAAACCAAGGTAACCCTTTATAATTTTTTTTTTTATTTTTTTCGTTTCGAAAGAAAAATTCTCCGAATGATCTTTGGTCCCGTATGCGAAGACAATGTGTGGAGAAGAAGATACAACAACGAGCTGTATGAGCTGTACCGCGACAAGGGCATAGCCAGAAGAGAACGCATCGCGAGTCTACGATGGTTGGGTCTTGTAGAGCGGATGGACCCAAACGCTCCGGATCGTCGGGTGTTCGAAAACACATTGCAGGGAAATCGCGGAAGGGGAAGACCTCGTTTTAGGTGGCGCAATCAAGTGGATGAAGACCTCAACCGACTAAGAGTGCGAAACTGGAGAGAGCTCGCCCGAAATCGAAGTCGTTATAGAAGGATGTTGGTTGAGGCCCAGGTTCACCCCGAACTGTAATGCCCACCTAAGTAAGTAAGTAAGTAAGAACGCTAATAACTCGACCACGTCATCAACATCTCAAAGATCTCAATGTATATAAATCCGCTGGTCCAGATGGAATCCCTGCTGTTATTCTGAAGAGGTATTCCTCTACGCTTTCAAAACCACTGCGTAAACTTTTCCATCTTTCCTATTCAGCTGGGATTTTCCCGAGCAGATGGAAAACTGCTCCCAATCCAATTGCACTTAAGTCCCTTCTTTCCAAGGTCAAGGAAACGTTGATAAACCGTCAACTTATGAAATATCTTGAAGAACAAAAGCTTCTTAATGACCAACAGTACGGCTTTATTAGCAAAAGGTCAACTGGTGATTTGATAGCATATCTCACCGAAAAGTGGAACCAATCTTTACATTGTTTTAGAGAAAGCAAGATTATTGTGCTTAATATTTCCAAGGCATTTGATAAAGTTTGGCATCAGGCTCTTTTATCGAAAATGCGTGCTTTTGGTATCGTTGAGTCTCTTCTTCGTTGAGTTAGAAACTACATATTAGGCCGTTCAATACAAATTGTATTGGATGGCTTCAAGTCAATACCCACTCCATAAATCTTGGTGTGCCCCAGGGCTCCGTTTTGTTTCCTCTCCTCCTCTCCTCTACTCTTCCTCATTTTCATAAATGATCTCTTGTCTGAAACTTCAAATTCTCTCAACTGTTTTTCTGATGACTCGACCCTCAGCTTTTCATATTCGTTTCCAAATTTACGTTCCTGCTCTTCGGATGTGGAACTGGAACAGTTGCGTATGATAAGCTCATTGAATTATGACCTTGACAGCACTGTAACATTGGGTCATAAAAACCGAGTAGGATTCAATGCTTCAAAAGTGTTCTCTTGTTGTTGAAGTTTAATATTGCCCCATTGCCATTATCGATGAATGGTACCTGCATCCAAGAAGAAAGAAACCGAAAAGCTGTCAGTACCTACTTGGTATGTGTGTTAACGATGATCTTCATTGAAATGACCACATATTTGATGTCGCCAAAAACGCTGCTAAATGCTTAGGTTTCTTGAGACGATGCAGGAAGTTCTTCACCCCTTCTGATCAGGCTACAATTTATAAGGTCTTCATCCGCCCAAAACTGGAGTATAATTCCCATATCTGGTCAGGTGCTACTCAAACATCTTTGCGCCTACTTGATAGGGTACAAAATAGAGCGTTAAAATTGAAAAGTTGTGGTTCAATCGTAGAATCGATTGATTCTCTTTAATATCGTCGAAACGTTATATGTCTCACTCTCTTTAATCGCTTTTCCACAAACAGTGCTCTAGTGAAGTAGCCAGTTGGATTCCTTCCCTGAAACAATTTAGCCGCAATACCCGGCACGCTAGAAACGCTCATCTATTTTACCTTGAGCCCAACTTCGGGCGTACAGTCAAGTATAGAGATTCTTATTTTAGTCGCACCACCCGAATGTGGAATGCTCTACCTGACCCTGTTTTTCCCCTACATTACGATTCACAATAGTTCAAAAGCAGCGTGCATCGGTGTCTCCTTTCAAATCCTCTCTTATTTTACTTAATGCTCGCACTGTGTTCTATAACATTATAAAGGTATTTATAACCCCTTGATGTGCACGGTAATTAAAGAAAAAAAAAACAGTATCATCCAAATTGGCCCAAGGCGAAGATTCACATTATGCGATTGTTTTCAAGTAATTTTTTATCATTTTTTCGCTTATACTTGAGTAATTACTATAGAGCTCACCAAATTCTAGTTTCCTTACATATTATCCATCCACCGAGTGGGAAATTCACCTAATTTCCGAAAAAAAATTGATGTTGAAAAAATCGGTATTTAGGTACTGCCTGTTTTTCCAACTCCCAACGGTGGAGCTGTGAATGGTCATCTGTCTTCAATTGTACAGTTGGGTTCAATCTTGAACTCAAACGTAACAAGCAGACCTGCTAACTATTACACAACGGGCACCTTAAAACTTCTGTTGATCATTCAAAATGTACATAGAAGGTGGCTTTGCTGATTTGGTTCTCCTTATCTGATTAACCCTAGTTTACGTTTTGTAAAGTTATAAGTTATAAGCAAGTTTGAATGCTTATAACTTTTTTCTTAATCATATTTTCGACCTGGGATGAAAACTCAGTGAACGAATTTCATTTTTCTTTACGTTTTTCATCGTATTTTCATCATTTCGATTTAAGATAATTTTCTGGAATTTTTTTCTGAAAAAAACCTACAAACCAAACTTGGGGTTCGTGCGAACCCCACTATGGTTCCGGCTTGTTATGATAGCCTGAAATAGACTTCGCAAAATTGTGTTGTGTTGGAAATAAAACGACCTGTTTTACATATTTGGTTTTGGAACAAAAGATACCAATGCCATTTTCTACAAAAATCCAAAAATGAATGAAATGGACAGTACTGATCTGATCTGGTACGGTCAATTCAATTCGTTCAAAAGTATTTCAACAGGCTGGAGAGTGTTTGTCCTGGCTGATAATTGAGCTCAGCGACCAATTGAATCGTTGAAACGGAGGAAGATATTCAGATGTTCAAAACGTGTACAGTTCATCACGGCTCGAAGAATTGATGCCCATTGATAGTATCCCAAATTAGATGTGAATACAAATTTTGGGGTTCGCGCGAACTCCAAGTTTGGTTATTGCATTATTCTTCGTGCCGTAAACTAGGGTTAACATTTTTAACTTTTCTGATATTCGAATATTTCATCGTCCATGAAAAAGCTCTCTCATCAGGCGCTTCCTGCCATTCTTTGTTTGATATTCCATTCTTGAAATAGATGAGTGATACAGCTCTAGTTCAAATAAGAGACATTCCAGAAATTGACCACACTAATTGGATCATCCACCCGAAAAATGTTTTCTTATTTTAGTGAATTCCCATCAGTTCATGTGTCAAACACCCTCTTTGTGTGCTATACTGTCTTCTTTCTAATAAAATAATAAGGCCACATCAGTTCTCAATTAATCAACAAACACATTAATGAGTAGCCCCACTCGATCTCGAATTTCATCTTCATGTCAACCGAGAGAAAGATTAGCATTGTTGTGTCGTCACAGTTTCTTGTCATTTAGTTCCCCATGTCAGTGAGTGTTCATTTATACGTTTTATGCTTCTTCTCTTTTCCCACTATTCCTCTTCAAGAAAACTTACAGCTCCCAGGAGGATTATGGCAATGGGAAACCATAATGGCTCACTGTCTTTCAATGAAGTCGTAAATCACCAGTTTGGTTGTCATTCAAAACACTCGGCATCATGTACGAAATTGATTAATTTTTTTGTTTCTTTCACTGAGTATTTTTGGATTTTATTCGCAATACTGACGGGCACTGCAGCACTACTTGTGAGTCGAGAGTTGAAAGGAACCATGTTACATAAACGAACACCCATTCACCTGAAGTAATCATTCGCGAATTTCAACTAATTGTCCATCAATCACGTTTTCATTTTCATTAACTGACCGAGCGAGCCTGTGAGTTGATTGCACATCATGCCATATGCAGCAATAAATACATAAAAAAGCAGAACTTTCATTGAGTGGCTCTCGACTTGCTGTGGTACTCTCCGTTCCCATTTGCATCGATACTTTTGTTGATGGGCATATTAAAACAACCACTTCGTTAATAGTCAGTTAAAAGCCGTAGCGCCATTCAGGGCGGTAATGTGTTTCGAGCAAAAAATGAAACTAAAGCGATGTTCAATGGTGGTTCGATTCCACTTCATACAAAAATATTTAAACAAATTAAATTCAATGGAAGAAAAATGAACGAGGCACAATATTTTAATTGCAATAGCCACCGAGCGTTGCTGTTTCCAATTCGAAAGCGATTTCTGTCAGCTCAGCTGATACTTCAAGTGAGTAAGTAGGTCTTTGGTAGGCAAAGGCAAGAATTAACATCAAACGAGTTTTTTTTCTTTAAACCAGTAGGTATAGGAACTTTTCTCCCTTTTATCAATCACAAATTAAGGTTTTTTGCAAATTTTAAATGTTAAATGTTAGTTAAGTATAACATAGGGCCAAACACCACCCCACCGTTTTCAATGGTTACTTACTTACTTACTTACTTAGATGGGCATTACAGCTCGTGGTGAACCTGGGCCTCAACCAATATCCTTCTGTAACGACTTCGATTTCGGGCGAACTCTCTCCAGTTTTGCACTCCAAGTCGGTTGAGGGATTTATCCACTTGATTGCGCCACCTAAGACGAGGTCTTCCCCTTCCGCGATTTCCCTGCAGTGTGCATCCGCTCTACATGGCCCAACCATCGTAGACTCGCGATGCGTACTCTTCTGGCTATGCCCATGTCGCGGTACAGCTCATACAGCTCGTTGTTGTATCTTCTTCTCCACACATTGTCTTCGCATACGGGACCAAAGATCATTCGGAGAATTTTTCTTTCGAAACGACCAATGGTTTCCTCATCCGCTTTCGATAAAGTCCATGCTTCTTTGTAAAGCAGGACTGGGATGATCAAGGTCTAATAAAGGGTTACCTTGGTTTTTCTAGAGAGGGGTTTGTTTTTTCAAATGCCTTCTTAATCCAAAGAAGCAACGGTTGGCAAGAGTTATTCTCCGTTTGATACTGATGTTGTTTTCCTTGTGTATAGCGGATCCTAGGTAGCAGAAGTCCTGTACTACCTCGAAGTTATGTCTATCTATTGTGAAGTTTTGTCCAACTCTTCGATGTTCTGTGTCCTTGTTTGATGACAGCATATACTTCGTTTTGCCCTCATTAACCATCAAACCCATTTTTGCCGCTTCTATTTCAATACTCGCAAATGCACCTATGACATCTCGCTTTTTTTCTTCCCATTACGTCAATATCGTCGAGGCGAGTTATTGTACAGACTCTTGAAAGATTGTTCCTCTGGTGTTGACGTTTGAGTTTCTTACAATCTGTTCCAGTATGATGTTGAAGAAATCGCATGACAGTTTGTCGCCTTGCCTAAAGCCTTTTGCGACATCAAAGGTCTCGGTGAGTTCTTTACCAACCTTGACGGAGCAGCGTAAATTCTCCAAAGTCATCCTGCAAAGTCGTACGAGTTTTGCAGGGATGCCGAAACTAGACATGGCTCTGTACAGCTCGTCTCTGTAAATACTGTCATACGCGGCCTTGAAATCGATAAAGAGATGGTGGATATCGATATTATATTCTCGGGATTTTTCCAAAATCTGCCGTTATTTGAAAATTTGGTCTATTGTGGACTGTGGTCTAAAACCACATTGATAAAGACCTATCAAGTTGTTGCCGTGGGGCTTCAGACGTTCACATATTACAGCAGACAAGATCTTATAAGCGACGTTAAGGAGGTTTATCCCTCTATAATTGGCGCAATTGTGAGGGTCTCCCTTCTTTAGGATCGGGCATACGATACTGAGGTTCCATTCATCGGGCATGTTTTCTTCTGACCATATCATGCAGATCAGCTGGTGCATGCTCCTTTCCAACTGATCTCCAGCTGCCTTGAAAAATTTGGCATCAAGGCCATCTGCACCTGCAGTCTTATTTGATTTAAGTTTGCATATGGCAAGCTTAACTGCTTCTAGGTCGGGAGGCATTCTTGATAATCGTCCAGACTGAATAGGGCAATCTGCCTGACAGTGGAATTTGTGTCCTCATCGCCGTTAAGCAGTCTGCTGAAGTGATCTTTCCAGATCCTCAGTAGCGACTGTGACTCTACAACTATGTTTCCCTGCTGGTCTTTACAGGCTTGAGTTCGGGGTTTGCCATCCTGGAAAGATCTTTTTATCTTTTGGTAAAACTTCATGGCACCTATCTATTTCCTCAAACGAGCGCTTCTCATGCTGCTTCTTTTTCTTTTTGAGAATTCGGTGTTCCTCCCCACTTTTCTCCTTGTAAATCTCGTTACTGATCGTAAGTAGCCCTCGTTCGTTTTTGCATTTGCGTTCGTCGTTCTTTTTGTTTGGCTGCATTTGCCTACCTGCATTCTTCATCGAACCATGGGTTTCGTTTTGGGGGCCGAATGAAACCCAGAACCTCAGACGCAGCGGCTCTGATGGCTTCTTGGCATTGCTGCCACTGGTCTTCAATGCTTAATGCTGACGGCATGGGATTCAAGGATACATTGAAGGGACATTCGATTTTAAAAGGCATTGGCAATCTCTTGCGATTGTTACTTTCCGAAGTCACATCGTTTCAGAGCGTTAGTTCGTCCGAGTCGTGAGCCAGATATCCTCATTCGTTCCTTGGCTACAACAAGGTAGTGGTCCGAGTCAAAGATGATCCCTCGGAAAGTTCAGGCATCCATTTCTATATCACTGGAAGAGTGTCTTGCGTCGATCGCTACATGGTCAATTTGGTTGACAGTTGATTGATCTGAGGATCGCTATGTAGCTTAATGAATTTTGAGATGCGGGAAGCGTGTACTACTGACAAGTTACAACAAGATGTAGCCCCGCAGCAAAATCGATTAGCCTTGTGGCTTTGTCATGGGGGCTTTGTTTACTGATTGTATTTTCAAAGATGTTCTACTTCCCTAGTTTTGCGTTAAAATCGCCAAGAACGATTTTCACGTCGTGTCTAGGTCTATCTGCTCATATGTATGTTTCTTCGAGGAGCTCGTAGAAACAGTCTTTGGAATCGTCGTTTTTCTCTTCTGTGGGGGCGGGCGTGGGCGCATATAAGGCTAATGTTGGCGAATTTAGCCCTGATGCGGATGGTCATTATACGGTCATTGACTGGATTTCGGCTAATCATTTTATCCCTGAGTCTTCCTCTAACGACAAATCCGCACCCAAATAAGCGCTGTTTCTGTTGCCTGTAGCAGTCAGTCGCCATAGTGGGTGTTTTGTTTTTCTGTTACTTGGATTTTCAATCATTTCGCTGCACACTTACTTTGCATTTCTTATCTTGCCTACCATTTTTTTCGCATTTCCATTGAACTTACAAATGATTATTTAGACTTTATTTATCTCGATAACTGTTTTTTCGCATTTTGTCTCTACGGTAAAGCTAGTCCTAAACGACGAACATGCTCGCCGAGCATGCTCGTTTGCATTATCCCATAGACGACGAACGCATTTGCCGAGCATTCCTTTCATGTTGATTCCCCACAGCGTAAACGTGTGTATTCTTCTATTAAATTGTGGCTGTCTGTTGCCTTTTTACTTTATCCGCGATATGCACACGACGACGTCCACAGCAGAAATGAGTTTGCTTCATAATAAAAAACCGGTTTGCTCGCGAGCATGGCCCTACATGGCAAACATAGAAGCCAACGAACATAAGAAAATCGAAAATTTTCGCCAACAGCGTGCCAACCAACCCCTAGACGATGAAAATACGGCGAGCACGAGCATGCTCGGCAAGCATGTTCGTCGTTTAGGACTACCTTAATCTATTTTGGCATTCAATTACTTCGCTTATTTATCAGACTATTATTGCTTGTGAAATCGCGCTATTCGGTTTTTCAAAAATTTAATAAATTTTTAGAAATTTGATATTATTTCTGACTAATTCGTTCTGAAAATGCTTCTAAAATATGATATATCGTTGATGGTTCCAATCAATTTTCAATAAAGTTTGATGAGAAGCTAAGCAAACTGTTAAAATACAAAAATAAAAGGTATATACAGTTAAATTTTTGATGATTTCGCCATCGTTTGGTTGGTATTTTGCTTTTTGTGGATGAAAAAAGAGGCTAAATTCGCGCGAATTTTTACACCTCTAGCCTCTTTTTTCATCCACAAAAAGCAAAATACCAACCAAACGATGGCGAAATAATCAAAATCTATATAAACAAAAGCGAACTAATCAAAAAACGAAACAATAGAAAGCGAAACGAGCCAAATATAAAGTAATCAAAGGCTAAATGATCTTTAAACGAAACGAATGCAAAGCGAAGTGAGAAATATCGAAATATAAATAAACTAAACAAACAAAAAATTTAACAACAAATTGCGAAACAACAAAATGCGAAACAACTTGGGCGAAACAACAATAAACGAGATAAAAATGACGAAACGTACCATACCCCTCTTCGGACATAAAGGGCTGGAATATCCAGTGTCAGTACCCTGCTGCAGGGGTGTTAGTGCTGCCGTTGGCTCACCAGGAGCTCATCCGCAACCATCTCTACTTCAATACCCTGTCCGACAAGCTCTCGTAGACCACTGAGATTCGTACAGTCAGTCATTGTTCGCAGTGCATTATTGTGTTGATCACAATTCTTTTGTTCCGCATTCCTTTGTTAACACTCACACTTACTAATTTAGCAGGGCAGCTCCTGGCGGAGCATCCCAGTGCCCAGTGGATACCGCGTGGAGGTATAGTAAGCACAATTGACGTGTACTATAAGTTGCAACATCTGGGTGCCCGCCGCCAAGTTGACACCAGTCAGAGCCTTCCCGAATAGTACACGCCCATCACCATCAACCTGCTTTCAATGGTTAAAAGACAAATATATAACTCATCAGTTAAAGTTATTTTCCATTCTCCCTACGCATTTTTTATACTACCCCAGCTTCATTAAATCCCAATAAAACTGAACTGAAGATAACGAACCCTTCCATCCGCAGACCACAATTAGCTGTCTCTGCCACTAACGAAGCGAGTGAAATTGTTCGCATCTATCGACAGCCAAAAACTATTTACAAAAGCAAAAATCCTTTCATTGAATTGAGCTTGTCATTACAGTGAACATGGTTAAGCTTTCTCACTTAATGACCAATTAACCAGTTATATAGTGAAAAACGTCATCATACTTAGTTGTCTTGCTCACTGTTCCGAAACTTAATTGGAGACCGTAGAAGAACTTGTAAAGGTAGGTCTATAAAACCTGCCGTCACCAAAATAATACAAGCTACATGAAACATGATGCAGCCCCTACACAACGAACGAGATAAGCAAACAGGAAACCATTAAGGGAACTGGCTGTATAGAAGGATCTTTTGGTACATGTTCGAGTACTTACGCGCGCTGTTCCCTTTTTTATGGCTGAATGAAATTCCACAAAATTTATGTTCAATGCCGGACCATCATCCATACATCAATCCCATGTCTATATTCGAAGTTCCATCATCCCGTATACAAAACGTGTTGGCAAATATATATAGGTATGGAACATGCATCTTTGTGTATACATAACAAAAGCAAATGAATCGAAAAGAACGGGTGATTGATAGATTACCACTATAGGTACCAACATTCTTCTGTATCTTGCCATGGTATAGCATTTGTGTGTCGGAGAGAACGGTATTCGCCGGGATACGAAACCATTTTTGTCTGAAATGACATCTAATCCTGGCTAAATGTGTAGTTCTATTCCTATAAATGTTCAGTATTACCTATAGTACAAGTCCCTCTACTTTTTATAGATTTCACATCTTTCGCAATGTGCTTTTGGTGAAATTCACCTTTTAACCCAGCCATTTCTAAGCAATCGATTGATTTTACAATTTGAAATGATTGATCCCACTCTTATGTGAAGGTAGTTTTGAGGAATGATGAAATGTTGGTGCTGCGTTTCAAATCCAATAATGGCCGCGAAACCCATCAACCGGTGCCAGGCAAATGAGAACTCATACACACCGATCAATTAAGGGAAAATCTGCTCTTTGAAGGATATGACCACAAGCTGCAGTAGTTAAAACTTTTTCATCGTTGGACATTTTGCTCCTGTCTGATAAAGACTATGTGAGTCTGGACGTTAACAGGTGCAGCGATTTGTTCGACGTAGTTTGATAGTAGTTGCAGGTGGAGTAATTTTATTGAGTCTTGCCGAAAGCAATTGTGCTTTTTTACTTTTTATGTTCCATAGATGTGGTAGCCGTGGCGTGATAGTTAGCATGTCTGCCTGTTAACCCAGAGGTTCGTGGTTCGAATCCCAACAGAGGCAAAAATAATTTTACACGGCAGGTATCGCCTTTTGCTAGGAATTGGAAAGTACTCCGTTAATAAATTCATGGCCATGAAAAGCGCTTTCTCGGTTAGCCGTTTAGAACCGGCCGAATCTTGTAGACCCCCTCCATTCACTCACAAAGGATATGGTCAAGAGAAATGCACTAGGAGTTTTTGTCTGTTGCGCCACCCTATTTATTTATTTATTTGTTAATCCACATATGAAAAGCTGTGACATAAAACTGAAGAACTAGTAAAACTACGCCATCTAAGCGAAAACCTATGGCCTTAAAACTACGTGGCGAAAATTAGCTGATTACGGGCCTTTGTATCTGCGACAGTTAGGCTCTAGTTAACCCATTTACTACTTCAAAGTTAATCCACGAATGCTTGTCTAAAAATTAAATTTCTTAAGTAACATTTGAGCCATTAAAGCATCAATGAGAAAGCTGACAACTTTGCCAATCGAAGTTATCATTCTCAGGTTCAAAACTTTGCTTGTTTTTCCAAGCTCTTTTATGAGTGCTTTTGTTGATAATTGGATCTTTTTAGAGCACAACGGAAGTGATGCCAGTGGCATAGTGGTTAGCATGTCTGGGCTATTATAAGTTACGGGAGTTCAAGGTTCGAGTCTGTAATGAACCATCATACTTTTCCTTAGTTCCACCCTTTCTTCAAATCATCATGCAACAGCACAACCAGGGGCATTTACAGAACATGGTAACGAAGCAGATGATACCCAATGAAAGATAACATACCAACAAAACAACCCTCATCAAATCACCAAAGTAAATAATGCAACGACACAACCACGTAGTACATAGTACAAAATTTCATTGGACAATTTATTATACCTCACAGTCACAGTCCTTACTTACTTACTTACTTAGGTGGGCATTACAGTTCGGGGTGAACCTGGGCCTCAACCAACATCCTTCTGTAACGACTTCGATTTCGGGCGAGCTCTCTCCGGTGTTGCACTCTAAGTCGGTTGATTCATCGACTTGATTGCGCCACCTAAAACGAGGTCTTCCCCTTCCGCGAAAGCCTGTCGAGCCGGAGCGTTTGGGTCCATCCGCTCTACATGGCCCAACCATTGTAGCCTCGCGAAGCGTACCTACTCTTCTGGCTATGCCCATTGTGAATTGTTGAAGTGTCGTGAGCAACTGCATGTAATTTGACCAAGCAGGCGAGGCAGGTTTAGGATGTTGTTACATGTCGGGCATATTGGTGGATTTTCTCTTCTTAGAATGTGCTGGCGATTGGTTACCGTGTGTCCTACTTAGGCGAGTAAAAGTGCGGTGTTGATTGTTTTGGACGTTGTTGAAGGGTAGATCGGGGAGTGGCAGCTTGGATTGACCGAGAAGTAATGGCTTGAGTTGTTATTCCATTCCTCCAGTCGCTTTTTTTTATTAAAGAGTCAATGAGTTTTTGAAGGTTTAGCCTGACGGGGGATCTGCTAGCGAGTTTTACTTCTTTGTAGGTAAATTCGTTGCCTTGTATCCCATTAAGAATAATAATTAGCTTTACACAACGTACTGATAACCGTAACTCGCGCTTGACCTTGCATTAGGCCATATATGACTGTACGCGGCGAACTCTTCGCGGTCTACATCAAAAACGGTTGATCGTATGAAAAAACAGTAGAAACAAAAGTTGTAGAGAATTTTATACTCTACAACTTTTATAAAAGTGCAAATATCATTTAAGCAATAAAAAGCGAGATATATGCAAAAACCCATTTTTGTGACCGTTGATCTTCAATATCTTAAGAAGCGGACGCGATAGAACTTGTGACTTTTGAGACAACATTAAGAACGACAAAACACAGTTTTATGCCAATTTTTAGCTTATTATCTTTCATTCCGAGGTGAAACCCCTAATATGACTGGGCTAAAAATGATAGATAGAAATGGCGCAACAGAGCGGGGGGAGCCCTCCGCAGGGATTGAACCTCAATTAAGTTAATTTTCATAGCAAATTTAAAAAAAAAAAGTGGAGCAAATTCAAAATTTTCGGAGTAGATTTATTTGACTAGAAAGTGGTGGCAATCCAATCTTTTGTTTTAGAACTAGATTAGGTTAGATTTGATTTTAGAATTTTAAAATTATAGAATATTTTGACACTGTCAGTTGGTTTCCGTTGGAGCCTTCTACAGAAAGTTAGTATCATACCTCTGCGGAACGAATTAAGTCGCTCTAAGCTTAATTAAGGTTGGGAAGTGTTTCCCAAGTTAATGCTATGTTCGCTAACAATGCGTTTTTTGAAAGAAGTTTTGACCAAACTGAAGCAGCTAGCGCACCGCTGGTAAGCAAATTTTTGCAAAAAAGTAATGCTAGTGGACAACGTCCCCTTTGCACAGGCTAATATGTGGCTGCTCATGCCGAGAGTTTGAGACCCAATCCAAAAACACCCGTTTCTTCCCTTCGGTTATCGTTATGCGTTAAAGACATTAAACCATTTTTTGAATGAGATTTATGGACTTAGGCGACCTTTGAATCATGCAGCATGACATGAAATGCCACACACCCTATACTACAATTAATCTTTTGCACTCTAAATTCCCAAAGCTGCAATTTTTTGTGGAGACTGCGAAGGAATGGTGCTTTGCCAGCAATTTGGAAATCATTATGGCCCGTGTCGAATCTCACGACGAACTGACAAGCAAAGAGAATAAAACTGCCGTGAAAAATCGTTCGAATTCGGCAAAAAATTATAGGTCCTTGAAATGAGCTCATCCCCTATTGCGTTTTTAATCTGCTTATTTATAATTCCAGTTTAACATTCCAATCCACAGTTGTCTGGAAGTTGTATCCAAAATTTTCTATGTGGAAAAAGTGGAGCAAGTCTCGAAGAAATCGGAGCTTTGGAGTAGATTTAATTTTTTCTTCAAAAGGGGAGCAAATTCACTCTGATCGCAGCAAGGTTTCAACGCTGGCCCTGCGGTCTAGCGCATTTCTCTCAACTAAACCTTGTGAGGTAATGGAAGTGACCTAAAAATATTTGCCAAAGGCGCTTTTCAGGCATGAAATTACTATCATTTAGGTATTACAAAGACTACAAACATGATGTTGCAAGACCCGAAAATGGTTTTTGAATCGCCAATACGTGTATAGGAATCATTGAAATCATTGGTGGAAACCAAATAAAAACTGACGAAAAAAAAAACGCTCCAGCACCAGAACGAAATCTGACGGCAAATCCGCTATAAGTATTTCTAGATGGTATAAGACTATCAAATCTACCACCCAAGGAGAAATTTAAAGTATCTGGTGTAGGGTCGAGGTTTGGATTTTTTAACCACATCGAGAAGATGGATGCGGAAAATTTGGATGATTTTTTAGAACCTAGCCTTGGTAATGCGTTGGTTCTTTTTGTGTCTTTTATCGACTTTTACTAAGAGGACTATAGAAAAGATAAATCTCTGGAACTTTGTTGCTGCCGAAGTCTCGGAAATTCAGATTTCAGAGCCCGACTACTCTATTCTGCTTTTGAATCATTCAAAAGTTGTCTTCGATTTTGGTTTTGAATAATATGAATAAAATAAATCAGAATATCAGCTCTTCTATTTGCTTTCGGCAAAAACTTCCTAGTTTCGCTATAAAGTCTCCCATAAACTGCTATGTCCTTGAGAATTACGGAGGAAGAATTTCAAGCCATTTAGAACACGTTTTTATTAGAATTTTTCAACATTGTCAGCCCCCTTCTGAGCTACATTCCCAAATCTTGAAATTTCTTTAACTTCCAATAGAACGAAACCGTCTATCTATCTCGGTATATTTCTCTTGAGGATTGAAAGTTATTTATACCGTGATCTAGACTTCAGTAAATCATCAACGATCTTTCGGCGAAAAAATCGTTGATTTGTTTGCTAAGCTTAAATTTCATGAAAATTCTTGTTTTGATTGCTCTTACATGTTTGAAAAACAATAAAGCAATCTATGCAGATGGAAAGCTGCTTTTTTCAAGTCTGATACCCACTTCATTCATCATTCACTTCCGTTTTGTCACCGACTCTCTTCCTCATTTTCATAAATGATCTCTTGTCTGACACTTCTAATCCGCTTAACTGTTTTGCTGACGACTCGACCCTCAGCTTTTCATATTCGTTTCAAAATTCACGTCCTTGCTCTTCGGAAGTGGAACTGGAACGGTAGCGTATGATAAGCTCATTGAATTCTGACCTTGACAGCATTGTTACATAGGGTCACAAGAACCTAGTAGAATTCAATGCTTCGAAAACTTAATGCTGTCTCTTGTCGTTGAAGCTTAACATTCCCCCATTGCCATTATCTATGAATGGTACCTGCATCCTGCATCCAAGAAAACGAAAAGCTGTCAGTACTTGGTATGCGTGTAAACGATGATCTTCATTGGAATGACCACATAATTGAAGTCGCCAAAAGCTGCTTAATGCTTAGGCTTCTTGAGACGATGCAGGAAGTTCTTCACCACTTCTGTTTATAAGGTCTTCATCCACCCAAAACTGGAGTACAACTCCCATATCTGGTCAGGTGCTCCTCAAACATCTCTGCGCCTACTTTATAGGGTACAAAATAGAGCGTAAAAATTGATAGGTTGTGGTTCAATTGTAGAATCGATTGATTCTCTTTAATATCGTCGAAACGTTACCTGTCTCACTCTCTTTTATCGCTTTTTTCACAAACAGTGCTCTAATGAAATAGCCAGTTGCATTCCTCGTCTGAGACACCCGCAACACCCGCCTCGCTAGGAATGCTCACCAGTTTTACCTTGAGCCTAACTTCGGGCGTACAGTCAACAAATATGGAGTTTCTTATCTTAGTATATTTCCCCTGCATTACGATTCACAAAAGTTCAAAATCAACGTGCATCGGTGTCTCCTTTCAAATCCTCTCCTATTTTCCTAACTGCTCGCAATGTGTTCTATAACATTATAAGGGTAGTCATAACGCCTTAATGTACGCGTTAATTATAAGAAAAAAATACTATGTTTTACAATAAATTATTCATTGGAGAACTCTGAAAAAATTGTCGTTGCGGAAAATAACTATGGGAAAATAATGGTGAGCTCCACACTATTGTTTTACATTTTTCATTTGCTCAGCCTGGATGTAGAAAGGCTCATCCCAACTCGATTTTTCCCACGCATTGCAATGAACAGAAATTCAATAATAATGTGCATCAGATCTTCCTTTACTTGATAACACCGAAGTTGCCATGTTTGCAGATGATACTGCGCTTTTTAAGTCGAGCGTTCTTCCTCAAGACGCATTAACATGCTTACAGATTTCACTAGATACTATCCTTAATTACTTTACCAAGTGGAAGATAAAAGTCAACGCAGAAAAATGTCAAGCAATGTGGCTCACTCGACGAAAAAAGCATAATTTTCTCCCGCAAACCACACTCAAAATAAATTCGACCAACATCCCATGGGCGGAAAGTTGTAAATACCTTGGCATCACACTTGATAAGAAACTGACATTTGAAAGGCATATATCGAACTCAATTCACAAAGCAAATTTACTAGTAAAAATCCTATACCCTTTTATCAATAGAAAGTCTCGCCTTAGCATACACAATAAAATATTAATTTTTAAATCCATTTTTCAACCTGTTCTTACCTACGGTGCACCAGTGTGGTTTGACTGTGCTGAGATTCATCTTAAAAAACTGCAGATTAGTCAAAACAAAGTACTTAAACTAATGCTAAATTTGCCTCGTTATTACTCTACAGCACGTCTCCATGAAAGAGCAAACGTCAGCCCTGTCAAAATTGTATTGTACAAGTTGCAAGACAACTTTTTTCAACGATCTTCTTATTCAGATAATAATTTAATCTTAAATTTACAATAAATTACTCAGCTAAAAGTAATTGGGTCTATGTGCAATAGTAGTTTTTAAGTTTAATAATATGAGGGTTTTTTCTTGTAGTGTTTTCCCTCAAATGCTATATATTGTTTGTATATCCCTATCTAAATATTGTTATAAAATTATTTTATCATAGTTGTAAAGAAAATTTTTCTAAATCTCTAAAATTACAATCTTTGTAAAATAACATACTCTCTATACTACAAATAAATATGAACTGAACTGAACTGAATGTGCATCGGTATATCCTTTCTTATCCTATCCCTGTTTACTTATGTACATATGTACATACGAATTGTGTTTTTCAATATTA
This sequence comes from Melanostoma scalare, assembly GCA_949752695.1. Taxonomy (NCBI): domain Eukaryota; kingdom Metazoa; phylum Arthropoda; class Insecta; order Diptera; family Syrphidae; genus Melanostoma; species Melanostoma scalare. The sequence goes on along the minus strand of OX456984.1, from coordinate 154,225,652 downwards.
TAATAGAGTACTAAAAAATTTATAAGTCCGCGTGAATTATGAAAAAAAGACCTCCACACCTAGAAATTGGTTTTATGTTTGTTTGTTGGATTCTTATGTTGTTTATTATTTGAATTTATTTCAAAAATCGTCATAAACTTTTTTTTCTTTCCAGGTTAACTATGTGCCTCCTGCTATGCACAAGCTTCAACCTCTTAGACGCTCAAAACTTGGAACTCCGAGGACAAAGTCTCAATGGTACGTGTATCACCAAAATTTCCTTTTTATTTCTTTCATTCAATATTACGACTTACGAGTACACCACATTTTCCAAATATGAAAACAAACCCCAAATATTTCAATCCCGATTTAAATTTTAATTCGTCTGCCAATCGCAGAATGTGCGAGTACCTTTGTACGAGTATCTACCTACCTACCAATTGTTTGTGTGGATATTATAAAAAAAAAAAAGAAAAAAAAACTTAGCATTATGCTTTCAGCATAAATCCATATTTTTCGCAGGACTTGCATATTGTATGCGATTAAAAAAATATTAAATTGACTTCATAGCTTGCGGTGTATAGAACTGAAACTTGATTTACTTTGAAGCCAAATTTTTTTTTTGTTTTCAATTCTATTTACTCGTACTTTCCTTTACTGGAGGCGATATGGCAGGTACCTACTCTCACTCTGTTTGCTTCTTTGTTGTGTAAGGCTATTTGAGTACCTTTTGTGGTAACGAAAGCTTTGTAAAATCAAACCTGTGTGCATTTTTAAAATGGAAACAAACTTCTTTTTTAACTTTAATATTTTTCTAGTTTTGAAGATAAACATAAAACTCTAATATTTAGGACCTGACATATACATATTCACATCTTCTGTTGGTATAAAACAAAAATAGGTCAGCCTTGAATGTGTGCCTTTTTTTATGAAATTACTGTCAATAGATTTAACCAAACGTTGGGAGTGATTAAAACTGATGTACAATTTTAAACATTAAAGGCAAGGACAAATGCATTAAAATTGCTATAGCACAAGGTTAGGTTAAGTTACGTTGGATGGGGGTGCAACCACAAGTAGCAGCACCTCACTCGGATCTCAAGGATCCATTGTGATCCCCAGGAAACAGAGGATGAGGAAGTGGGATGATTGAAGAGGCAGAAGGCTGGTGGCTGGGTTATTGGAATAGGAAACCCTCACTGAACCATTTGGAGCCCTGAGTAAATTTTAGGATGCTGCTTAATGGGAGGTTAGAGATGTCGCCCAGTTCGTCAAAGAAGTATTCTCCGAGGGCTTTTTTCCTTTAGTGTTTGCCAAGCTAGGACACTCACAGGGGAAGTGTAATGATCCATCCTCGGCCTCTTCGTCTTGGCATCCTCTACATAAATCGGATGTGCTAATGCCCATTCTCATCATGTGGGTACCCAACGAGTTGTGGCCCGTGAGAATGCCAATCAACACAGAGAGCCGAGGTCTGCAGAGCTGGAGTAGAAATTCTGTTTTTTTTTTTTTTGTAAATATCTGGCCTTGGAGACTCGGCATGTTTCTATAGATGACCACCTATCATTGGCGGTTTCTAGAAAATTATGTTTGATTCTGCTTTTTTCTTCTTCTAGTGACGTTAGAACTGAAGTGTTCGTTTCGTTGGATTCGAGTGCTGACCCGATTTTAGCCAGCTTATCCGCCATTTCATTACCGACTGTCACGATGTCCTGGAACCCAGGTTAAACTTACAGTGTTTGTTTCGCTGAGCACTCTAAGACTACTGCTACAGCTTTCTACTAATTTGGATTTTGTGATAATGGATGAGATAGCTTTAATGGCTGCCTGGCTGTCTATGAAGATGTCAATGTTTTTGTTGATCAAGTTTTGCGTTGCCAGGTGTTTTGCGGCTTCACACACTGCTAGTACTTCTGCTTGGAAGACACTGCAGAAGTATTGAAGCTTTATTGATCTGATCATAGTTGGATAATCTGAGAAGATGCAAATACCATGACCCTACCCCTTCGTTCGTTTTGGAACCATTTACTATCTCTGTAGAAATTCATGTAAATAGGATTAATAGTTTGGGAGGTAACAAAGACATATTTAACTTCAGACTTATAATATTAGTAGACTTCCTTTTCCTTGGTGACCGTTCCCGTAGGAGGATCGAGGATGAGCTACTGTTTTTGTTACTTAGGGACTGTGTAGCATTCTAACTCTGGACGAATTTTTGATTTCGGTGCTATAGTATCAAAGTTCTCGCATGCATTCTAGTTCCCGTGGGAATATAGTGATAAAATATAAAGCCTACGTCGTTCTTTTAATTCTAGACTATCTCTGTATAAAATTTCATTTAAATCGCCAATGTCAAATTCAAAAATATTTGCAGATAGATTGGGCTGAATGTAAGCTTATGGTACCTGTCGCAAAGAATGTACGCCCTGGGCCCTAAAACTAACTACCTCCTTTTTTAAGGATAAGGGTTTGCCATTAACATTTCGGACAAGTACCCTTCGCCCGCTGGCTCGAATTAATTCCAGCCTATAGGCGCAGCATTTGGGGGCCGTATGTCAGCAATTACGCACCGGATATTGTCTTCCATTCAGTCGTCTCGCACTTATCTACGTTGACAAGCGATTTCGCATAACTCCTCAAAACATAGTCAGGCGGTGTTAAATCGCCAGATTTTTGAAGTAACTTACAAGTTTTTTAATTTCGAAATTATGTAAAAATCGAATTCAACAGTAATTTCGTTTCGATACAATTTATCGAACGTACGCAGTGCTCTTGCTCTGTGGTCGTGCAGCTTCAATTCTTCCAATCAAATAAATAAAAATAAATAAATGGGGTTGGGCAACAGAGCTTGGAGCCCCTGGGCCTAGCGTATTTCTCACAACCATCCCTTGTGAGGGAATGGAGGGGACCTACAATTTTCTGCCGGTTCCGAAATGCTGATCGAGAAAGCGCTTTTCATGGCAATGAATACCTACTAACGGAGGACTTGGCAATTCCTCGCGAAAGGCGATACCTATGGAAAAAACATTTCTGCCTCTATTGGAACTCGAACCTCTGGATTAACAGCGAACATGCTATCCATCACACCACGGGTACCACATTCTTCCAATCAACTCCGAAAAAATCACTGCCGGACGAAAGCCACACGTTTAAAAAACACCCTTTGCCAGCCTGTATTCGACTTACATAAAAGTATGCAATAGAAAATTGAATATATTAGTATATCGATTATTATAGTCTAACATTAGGCAACTTATACGTTAAAAGCCTCTGTTAATTTTGTACACTGTACTGTACATCAGCATGCAAACATTTACTGGTATTTACAGAGTTCTGCTAATTCATTTCGTCTGACGATTTTCTAGTTTTTGCGATAAGTATAGCGAGTATTCATTGTTAGCTCCTAGCCTAAGCCAACCACACCACAAGTAAGAAAGTGTGTTAACTGATTGTGACCAAAGAAGAAACTGTGACTTTAAAAATCACAAAACTACAAATTTAAGTCCATTTATCAAGTGGTCGTTCACTCTTCGTAGATAGTGTCGATTCCTCGAAACCGGAAGTCTGCTACAAGTATGTGGCAGAGGGAATACCGGTAGTTTTATCTTCATTAACACGTTTTCATTACATTACATGCTACAAAGTTTTCTTGTATTGTTTAAAGCTGATTACTTACAGCCCGTTTTAACACATTTTCCATCATCACATGATGCCCTTCCCCTTAAACTGTAGTTTAATCAACACGAAACTGAATTAACTTCCAATTAAAAACAGAATCTACCTCAGACCCTTTGTGTGACAGGAAATACGACAGCAAGTAAATTTAGTCCGTTATTTAACGAACTTTTTACATTTAAAACTCTCTTCGAGATCCTGTCTCCAAGTTATAGTATAGGTAGGGTGCACCATCGTCTTCTTAGTATCATCACTATGGCTCAGCTGAATTTAATACAAAAACACAAACAGACTTTTTGCCAACAACAATTTTATACTTTTGAAGACGTTAGTATGGAGTTCCTCGTTAACACCATCCTGCACCATCCAAGGACTCCAATAAGAAAAACTGTTCCAACTGAACATAATTACACATTAAACTTCTGAGTGGTTGTTGAGTGTTGATAGTGTTTCGAGAAATCCTAACAAAATGCACAATATACTTAATTAAAGAACTTTTCACAATGAAGTAATGGTAACAAGCTTAACGAAAGTTTCCATTTAGCGCTTCTGCTATTTATACCTTCAGCAGAGGGATTTGCTCTGCAGGGAATAAACTACCAACACAACATTCATGCAATTCATAAAAGTGTTTATAATTTTTTTTTGTTTTTGCTCCGGCAAGGGGATTTCTTGCACTCCTCAAATGGAATTCAGGTGATTAATGAACAGAGATTATACGGCAGTAGGTTAAAAAAATGCAAAGGAAGATAGTCATGGATCTGGGAATTATTAGTTTCTTTTACAAAGGAGTTCTTATGCTGGCTGGAGAGAAGCTGCTAGTGTGCAAGACATTCCTTTAACATATCTGTTCGAGTCTTCTTGGTAGCAGGTATTCAAACATTTACATTAAAATGGGAATAACTCGAACTCGAAAAGTAAATATATTTGCAAGAACATTGAAATTAGAAGAGGATTTTTTATTTAATTTTGCCAGACGCGGATATGCACCAATGCCACACAAAAGAGAGAGATTTAAAGAATGAGTGTATGAGGTCCTCGAAGAAGTATATGAGCAAATCCTTAGACATGACGTAAGAATCGTCCTTGGCGACCATAACGTAAATCTAGGGAATACTATCGGTAAGCATAGCCTAAATGACAAAACCTCCGAAAGGGACTCAAAAATTAAATGAAAATTATGTTGTTGATAGTCCAAAGCTTTCAGTGCCGCAAATTTTGTTAACGGGTATGAGTGAAATGCATGAAACAGGTGAGATAGAAGTAGCTCTGAAAAGTCAAAATAATTTGAAAGGAGAAGTGAAATGCGTGAAGTGTTACCGTGGTATTAAAAATACTAAAGTATTTCATGCAATTATCGTACTAGAAGCAGAGGATTATACAAAAGTGATGAAAGAGGGAAGAATGTGCATTGGTTGGGATCGATGCAGAATCTTTGAATGTGTTTCAATAAGAAAATGTTATAAGTGTTGGGGCTTTAAGCATATTGCAAGCAAATGTAAAAATGAAATAGCGTGTGCAAAGTGTGGACAAGGTCATGATACAAAAGAGTGCAAACAAGAACAAGTGAAATGTGTAAATTGTGCAAAGTCAAATGAAAGATATGGTCTGTGTCTGGATTGCAATCATGATTGTAGGGACATTACATGTCCAGTTTATTTAAAACAAATAAAAATTGAAAAAAGCGGGCTTCTTATTAGCCATCAAAGTATTTAAATTGTGCCTATTTTAATATTCAAGGAATAACAGGTAATTTTTGTGAGCTTGAAACTATCCTGCATGAAAATAGCTTTGATTTAGTGGCACTGTCGGAAACACACCTAACTGATCAGGTTGAAACAAGTGAACTATACATTAATAGTTATGAACTTATTAGGTGTGATAGTAACTCTAGGTATACAGGTGGAGTTAGTATTTATACTAAAGAAGGAATAAAATTTAACCTTCCCAAAATGAACATTGGTGGATGATTGTGAATTTAACGTCAAAGGGCTATCCAATAACATTTGTGGTTTTATATAATTCTCCGAATGCATCATGTCGAATGTTTTGTGATAGATTTGCAGAAAACGCGAAAACTTTATAGGAAATTGTTCGTGATTTTAACATAGATTGGCTTAATAAGAACTATACTTATCAAAGAGAAATACAAAGAATTGTTACAGAAAATACAGCAGTACAATTTTACTTTATGTAATCGTCGTGCCACAGAAAATGTTTTTCACTTTTTAACAACATGCCCCATCCTGCAGACAATACGACATGTGCATTGGGGAAAAAATTACTTAACTATCGATGAAGCGAAAGAAGTTCTAAATGGTCAAGATTGGATGATTTTAGCCAGTTATGTTAAATCTGCATTTGATTATCGAAGTAAAATTTTAAACGAGGCTTTTTAAAACAAAAAACAAAAAAAACTATGAATTATGTAAAATAACTTTTTGATTTATACAATTAATCTTATAAATACTCTTTTTTCTGGGTGACGGCAAAAGCCAATGCTATATTAGTGAAATTGTAAACATGTTTATAAATCAATTTCATTTTTTTGATTAAATAAAAATCACAATACTACTACTACTACTACTACAGCAATACAAATAATTGATAAACCTACCCGAATAACCGCAGACTCTAAAACCATTACTGATTACGTTGTCACAAATTCGCGTCTAGTTTCCACAGAAAGAAACACGAACTTAAAAATAACTGATCATGAAACAATAATAGTGAAATTAAAATCAAAAGAAAACAGAGTAGATATATTGCCACAAGAAACGGTTAAGTGCATAAAGTACGAAAAAGATGTTTTTATTAATGATATCCGGCAGTCTCAATTTGGAAATATTTGTTTTACACTCGTTGATGTACATTTTTTGAGTAATATTTTTTCCAATGAGCTTCTAAAAATTGTTAACAGTTATGTTAAGACAAAAAAGGTGAATGAAAATAACGTAGAGTGGTTCAATAATACATTGAGAGATCTAAAGACAGAAAAGTTGGTTTGCTACTATAAAGCTTTACAAACTGATGAATTGAGTGATTGGGAGAATTACAAACGGTCGCGAAATCGGTATAAAAAAGAACTAATTAGAACTAAAGGGGTTTTCGTACAAAATAAAATACTAATGCAATCAGACCAAAAAAGTATGTGGAGAACTTTAAAAAGATATGTGATCGGGTCAAAAAATGGAGCAACCGATGAGAACATTATATTTAATGGAGTAACCAAAAATAATCCAAAAGATATTGCGGATGACTTTAACACTTTTTTTGTTTGTAGTGTTCATGAAAATAAATCAGCCAATTGATAGTACATATTCCGTATGTTAACCAAATTAATGAACTGTCGTGTTGTTTTAAATTCAACCTCGTAACTCCATCTGATATTGTTGAAGTGTTGCGGAAAATGAAACAAAAAAAGATTTTAATTTTATGTGCCCACAAATGTTTTTAGATTTGATTTGGAGAAATAGGAAACGTCTTTACTGAAATTGTAAATAAATCTTTATTTTCGGGATGTTTTCCAAGTTCGTGGAAAGAATCATTAATAACTCCAATAAAAAAAGTTAAAGGCTCCAGACGATGTGAAAACTATCGACCAATAAACGCGTTACCAGTGTACGAAAAAATAATTGAAAAAATAGTAAAAATACAATTACAAAATTACTTAGACACTCACAATATTATTATCGAAAATCAGTTCGTTTTTCGAAGCCACCTTTCCTGTGAGACTGCCATAAACTATGTGCTGTTAAATTGGAAAGAATATTTAGCAGATGGGTCCAACATTATTGCAGTCTTCTTAGACCTAAAGAGAGCGTTTGAAACAGTAGATAGAGGGATGTTAATTCAAAAAATGAGGCAATATGGTTTTTGTGACAAGGAGTTGAAGTGTTTCTCGTCATATCTTGAACAGAGAACTCAAAAAACATCAATCAATGGAAAACATTCAGAGGAAACATCAACCTTCTTAGGAGTACCACAAGGCTCTGTACTTGGGCCTATTTTGTTTCTCTTGTATATAAATGACGTATACAAATGTTTAAAATATTGTAAGATACCTAGTTATGTTTGCTGATGATGCTCTTGTATACATTGTGGGGAAGGATGTACCAATGATAACTCAGCAGCTACAAGAAGATCTCGAAGGCCTAAGCATCTGGTTCAAAGCGAACTAACTAAAAACGAATGCTCAAAAGACAAAGTCGATTATATTTAAAACGCAGTGCAATATTTATTTAAGAATTGACAATGAAAACATAGAGCAAGTAGATCAAATAAAGTACTTAGGTGTGATAATAGACCAAAATATCTAAAAAGGTGAATTTTTTTCGAAGATTAAAAGTAAATTAGGTTTTAATACATCAGTTAGAGTATATAACGTTATAGTCAAACCGCATTTTGAATATTGCTCATCTGTACTTTTTCTGTTAAATCAGAGTAACATAGTATAGATTCAGATTGCAAAATCTACAAAACAATGCTATGAGAATTATTAAAAATAGAAAATTGAAACGATTCACGAAAACTCTTTTATATTAAACATTGAAGTAATTTAAATCAAACACATTATTATGAGTTTTCAAATGAAAATTAAAATTTTATTTATTTAGGATGCATTTCGAGCAGTTTTCCGCTCATCATAAGTCGTGTAGCTGATGATGAGCGGAAAACTGCTCGAATTGCATCCTAAATAAATAAAATTTTAATTTTCATTTGAAAACTCAAAATAATGTGTTTGATTTAATTTATTTCAATGTTTAATAAGAGAGTTATATTGAAATGTAGTCGTTATACAAGTATTTTAAAAATGTTAAACCGCCTTAAATGGTTAAGTGTTAAAAAACAATTGTAGATGTTCTTTTGTTAATTCAAAAAATGAAAATGGATGAATTGCCTAGTTATTTTAGTAATCTTGTTATGTATGTAGGTGAAGTTCAACCATATCAATTAAGAAACTCGAAAGATTTGCGACTTCCAAACTATGGAACACAATAACACAAAATAGTATCATATATAAGGGCTTTCAAATTTTTAATTCAATGCCAAACCATGTTAAATCAGAAACAAATTACAATAATTTTAAACGGTATGTCCAAGAATTAGTAAAAAATAGTTTTTAAGATATTAAATTTGTAATTCAATAGCTATATACTTTAGTATGCTAAATAAATAATACAATACGAAAATAATGAATAACATACGAATAATAATGAATACAATACGAAATACTCAGGCTAATCGATTTTGCTGCTGGGCTAAATCTTGATGTTAGTAGTACACGTTTCCCGCATCTCAAAATTGATAAATGTATTTACATGTCGATCCCCAGATCAATCAACCGTCAACCAATTTGACCATGTTACGATCGACGCAAGACACTCTGCCGGTTTGATAGATGTCCGAACTTTCCGAAGGATCATCTTTGACTCGGATCAATACCTTGTTGTAGCCAAAGTACGAATAAGAATATCCTGTTCACGGCTCGCGAGAACTAGCGCTCTGAAATGATATGACTTCGGAAAGCTAGAACCCCAAGAGATTGCCAATGATGCCTTTCCCATTCCAACCATTCTTGAATTCTATGCCGCCATACCGCTGGCATGGAGGATTGAAGACCTGGGGCAGCAATGCCAACCAACCATCAGAATCCCAGCGTCTGGTGTGCTGAGCTCTCGGCCTCTAAAACAAAACCTACTGTTCGATGAAGAATGCAGGCAAAATGAAGCCAAACAAAGAGCATAGCAAATTATGACGCAAAAGAGAACCAGTGCTGCCTGTGGCCAGTATAAGGAGATATACAAAGAAGCAGCAGAAGAGGTGCTTAATTGAGGAAATTGGGAAATGCCATGCTAGGAATGAGATTCGACAGTTTTACTAAAAGATAAAAATATATAAAGAACATGTCAAGTCCATAAGGAACAGCAGGGAAACGAAGTCGAAGAATCACAATCGCTTCTGAGGATCTGAAAAGATCTGTTCAGCAGATTGCTAAACGGCGATGAAGACATTAATTCCGCTGTCAGGCAGAATTCTCCATTTAACTTAAGCGATGATTCAGCCCGCAAGAAGTTAAGCTTGCCACATGTGAGCTGAAATAAAATAGATTATTTGAAAAGGAGTAAGCTCTAGCTCTAGGTTCCCAAACTATTTTGAGCAAGAGATCCTTTTCCAAATCGATCTGATACCCTAGACCCCCATAGCCAAATTGCATTGAAAACCAATTCTCAAGTTTTTTACTTGATCTTTTGTGTATATCTACTAGTTGTAAGGCAAGTTTAGCAGTCGTGCAGAAAGAAACAATAACAATAAAACATAACATTACGATGATAAAAAATACGAAAAAGTGGATCCTCCAATCCTGTCTGTCTGTCTATCTGTGTATCCGTATATTGATTCACAGTCTGAACCACTTGACGGATTTTCTTCAAAATTAACAGTTGTTTTTGGAATTGGGTTTCTAAATTTTGAAATAAGGGTACCTGCTAACCAATTACTTTTCTCAAAAGCGGCTCCAACGATTTTAATAAAATTTTGTGTGGGATTAGTTTTTCCTATTGATATAAAGGGTCCGCCAAATAACCTTTTTTTTTTTTTTTTTTGGAAAATGCTAAAAAAAAACTACTGAATATTTTCTCAAATTTCTTTTGTTATTTGAAAGTAATATCCTTCCGGTTAATAATGGAAAATAATTTTAGTTAAATTCCTCGGCTGGCCATGCAGTAGCCTACACGATCGGTCCAATTTTTAAGCACATTATCGATAGTGTGCAGCTGTGTATTTCACCAATGGCTTCACGAATATTGTCCTTTAAAGTGTCAATTGTCTCTGGCTTGTCGGCGTAACACTTATCTTTTACGGCACCCCACAAATAATAGTCCAACGGTGTCAAATCGCTGCTCCGAGGCGGCCAAACGACATCAGCTCTGCGACTGATAATGCGATCTTCAAAAACAGGGCGCAAAACATCGTGTGTAGCTTCGGCTGTGTGGCACGTAGCGCCGTCCTGTTAAAACCAAATGTTGCCAATATCCTCCTCTTCAATTTTTGTTATCAAAAATTCGTTCAACATGGCCCGATAACGATCGCAGTGACTCGTTTTGGGTGTATCGGCTTTTCAATGTATGCGTGCGGGTTTTCTGCGCCCCAAATGCGACAATTTAGCTTGTTTACAAACCCGCTAAGATCAAAATGAGCTTCATTTGAGAAGATGATTTTTTTTTGGCAAAATCGGCATCTTCACTAAGTCGATCGCAGGCCCACTTAGCGAAGCGAAAACGCATTGGATGGTCAGTTGGCTCCAACTCCTGAAACAATTAGACTTTGTATGGCATCATACCAAGGTCTTTATGCAAAATTCGTCTCAATGATGTCTCCGAAATGTTCAATTGTTGAGAACCGCGGTGAATTGATGTTGATGGCGCTTCACGCACACTTTCTGCCACTGCAGCAATTTTCTCGGGTGTACGCACTGTTTTATAGTGGTCTAAGTGTGTCAGTTTGTTTTCCTGACAACCATTTTAAACCTAACCTAACGCGGTGTTTTTGGCTTTTCACGCTTTGGTTTATTATTGAGGATGCCAGTTTCTTTCACTTTTTCACAAGTTAACGAACATACGGAGCTGACGGTGCTTCTCTTCTTCCAAAATCCGTACGCAAATTTCGCAACATTACCTTGATTTTCGAAGTAATGTCGCAATATTTCCCAGCGTTGTCCAAGCGTATACACAACCATATTCGTTCAGCGGAAGGATGAAACTAATTATCTGTCAAATCAGACATGAGCTAAGTGTTACCATTCACGAAATAAGTACTTGTTGAAAAAAAAAACCTTAGATGGCGGACCCTTTATAAAACTTACAAGCTTTAAAAATTTGCAGCTGGTAAAGTTAGTAAGCTTTATTATTGTTGTGCTTATAATAAAGTGGCAAAAGTACCTAACTTCAAGGGGTCGGTATCAACCACTTTGGGAATCACTGCTCTAGCTGATCTGCACGATATGGTAGGATGAGAGCATGACCGATGAATGCAACGTCGGCTTTGTATTTGCGGTCCTCAAAATTCACAATTGCATCAATTATGGTGGATTAACCCTCCTTCATGTCCTATTAAGGATTTTTGATCGGGAGCGGGATGTTATGGGTACTTTTGCGAGCATTCAAGCAGGAGCTGCTAGAACGGGTTTAATGGTTAATAAGGATAAAACGAAGTATATGCTGTCCTTAAAAAAACACAGACAGAGAACATCGACAAATGGGGCAAAACGTCATAAGCTATTACTTAAAGGTAGATTTACGTGTCCAGAGTACCGAGCAGGTTTAAAAAAAAAACAACAAAGTTGTTTTTCTTGTTTTTTTATTATTATTTTTTCTTTATTTATTCGTTACTTATACATATATAGTACAGTTTGGTAACACGTTATTAATTATTATTATATTAAGCTGGTTCTAGAAGCCGCTGTCCAAAGCAAAGGCTGCACTCCTAGAACCAGATGAGAATTAGAACTAACTTTTACAAATTATATTGTAACTGAGGTAACCTCTGTATTCCTGTATTATGGAAAGGGAAAGGAATGCACTTGTTGACAAAATATTCATATTTCGTTGTCGTTAGTGAAATATGAGTATTTTGTTGTGCGTTGGGATGAACAGCAAAATAAAGGTGTTCTCGACACGTTTTGCATGTTCAGCAAAAATGGCGTGGGAAGCCGTTGTGGAACTGGGAAAAGCCGTTAGGCAAAGGGGATTATGTGGGGTAACGGGATAGTGTTTTTGGGTGACGTCTCAGACGTAACTGTAGTACAAGACTTTTATTGGAATACAATCCAGTCTTAATAAAACTGAAGCAAGCGAAAAAACGAAAATTGACACATGACCCTTGTCAAAAAAAAACCTATAAAATCTGAAAAATGGATTATGAAAGAAGAAAAGCTCAGCATGCAAAACGTAATGTATAGTGATAAGTCACATTCACGTGTAACTTGTTGCTATGCGTTACGTTTCGCATGTCGTTTTCATTAAACACCATAGTTTTTTTGTAGATTATATTAGATTTAGATTAGATAGTTTTTATTTGTTCAAGTTAATTTTTTACTACTTTAAAATAATACTAAAACATATGTATATACGTGGCATTATGACGTCCCTTAATGCACGTATTTGCATAAAGAACACCCCCGGAAGTCCCTCTAGCAGATCATCTATAAATAGCGAAAGCTCTAGGCGCATCCCTGTGTCACACCTGATTTTGTCTCGAACCAGACATCTCTTCTCCATTCCAAATAGCAGCTTGGTTCCCTGTGTATAAGTTTTTTGAGACTGTTCCAAACTTAAGTGATACTATCCCTTCAAGTACAGCTTATAAAGCGACGCATTTCTGTCAATCGACTCCAAAGCTGAATTGAAATCATCAAAAAACGTTTAAAGTTTTTTGTTTTGATTTTCGAACGATTCCGCAATCTTTGTAAGGACAAACAGTTGATATTCTGTAGATGTAGAGTAACCTTACCTGAACCCTGCCTGTTATTCTTTCAAGATATTATTCTGCCTTATCCATTCATCCAGCCGCTTTTTGAGGATCGTCAAAATTTTTTTTTCAGGAACGAGATTCCCTTAGTTTTTTGGGTTAGCTAATGATCCTTTCTTATGTATCGGAAAATACAAGGCTTCTTTGAATCCTTGAGGTGCCATTTCATTTTCAAAGGCTTTGTTCATTCAGTGGCAGAGCTTGATTTTCAGCAAGTTCGAGCCATTCTTATAAAATTCTACCGGAATGGTGTCTGGACCGGGTGCTTTGCCCTTTTTTAAACAGTCGAGTGCTTGACTCACTTCTTGTGCCGTAATAGTAGCATCGAGTATTTCATTTTGGTTTTTTGTATTTTTTCCCCATCAAATAATCCACAAATTAGGAATTCAAACTCTAGTTGCAGTGACACGGGTTGCATCGAAAACTTATCTGTTCTTTGTAGTCCACTCAAAATTTTTCTTCCATCACCTGTTATCAGGGATACAATTGAGTTTGTAGAAGTTCAAATGTACAATTTGACAGGATTCAGTACAATTACAGATCTGCGTTTTTTATGTATTGCATGAAAAAGGCACAAGAAAGAGGAAGTTTAACGGATTGCAAAACAAAATACATAATTTGCGCCATCGTCGGAAATGAAAAAAAGAAAAATAATAAAAGAATTTATTGTTTTCTTACGGAGTGTTGATTTTTAAAATCATCATCGGAAATACATTCGTTTTCATACCCACAACCATTTAATCTTAGAAATTAGCTCATTTAATTCTTCATTACAGTTTCGACTTCAAAATCGTGAGCCATCTAGTGGTTTAAAATTATTTGATTTTTTTGAACCGCGGTACGAAATATTGCTCTACGTTTGAACAATAAAATGGGAAAATATTGAAAACTTATTTGCAAAATGAGTGCTGTGTAGCCCAAACAGTACAGCAACAACGCCTGCTCTACTCAAGTTTGCATAAAAAGGTTCACTCGGTGCGCACAGACAAGAGTTTGAAAGTCAATCCACATTCTTAATTTTGTACGACGCGACGTTGTGTGTTACAGAGTCAAGCTGAGGTGTTTGTTTTTGCTGAAATTAATGACACGGATTTGTATGGCCTCTGGTTCAAGCACCATGCCACAAAACCTTGTGACGTGGTTTTCGTTTCCCAGCCGGGGTAATACTCACGGCGGGCCAGGGTTTAGTGAATAAAAACACACAAAACTTCACAAGGTCATAAATTCTCTTTTATTAGAACTTTCTATATTTGATATTATAATTAACAAACAAAAGTAATGTAATTCGGGTATCGTTTGTTGCGGTAGTATCGATTTATCAGCTACCGTACCGTGGTCTGTAATCTTCGTGACTTCCAGGGTTCTTGGGAGGTTAGCTGCCTTAGTATGAGTACTCCTCTTAGTCTCGTAGTGGCTATGGGAGAGAAGTAATTAATAATTATCGAGTTAGATGGGGTTACTGCCTCTGGTGGCACAATCTCTTGTGACCATTCACCCTATAGGTAGCCGAAGGTAAGTCGAAGCGCATAGGGGTCTGAGGACCCTAGCAGGTAGAAACACAGGCGTTCGATGACCCCGGTAGGTAGAAACACGAACGTCCGAAGACCCCGGTAGGTAGAAACACGAGCGTCCGAAGACCCCGGTAGGTAGAAACACGAGCGTCCGAAAACATCGGTAGGTAGAAACACGAGTGCCCGAAGACCCTGGTAGGTAGAAACACGAGCGTCCGAGAACGCAGGTAGGTAGAAACACGAGCGTCCGAAGACCCCGGTGGGTAGAAACTCGAGCGTCCGAAGACCCCGGTAGGTAGAAACACGAGTGTCCGAAGACCCCGGTAGGTAGAAACATGAGCGTCCGAAGACCCCGGTAGGTAGAAACACGAGCGTCCGAAGACCCCGGTAGGTAGAAACACGAGCGTCCGAAGACCCCGGTAGGTAGAAACACGAGCGTCCGAAAACATCGGTAGGTAAAAACACGAGCGTCCGAAGACCCCGGTAGGTAGAAACACGAGCGTCCGAAGACCCCGGTAGGTAGAAACACGAGCGTCCGAGGACGCAGGTAGGTAGAAACACGAGCGTCCGAAGACCCCGGTAGGTAGAAATTCGAGCGTCCGAAGACTCCGGTAGGTAAAAGCACGAGCGTCCGAAAACATCGGTAGGTAGAAACACGAGTGCCCGAAGACCCCGGTAGGTAGAAACACGATCGTCCGAGAACGCAGGTAGGTAGAAACACGAGCGTCCGAAGACCCCGGTGGTTAGAAACTCGAGCGTCCGAAGACCCCGGTAGGTAGAAACACGAGTGTCCGAAGACCCCGGTAGGTAGAAACATGAGCGTCCGAAGACCCCGGTAGGTAGAAACACGAGCGTCCGAAGACCCCAGTAGGTAGAAACACGAGCGTCCGAAGACTCCGGTAGGTAAAAACACGAGCGTCCGAAGACCCCGGTAGGTAGAAACACGAGCGTCCGAAGACCCCGGTAGGTAGAAACACGAGCGTCCGAGGACGCAGGTAGGTAGAAACACGAGCGTCCGAAGACCCCGGTAGGTAGAAATTCGAGCGTCCGAAGACTCCGGTAGGTAAAAACACGAGCGTCCGAAGACCCCGGTCGGTAGAAACACGAGCGTCCGAAGACCCCGGTAGGTAGAAACACGAGCGTCCGAAGACCCCGGTAGGTAGAAACACGAGCGTCCGAAGTCCCCAGTAGGTAGAAACACGAGCGTCCGAAGACCCCGGTAGGTAGAAACACGAGCGTCCGAAGACCCCGGTAGGTACATCACAGGCAATAGCTTTGGGGAATCAGCAGTTATTAGAATGATTGAAGCACTTAAGGCCAATAACAGGGACCCGTGTGCTAAAGTCCATTACCATCCAAAAAATTAAATAATACATCGGAGCGACAGATTGTCATAACACTCATGACGTGATGGTTTGCGTGTTTGCCTGTAACGTGTGAGGTTCGTGGTTTGAGTCCCAATAGAAGTAAAAATGTTTTTGGCGGGTATCGCCTTTCACGAGGAATTGGCAACTCCTCGAGTAGTAAATTCATTGACATGAAAAGCACTTCGTCGATTTCCGTTCGGAATCGGCAGAAAATTGTAGATCCCTTCCATTCCCGCTCCTCGCTCTGTTGTTCCACCTTTTTTATTTAATTTTAAATGTCCTGATTCTGGTTCCTGTATAGACTCAAAAAAAAAAAGAAAAACCAATTGCAATTTACACAGCTTCAAAAAGCTCGCAACACCCCCTTAACAATATTTACCATGACTGATGAAATTCAGATTTGGGTATATGAAGTAGACTATCTATACTTAAACCATAACATAACCATCACCATAAGTACTCCATATACCAAAAGCAATCAATTAAAGAAACACTAAACCTTGATCTTTCTTTCACAGACGCCAATATGGATTTCAATCTTCTCGGAGCAGTGGTTAAAGATCCTATCGGCGTGGAATTTGTTGACGGCAGCGACAGCTTCCCTGCTTTTCATTTCACTGCAATGTCTGACATAAAAGACTCATATCGTCTGTATTTGCCTGAAAAGTTATATGAATTTGTGATCACAGCCATATTTCGGCCAGTAACACGTACCGGAGGCTATTTTTTCAGCATTGTTAATCCAGAGGAAACAATCGTCCAACTGGGTATACATCTCAGTCCAGCCACTACGGGCAAGTGGAACATAACATTGCTATACACCAATTCGGACAGCGACTGGGCAAGCAAGAAACTAGCCACATTTGAGATACCCTATTCGAACAACTGGCAGACTGTGGCATTTAAAGTACTATCGGCACAGGTAACATTCTATCACAACTGCATTGAGACGCAATCAGTGATGGTCAAACGAGAACCTATTGAATTGATATTTGATTCAGCATCGACACTGTATGTTGGGCAAGCTGGTCCTTTGCTCAAGGGCCATTTCGAGGTAAGTACTTTTTTAATTTGAAGCCTTACATGATGAAATTTTGTACTATAAGCTTCCCATCGGATAACCGATTGCATGGGAATTATAGTGAGTGCGGTACGTTGCCGATGATGGTACATGCGTCATACATACATAGTTAAATTGGTATGACCAATGTGCTTCCAGTTTGTCTGCCATGAATGAAATTTTTAAGAAGAATTCCTATTTCTACCTCTACGAATGGAATTGATTGGAAATGCAGTTTCCAATATGCGAAACAATTATCTAAATTGAAAAAGGAAAGACCATTTAGAGCTACCTGATGTTAAAAAGGAGAATGAAGGAAATTTCACTCTCAATGATTGGTTTTGACTTTCAGATGTATTTCTATTCTTGGTCTCTAGTTTCTCGGGGCTTCTAATTCTGTGAAACTTGAATAAAATTACCTTAGCTTGAATAAGGGAATCTTGTTTATTCAAGCTTAACAGTACGCAAAAAGCCAAAAACTAATCGGTAGTGTTTTCTGTGAAGAAGGACTTTGAAGCACAAACATAAGCAAGGTCAGAATATTCCTTTGTATTATTTTTGAATATTTGGTGAGTTGAAAAATTGAAAGCCTGTTGACCTGTTGAAGTTGAAGCCCACTTGAATAAAATGTAAAAACCATTTCAAGTACTAGGAGGGCCAATAAGTCCCTATAAAATGAAATAAGGAACCCTTTTTTTTTGGATTCAGGTTTTCTAGTGATTAGTGAAAGAATGATTTCAGCTAGTCGCCTGTATTATCATTGTGGGCGCTAGTGATCCTTCTGCGATAGCATCATATAAACTTTCAAATTATATTTCCTATAAGTGATAGAAGTTTATTTTCCAAAACATACATTCTTGGACCTAACTACAGATAAGGTCCACTTTTTTGGGAAACATTTTTGTTATCATTACACATATTTATTTATTCATACATATTTTTATCGTAAATTTCTACGTAAGTACATTGTTTGGAAAGCACAAACTTTAAGGGTTTTCGGCTCGAGAACAATGAAATAAGAGAAAGGAGAAGGTAATAATCATAAAGAATAAAAGGAATAAAAATAAAAAAAAATATTTATTATTCAAGCACATACATAATGTTATCAAAATATGAACATTTGATGTGGTCTAGGAGGTGTTTGCTGTCTGATGTTTCCGCGCATTCCAAGCGTGTTGAAAGGTTTTGCTTGGTTTGAATGTGCTGATGAGTCAAAGCTGTGTCCTGTGCGAAGTCATACGTAGTTTGTAATTGTTGGTTAAGCTGTTTGTCCTCGGTAAAATGGTTTGATTTGTATTGAATAGCGTGCGCATGCATCCTCCAGCTGTTAACTTATAATGCAGCAATTATTTTCTTGATAAGTCCGCTTCATTGTTTGTTTTATAATGTACTAGCTGACTGGCCCGGCAGGCGTTGCTCAGGTCTGTAGTTTTTAGGTTCCTGTTCTCGCTTTTCCGTTTCCGTGGTTAGGTTAGGCAAGGTTTAAATGGCTGTCAGGAAAACAAACTGACACACTTAGACCAATATTAGGTCCATTGTGATACCATAGAAACTATGCGAGGGAGTACCTCACTTAACAAAGCCATTTGGAGCTTTTAATAAAGCGAAGGAGATGCAGGGGATCTGTGTTCGCCAGATCGCTTGGATCATCCAGAAAATATTTTCCTAGATGCCGTTTTCTTTTAAAGGAGAGTGCAGGACATGAGCAGAGGAGGTGTGGGATTGTCTCCTCCTCCTCCTCATCTAAGCAACTTCTGCAGAAGTCATTAGAGGAAACGCCAAGTCTTATGTCGTGTCTTTCTATCAGACAATGTCCGGTGATGACATTGATTACGGAGCTAACTTGCAATCTGGTAATGGATAACAAATGTCTTGTGCGTTTTGGATCTAGTCCTGGCCATCTTCAGCCATCTCCTTAAGAGATAGGCGACAATTAAGGGCGGTTACTGAGAATTATCTGAGAAAATCCGGATATTTGTTGAGGATATCACGTTTTCTTTTAGCCATGATAGGACCTCTTTGATCGCCAGAATTTCCGCTTGGAACACGCTACAATGGCTGGGAAGGCGGAACGAGAGACTTACGTTAAGTCGGTTTGAGTACACCCCGCAGCCTACCACTTCTTCGGTTCTTGAACCATCTGTTTGAATCATCTCTCAAAAATTCTTCGTCTTCCCAGGTCGTTCTCGGTGGGATTGAGACTTGGAACTTATTAGTCGGAGTGGCAAGAAATTGATCCGAATAAATTCAGGATTGTAGCTTGACCGATGTTGTTATGGGTCCATTGGGAGATAGCTTTCATACGAGTGGCTGCACTGGCGGCCATTTGTTTGCAGAATATATCTAGTGGTGTGAGGTTAAGAAGTGTATTTAGGGCAGCTGAGGGTGTTGATCTCAGTGCTCCGCTTATACACAAACCGGCTGTTCGTTGGACCTTGCTTAAATTATCGCAGTAGGTCCTTTTATCAAGAGCGGTCCACCATACCACTAATCCGTATGTGAGGATTGGTCTAATGACCTCGAAATAGAGCCAGTGGGTGATTTGGGGGAAAAAACCCCATTTATTACCAATGGTTTTTTTACGGGAAAATAAGGCAACGGTGGATTTCCTGACTCTTTCCTGTATATTGGCTTTCGAATTTAGCTTTTTGTTTGGGATTATACCTAGATATTTAGCTTCGTTGGAAAATGGAAGTGAGATTCCATTTACTGATGGAGTTATTAGTTGAGGAATTTTGTATTTCCTGGTGAAGAGAACGAGTTCAGTTTTCTGAGGGTTGACCCCTAGATCACATTTTCCTGCCCATTTTACTAGTTTATTTAGAGCGGTCTGCATCAGATCCGTAAGGACGTGAGCATGTTTGCCAGATACCGCAATGGAAACGTCATCTCCATATGCAATCACTTTGAATCCCTCAGCTTCTAAGTCAACTAGAAGTTCATTGACGACTAGATTCCATAGAAGAGGGGATAAGATTCCGCCTTGCGGTGTTCCTCTACTGACAGATCTCCGTTTCCGTGGGGATGACATAAGATCTATGTAACGCTGTGTCTCCACTTGCTTTAAATTCATAGCAGAAAGCATTTAAAGCAAGTGGAATGTTGTGTGGCATTTTGTAGTATACTTTTTTATACCAAACACAACAACGAAGTAACAAAATGGTGGAAAAATATATATGCAGATGTCAGTTCCCTCTGCTTTAATTGCTGCGATAGATACCCTGCGATAAAAGTATGCTATCTATCGCAGGATATGAAGATAAAGCAGCTATAAATGGTCTCCACTTGCGATATTCAAAGGCTGCTGTTATAGCTGCGATAGATTTAAAGCATGGTGAGACCAGGAGTTGCTGAGAGACAATGTAGCATCCTAGCGATTAATGATATTCAGAAATCTGTGCAGTAGTATATAAGTTTTCGTTCCTAATCCCGTTTCCGTGGAAATATAATGATCAAACCTTGACAGTAACTATCCCTGGACTTTGTTTGCGCTAAAAACTTCGTAAGAAACCGTTAGGTGTTTTAGAAGTCTTTAACGGACAAACAAACAAACACACATCCACTTTAGTATAAAGATTGAAGGATTTCAATTGACTACAGTTGCGTCAACGTATTCATTGCGCTAGATGCCGATGTGCCCCGATAACCACATAACTTATTTTGTCCATTTTTATAACGAGTCCATGGTTTTATGAAGTAGCATACAACGGGACTCTTGTACCTCCACAGAACAGATTGATGTGTGGTCAGGAAGAAGGTGTTGCTTTAAAGTTCACCATTTTTTTTTTCACTGCAAATCTTGGATAGACCTTTGTTTGTTTTCGACCAATCCGTGAATAAAAATTTCCACTTTTTTGTTTAAGATCGTATACGATGGCGTCAGCATGTCTGCCTGTTAATCGGGAGGTTCGTGCTTGGAATCTCAACATAAGCAAAAATGTTTTTCATGGTTATCGCCTTTCCCGGGGCATTGGTAAGTCCTCCGATAGTAAATTCATTGCCACGAAAAGCGCTTTGTCGATAAGTCTTTCGGAATCGACAGAAAATTGTAGTTAACCTCAATACCTTCACAAGGTGGTTGTGAGAAATGCGCTTGGCCCCAAGGTTCCTCGCTCAGTTGCGCCACCCTATTTATTTTTATTTATAATGGAGAGTGGGCACATTTGAACACTTTTTGCTTTCACAGCTGCTGGAACCATACATGTTCGATTTATTGATGTGTAAAGCTTACTTACATGGAACAATGCTATTGAACTGCGATTTCAAATAATATTTGGTTCATTTATGAACATATTTTTATTAACTTTTAATTTTTAACCAATATACATGCTTATGTTCAAAAGTGCCCCATGTATGGGGCAGTTTTGAAATTCGAAGGGGCACTTTTGAACAGCAGTATTATTTCGTTTAAGGTTTAAGTGATTGAATAACACTTTAAATTTTTACTGTTTTTATCAGTTTTATTAGTAAAGGATAAAAAAACTTAAGAAATAAAAATAAAAATGACATCACATTCAAGGAATCAAGAAGTAACAAAAAATCATAAAAAATAAAATTTATACTTCAATTATCACATTCATTAGTTGAAAGACAACAACAAAAACTTATTTAAACATAACATAGAAAACATAGAATATAGTAGGTATACATATTATTAAGAGTAGAATAATTTATCTTCAACCCAACCGGTATTTTGAAAAATCAAATGCAAACGATAAAAATGCGGATGTTCTTGATGTACCTGGGGCATTAATTGGTTCAGGCAGCTTGGCTTTAATTTCTATCCCGCTTATAATGGAGCTGTCTTCGAGATCAGGAAAAAAGAATTTGAAGGATTCAGGTTTCTTTTTCATAAAATCAATGCTGTACATATTTCCATTTTTTTCTTTGATTTTGCATACAAAAGCTAGTTTTTTATTGTTCTTTTCATTGGAGCATTCTGCAAAAATGAAATCGCCTTGATTTAAAATCTCATAACTCAAATCAAATGATTCCTCGTTTTCTACTTGTTCTGTTACTCGTAGTTCTTCAAACGAAGAATCGTTTGCAAAATCGAAATCAAGATCGGTGTCATCATTAACTGAGAAGCTTTCATCTGAACCCGAGCTAGATTCTATTAAGTTATTAGCTTTGGTTTGCGGTTTGGAGGTTTTAAGGCGTTTAATTAAAGGCAGAATTGGTGTTTTTTTCAGACTCTTTTGGCGTTTTAAATAGGCATCTTCAATTTAATTTTTTTCAGGGGTTTCGGTAAGTATCCGCGACTTTCCTTTCTTTCGGCCTCGAGTTGTGGTTTTCCTTGGGGCAGCTTTCGGATAAGGCCTTGCAATTTCAGGGGAAATTATGTCAGTGGGTGTTGTAATCATATTATGAGCTGGAAAATCGGCTTCATTCGACAATGGTTCAATATTTTCATTCGTGACTTCAGCAGACTCAGGCAATTTTCGATTTGTGACCTCTGAACATTGAAAGTCTTCTTCAGTGAATGCACTCCTTGAAAATGAAAAAATGCCTGGCTTAGCAAAGCCAGAGGTTATATTCTTTTGAGTAAAGGAAGCCATGTACGCAGTGTTTGCAATAGCTGGAAGATCGTGTAATCTTATTGTTTTGCCGGGATTGTTAAGTAGCCAGTCGTTTTGTGCTACCGATAGTTTTTGCTTGAAGGGTCCCAAAACAGCAACATCAAGAGGCTGAAGGCGATGAGTGCAATGGGGAGGAAAAGTAACTAGGACTATACCATGATCACGGGAAAAGTTAATGGCATCAATTGTGCAATGGATTTCATGATTGTCCAGTAAAAGTAATATCATGTCTGATTTAGTGCATCTTGTATATTTCTGAATGTGCTCAAGAACTTTAACAAAAAGTTCTCCAGTCATCCAACCACTCGTTGGGCTGTTAGCGTAACCAACGCTACCAGTTGGTGCTCCATTAAGCATTGTGTCATGAAATCTAGCCCGCGGAAATATGAACACCGGAGGTATAGTATTACCAATTGCACTTACAATAGCACACATCAGAACAGCAGAAACAGATTGTCCAACCTGCTTTTGCCCTTTTTGTGCAATGACGTTTGCAGCTTGAACTACTGTAGTGACCCCGGTTTCATCCAAATTGAAAATCCGATCAGCTGTAAAGTTAAACTTACCGAGTGCTCTCTCATAATTTGAATGAAATTCTTCAAGATTCTTCTGGTTAAAACTAGTAGCCCTTGACAAACTTGTATTCTCTGGTTTTCGTATTGAAAGCGCTGAGTGACGCTTCATAAAGCCATAAATCCATTCAATTCCAGCCATTTGATTTTCTCTCCATGCTTCGGGATATTTTTGCAACAATGTGGCGTATTCAAAAGCTAATACTCGAGCTTGAATTTTGGTCAGTCCGTAATTCATCTTCGAGCTTCGTATCAAATATTTTTCAAGCATCTTTTCTTCACCATTAGTAAAAACTTGCTGTGTTGAATATTTGCTTGAAAATTTTAAGTTTTGTGGCTCCTTTTTACTTGTTAACTTTTTAATACGGTAATACAATGCAGTTGGCAATATTCCGAAGGCAGCAGCAGACCCTCTTAATGACATTGTTTTATCCAAAACTGCTGTTATGGCACTTTTAACATCATCTTCATTGACTACTGTGGATTTTTTTTCTCTTATAAGTGCGCACCATTATTCCCTTTAAGACAAGAAATTGAAACATTGAACCCATTTATTGACTAAAATACAGTGAAAGATCTAAAAATATATGGAAGAAACTGATCGGGGCAGTTTTGAACATGTTCAATCGTGCCCCAACACACTTGTTCAAATCTGCCCCAACTGTTTCAAAGCCATAAAATGTTGTATAACTACTTTACTAAAACATATTAATTTAAAAACTCACCGTGATTTGGTTCCAAATTTATTTGCTGTTAACAAAATTTATTTCCTGGTTTTATATCGCGCACTAAATTTTGTACACACCCTTACAACTAAAAAACCAAATATAACGCACAAGCACTAAAAAACCACCTTCCACCTATAGATCTGAAAGCCGACTGAACAAAGCACGGAACGTCAATGACGTTTAAGGATACATTGTTGCCAGCTTAAAATATAGAATTACTTTTGAAAAACAGTAATAAACTAAAATTTTATAAGCAGTGTTCAAATGTGCCCCACTCTCCCCTACTACAGCGTCAGAATCCTTTCGGTACATACATTGAGGTTTACTTCTGTGTTCTTTTAGAAGCTTAGCAAGTGATAGTTCAAAGGATTGAGGCCTGCGAAGGCAGGAAGGGTATGATGGTGTTTACCTATACTAAAACATTTTTTGTTGGCAAAACACATGCAGCCGAAATTATTCTTTTAGAAATTGTTGGGAATGCGGTATTTTTTAATTTTTTATGTACAACATTAACTGGGTGTTTGTTACTAAACACAGTGAAAGCATTAATAGCCTAAAATTCGCGCGAATTCTTCTCCCATCCCCAAACAAATCCTGTGCTGATGAATTAAATTCAGCAATTTTCGTGACATGGGGGGGGGGGGGTATAACTTTTTTGAAGGGGGTGGGTAAATGCAACGTGTTTGCACTATGAGGCTATTGTGGGGGACATCCCTTACCCTCTCCTACTTTTTTTTGGGGGCATGACCGCCACCTGTTTGCCCTTGGAGGTTGTTGTAGGGGACACCCCCTGCCACCCCTACCACCCCTACCACCCCACCTTTACCAATGTAAAATTTGAAAGGCCTAATATCAGCTTGTAAAAATCAATCGTCACGTATTTCACGAAAAGAGCATGGATATTATGTTCTTATTAACATGCTGTGTTTTTTCAAATTATGCAAATATTTTGAATGCAGCTGTGAAAAGAATTCTTTATTCTTTATCTTTATCTTTATTTCATCTACTTATACAAATTGACATGACGCTTCAAGAAGTATATCTTTTGATAAGCGTTAATATGTAATTACAAAAATTTTTTTAACATTAATAAATTAAGAATGTATACAGATGACACAATTATTATATACATATATTAACAAAATTTTCAAAAATATAAAATTAAAAGAATTTTTTTACTAAGCATTTAATTATTTAACAATCGTTGTGAGATATGAGAAAACAATTTTATATGAAAATCTTTTGTTGAGTTTGTTCTTTGTAATTCATGTGGAAGATCATTCCATAATTTAATGGCTTTGACAAAATAAGATCGCTCTCCTATAATGTGTGTAAAACTGTGCACGTTTAGTTTGAGGCCTCTAGGTGACTGTGAAAAGTTTAGATTTTCAAATAAATACTGTGGACATTTGTTGTAAATTATATTATGAAGTTTTGTAATGGTTCTGAACTCATAATATTCATCAAGGCTTATCCCAAACAAAGATCTTTCATGTTGAGACACACTTACATACCTTGGTAGGCCATGAATGTATCTCAAGCAATCATTAAACGCAACTTTAATTTTACGTTTACATACAGAGTCTAGACACGGATACACATTGATATTGTAAACAAAGAAAGGAAGTATAAGGCTTTTAACGAGGTGTATTTTCATATCTTGACAGAGCATGCGTGAAGAGGCTCTTAACTTGCGCAAGGCAGTATATATTTTCTTGATAGTATCCGCAGTGGCATTACAGCAGCTCATTCTCTGGTTTATTTTAAATCCTAGATATTTAACACAATCCACATAAGGAATACGAATGCCATTTACAACTAGAGGAGGAACATTTGTGGGGCATATTTCTGTTCTAGAACATACATTGCCCAAAGACTTGACTGGGTTTAAAAATAAATGATTTGTGTTTGACCAATTTTGTATATTGAATAAATCTTCATTAATTCTCGTAACACAATCTTCAATCAAACCTAATTTTCTATTAAGATATATAACAACATCATCAGCATAAAGATGAATGTTACAATTTTCTAGAATATCAGGGAGGTCATTAATGAATAAAGAAAACAATAGTGGTCCTAATACAGATCCTTGTGGGACACCCTTATTGACTAAACATGGAGAAGAGATACCTAGATTAGTTTGCACTGTATGGTAACGGTTACTTAGATATTGATGAATCAATTTAAGGGCTGTGTTAGAAAATGAAAAATTTTCTTTTAGTTTGTGAAAAAGAACCTGATGATTAATGGAGTCAAAAGCCTTTGAAAAATCTAACAATGCCATTATACATAGTTCACCCTTGTCCATTGACTTTCTCACATCAGTGGTAACTTTCATCACTGCTGATTCACAGCTATGTTTTTTACGAAATCCGGATTGCCATTTTGAGAGCAGGTTGCGTAAGTCTAAATGATCCTGAATCTGCTGAGCCAATATTTTTTCGAATACTTTGGATAAATAGGGCAGTATGCTAATGGGACGGAATTCTGAACTATTAGTTGGGTTTGGTTTTTTTGGTATTGGAACAATCCTTGCATACTTCCAGGCTTCCGGGTAACTACAACTATAGATACAGTAATTGAAAACGTGAACTATATATGGAAGAAGCAAAGGCAGAATAAATTTTACAAATTTTGGAGTTACATTATCCATTCCTGCTGCATTGGATTTGACCGAACGAACAGCCCACTCAACGTTAACATTGCTAACACAACTGAAAGAAAATCCAGGGTCAGAAGAACTGGGGCCACTAAGGTCCAGTGGTGATGAGTCTGATGAAGTCGGAATCAAAGCTAAAGCCATCTCTACAGGACCAAAAGAACAGCTAGGGCTTTCTTTTGAAACCACTCCTACTTCCTTTAAATTATTCCATAAAGTTTTGGTGTTTAGTGTTGGATGCAGAAGTTTCTGGAAGTAGGAACGTTTATTTGAACGAATAAGTGTTGTAACATTATTACGTGCATGAACGTATTGTAACTTATTATATTCTGAAGGTGTTCTTTTAAATCTCCTATAAAAACGCTCCCTTTCCTTAATCAGTAATTTTATCTGCGTTGTGAACCATGGACAAGTTTTAGGTTTCAAAACTTTTGTTACTATAGGTACATAGATTTCATACAGCTCAGTAGTAACTCTATTTAACAAATTGACTTTGGTATCAATACTAGACGCCATGTAAATTTCATTCAAACTTAAAACATTAGTGTTACTAAGTATAGGTTCAAGTTCTACGTTGCGATAAGATCTGTACCTTAAGATGCGTTCCTGTGGACCTGACATTAGTTTTAAATCGAGTGAACAATAGAGAAGATCATGAATAAAATCTGAAGTTAGTCTAACTTGATCATTTTTAATTACTTTTTGTATTGAGTTTATCAAAAACATGTCAATAAGTGATGGGTTTCTTTCAGACTGAAAACATGTAGGCCACTTTTCATTTATAACACTAAATCCATTTTTTTCACAGAAAAATTTAAATAGTCTTAGAGCAGTAGAGTTTTCAAGATAATTTACATTAAAATCTCCACCAATCAGGATAGTATTATATTTTGAGCTAAGCATATCTAAAGCTTCCTCAAGCTCAATCAAGTTATCTTCCTTAAATTTACATGGTGGGCAGTAAACAGTAATAAGCAGACACTTTTCTACGTCACTGCCTATTTCAACACATAAAAACTCTATTTCAGACTGGGTGGCAGTATAGACAAGTTTTGGTGCTAAGCTATCTCTAGTATATATACATACACCTCCTCCGATTCTATCCTTCCGATCGTTACGGTACAATGAGTATCCAGGAATAGCAACAAGTCTTGACGAAATGTTATTGTTTAACCAGGATTCAGACACCATTACAACATCCAATTTTGATGTACTAAACGTTTCATATAAAATTGTATACTTTGAGCTAAGACTACCAGCATTTAAATGACAGACATTAATACCATTACAAGAACTACACATTACATTGAGAACAGATCTTATTATGTCAGGACTTAAACCAAAAACCATATCGACTTAATGTGATTAAAATGAAAAAATTATTTTAGTGTAATATCGAATTAATAACGCTATAAAAAATTATTTAAAATAAATTTCATCTATAACTGAGCTAAGCAAAAATAAGAAAGAAAATAATTAGCAAAATTTTTAGAATACAGATAAGTATTGAAAAAGTATTAAATAAAACTAAAAATTGAAAAAAATAAAAAATAAATTGGTATCACTTACAGAAGTTTACAAAAGGAAAAGAAAAATTAAAATAAAGTGGGATCACTTATTCATTTGACAAGCTCACTGCATCGCCGCCGCCGTCAACGTCGCTCTCAGGATTATTAATTATGTTTACTTCTCGTTCCTTATTGCAGATCATATCAAGTGAAAGAAGGGAGTCAATATAGACCGGCTTACAAGTTGGTGTTTCTCTTACAAACACTTTTCCATCTCGGGTAAACACAGAATGAATTAGGTGGTTTCGTCTTCGCTCATTGGCATTTGTGAACAATTGATGGTTCTGTTTTGTCAAACATTCATAGATTCGTACAAATTTGTTGCTTTCAAAGCCCATATCACGGAGAGTAATTGACCTTTTGTTTGCTTTAAGGTAATTCGCAGCCGCAATCAAGAGAGATCGTTTTAATTGTGCGTGCTGTAATTTAACAATAATAGGGCTGCTTGAAGTTTTCTTTACAGGTTTTGTGCGGAAAATATGTGTGGGTTTAACTACAGGCTGATTAAGTACATTGCACATCTGTGAGAATATTCCATTAAGGTTTTCGTTTTGGACATAGGGGATTCCATGAATAACCATGTCTCCGGAGATCTGTTGACGTGTGAGAAAGTCAATTTGTTTTTTAAGGCTGTTTTCGTTCTCATAACAATTTGCCTCTAGAGCAGCAAGTCTTCCATGAAAAGTGTTAATGTTGTTGTCTTCCTTTTCCAGCTCCATAATTTAGCTATTGCATGTAAATATTGCTAAATTCATAGATGTACATCGTTCATTGAGTTTTTGTTCAACGGCTTTGATTTTAGCTTCGAATTGCAATTCTAATGCATTGATGCTATCAGATAAGCTTTTATGAGCCTGAGCGATTTCAATTTTCAGCTGCGACACAATGGAATCTGTCAGTTCTTTCGTTAGTGTTTTGAAGCGACTATCCAATTTATCCCATAATTTTACTGTTGTCGATGACGACAAAGGAGATCCATATATGGGTGGGGCAGAGCAAGGTTTATCCACCGCAGATCGTAATTTTCTTTGTTTGTCACATTCACTTGTGTTAGACATTTTAACGTTTTTGGTGCTATTTTCAATTGACTAGTTAAACACTTCGATAAAAATATGTTTGTATTTGAAACGTTAATAAGAAAATCAATTTTATTTAAACTTTCTAACTTTAAAAACTTAAATAACAAATTAAATTTTGCAGAGCTCAAATTACACGTCTATACGACAATCGACATGGTTGCCAACGAGTTTCAAGTTTAAAATTTCGATATACCTAACTAACACAGCTACGCAGTGTGATGCTTCTTTTACAAGGCCGGGGTATGATTCAGTGTGTCCAGGGTCTACCCAAGGAAGCTGCGTAAGACTAGGGTTTCGGCGGTCCAACTTCTCAAAAATGAATACGAGGAAATGGTCGGTTTAATTCTAATTAACTCTAAGCTTATTTTAAAATCTTCTCTCAGGAATAAGTTTACAAGTTAACAAATTTTATCTTCAATATAACTAGAAAAAGCAATTTTTATGTTTTCTCGAGTAGTGTCTAGTTCTGGTACTGGTCCACGGAATGGCTGGTTTCGATCCTCACTGGTGTATCGGTGATGGTACCTCGGGGATACGGTTGTATACTACGGCGGCTATTTCCTTGGCTCGGCGGCGGTGAACTCCTGTCTAGATCTGCGTTACGCAGGGCGCTCTATCGGCAGCCGCGGATTTCGAAGCAAAGGTCTGCGTCGCTTGAAAGGCGGAGCAATTTATTGGCGGCGGCGGACTGCGTAGGAAGTGCCTACGCTGTATAAAACGGTAGAGCAATCTATCCGCGGCAGCGGACTTCGTAGAAAGTACATGCGTTTACTTAGAGGCAAAACACTCTATCGGCGGCGGCGGACTTCGTGGAAAAGGTCTGCGGTTGCGTACTGCGACGGAAACTCCCTATGTGGAGACGCCCGGCTCCACAAGCCACAACGAATGAATTTCCTATGCGGAGACTGTCAAAGTCAAAAAGTAAAGAAGATATAAACGTCCGGCTCAACAAGCCACAACGATTAAATCTCTTTTGTGGGGGAGGAGAAAAAGTATCAGGTAAATTCTATTCGCCCGGCTCAACAAGCGACAGCCAGTAGAAACCTTTATAAAATCTTTTTCTCATTTTCTGGTGATTAATTCACCTCTATTAATTGACTTTGCCACTGAAACCGAATGTGAGCTGTATCCGGTCAGTGACAATTTTGCATAGAAAAAATTTTATCGGTATCGCCAATGTATTTCCCCGTAAGGAAATGCACAAGAAGTGATAAGGCACGGAGAAGTAAACAATGTTTGGCCTTGGAGTAGACATTCACTTATTAAATATACACACGTAATTTAATTGTGTACGGGGGATTTCAATAGAGTTAAATACTGCACTGTTTTTGGTGCAGCATTTTGGGATGAGGTAGGAGAAAGAAATTGTGGCGCTTCGTCACAGCAGTAATGCAAAGACATACATATCAAGGTATGATGTGCGTTTGAAAAACTTTTAACATAAAAGTTGAGCAACGTAATCAATTATTCAAAGAAGGATTACCCTCGTTGTAGTGACCATTCAAACCGTTGTTGAATCATCAAAGCCGTTATTCTACATAAATCCAACGTCCAACCTTTGCACGAAAGTTTTTCCTACGCCCATACTGGTTTGTCTATTTCCTTGTAAAGTCTTTTACTCAGCAACATTCAGCGAAAACGGTGTCAAAAAAAAAAATACTCTGAAATTTAATCAGTCATTTCCGTGCTTTTCGAATTTAAATATTTGTTTTACTCTAAGATGCTAAAGAAGGTGCATTAGTCTAGACTTCTTCAAATTAATTTTGTTCAACGTTATTGTGAAGGAATTCCTTTTCCTTGGCGTGAAGTTTCATAAGCTTCCTAGATAGCAGAGAGTAATTAAGCTTCCGAAGTTTTCAACGGAAAAGCTCTAAAAGAGTAAAGAGAGACATGCGCTCTTCAGAATTCTTTCAACTGATAGCAGCGCTATTCTTTTAATAAACGGAAAACTCTCGATATAAACCGGAAGAGAAAAGGACTTAATTGAAAAACTTGGAAAAAGACTCAAGAGAACGCATTCCTATACAAAGAGTTTTTTGTCAGCAATTTGCAGTTCCAACATTCAACACCAGGCGATTAAATGGTGTCAGAAAAAGCGCTGTAATCGCTTCTTGTTTGCTATTTGTAAGCATGGTACAACATTTCCTTCTGCTCACTTCTTGCGTTGAAGAGTACAATCACCCCCCAAAAAATCACATACCATTCCAAAAAAAAAAAAACCAAAAAAGTAAAAACAAAAAAGCAAAACCAAATAAAATTCTTATAGTGGAAACTTTCGAGTGCGATTACCTCAGTCTGGAATCGTAACACAACCGGTAAAGATGTTCTGAGGACCAATCGCGTCTCCTAACAAAAATCTCGTCTCGAATATTTTTTTCAATCGGTCTTGGAAAAAAGTAGTAGAGAAACATTCTCTACACAAAAAAAAAAAAAAAAATTAAAAGCAAAAGCATCTCAAAGGATACTCCGTTAAAAATAAAAATTCAATCACAATGCAAAATCGTTCGAGTGTGTATGGCAAAAAGAATATTATCGAAAATACGCGCCTGAAAGTCACATTTATCACAGATTGAATGGCTAACAACAACATGTGGATTAATTCTTGCAAACATCATTGTCGGTATATAATTGTCAGTATATTTTATTGTCTACGCTTTCAATACGGATAGAGATGCGGTTGGATTTTTAATCGGGCTCTGATGAGGATTCGTGTTAATTAAAAAGTTAAAACAGAAAAAAGTAATAATAGCCACCCAGCAGGACGACTGGTTTCTTTTTTTTTTCATTTTGTATATCAGTCGGTATTGTCCTGTGCAGTTACATTTATATCGAGGTTACGGTTGTGCAATTAAATCGGAGTATCCGTATAATTATATGCCACATGTAGAATTTAATCAGATAAATCTATTGATACATGTGTGGACTCTTTTTGCATATCATTATAACCGCAAAATAACTGTTAAAGGGTGGATACTTTGTGTTGGTGTGTTTTGTTTTTGTTAAGTCGTCGGTCGTCGTTGTCGGTTTGGAGGTTTTCATTTTTTGTGGACACCGCACATATATTGTTAATTGAATTGAATGTTAAAAAGTTAAAAAGAATTGTAAAACACATATCCATCGTAGAGAAAAACATATCCATCGTAAAAAAGAGGCATATCCTTCATCGTGTCCTTGTCAAACAGTCACTTTGTATTTATCTTTAAGGCGGTTCTCATTGTCGTTGGTGTCGTTCGCGTCGACGGGATACCTATAAGACGAACTGTTTCGCGTGTTTATTCGTATTAAAAAGTGGCTATAAGCAAAATAAAAACCACATACGCCACAGTGTCATGCCCCTACTTAACCTAATCATCGACAACACCTGCCACAAACGAATGTCGCTCTCGTCGTCGTTGTCGTTGTCGTCGTCGTGCAGCTAAGGCATAAAAATTAATTTCAACTCTGTTTAGGCAAATTGTTTTTATACATAAAAAAGTAAATAAATTAAATATATACCTGTTCTAATATAATTATTATAATGTGATGACTTCCCTTTCAAATACCTACGCAACGTTTTATTTATAAAAAAAAAAAAAAACAAAGAAAATATTTGTCAATTTTTACTGTCGTTGATTTTTAATTGAAAACGAAGAAAATATCTATTTAATGTTAAATTTAATTATATAGTCAATTATTTGTTAAATTAAATATTAATAAAGAATAAAAATATTGTGATATTAGTTCTAAGTGAAGTTCTATGCTCATCCCCCACGTTCAAAGAAATTTATTTTGTGCGGGATTATTTTTGTAGGCTTTGTGAAAAACTTGAAAGAGAAAACATAGTATAAGCCGAAAGGAAATCCAATTTGTTGGTAAAAAGAGAACTCCACCCTTTGTTCATATCAGCTATCAGCTCCAGGGGGGCATTTTAATCTCCATCTTAACTGTACATATGAAATATTAACCATTCGTCGGGTAGGGTTTGATTTAAATTTTTTTTAATCTTCGTTCTCTTGGTTTTCCGGGTTATTGTCCTAGGGAAAGGAAGCCATATCAACCCTTGCATATGAGATTTAAACTAACTGAAACCATATCAAAGTCCGTGTAGTAAAGTGTTTTATTAATTAAACATATCGTCTAATTAAGCCAGAAGTATCGATCAAGGAACCTCTTGTCATCAGTTATTGACCGTACTTAACTCATTTTTGGGTTCTCTGTAATGACTTCATTAAAAGGATAGCAAGGTCGTCAAGGAGCACATTTCAATCTTCGTCGTATAGTCGTTGTTGTTTTCGTTTTCGTTTTCGTCCGTTGTCTTGTCGGTCGTGGTAGGGTGCTTTTCCTTAATTACTTGTAAGTTTCAAAAAATGAATGCGAGTAATCAAATAATACACAGAAAAATATCTTTGAATAAAACTGATTCATGTCGAAGTAAGTGTTCTTTATTCACGCCTTCTGCCTGAGTGTGTTCGAGAGTAAATAAGTGTTTTTGTGTTTGTAGTGCCTTGTTGGCAGATAATAGTTATTGTAAATCAAGTGTTTTTTCTGATTTATTTCTTTTTTTTTTTCTCTTCCATCGTTTCGAATTTATTACCATTTATTCGCTGCCGTTGATATCAAAAGTGTTTGTTTGTGCGTCCGCGTTATTCTTTCTCTCGTTTGATTCACAAGAAGCAAGAAAATCAGTTAGTTTTGATATAAATTAAATCTTTCCCTGAAAAGAGTGAAAAAAAAAAAAAATACCGACAAAGTGAGCTTCCTGGACACAGGAATTATAAAGAAAAAAAGCAGAAGAAAAGTTCCTCGAAAATGGCAATGGTAATATCGG
This sequence comes from Melanostoma scalare, assembly GCA_949752695.1. Lineage (NCBI taxonomy): Eukaryota > Metazoa > Arthropoda > Insecta > Diptera > Syrphidae > Melanostoma > Melanostoma scalare. The sequence continues at coordinate 154,191,537 of OX456984.1, read as the reverse complement.
GTCGGGCTAAAGCTGTTATCACAGCTTTGATAAGTTTTTTCCTTCTTGGAATTGTATTGGTGACCGGTTCAACGAAAGGATGGTTTGTACCACAACGATATCACGGCGAGAGAGTTGCTGCTAGGATACAGGTAGGTGTCTTCTCATTCTTATTTTCTATTTACTTGTTTACGGTTTATAATTTGATGGGAATATTTTAAAATGGACTTATAAAAGTAAAACCCACAAGTGTCTTAGAGGAGGTTCATTTTTTGCTTTTCTTATTCATAAAGAAAAGGAAGAAGGAGGACGGGTAGTTATTTAAAATGGTTTTGAGGATGAAATATAATTATAAGTTTTGATTGTCTCTTAATCACTTTTGAGGCCTTCGCAAAGGTTCGTTTTTACTTTCAATAGGAAGGGGAATAATTTTGTTAAGTGAAGAAAAAAAAAACGAAATTGTGTCAGTTTAATGGAAGTTATGGTTGATATACTATTTAATTGTGTTTTATTTAGTATTTATACATTAGAGAAAGCCTTCTTGAAAAAGGATAATGGATTGAAAAGTAGTGAGGCTTATCTCAATGGGACTTGAAACAATTTTTGTTAGATATTAGCTTTTCGTTGGTAAGGATGATCAATATCGAAATGAAGGGCAGAAGAGACCATAGTGGGGATGTTCGATGTTAGCCGGTTTTTTTTTGTTTTTTTTTTTGAAGCTATCGTATACGCTATAAGACTTCACATTCACATTCACAATCGCTGATAAAAAGGTGAATAAGCTCCTATCGAGAATACCTTTTTGACGTTTATTCGATTATAGAATGAATTTCTGACATGGGGCGGTTGATGACCATGTAAATATGTACTTCAAACTAAAATGAAGAGATGTTGAGTTCTTCAGGTTGTTGAGTATAGTAGCACGAATTCTAATAGTTTTTTTTTTCTTAATTTTTTTGTAGCTGTTTGCATTTTTCTTACTGCCGTTGTTAAGATTACTAAACTTTAACGATGTCTGTGGTCAAAACGAAAAATCCCTGAAGTCTGTTTTCATCATTTCTTACAAGTGCAATTTTATGTTTTTGAAAAAAGTATTTGGATCAAAAACTCCGATTGTTTTTAAAAGAATAACCAAATTAAAAATAATTTTAATATCCTTGGGAAAAGGTTAGGAAAAGTTTATTTGAACAAGAGTATCAGATACCTCCAATGACATACAAACCAATCAATCGACTCCAAACAGTACTGACTGCATAAATTCATCCTCAATTGAAACCAACACTCCACCAATGGCACTGTGCCAGGCTATAAATATATTTTCATTATTATCTTTATTTTTTCACGTATCAGAGTTCAAATATTTAATATTCAAAGATTTACAAGCTCAAAAGCAGTCTGCCGATTTTATCAAAAATTATTTACTTGAGAGTATTTGCAAGCAAAAATTAAAAGCATCAAAAAGTGTATAAGATATTCTAACATAAAAGATACATTTTACCAGTAAATTAATAAACAATACAAAAAATCGAAAAAGAAAATCAAAAAGAATATCAAAGAGATTTAAAAACGTTAAGGTGTGTCCACACCAGAGAAACATTTCAAGAAACATTGTTTCAAAAACGTTTCTAAAATGTTTTCCATTTGTATAAAAAACATTTTTGAAACATTTCGGAAACATTTCAGAAACATTTCAGAAATGTTTTTTGGTGTGGACGTTTCTTGAAACATTTCTGAAATGTTTCTGAAATGTTTTTTGTTTCCCATTTTTAATGGGATTTTTTTTTGTTTCTCGAGCTCAGTTTAGTGCTTGAATATGGATTGTAAAGAAGTAGCAATTATAGCGTCGTGTTTTATAATCATGAAAAAATTAAAAAAAAAAATAAAATAAAAAAACCAAGACAGTGGCAAAGAAACATTTTGAAAAATAGAAATAATTCAGGTGGTGTAAAATTATTAGAAGAACAGAAAATTGATGGTTTAAGTGGATATAGAAATTTCGCTAGAATGTCAAGTGAGGACTTCGAGTTTCTTGTTAATTTGGTTGGTCATAAAATTAGAAAACAAAATACAAACTTCAGATCGAGCATAAGTAGTGTAGTAGAACGTTTAGCAGTGACTCTTCGATTTTTGGCCACTGGGTGAGTCATATCACTCTTTAATGTATTTATTTAAAATTTCAAAACAAAGCATATCTTGTATTGTGTCCGAAGTTTGCGAAGCACTTGTGAATGGTCTTCAAAGTTATATGCAGGTATGTCAAAGATATTCTGTGCTTAAGCCATTATCCAACTTTTATTTTATCGAATAGGTTCCTGCAACAGAATCTGAATGGCTGAAAATTGCAGATGGTTTTGATAAAAGATGGCAATTTAAACAATGTGTTGGTGCAATGGATGGTCGTCATATAGTTATATCATCACCTTCTCATAGTGGTTCTGATTACTTCAACTACAAAGGAACTTTTAGCGTTGTATCTGACGGTGGTGTTTTTAAGAACAGTATGCTATGGACGGCTTTAAACAACGAAACACTGAATTTGCCAAATTATAACATATTACCAGGAAGAGAACATCCAGTACCCTACGTTATAGTCAGCGATGCCGTATTTCCATTGCACACTCCTATTTTAAAACCATTCAGTGGTACATATCCAAAAGGGTCAAGGGAGCGCATTTTCAATTATAGATTAAGCAGAGCGCGAAATGTTTCTGAAAACGCTTTCGGTATTGTCACCGCAGTGTTCCGTGTATTAAGAAAACCAATGCTTTTGAGCCCGGAAAAAGCAGCTTTAGTTGCTAAAACATGTACTTATTTGCATAATTTTCTCCGTAAAAGCGAATCTTCGCAACCAAAATACATGGACTGTATTGCTAAGCAAGAAAAATATGCTTAATAAATAAAACACATGTTTATTACAAATAACAAAAATTTTATAATAATTCTGAAGAAAATCAATACAGATTTCATTATAAATAAAAATAGTTATTAAACCCATGAAAAGAATGTTTTTATTGGTTGTTCACAGTGTCAAAAGATGAAAAGAAACTTTGCAAATCCGAGGTTTCAATGTTTACTACCTTTACTGGCTGCTGTGCTTAAAAGCGAACTATTCAGTCTTCTTCTCTTTTGCTCCCATACCGGATTTGGTAATTTGTTTTTTTTCTCGCCTGTGTTGCACTTTAAGCGATTGAATTTTTTTTTCTATTTCATCCTTTTCACAATTAAGGCTTTCACAGATTTCACTGAAAGCATCGACTTTTTTGTTTTTATTTTTATAATCTTCATCTTGTGCATCCCACAACACTTTTTTTTGTTTCATATAATTTTATTAATTGGATAACATCCTCGTTATTCCACACTTTTCGCGACATTTTTGCTATAACAAAAAGAAACCACTTTGCACTTCCACTCGCTTTATTTGCAAATGTTTCAGAAAAACAAAGAAAGTTTTCCATTCAGAATGGGAAACAAAAAACATTCCAAAAACATTTCAGAAACATTTCAGAAATGTTTCACGAAGCGTCCACACCAAAACAACTTTATAGAAACATTTCTGAAACATTTCTGAAACATTTCAGAAATGTTTTTTTGTTTCTGAAATGTTTTTGGAATGTTTCTGAAATGTTTCTGAAATGTTTCAAAAATGTTTCTTTGGTGTGGACATACCTTTAAGTGAACAAAAATTATGAACATGAAAAGAAAAAGAAAATCAAAAGAAAAACAAAATTAAAAGTAATTTAAAAGTTTCCATATACTTTGAAAAGTGGGCTTTTAGTTTAGCTTAAGCAAAACAATAATAGATTGAATCTACATATTCACGTACAAATTTCTATAAGTTCAAGCTTCAGAGACTAACCGGATAAGAACTTTCCATCCACTCTCTCCATTTAAAATTGATTAACAATCCTCTGTCGAAAGAAAGCTCTTGTAAAAGCGTAAACGACGAATTTCTTGAAGCATTGGACAGTAGGCTAGGAAATGATAAACGTTTTTGATCAGGTTATGGTTACACAGAGTACAATTATGATTAATATCACCTCTGTCAGGTCTATTTTGGTACGGACCCCAAACAGAGATTCAATTTGCTGTATACCGTTCTAGACATGGATAATTTCGCGAGATTTAGAGAACTTTGAAACATTTTATCATCTACTAGCGACCCGCCCCGGCTTCGCACGGGTACAATGCTGATACTAAACCATGATACACGACGCACTGATATAGGCTCGCTCTCGCCGCCCCGGCCGGCCGGTACCGCCGCAAACGCTACGTCCCGCAATTTTTAAATCTGTAATATCTTCGAAAATATTCATTTAAATCACATGCCGCAAAGAGCAATTTTGATCTACATGAAATGAACAACGTATCTAATGTATTTTATTGGATAAGGAATTATATTGTATCGTTTAAAATGGTTTGGTAAATAACCCATATTTTTTTGGTATTATGTAAAAGATAAAAGTGGTTACTGTGGGTTATCCTTAGGAGATAAACATATGCTGTTGCGGACTTTTTTATTCATCTTCTTAAGATATACAATTCCGTATTACATAAATTTGATTTATCTCGTAAGGTTTAGCCAGCGTTTGCAATGTAAGCGCAGAAAAATATGTTTTTTAAGACATCACATTACAAATCTTCAAATTTCTCGGTTTTTCTCTACTATTATAAGCATGTTTTATACATATAAACCTTATTCCTCTTAAATCACTCTATTCATTAAAGAAACCTCATCAAAATCCGTTGCGAGGTTTTAAAAATTTAAGCATACATAGGGACATAGGGACAGAGAAAGCGACTTTGTTTTATACTATGTAGTGATGACTGAAATACAGTCGTACAAACTATAATTCGAAGATCCAATGCTATACAGGTATAAGTTCAATGTGCTTTTATATTTAGTCGCTAGTTCTCGTCAATCATTGAACGGCGTGTAATTACGGTGAATTGCAGTTATGAGTATGTTTTTTTGTAGATTGTTATTAGACCTATTTAAGATTTATCAATATAGTCTGCATTTGCCTTCAGGCTTTTTAGAAAAATCGGAGTTAATCCCGATTCAACTTATAACGCGTAGTTAGGGGTGTTTGAAGGGAGTCTAAAGACACGTTTAAAGAAATGTCATTGGATAACTTCAAAATCTTCGCATATTGTGTAACCATACACTTCATTAGCATAAGTGATTTTAAACAATAGCATCAAACACTTTGAATTTGACCGTTGAATCGACACTTTTGTTTTTGAAAAGCCTTGACCTCATACAGTTAATAGCTGATTTGTCTTTTATATGTTCTGCTAGGTTTAAATTACTCGTTATTGTAAGACCCTAGTATTTATATTCTTTTACAACTTCTAAGGTTGCTCCATTAAGGTTCCTCGAACGGTCATTTCGAGCACCGCGGTTATGGGTTCGATTTTGTATTATTTATTTGGAGATCCCATAGATTACAATAATTGTACAGTTTATTGATTTGAAGTTGTAATGTTACCGGATTATTAGTAAGAACAACAATGTCATCCGCATATAAAAGAATTTTAATGATTAGCTCACCATAATAGACATCCCCTGGAACACTATCTTCAATGTTGTTGATAAAGAACGAACAAATCAAAGGACACAGAATGTACACCCATTTCTGTCTTGAATTGTCTTGAAGAGACCTTGCTATTTGGCACCACAGCAATTGTATTCGAAAGAAGCTGCTCATAAATTCTTAGAAATTTTGTCGATAACACAATACTTGATAATTTGAAAAGCAATAGTTTCCTGTTTATAGTATCAAATACAGCCTTGAAATCAACAAAGCAGGCATAGAGATTAGTTTTCTTTTTCAAAAACCTTTTAGTAACACTATTTTATGTAAAAATTTTATCAAAAGTTGAGGTTTGGCTCGAAACCCCGCTTGAAAGTGACTTATTTTGTTTTCCACCCAAGATACAAGTCTTAAATACAGAACAGTAGATAGCTTTCCTAGAGAGCTAAAAGCAAAAATACGTCTGTAGTTTTCAGGAAGAAAAGGATCAATTTTTTTATATATATAATCTAATCCCTCCATACCAAAACGAAAATGCTGATACTGATAAAATTTCCAACAGCCTTATCAAAACTTGTCAAAAAAGTTCTTCAAGATTTAATTTCCTTGTTAAAAATTCAAGTAGGTGTACTTTAAGATAGATAGATAGATAGATACAGTTTATTATCTCTTATAAAATTGATATGATAACAATAAATTAAACAATATTAATAAATACAATAATATTAAAGCAAAATGTAAAATTCTGTAATTTAAATAGTTTTGAATGCCACTTTTTCCGAATAGATGAAAAATTGCTAGAATGATTTCTTTACTAAAACCATCACAATCAGCCATGAAAATCTCAAGATATCGCCCTATAAGCTTAGATACTTTAAAAATTTGGGCAAGCTTTGAAAAAAAAATTGTTTCAAATAGAACGAATTTGTAGAAGATCGAAATCGAAATTGTATACCATTAGTACAGTTTTGGTCCAGAAAAAGCCTTTCATCAACCCACGAGCTAAAAAGGACAACTGGCAAAGAGAAAGAGTCGCTCAGTAACAACCAATCCACAGATATGGTTTCTTTTGACGTATACAATAGCATTCGACAGTTTTTGGTACAACGGCTTGCTTTACAAGCTTTTCGCATACTTACAACTTCCCTATGTCTATATTTTGAGCTTTTCAAAGTTTTCTTTCAGCCTAACTTTTTATGTTTAGCTTCCATTTGATTCATCTCCTCTATTTTTACTAAAGCGGGCGACTCTTAAGGCTCAAGTCTTGTTTTTTTCTAAAAGTAAAAGTTTCAAATTTACACCGATATAACTTATCGATGTGCAACACTACAATAGAATAGTCTAAAACATTAAAATTCTTAAGTCTTAAGGACTAGTACGACCAATGATCGACGAATAAATCAGGAATAGTGACTCAAGCTGGTTTCAATTCTAGATTTTTCACAAACTCTAAAGAAAATGATGAAAAATTTGAGAATGTGAACTTCGGCATAAACTACGTTTTCGTACATTGATTAACGAATCAATAACGCAAACCGTCTTATAGACTTCACTTTATTATGCCTGTTTCTTCTTGTTTTTTCTGATAGATAAAAACAAAATCAAACGCCAAATTATTGAATGCATTACGGCACTTTTTTTTTGTGGTACCCGTGGTGTGATTGATAGCATGTCCGCCTGTTAATCCAGAGTATCGAGTTCGAATCCCAACAGAGGTAAAAATGTTTTTTCCACGGGTATCGCCTTTCGCGAGGAATTGGCAAGTCCTCCGTTTCATTGCCATGAAAAGCGCTTTCTCGATTAGCCGTTGGGAACCGGCAGAAAATTGTAGGTCCCCTCCATTCCCTCACAAGGCATGGTTGTGAGAAATGCGCTAGGCCCAGGGGCTCCTCGCTCTGTTGCGCCACCCTATTTATTTATTTAATTTTTTTATTTCGGCACTTTATATGCCATCTTCAGCACTTCTTTTTATTGACTAAATACTAAACACGTAATTATTTGGTAATGAAGCTTTCAATTAACGTTTCCATAACTTTCTTTAGTTTAGTATTTCTTTTAATAATCAAGGGCTTTGAAACCAAAAATAAAAATCATTTTTCTTAATATATTCGTCGTTCGTTGTTGGTGCTGATGTGTTTAAGCGTTTACTCTTGATGATAGACATCAAAATTTGCGAATGATATTACTAAAAGTGCAAAAAAAAATAAATCTGTATTAAAATTCTTTATCCACTCTTTAACAAACCCAAACAAGGACAGTAAAATTCTGTTTTACAAAGTTGTTATGCTTACAAGATTTGTAGGTATACTGTATACACATACACAATACACATCTCCCTTATGGAGCAAATGTAGTGAATGTCACGTTAAAAAGCTGAATCTTTAAAAATGATCTTAATTCTTTCGTGAAATTTTTACTTGATAGGAACTTCAAGCAATCTAAAAAGAAAGTTTGAGATAACAATTAAATATGAAATTACGACGATAGAGAATACGAAAAAATTTAGTCCTGCAATTCGGCCTGTCTGTCTGTCTGTATATGGATCTACAGCCTGAACCGCTTGCAATTTGGCTCTGTAAAAAAAGTGTACAGAAGGGTTTTTGAAATTGAGTCTCTAGGTCTTGAAAAAACGGTACCTGCCATACAACCTATATGACAATACTCATTGTTATCGAAAACGGCTCTAACGATCTCGAAAAAATTTAATGTGAAGAATTATTTTTTAGTTGTCTTTTTAATAATGTAAAACAATTTTTTAGAAAATCTCTAAAACGCTAAAAATATTAAATATAAAAAACCGGTTTTTCAAAAAACTGTTCTAACGATATTGATTAAATCTTTAGCGTTTATTTGTATTATCAACTTCAAAAGAATGACGTTTCATTAAGGGCATTATCAGAATTACTTTTCACGTAAGCGTAGCCACTACGCCGCGCCGCGTGGCCCTCAGAACGCCTCGGCAAACCTCTCGATTTTGAATTGTTGAAAAGCTTCTTTGTCCAATGAATATATTTAATGTTTTTTTTTCACTTTTGGAAACTGTTCTAAAAAATCAGTTTATTATAAATTACTAGCTGACCCGCCCGGCGTAACTCAGGCCCTACGTTGATCAAATTGAAAATTAAGTAAAGTAGTTTCAAAGTTTCCATTATATTCGGAGAGTGGGGATGAAATACAATCTATGTTACTCAGGGACAATTAAGCACTCTAACGATGACAGAATTTTTGGAATCGGTCCAGTGTTTTCCAAGTTCCCGGATATGTTTCAGTTCCCGTTCCCTTCCCGTATGGGGATGAAATAAAGTCTATGTAACACCGTATTGTAAGCACTCTAACGTATTGAAATCGGTACAGTGGATTTTGAATTCCCGTTCCCATTCCTGTAAGGAAATTTTGATGAAATATAGTCTATATTACTCAGGGAAAATAAAGTAGTCACAATGAAGGAATTTTTGAAATCGGTCCGGTACTTTCCAGGTTCCTATGTCACCATTCCCGTTTCCGTTCCCGAAAGAATTTAGAAAGGAAATTTGCTACTCAAGAGCAACGAAGCACTCTAACGTTGAAAATTTTTTTGGAACTTGTTCAGTATTTTTCAAAATCCCACTTATGTATTTTTTCGCCTCTTGTTCTCGTGGGAATATGGGGATAAAATATATTTTAAGCTATTTGGGGATAACATTAAATTGATCCAGTGTATCCAGTGGTTTTTGAATACCCGATCCCATTCCTGTGGGAATTTGGGGATGAAATATAGTCTTTGTAATCAGGGGCAACGAAGCACTCGAAATGTGAAAGAATTTTTAGAATCAGTCTAGTATTTTCCAAGTTCCCTGTTATGTTTCCGTTCCCTAGGGACTTAGGAGTCTGAAAAATAAATAGTAGCTCAGACCTACTGAATATGCATATAAAATTTCATTAAAATCGGTCAAGCTGTTTCGGAGGAGTATGGTAGCTAAAAATCCAATAATCATATTATTTGTTATTTTTTTTTCTTAATTTTTTGTTGTCAAAAAGATTGAAAAAAAGCCAAAGCATTGTTTTAATTTAATTTTTAATTCATTAGAGATAAGAATAAAGAAATAGCTACTTTTACTATATTCCAATGCTTTTTTTCATATTTACTTACCCTTTAAACCTTCCCTGAACTTCCACAAATAATTCAAAACCAAAATTTGCTGAGTCAGTCTAGCCGTTCTCGAGCTATAGTGAGACTAACGCACAGTAAATGATTTTTATATATGTATAGGTAAATATCGACGTTGCACATGCATGCAGGTCTCTATGCTTTTTCTCGTGCTTTTACTTGGTCGTTTCTCTTGTAAGAGACCATTGCTTCGTATGGGTATGTATCGGTCTTATTATCATAGCTTACACCGAATAATGCTTTCATTTTCAACCCTTTGTTTGGCCTGTTATCATCTTGAATTTGGTTTCAACACTATGTCCGTATTTATATAGCTACATACATCGTATCTCTTCTTTTATGGTGTAATTGAATAAATAGTCATAAAAAATTATAACACGATAGAATAGATGGACTAAAAATTAGATCAAATGCTTTAAATTTCAATAATCTTACATCAAAATAAATAAATCTAACAATTTTTTATTTCGTCTACTTTACAACGAGCGCTTTTTACTCAAATGAGGATAAAATCCCAAAATCCAACATAATTGAAAAATAAAATAAAAAGGATTAGCCATATAAAAATAGTTTGTTCGATAATGTAGATATGTTATTTTATTTTATACAATAGCTTGATGATGAAAACAGTACTGCAAATGATCTAAAAAAATGCCTCGATGAATACTATTCAAAAAACATGACGCTCTTCTGCATGTTTAAGCACAAACAAAAAAGAAATTTGTTATTTTGTTCCCGAATATTCAGTCATGCATTAATTTAAATTTCAAATTATTGTTTCTTTGCAAAACTTGTAACAAAAAATACTAGGTATTCCCCTGCTCTTTTTTTTTGTGAAGCGAATGTTAGACTGGACTTAAATGTTTTCGTATGCCTCTCTTACACCTGTATCATCCATAACACGCACTTCAAATCTCTTAAATACCAATAATTAAAACTCAATAGCATTGATTTTCGTATCAAATGCTTGTTTTCTGAATCGTAAAATGATGCGAATGAATGAAGTGAATTTTTTGGAAACAAGTTTCGAGTCTGAGTCAACTTACCGCATTGAGCGATCCATTTTTTATGTTTCGGCAGTGGGGTTAGCTAATAACTTACTCGGGTGAGCATAACGATTCGGAGTGAGCCTGGGGCTAAGCCAGTTTGGTTGACCCCTCCAGTTTTGAGCTCTTGGTTGGTCTTCTTCTTGATTGCGTCCCTGACGACAAGTCTTACCCTTCTTTGACTTCCATGCAATGCCCTTCCGAAAACCCTTCGAGCCAGAGCGTTGGTGTTTGTCCAGCCATCGTTGTCTAAGTGTATTCCTGCTACGCTCATTTTGTCCACCTCACATAGTTTCTTGTTGAATCTTCTTCCCCACACATTGCATTCTGGAACATGGCCAAAGATCATTCGGAGTATTTTTCTTTCGAAACGACCAAGGTTTACATGAGGTCCATGCTTCCGTCTCGTATATAAAGCTGGACTCTGATACTCTGGTGTTTACAAAGCTAATTATCTGGAAGCATCTTAAAGCAAAGCAACAGCGACAGGTAAGAGAAATTCTCCGTTTGATTTACGCGCTGATGTTATTTTCTATATATGTCTTGCAGATCCTAAGTATCTATAGCAGACCCTAAGTAAACGAAGTCCTGTACTACCTCGAAGCTTTGTTTGTCGGTTGTGTCATTTTGTCCAATTAGTAAACGGTCTCTGGTCTTATTTGATCCTAGCATAGACTTAGACTGTTTTGCCCTCATTAATCATTAAGCGTATTACTTCCGTTTGTGTTTCATTGCAAATGCATCTGCATTCATCGCTCATATCGCATCAATATCCCTTTGATGATTATGTTTTTGACGTTTGAGTTTTGCACAATCTTTTCAAGTTTGTATATGTTATGGTAAAAATATAAGTATGATAGTGTGTGGCCTTGTTGAAAGTCTTTGTCGACATCAAAAGTTTCAGTGAGTTCTTTATTGAACTTGACTGAGCAGAGCGATTTCTCCAAACTCATCCTGTTGACAGTTGACTCGCTTAGGAAAAAAACATAGAGCATAGTCTTTATTTATGTTTGTTGTAAGGTTTATGTAGAACTTAATAAACATATATATATATTTTTTTTTAGGAATGATTTGCTTGGTAGTGTACTTTTTTCTAAAAAAAAATACAAGTCATTTTTTAGCCTTCCATCTCCGGTCTCTCGTCCTAATTAATTTTTGATTCTTGTATCCTGCAAAGGATTAACATGGAGTCCGCAGATGTTTAGAACTTTATATCTCTCAATTCTTAGTATGTTCTTCATTGAGGTTTTTGTTCTATTGACTAAAAGTGGTGCCCTTTTGGTGATGGTTGGCATGTCTTCCTGTAAAGATCAAAAAAACCTAAGTTTTCCACTTTTCTAGGTTTTAACAAGTTCCAGTTCTTAATTTCTAAAATATCTTTAGGCCGCAAGGCATTAGTACGTATTAAATTATAGAGTGGCATAGACTACCCGCTAAGGGTGAGTAGGCTAGTCTAGTTAATATCTAAGCTAGGCTTATACATTTTTGCTAGCTTTTTATGTAATAAATTTTAGTTTTTCTCAGCTTTTTGTATCAATAATAACATAGTATTATGCATTCCTGGCACGCCACAGCTTATTTAGTAATTTAATAATGTTGTGTTTGAATAAATAAACCCCAAACACCCCAAAACACAGTCCCCTGGTACGTCCCTTTTCCAGAATTACAAGTCTTGTTAGTTGTTACCAATATTGATTTTTTTGCCGTTGATGACTGAATAAAAAATATCCAAATACATAAAAGTAACATTAAGTATCTTTAAACTTCACAATTATATTTTTTACAATATAATTTATTTAAAATATCAATGTGCGAATGCTGATTTCAAATTTTTGAAACAGTCCCCTGTTAAAATTTGAAAACCGCGATGAAGTCAAATTTTGTTTTGGCGCGAAACACTTAGATTGTGAAACGAAACGCAATCGGTGTGAAGTTCGTTCGGTTGTGGAGCTAAGCGAGCAGCCGCCATTTTTTTTAGTGTGACGACTGCATCTGCTAGTGATCCACGCGTCTCGGCCGTTAGAAGAAACAGTCCCCTTGTAACCTTTTTTTTTTACTTTTTTCACAGTTTTAATAAATACAACTTGTTTAAAATAAATTAGTTATCTTGTATGTAGCCACATCTGTTTAGTTAATCTGGTATGTTTAAATGATTTTGTTTTATTAAATATTTATGAAAAAATGACAGTCCCCTGGCCAACAGTCCCCTGTCATTTCATAGCATGGTTGTGATAAATGATTAGTTGTAGTAATTTTTCTTTGTTTATATTTTAATTTTTTTAGTATTATAAAGACTGACTTTAGTGCCATACAATTAGTTTTAAAAAACCGGTAAACTAAGAAGTTGATTTTGTTAAGTTTAACACAAATGTTATGAGCTCTAAGAAAATTCACTATAATAAGAAAAACTTATTTTAATACTTCTCATCTATTCCAAAAAATTACACATTTTAAAACCATAAAGAAAAGTAAAGACTTTGATTACTTTAATAAACCAAAATACTCGTTTTTGTCCTTAAAACATTCCCCTGAATAGTTACAACCCCTGTCAGGGTTTTCGTCCAAAACTTAAAAACAAAGAGTAAAATGTGTGGGCTTTTTAATAAACAAATATTCTCAATATTTCATAAAATTTGCTTAGGACACCCCTGTTTGGACGAATTTCCAAATAGCAGAGAAACACCGAGATATAAGTTGCGACAGTAAAGCCCCTTCTGTTACGTAGAAATTCAAGGTTCGAATCTAAGGAAACGTTCAATTGTTGTTTTCACGGGCATCGAGAGTTGCCATGAATTGGGGACAGTTGGATACTACTTTCACTTTCATGAAAAGCGCTTACTCACCTAGCCTTTCGGAATCGTGAAAAACTACTTGTTCCCATAAATTCCTCTCTACTGTAGAGAAATGCGCTAGGGCCCAAGGACTTCAGGCTTTCTTTTCGCCGAGTCCTGCCACCATATTTATTTATCTATTTATGACTAACTATAAAAGCCTATCAGTCCTCCAATTTGAAAAGATCGCCACCTAAAAACAGAACGAATACCTTCCCACTTCCTTTTTCAAGTAACCTTCTGAAGCTTATGAAACTAATTATTATTCGTGTCTTCCGAGAGTGATCCTATCCCTTTGAAAAATGACACTGAACAAATTAAAACGAATACGTTTTAAGAAATATGAGATGATTATAGCAAAGCACACACAATTCAATTCGAATATTGAGTGGGCGGCAGTAATTTTCCAAATCATTTGCTTCAAGCTTTGCTCTTTGATTTCCATTACCCAAAATTGTAAATACTTCTCTTTTATATTCATTTCTTGAGCATAAGCATAACTTTGAAATATGAAAATAGCACTTCATCTTTAATGTTGAGTATGAACCGAATTCTATAAAAGTGATGTGGTTTCCTTTTACGCGTGGGTTGTTTTTATTAAGGAAATGAAAAAATTTATAAAAAATTGGATGTAGAGCAGTTTCTTCTCCTTATTTTCAATTGTGGGTAGTAGTATATCCGAATGTAAAGGTATTCGTTTTCATTTAGCATTTAAAAGTTTTTATTTTATCAAAAGAAAACATAAAGAAGTGTAACTACGTTTATATTACCTATACATTTTGTAAAAGGGAATAGAAAATCAAATATCGAAATTATTTTAGCAGGTACGTCATAACTTATTATAGACCTACCATAGGCGCGTAAGTAATTTGCTTGGCGTTACTTTCAAATTGCACACATAAAAACATTCAATTGTAAAATTTATGGAAATGATTCATTTAATGAAAGGAAAGTTGAGTATGAAATTCTGACCATTTGGAAGGTAGTACATATTACTTTTTTCTTTATTTCACTCGTAGGGTTATAATAACTCTATAAATCAATCCCCTTACAAAATAAACCGATGGGGATTTACTTCTCTTTGATATGCCGTGGCAGCTTATTTGTTGGTTAAAAAAATACACATTCGATCTGAGAGGAAACCAAAAGAAAGAAATCTTTTCATCTGTAATTCATCAGATATTGGTTGGAGGTGAAAGTTGATTCGTATTTCGCACGTTCTCTGTATCAGGGTTGAGTTTAAGCAAACAACACTGTTTAACCACTAGAACTGTCCACCAAGTCAAAAACATTATTTTTTATTGGATAAAAAAAAATGTCCCAGACCAGGAGCGTAACTAGCAATCCTGAGGGTCCCTGCGTAGCGTTAATACTATCAAAGCTGGCTTTTCTTTCCTTAGCGGGTATAGTAACAGAAAAATTGATCTGTTGATTAGTTTTGCACCACAAAGGAGAGGGGACACGAAAATTAAATCTGTATTTGCTATTGCAATAAAACGAATAAAACTAAAATAAATTCCACTTACACATACTTCCTTTTCTCTGACATTTTCGTTTAAATAGGCAGCGCAGGCATTCTGTTAGCTCAAAAGCGCAGAAAAATATAGTTACGCCACTGTCCTTCCTACATATGACATTCAGTATTAATTTTAATGATTCAGTAAAAGAACTTCATTTCAAGAAATGCATGTGGGTTCGAATTATTTAATGAATTGACGAACTTCAATTGCATCATACAACTCTGTGACCATCATAATTTAAGTGGCAGCTAAAAATGACATCACAAGTGCGATGAGCTGAGGAGAGTTCAGTTGGGTAATATGAATGAGCTGTAATTATAACTATTTTAAACGCTTTAAACGCTAATTAGCTAACACGTTCATTAAGCGTGCTGTCATAAGATAAGCTTGTCGATCAGAGTGTTAAGCTTTTTTTTTTTTTAAATTTGACTTCTTTTTTTTATTATTAAGATAAAAGAGGAGGCTTATGCTAATCTGGAACACTCAGACCTAATTTTCGGTAAATTGTATTTACTAGCAGGGTAGCAGCTTCCCTTTTTTGTCGTGCAGTAGATGGAATTAGTTGTTAGTAATTTCAAAAAATATGACCTCAAGGGCGGCGTCCAGATGAAACTAAGAGCCTGAAAGAAAAATAGATGCTTTTCACTTCTATTTCACTTTCTCACAGGAAAGTCGGAACATGGTTATAACTAAAAACTGCATCATTAGATTTGGCTTTTAAAATCAAAAAGGTTTGTAAAGTGTTATATTTCAATTGTACTTTTAGACACAAAACAATAATTTGAAAAAAGTTGTGTAATTTCATCGGTTTTTTCGATTTGGTTATGGTCGTGAAAGGTGGTATTTGAAATTTTTTTCATTTCGGTATTTATAATCAGCAGATCACTCTTGTAGGATTGTCAGATTAAAAATGAAAAAAAGGGAAATATTACGAATTTTCAAGCTTAGGCAAGTGTTTGAAAAGGTGAACGTTCTGAAAAACTTAACACCAGAGTAAAAAAACATGGAGCATATAAGTTTTTTTTTTTAGAACAGAAAACAAACAATGTTTTACCACGGGCAGGCGCGGATCCAGAGGGGGGCAATGGGGGCAATTGCCCCCCCCCCCTCTTTCTGTTAATAAAAATGTTAAGTCTGAAGCAAACTGTACGTATTCGCTACAAAAAAGAAGCTTTTGATCAAATTTTGAGTAACGTTCGGGATTCACAATATTATTCAATACTTTTTGATGAAAAAACTGATACATCTCACCTCTCCCAACTGAGTATTATATTGTATTGTTGCAACTGAAGAAAAAGCTCAAACTTCCTCTTGAATGCTGTGTGGGAATAGGGACAGACGGATGTGCTGTTATACTTTCAGAAGTTCGAGGTGCTGTCATGGAAATTCAGAGAGAAGCGAAAAATGCTGTTAGGACTCCATGCTACAGTCATAAGCTTAATTACTCCATTTCACAAAGTTCAAAAGTACCTGCCATTCGAGACGCTGGCTGTTGCAATAATGAAAGAGGTTATCTTCTTCTTCAAATCGCACTCAAATCGAAAAACTGCCTTTATGAACACCTTGGGGGGTGCCCTCACATCACTTTGCGAAACAAGGTGGGTAGCACGGCATGAAGGTGTACTTCAATTTTCTTTGGACCTCATCAAAATTGTGGAAGCATTCGAAACGATATCGCAGTGGCGTGACCCAAGCATGGCTGGCAAGGCTTCCATACTTATAACATCTTTATGCAATTCACAGTTTATTGTATCAGTTTTGTGTTTGAGTGATGTGTTGTCTTTAACACAGTCCTTGAGAAAGTTACTACAATCTTAATGTCTTGACCTGAATAGCAGCGCAATGCTGGTGAAGAACAAGATTTCCGTTCTTCAAGGTCGCCGGGAGAACATAGATACCAGTTTCCACAACATCTGGCAGCATGTAAAGAATTTATGCGATCAGTTGAATGCTGAGTTGAGAATTCCTCGTAGTCCACGTCATGGTGGACGCCAAATTCACCGAACTAATTTTGACACTAGTTCAGCTGAAGTATACTACAGAATCTCGTTATATGCACCTCTACTTGACTTTGTCCTGACCGATTTGCATGAAAGATTTCGACCGGAAACTTAAGATGTATTTAAATTAAACTTACAATTTTCATTCCGGAAGTGCAATTCGATATAATACTGATGAGTTGGATACCACCGTTAAGTCGCTAATAAATCGCTTTGGTCAACTCTTAGCGTAAAATACAGACACAGCATGTTTTTTGCTCAAAGATGAGCTGGTGTTGTGGCTGGAAAAATGATTAACGTTAAAGAAGCAGAACAACCATCTTCCCGTTACTGCTCTTGAGTTGATGGATAAATGCAATGAGGATGTGTTTGGCATTATACAAAGGTTTTTTTTTAATCCTTGCAACGCTTCCGGTTTCGAATTCTTCGGTAGAGCGGTCTTTTTCTTCATTGCGGCGCCTTAAAACCTATCTAAGGTTCACAATGAGTGAAAATCGCCTTTGCGGTCTGGCACTTTTGCACATCCACAGACAAATCCCGATCGATGTTGAAAAGTAATAACAAAGGTTTTCAAAAACCGGCTCCAACAAAAAGTTAGATCTTAGCATTTAATTAATGTTTTAAACTAATTTAACTTTTTTTTTTTAAATTTTTTAAACAATTTTTCTAATTCTTTGAAATAAAAAATGTATTCTGATATTTGATTGAGTTTATATTCAATAACTGCAAATCATTGAAAAGGAAAGAAAACTGCCCCCCCCTTATCAAAATCCTGGATCCGCGCCTGACCACGGCTACCGCCTTTCACAAGGAAAAGCCAAGTCCTCCGATAATATAATTTAATTGCCATCAAAACTGATTTCTCGATTAGACATTCGGAATCAGCAGAAAAATTGTTGGGCCCATCCATTCCCTTACAAGACATGTTTTGATTGTGAGAAATGCGCTTGGCCACGGTCCTCCCCGGTCATAGTTAGGTCATGCTTCTAAAATCATTAAAAGTTTTCTTATTTGAAGGTTTTTGTTTTTATTTTTAGTGTGGAAGATGACAGAGACTTTATAGGAGGGGCAAACAGCGTTTATTATTGATAAAAGAGTCTGTCTCACCATAAGAGTTTCTGAAGAGGAGCGTCTGGCATCCTTACACAAGAGTAGATGAGTGAGATAACTGTGATCAAGATCACAATGCTCGTTAGTTCGTCGAAAGAAGAAAAAAAAAGATTAGAGATTGACCATTTTTCATAAAAGTCTCGTTCCAGTGCTCTGATGCTTATAGCTGAATATAAATTCTATTTTTCTCCAGAATCGGTTTTGGAGATTTTGAAATATTTGAGGTTGTAGTTGATGTAAGGAGCAACCGCTTATAAATTCCACCTTATAAACTGTAAATATCTTTCCATATTTAGATACTACTGTTTTCTATTATGTATGTATGTTAAGCTGATTATCGTATAACAATCCTTAACTGTGTTTGAAAAAAAAATTTTAAATGGCTCTTTACATGCTGATAACTTGAAAAAATCAGTGATGACATGTACTTTATTACATATTATATTTTTTATCCTTATTTCGTAAACTTTTAATTTGATATGTAAATCAATTGTTTTTTCTCAAATTAATTCCAGCTGCATAACAAAACTTTTCTGAAAAATAATTTTTTTATACAGAAGGCCATAATATTCAACAGTCTGTACATATTTTTAAGATTTTTAGTTTTATAAATTACCTTAAACTTAATTAAACGTTTACAGCAGAGTCTTATGAAATTTTTTTTTTTTTGGAAAATAATTACAACTAACTGTGCCCGTGACTTCGTTCGCGAGGAATGGTGACTTTTACGTCCCCGTTCCCGTGGGAGTTAGGGATATCATACATAGCATATGTCCATCCTCAGGTTCTAGACTATCTCTGTACCAAAATTCTTATCAATAGGGTCAATAGTTTGAGCTGTAGTCTGTAGATGGTAACAAAGAAAAAAAGACAGACAAAATTGATTTCAGATTTATAATATTAGTCAGTATTTCCGTTCCTGTAGGAACATGGGGATGAGTTAAAGTTTATATTACTCGGGGATAGTGTAGCATTCAAACGGTGGAAGAGTTTTTGAAATCGGTGCAGTTATTTGCAAGTTCCGGTTTACGTGCCTGTTCCCGTGGGAATATAGTTATAAAATATAAAGCCTTTGTCCTTCCTCAGGTTCCAGACTATCTCTGTACAAAATTTCATTTTAATCGGTTCAGTGGAGTGGTCGGGAGACGGTAACGTAGAAAGACGAACAGAAAATGCTACTTTCATTAGTAGTACTATAATATTAGTAAAGACTCCCGTTACCGTGTGAATATAGTGTCCGTCCAAGTAGGAATATGGGGAGATGAAATATGGCCTATGTTACTTTCCAGTTTCGACCATCTCTGTTTCAAATTTCTTCCAAAATGTTTCAGCTGTTTTGGAGCCGTTGAATACAAACAAACAAATCTTTAATTTTTTTAAGAGTGTAAGGATTTTCTAAAAAAAATATGCATAAATGGTTGAAAAATTGCTACATATTTCAACATTTCGGCATTCGTTACTGAAAAAGAAACTGTTATTCGGAAAAGTTTTGTTAAGGATTAAAATGATATAACTGATTTCTTCATGATATCAGGATGTAAAGAGCAACTTAAAAATGTTTTTTTTTAGCCACAGTTAAAGTTTATTATATGATAATGGGCTTAACGTATATAAGAAAACAGTAATAGATATAAAAAGCCATATTCGTGATCGTTCATTTGCATTTTTTAGATCAAATATATCTTACATATGTATCCTTTCTTTGTATATGTTGTCCTAAAGGTGTATTAAAAATTTACAGATGCCTATCCCAAATTAATAAACCTCTAAACATGTCTTGTTCTTCTTTTTTTTAAGACTCGAAGATTTATTGAAACGCTAATTCAAGCCGTGGCAGGATATGAAACATCATTCGTCAAATCCTCCTAGTTCCTGAATTATGATTTGCCCAAAGATCACACTCTGTTTTCATTTCAACATCTGCCAATTTCTATAGTGGTTACGATTACCTAACCTTTTTCTTGAGAAACATTGATATCAATCGTTGAATGGAAATTATCATTAGCTTTTGTTCCCTTTTATAAATCATTGCCATGTCAATCAATGAATGCTTTTGTCCCTTCTTTAAATTCACTTTTGACTGAAAGCTTATAGCTCTTTCAAAAATCAAAACAAAATCTGTCACAGAAAATAATCTGTAAATGGCTTTCCCCAAAATCATCGCATCTCATCAATGCTATTAAAATTTCATAATTAATGAACAGACACTCATTTCCAAAATCAGTTACAAAACCTAAAGCAGCCCTCCTGGTCCCCCTATTCAACTAAAATTATATTTGAACTTCTTTAAATTACAACCTTCAAACAGTCATGAATGGTAAATGTGATATTTCAAAACCGATAAAGAGACATGAACCTTCTGAGAAAAAAAAAAGAACAAAAAAAAAATATCTTCCTTCGTCAAGGATATTAATTTTGCTTGACTAAATAATTTAAATGTTATTTTGCTGTTTGTGCTTCACGTTTTGCTCTTCCCCAGACAGTGTCAAACTCCAAGAAAAGGGCAGAATGAGTATGGATTGGGTGAAATTTCAAAGATGTGCGTGTGCGTGTAGGTTGCATAATTCGTATTAATTACTCGTAGGAAACAAGAAACTAAAGCGTATAGGTATCGCACAAACAAATTATTTTCTTACAAAAACATACATACTCGTATTGTAGGATCAGTGGAAAGACTGACAACTTTGATAGTATGAAGTGTTGTAGGTATTCTTTCGGTTATTCAGTTTCGGTGATAATTATGTTGTGTGATAGCTTATTTGTGTTTTTTTTTCTTTTTCCTATGTA
Source organism: Melanostoma scalare (assembly GCA_949752695.1). Taxonomy (NCBI): domain Eukaryota; kingdom Metazoa; phylum Arthropoda; class Insecta; order Diptera; family Syrphidae; genus Melanostoma; species Melanostoma scalare. The sequence continues at coordinate 154,170,583 of OX456984.1, read as the reverse complement.
AGAGCATTGGTAATTTGCTGCAAAAAAAAAAACAAACATTTTTGGACCCTTAAGTATCCGATTGTGATGAAATCAAAGAAACTTTGTATTTTTCCATCTCTTTGTTGAAACATGTGTCTGTACGTTGACAAGAACGGATCACAAACATCGCTTTCAATGAAATCAGTTACTCTTGTCAAAGAAGTCAAAGCTGATCTTCAGACACATCCTCTTGTCAGCTTTTCTGCTTTGTATCTTTTGCAGGCCGTATGAGAGTCCAGAAGCTGCAACTTAGTTTAGCAGAGAGTATTTACAGCACATAAGAGAAGTGGGATATTTATGAACTTATATTTCTTTTTATGGTGGGTTGAGCTTCTGCAGCTCTATGCACTGCGGTGTCTAGTTGAATCTATTGTCCAGCTCATGCGTAGTTTCAGAGCAATTATTTTGCTCCTGAATTAGACCAGAAGTTGATGATCCTCTGTCCGTGAATGCGTCTGAGTTTATCCAAGGAATAATTTCGTAATCAAGCATCTTTTCTAAGGTGGAGGAGTTCTGGGCATTCTGTAATGATCTGCAGGGACGTTTCTTCACTTTCGAGGCATAGACTGCAAATTGGGTCTAGTGGCAACCTCAAATGTACTGCCAACCGTAAATGTTTTTTTTAAAGAGAATGTCTGGTTTAAGTTTTAAGAGCTTTCAGGAATTTTGATGGTTTTTGGGTATATTCTGGCATAAAAAGTTTTGAACAGGTTTAACCAGAGAAGTAACGAAACGCTTTGTTAGATTCTTCTCGGCTGTATGTTTGAATTGGTTTTTATTTACTCCACAGAATGGTTTAGGGCCGATGAATGGTTTAGAGGCACCGTCTTTTGCTTTTGACTGTGTTGTTTTAGACGGTGGATTGGCAGTTTTGTTCAAATTTTTATGAAAAGGTGGGTAGGTGAGAGTCCAATAGAGGGACGTTTAGACCAAATCTGGGTGTGGTACGCATGTAACCAGTAATGCATGTCGTTGCTAATCTTTTCAGTTTTTGAATTACCGTTATTTCTTTACTACATCTACATACGTCACAGTTGCTCTGACTAGCAGCGTATAGAGGTCGTACATCATTTTGGGTTTCAGACCCCAGTTTTTTCCGCAAATGTTAAGGCAAAGTCCATACAGATTTGGTCGCTCTGTTGCAAGTACTTTCTAATTTAGCAATCTACTATTTTATCAAAACACTTTTCTCGCTAACCTTGGGCCTCAATTAAAGCAAACCATCCGGGTTTTCAAAATCTCCCTTTTCATCATTTTGTAGTTGCCTGTTACTGAGCATGGCGCATTGGCATATGGCATATGGCATTAAACTATCACCTATTAGGTGATAGTTTAAGGCTCAGTTATTTTTCACAGTATCGCCGTTGCCATAAAAAATGCCTTTTCGTTTCATTTATCTACGTATATACTTAATTCCTATGATGTTTTGAATTGCAACAGTTACGGACAGCAGAAAAAAAAGCTGTGGGTATTAAAATTCGGTGTGAACTTGGACCTCCAACAACATCTTTCACCAACCATCTCGATTTTGGGCGAGCACTCTACAGTTTTGCACTCTGAGGAATTAGTTAGATAATTAGTTTTTAAATAATTTTTATTTTATGAAATTTACAATAGTTTTGTTTAGCTTTCATTATATGACATGGCCTGCGCCGTCTGTCAGTCTGCAAATAATACTTAAATAAATGTGTTATTAGTAAGTAAGTAAGTATTAGAATAGTTCAGTGAGGATTCGCGTTCTGTAACTCAGTGCTATTTCAAGTATCTGTGCAAATTCTCCCATTCAGTTTCTCCATTTAGGATATCAATAATTTCAGCCTCAGTAAGGTAGTTCTTTCCGAATAAGCTTCGCCTAGTTTCTACAAGCATAGGACATCTGCCTACAAAATGAAACACGTTCTATATCTCTCTAAGGTTACACATCATGTCGCAGATTTCTTGTAAATCGCTCCTGTGAGGTATATGATTCAGGGGTAGTAACTCTCCCAGTGTTTTTAAAACAAGTGACATGAGGTCGGTTGAAAACTCCGCACGGAAGTAGTTTTAAGCTCCTAAATTATAGTCAAGCTCCGCATAAATATTTCTGTGAAATGAGCTTCTAGCTTTCCAAATGATTTCCCTTTTTTTCTCATCTACTAAGCTGATTAAATTGTAGAGTTGGTTTTTCCACGTGTTAATCGAGTCATGTTCAAGATCGAGTGATAGTAAACATTACTGGGCTAAATTATTCCAGGACTCAAACCAAGAAATTCTCTTCCTGATCACCAGCCTTGTTATCTGCTTAGGCAATCGTCTATCTTCCATTTCAGTTGTCTTTAGTATATAGTCAACCTGCATTTTAAGTGTTGAGATAAACATCGTAGAAAGACCTGTTTCCAGCAAAAGGATGTGGTTAGCTGTACTGCTGGGTAGTTTCAATGTGCGCTTCAAAAAGTATCTAAGAATTTGCTCCACTTCTTCGAATTCTTTGTGTCCCCAAACTTGTGCAGCGTAGAACATTATTGCTTTGGCCGTTGTTTTGAAGATTTGGTATTTTCCTTCATACTGAACATCTCTGCTGTGCATCACACTTCTCCAGGTCGCATTTGGTGCAGTTTTTGCCTTAGACAGTTTATCTGTCATGTGGTTCTTAAGGTTAAGATTTCCAGAAATCCGCATACCAAGATAGTTGTATTCACTTACGATTTCAATGTTGTACTCTCCAAACTTCCATTTTCACTGCGACAATTCCGAACTAATCCGTTTCGAAAAATCATTGCTTTTGATTTGTCGAGGTTCACCTGGAGTCTCCATTTGTTGCAATAAACGAATAGTCATTAGTTGGAGGCTTTCAGTTGACTCAGCAAGCTTAACGATATCATTAGCACTTTTATTAGAAGGTCTGGTGAAACTCGAGCTCCTCCTTATAGAATTTCTTCGATGTCGTCAATAAATAATGCGAAAAGTAAGGGGCTGAGGCAGCAGCCTTGTCTTAGCCCTATGTCTACTGGGAACTGATCAGACACTTTGCTTCCAAGGGTTACTGCAGAGGTTGTTGAGTCGTATAATCGCTCTAAAATGTTTCCAAACTTTGTCGAATTCCTTTGTTGTATAGCTTCTTTCAACATCAGTGCTTTTCTGTCTATGGTATCGAATGCGGATTTGAAGTCGATAAAAAAAGCATAAAGCTTCTTTTTCGATCTCTTAAATATCTCAGCTACATTGGTAAGCGAATAAATTTGGTCAATTGCAGAGTAATTTTTGCAAAAGCCAGCTTGCGCTTCACTCAACAGGTTATTTTCCTCTATCCAGTTATATGTATAAACGTGTGTAGAGCAGTTTTGCTAGGACCTTCATCGCTGAATTCAGCAACGATTTACCTCTGTAGTTGGCGGAGACTCTATTGTCCCCTTTTTTGAAAATAGGACAGATGATAGCTTCTTTGAAACAGCTTGGTATGGCGCTCTCATATGCTTGGTTTAAGGCTCTTGTTAGGTATTCTACGAAGAGAGAAGTGCTAAATTTGTAGTACTCTTGAGGCATTCCGTTTGATCCTGGTGACTTATTGTTTTGTAGATCAACACAGTTTGAACTTCTCAACAAGAAAATGACGAATCAAGCCCATCGTTCTGTTGATAAGGAATGGCATACTAAAAAGATGAGGAAAAAATACTCCGAGAAGTAACCGTTTGATGTCACTTCTCTGCGGTATGACTTCCATAAACCTTTTGGTACCCAATCCTCTTCATGTCCCAGCTAAAACATAAAAAAGAATTCGAACCAAATAGAAGAACCTAGAGATTTTTTTTTCTAGTGGTGGTCGAAAGAGTTTTGGAGTTGCGAAGTTAACCTTTTATATTTTCCATGCTCCTTATTTATTTTGCACTGAAAAAATATGCAAGGCTGAGCTCTTCGACGTCTCTATGATTTAAGAAACCTTCATTTATTGCCACTGAATGTTTACGTTGTTCTTTCAATTATTGTTAACCTATGCTCACAATATCATTTAAGAAATGTGTCCTATACTCACTTGTGTATAAAAGGTACTTACCGCCTATAAGACTATTGTATTGTTAAGACATGGTTTTGTTCGGACTTAAATCTAAACTCTCCTTCATCTTGAATTTATGTGACCAGTTGCTTATGTCTTCTTTATCCTTAAAGTTTAAACTACTGTTTTGGTTAAGGTTTGGTAAAAATAAATTTTGAAATCTAAGGTTCATGTGGTAATAAAGACGAAGTGCAAACGTAGCCAAATAAAAATGGAAACTATTGCTCTAGAACACAAATAACTTATCATGTAGAATTTACTGAACATAAGAAAACTCATGTTCTTTCATTAAATGCAGATAATTACAGAAAAACAACCTTATTATATGGCAATATACGAATAAAAGAGTAAGTACCATCCATGTTAACACAGGTAAACATAACAATCACCTCCTCATCCTCTGTGAGGAAATCAAATCATTTAATCTTCGAAATAGCTCATTACAATGTTTTTATATGAGTTAATACTTTCAAAGTCGTCCTTAACTATTATGATCAAGCGCACCTCCTCTAGAGGATTGCGTGTGCTTTTTGGAAAGAGCCGTAAAATAAATGACCAACATTGTCATCCACTCGAATTAATATTCCCTATCCTTTCCTACCCTCTGTTCTTAATAAACAGTTTTGTATACTTTATTGATGTTTTCAAAAATAATTTTCCAACCATAAAATCATTTGATTTCATTAACTTACACAAAGATTGTATAAGGCTACTTTCAGTAAAAAAAAAGAAGTCAAGTGCTATAATTGACGTTTTATGTAATCACGCGACAGTTAGAGAGCAAATAATGAAAGGACATGAATAATTATAGTTGTCATTGTCAAAACCTCCTCTGCAATGTTTGTCCGTTTTTGTTTTGGTTTACGTTGTTTGATAATCTTTTTTTTTCACAGAATAATTAAGTAGCTACTTTTGGGCGTTGCTGTACTCAACCAGACTATTGGTGCCACGCAATAATTTGACAATAATATAGTAAAAAAGACGGAAGGAGTTTCTAGTTCATTATTTGATCAAACAAGAAAAGAAAAACATTCCAAATTGTGACTCTCGAAGATTAGTTAAAATACTTTTTCAAAAAGACAGAACAAATTGAGTAAGTTCTTCTGTTCTGTTCTCAAAGAAGCCGAGAAGTCAGATTTTCATTGATGGTTACATTGGCTTGATTCACTATGCAACGCTAACTTCTCATTTTTTTAACCTGTTGCACCTTTTCTTCACCGAAATACTTCCTTGGGGTTGTTTTATATGTTGGAATTTATTATAATCAAATTCTTAATCAGGTAAGCTAACTTTAGGATGGTAACGAAACTTAAATACCGCGAACAAATCAAATAAAAAAAAGAAAGGTAATTAATTGCACAGCCGAGCCGTCCGGCGCGGCGGGCGGCGGCGTGCGAAAAAAAGGAAGATTGTAGAATGACAGATAGAATAGAAGTGTCGCGTCGGCAAGAAAACAATAGTGCATCCAGCATCAAATATATGCTGCTACCGCGACTAGCTCAGCTGGGTGTGTTCGATAGGTTGATAAAGTGAAAATTAAATTAATCGAAAGTGAATAAATGAGATGATAAAAAAATGTGTAAAGGTGATCAATTTAGAGGAAGGGTGTCCTCAAAATTGTGGGCTCCAGAAAATTTTTGAAGGATTAAATTTTCAAACCTTGACGTTAAAAAAAAGAAAGATGTGTTTGAATTCCCAAATGGAAGTTTAAATAGTTTTATTGTATCGATAGGTTGTATGGGTAAAAACCGTGGTTGAAACCTGGATTAAAAACTAGAATCTTTTCAATGTAAAAGAAAAGTAGTTACAGAATTTCTTTCGAGGTTGGCAGGAGGCCAATTCTCGAAATAAAGAAAAGTTTAGAGAGTTTAGTAGATAGCAAACAGATTGTTGTGTCGTTAGAAGAGTTACAAAATAAGAAGTAATAGAATAGTAAAGAAATATACGGTCGCGAGTCCAGAAATATCGGGAAAGAAAACGGTAAGACAACGAAGGCCTAGCGGGTCTAAGTCGTTGCCCAAATAAGACGACTCTAAAAATACTCGAAAAAATCCTTGAAAAAGAAGGATTCTCCGAAGTGAAAAATCAATATTGAAATGAAAATAAAATACTTAGCTCTTCCACAAAAATCTCCTGGGCTCCTCAAGCAAATATCCTCTCCGTTCTAGTCTCAATTTTTCTCTTCCTATAAAAATTCCCAACTGGAATTTTCCGCACAAACGACTCAGCAATATATCTCCCAAATTCCAAACGAAAGAAAAATCTCGAATCTCCAAATAATATCGCAAATAATTTCTTGGACGCTTTCTCTTCAATCTTTTCCCTTTCCACGCTAAAAGTCAAGCGACTCATCAACATGGCGGGTTTTTCTCCTCCATCCGGCATCGGCCATGCAGCCATCCTCGTCAGACCTTTAAGTGTGGTGTTGTTCGGTCTCACTTTTACTGCAGCATTCCGCCATTAGGTTAGGATGTGCGAGTGAGATGTCACGAATCAACTACCCGCGGTCCTTTGCGTTCAGCTGATGTGATCACCAGTAACCTAGTGGACGAGTTCAACCCCTTAAGAAAGACTTACTCCGAAAAATTATTTCATTCGCGCAAAGTCCCCAGCCCAAACCGGCTTAAACTAAGTTAGAAAGCTCGACATACTTTCCGTAGGCCTTCGTCTAGATTGTTAGAAAAGTGAGAGTAATATCGGAAACACGCCTCTAAGTGATTCTTCCTTGATGTCAATATCAATTTAATTTTAATTGAAAGTTAATATTAAATTTATGTTGGGCAGAAGGCCATACTAATTTTGTCAATGTTACGTAAATCGTTGGGTAGGCATTTATCATCTACCATTGATGGTGGTGTTGTGTCATGTGTGTGTTCACACCGGACATTTCCATTGTCTTGCGTGAGACCGCTCGTCTGCACGCCTCTTGATCATCGTTGGGGATCGCCTGTCCCTTTGTCGGTCTAGCCTCGACCAGTTTTGCATCATCAACCTACGTGGGATGTTTTTCCAGAATGCTGGGTGAGTAAACCATAGGCTGATGGAACCTTGGTTGCCCCTAACTCTCCCAGAATTATGCAGCCACACCCAAAAACGAAGAAGAGGAAGGGATACGTGAAAGGATCCGAAGGATACTTTTTGTAGCGGTAAATTTTACCGCGACAAATCCCACCCTTACCTTTCAGGAAATGTGCTTGCATTTCAAAGAAATATAAACCATTTCCTAAGGTGAAACTAGGTAAAAGGAACGAAGAATAGGAAGACAACACAACACTAACGATTTTCCATCAATTTGACATTATGAAAGTTAAAAACTAACTAAAGTTAAAATTAAAACCAAAAGTTATAAAATTAAAAGTTAAAAGAGTTAAGAAGTTAAAAAGTAAAAAAAAATTAAAGTAATGATGCTAAAAATAAAGATGAGGTATGGTCTTGTTTGATACTCAAGGACTCATCTTACCTGGCAATTTTTGAAATTTGTATAAATAAACATTTTACATAAAATGTTTAAGTTCGAGTTTGTACAGTTTGAACTCGGCTAATGCTGACAGTCTAACTGTGATCGGCGATCGCCCAATGGTTACCTATACCTATTAGATTTCGAAAATAACATTTCTATCTATGTACAGCAGACGATCGAAAAGTAAAATCTTTTTTTTTTAAATTTCTTTCCCTCCTATGTGGTTTTTATGTGGAAAAAATTCATTCGCGTCCAACACCCCTTGTCTTCAATCTGTTTGCTTGAGTTCAACAGCTCAACGTGTCCAAATCTAATCAGACATTTTAAGTCAAAAGCTTTTCGTGCCTTAACCCACAGGCAAAGCTTGACATTCAATGTAGTTTTATCGTTGTAAACATTCCCCATCCGTAAAGGCACTTAAAAAAAACCAAAAAAAAAAAAATGCCCTAAAGACTGCACACTTTAATTTCGGACGCTAAATTATAAATGTTGCCTTAGCCAATCTCCTTCTTTCTACCTCTGCTTACTTTTTACAAAACATAAATTTATGTACATTCCACTTGCCGAAAAGTCGCTCTGAAGTACGATGTCATGCATAAATTAAGGTCATCCTCCATCGCCTTTCCTCAAAGTGTATACTGTGTACATAGCAGCCTCAGTCAACTGTTTTATGTGCGTTCCAAAATACACACACACACACACTCACAAACTCACCCCCACATCCTGAAGTGTTAAAGGACAAACTAAAAAAATATTGAAATGGCCAAAAAGAAAAATAAATAAAAACGGTGAAATAAATTTACCGCACAGGCTTAGGTAGCTATCCATCAAAATAAAATTACTTAAATTTTAAGTTACTCACATATCCACAACTCAATCTGCCCCTGACAAATCCACCACAAGCACTTTTTGCTCATCCATATCAAATATGCAACAGCTCACTTCGTACAAGTATCTTCTCGTTCTCATTTTTCTCAATTTTGTTTTTTGGTGGCTTTTTTCACTTTTTTTCTTCTTCTAAGTTGTTCCTTTGTATGTGCAGTGCAAATACAACAACAACACAGAGACACACATGCAATGAAACATAATGAAATAACGTTGGCATTTATCTTGTCTTTTAAATAATTTCCACTTTGCAACGAAAAGATGACGTTCCATAAAAGCACACGTATAGACGAATAATGAGGACAGCCAGGCAACGATGACATAGATACAAGAGTGGGTGCCATAGTGTGCCACACGCAAAATTGCAACAAAGTCATCGTCCTTGCCGACGAAGACGTTATTCTCCTCATCTCCATTTGCAGCGAGACTCCACTGCCGTTGTCGTCCTTGTAAACATTGTCATCTCGTTTTCTTAGAGCAGTGCTATGAGAAAGAGGACGAAACAGATAAACATGCACATAAAGAATCCATAAACTAGCACACTCTATGCAATTTTCTTCAAATCCGACGCTCATCCTTGTGATCCTTATGGATTCAAATTTTCAAACCACCATCCCTTTTCACTATAAAACCCGGTAGCTGGTAGTCAATCTATATACCCACCCACGGACTCTTACACTTGAAGCTCATGATGCTGTCATTTTAAACTCATTGAATTGCTCGTCCTGTGCATATGTAGTTCGGATGGCTTAAACGATTGATCAGCTATTACGCGGCGGGATGACAAACTTTCAACAACACTGCTGCTGTTGCATTTTGTACGACGATGTCCTGTCAGCGGGTTACCCGATTTTACCATGAATGTGTGTTTGTGTGTACATATATTTCTACGTCAGTGTTTGTGTGCTTATGTTGTGCATATAAATTATCCACTCAAAAATGCAATTTCCTACGAACGAATCGCTCTCCCACTATTGAGCTGGAAGTACGACATCTTACCACGGTGTCTAATTCAGGGACGTATTTGAGGTGGAACTCTGAAAAATGGGGCGCTGCTTTTTGAAAAATTTAAATTAGATTTGTTTTAGTTTTTAAGAAAAAAATAAATAAATAGGGTGGCGCTACAGAGCAAGGAGCCCCTGGGCCTAGCGCATTTCTCACAACCATGCGTTGTGGGGGAATGGAGGGGACCTACAATTTTCTGCCGGTTCGGAACGGCTAATCGAGAAAGCGCTTTTCATGGCAATGAATACTAACGGAGGATTTGCCAATTCCTCGCGAAAGGCGATACCCGTGGAAAAAACATTTTTGCCTCTGTTGGGATTCGAACTCGATTGTCTCTGGATTAACAGGCGGACATGCTATCCATCGCACCACGGGTTAGTTTTTAAGAACCTCTCCATAAAATATTCAAGTGAACGAGTGTCCACAATGATAACATGTAAATTCCTGCTAAAGTATGAAAACTCTTCGAAAACGTCATGAAAAGTTGAAAAGGTCACACAAACGGACGACGAAAACCCCTTTACAAGGACTACAAAGTGCGGACCTAGTTCTCTAGTCTGGTAGCTAGTCCGACCCTGCGTCAGGCTACTACAGCAGTAGAGTGCCAAATTCAAAGAAGCCACTTATGTGAAAAGATCTGCAAACACTTTTCCGTTGATGTGCATCGCCACGGAGATTCTGTCTAAATTCTGAGACTTCTATTCAAGTGATATGCCTTGCCCATTCAATGTGAACATCAGTGCGAGCGGGTCGTCGTAATGCTAATGCCTTGGCTATTCACTATACTTCTTTTTGCCGCTCACTCGCAAAAATACCAACCACACCAGCTTGATTTGCATGGAATTAGATAAATCAGATCGATGTGCTTTGTAAATAGTGCGAACGCATCAGACCCCTTTTAGCTTATGAAGACAGCAGTGCAGTGACATAGCAATACTAATGTTGTGCCATCAAGGTAAATGCACTTCGTAAAGTTTTTGAGTCTTGTTTCTTTTTTTTTGCAATTTTCATACGCTTTCATTCGCTCGTCTTCATCGTTCGCGTTGTCATCAAGGAGAATTTATTAGGTGCAAAATGAAAGAGCTTTTCATATGTGCAGCTCCTTTCAAAACAAACAACATACAGCTAGCTACTTGGGAAATCCTTTAGTCCTATACGCTCCATTCCCATTCATAATCCCTTGACGACATCGTGTCGTCGTGATAGAAATTTTGTTTGTGTTTTTGTGATGGCAAGAGGTGAATCACATGAGTGCGATGCAACGATAGCAATTCGAATTGTCAGTATATGTGTCAGAATATATACACATTTTTTTTTTGGGTGAAACCGTGAGACAAACAAAGGTTACCATGACGTTTGCACCCATACAGAGGGTTAGATAGAGCTATGTCTTGAAAGAGTTCTTATCTCTTCGGATGCGGTTGATGAATGTTATCTCTGGAACAAATTTTGTAGATACTTGCGGCTATGCATACCTCAATCTATCTCAGCTTTTTTTCCCTTCTTTTTTCTCTTATCAAAAGAATAGCACATTGAAGGAGAAAATGAAAGGAGTTTCAGTATAAAAGATAAATTTAGGTCAGGTACGAGTATAATCGCTAGTTATACCTGACTGCGGCCTTCCTTTGTATATACTTACCTTATAAAAAAAAGGGCGTGGAAGTGGACCAAAATGAGATGGAGCAAGAGCCTTGAGCTACTTAAGGGATGGATGTTGTGTTATTCTGCTGTTTTGTTAGCCCGTGACCAGAAGGCAATATTTTTAATGGGTTAAACGGTAAATGTGGGAAAGAATGTACCCTCCTAATACCCACCTCTTTAGCTACTAAATGAATTCGTTTAGAAAATCTTTATAAAAAGGTAGACACTAGAAGAATCTGAAGATCATGAAAGGTTGCGGCGAAGAAGAGGTTAAAGGCTCTTTATACTTTTTTCATATACTGGGGTTTGAGTTTAATTTATGACTGGGATTTATCAAAACTTTTTCGCATCGCAGACAATTTTTATTGTCTTTTGTTTTCACAATAAGCTCTGTCATTAGTCAGCTTCCTCAAACACAGCGAACAGCGAGTAATACCTAGTCGAATGGTAGGGAGCGAAAAAAATCATTGCAAAGTGCGATTGATAATTTTTTAATGCTCCAAAGGATTTTTTGTTGTGGAAAATTTAAATATGCGGACTATAGTATCTTCATCATTTGAAGGTTACAATTGTCAACAGAACAGAAAAGGAGATTAAAATATTGCAAGTACTTAGGTGGGCATTACAATTCGGGTTGAACCTAAGCCTAAACAGACATCTTTTTTCAATAATTTTGGTTTCAGCGAAGTTATCTCCAACTCGGCTCTCTAACTCGGTTTAGATTTCTTCCAGTTGGTTGCTCTTACCAAGACGCACTCTTTCCCTTGCCAGAGCTTTGCCGTTCATCCGCTCTACAGGTCCTAGCCATCGTAGTCTCGAAATGTGTACTCTTCTAGCTATGCCCATGTCGCTGTACAGCTCATTTAGATCGATGTTGAAACTTTTTCTCAAAACATTGTCCTCAGAGATCATATACAATACACATACATGAGTATAAAGGGTGGCGAAACAGAGAGGAGAGCCCCGGTGCTAAGCGTTGTTCTCACAACCTTACCTTGTGAGGGAATGGAGGGGACCTGCAATTGTCTTCCGGTTCCGAACGGCTAATCGAGAAAGTGAATTTATTATCGGAGGACCTGCGGACTACTCAAGAAAGGCGATAACAGCTTCTAAGTTATAAATTCGTTTCTCAGAAGATATGTACCTACTTTATTTAGATAGATATATACATAGAAAGATTAAGGGGACGGATAGAGCTTGCTCAGCTCTAAGCTCTGTGGTGTGTGAATTAAACCTATTGTGCCAGCCCGTGTGAGGTTTCAGGGCAGTTCTCCTGCTCTTGAGTTGAACCAGAAGTTAAAAATCTTCTGTGAGTTAATGAGTAAGAGTTTATCTCGGAGGATGATCTCATAGTCAAGTATTTGCTTTCTAAGGCGGAAAAGTGCTGGACATTCTGTAATAATGTGCAGAGATGTTTCTTCATTTTCGGGGCATAGTCTACAGATGGGGTCTACTACCAGCCTCATTTCGTGAAGATGTTTCTTTAAAGAACAGTGGTCGGTTAGCAGTCCTGTGCAAATTTTTAAGGTTTTCCTATTGAAGTTCAGTAGAATTTTCATGTTTTTTCAGTATGTTCTTGCAAAAGAGTTTTGAACAGGTTTGGAAAGATGAGTTACGCCAAGCTTTATTTGATTCTTCCAGTAAGACGCTCTTGGCAGTGCTTTTGAAAGTGCTTTTATTTACACCACAGAAGGGTTCAGGTTCGACGAATGGTTTAGATGCGCCGTCTTGAGCAAAGATGTCTGCCTTCTCGTTACCATCATAGCCTTTGTGTGGTTGGATCTAGTGGAGGATTACAGCGTTTTTCCTTGCTGGTTCAAAAAGTGACATGATTGTCTCTTGAACCAGTTTGGATCTTATGACCGGTGAGCTTAACGCATTTAGTGCAACTCGGCTGTCTCAGAAAATGAATACTGTTTTGTTTTTCGTGTTCGATGAACATATTATTCCCGAACCTTCGTTAATGGCAAAGACTCCAGCTTGGAAAATAGACGTGTGACTACCCACACTTACTGAGAAATTAGTTCTGGGACAGTCGTTGAAAATGCCGGAACATGTACCAGCTTCCATTTTTGAGCCGTCCGTTAACCAGATCATATCTTGCCTTGAAGGATGAGGTTTTGTGTTCTCCAAGTCTTCCCTAGAGGGGGGGATGACAGTGGAGAAGTTGAGTTTGAAGTTGTACATGGGAATAATAGCATCCAAGCACATACTAAAGGTATTAAGTTTTTCTAGACTTTCCATAATCGACAGATGTCCTTTCGGGTATGGATGTGATTTTATGGGTCCTTGATGGAAAAGACGGTGTGTCGCCAGTCTTGCTTCCATTTTTATGAAGAGGTGAATTGGAGGTAGTCGTCCTACAATGACGTTTAGAGCGTATGTTGGTGTTGTACGCGTGCATCCAGTAATGCATGTTGTTGCCAATCTTTGAATCTTTTCTAATTTTTGGATTGCCTTTATGTATTTCTTTTGTTTTTGTCCACCATACAACGGCTGCGTACGTTATTGTTTGTTTGACTACCAGCGTATATACGGTCGTACACCATTTTAGGTTTTTTTTACAAGTCCATAGCGACTTGGTTGCTCTGCTGGAAATGCGTTCTAGTTGTGGGTTCCATGACATTTTGCTGTCTAGGATGATCCCAAGGTATTTTGATTCTTTTGAAAATGGTATTGTTTCCCCATAGAGAGTGGGGGGTTATATAAGATTTAGGTTTCTTCTTTTTATAAATGGGACAATAACTGTCTTATGGGGGTTGACAGAGAGACCTTCATCTGAGCACCAGCTTTGTACTGTGTTTAGAGCTTTCTGAAGTCTTCTTGATATTAGTGTTTCTGATGAGCCTTGTATGACAATTGCTAGATCATCTGCAAAGCCCACTGCATAAATGCCATGGGTTGCAAGTAATCTTAGTAGGCTGTCTACAACTTTTGACCAGATGAGTGGTGAGAGGACTCCACCTTGTGGGCAGCCTCTTGTTGTTAGTGCTGAGATTTTCACTTTTTCGATATTGCTGTGAATAATTCTGCTGTTTAGCATGGACATTATTCATGCGAATTACTTGTGGAACGTTGTGGTGCCTTAGAGCACGGTCTGTGGACACAAAGGAAGTGTTGTTGAAGGCTCCTTCTATTTCGAGAAATGCCACTACGCAAATTTCCTTTTATGTACATACTTTATTTATGCGAATTTAAAACGGGCGTATACTTTAATGCAGCACAACCCATTAAAAATGCATCAACCAGCCACTCTGCTTTCTCACAGTGTCTTGTCATTTATTTGCATATTGCGCATGTTTAGTCATTTCCAGCAAGACTAACCTAAACCGGCTAAAAGCTTGCACCAATTGTGCAGCATACGCGACATGCAAGTGATACTGCCATTTTCATTGAGTATATTGGTAGGTACTATTCCGAATATATTCAATTAAGAAATCAGCAATGTTCCATCCTCAACACTCTTCAAATGAATGAAGTCTACGTCGCGTAGTGTCGTTTTATAACAGATGTTACAATATTCAAGAGACCTCTTCTATTTGATTGGATTTAGAAGAATGCCCGGTTGTGTATTCATTTTTGTTGAAATTCTTTCTCTTTTGTTTTTTGTCTTCTTTTTAATAAAACATTTGAATGAAAATGTAAAATTTTGCATTGAGATACGGACTGATACACTTTACTTAGTTGCAGAAAGCTTTTTATTTGAATCGTATCCTTCGATTTCTATTTGAACGATTCTTCAATTATTTAATGAAATGGACACTAAAAGCCTGAAAATTCTCAAATACTTCAACACAACATCGTATAAATGTTAGAGGGAATGGAGGTTGAAACAGTAATCGACTAACACTCTAAGTGTAACTGCAACTAAAAAATAGAAAGGAAAAAAAAAAAAAACATACAAAATTGTCCTGGGCAATCGTTTGACATCCAACTATAAGAGACGTCAGTATATGTATATGGGATGTGGTGCACCGATCCATGCACTGCACACCGATGGGCATTGCCAGTACCTAACTACTGATAAAAAAAGCATGGCTAGATTTTTTTTTTTACATTTTGCTTGTTGGTGTCATAAATGCTGCTCCCTATGCTCGCTATGCTCAAATGTATGCAAAGAGACAAACTCAAGCAACGCATATGGGAATGTTATAATCTGATAGAATGTACAAATCCCGACAACACCAGCAAGGATAAAGTTTGAGTGGGAGGACATTTTCTGCGTGTTTTTTTTTCTTTCCCCCCCCATCAACATTCCCGCCTTAGGGTTTGAGGGTTGTGTTGAAAAAGTGAGGGGAGAAATAACCCTAGCTTATCGCAAGCAGAAAGTTTAACGTTCGGGTGTCAGATAAATTCCCATGAGCAAAGATACATGTCTCACTGCGTGCCGCGGTATAGATAGTGAATGGTGCTGGTACTCTACCTTCGCTGTCGCTGAAATATCTCGGTTATCTATAAATGCCGGTTGTGTGCACACATTTTTGAGCGCACACACATGACATAAAGTAGGTTTATCATGGAGAGGAGGGACATGTTTGGCTGTTTTTCCAAGTCTTACTTCTCAGAGAGGTAGTAAATCTGTGATTTGATTTTAATGGCGTGGATTCATTAGAATGTGGGAATGTAGGTAGGTACTGGAAAATTTAAAAAAAAACATTAGTTTTTGAAAATTTGACGGCAAGAAATAACAATCCATCTGCAAAGTAGAGTGATATAATAATAATAATTGTTCAATAATATTTTGCACAGAAGTTTCTTGAAAAACTCTTAAAGCCTATAGACTTAGTAGTTAGGTATGATCAATCGAGAGATCATATAATATACAGTCAGTCATTCATTCTCGCACTTCTTAGAGTCTCCACAAAGTTTTTTGATTGCAAGGCTTAGATTTGAATGAACGTCCCCGTTTTCCCTTGGCACTCTTTTCCATCAATTGAACTAAATTTTCACTCATTTTGCTGAGAGAAAAATCACATAGAATTGAATTTTATGGAAAATACCTAGTAGATGTTACTGTAAAACGTAGTCAGGACAAGGACTAAGCAGGGAGAGGCAAGACCCATAACCGCTGAGATTATAGGTACAAGTAGGTTATTGTAGGACAAGAAAAAAAAAATTGCGGAAACATGATGGAATAGTTTTAGTTAGGAAAATCAATATCAAATTGAATTATTCAGGAGCATTCATAGAAAAATATTTCTTCTTTCGTTTTGATTTCATGATGCAAATGTTGTTTCTATGCCTTTGATAAAAAGGAATGAAGAAAAAACATTGGGGTTTTTCATATCCTGGCGGTGTCCATAGCGCATTGATTAGTAGTAGTAGTGTACCTACCTAGTAGTGTGATTTTATTTAACAAAATAATTAAAAAACATGTTTACAAATTCACAATATATAGCATTGGCTTTTACCGTCAGCCAGACGAAAAAGAGTATTATTTTCGAATGATTACGATTTAATTTTAATTTAATCAATGGAAATATATATCTATCGTATCTTGTTTGATAAACATGTAAAACTCAAAAAAATGGTTTCAAACACTGAAAACAGTTTATGGTTTACATCAGAAATTATGGAGTTGATAAAAAAAAGGGATGATGCCTATATGAAATGGAAGCGCTTCAGGCTTTCCGAACTGCGAAATTCTTTTCGAATCCTTCGTAATAAAGTGCGTACAAAAATTAGGGAAGCAAAGATAAAAACTTACTTTAACCTTCTGAGTACAGATCTTCCATCCAAAGCTCTTTGGAAAAATATTCGGGAGTTTGGCATTGGACGTCAAAAAGATGTGTGCCCTATTGAATCGAACCCAGATGAGCTTAATATCAATTTTGCTAAAATTCAAACTGCTTCACAATATTCGATTGAAAACCCTGAAGATATCCGCCAGCCAAATAACTTAAACGATTGCTTTTATTTTCAAGGTATTGATGAAGCAGTCGTAGTTTCAAATATTCTTAAAATTAAGTCTAAAGCTTGATGAAATGCATCATGTGTTCATAAAATTAATTTTGCCACACATACTAACTTGTGTTACATACATTTTCAACACCATTATAATAACGTCAACCTTTCCTTATAAATGGAAAGATGCTAAGGTAATTCCTATTCCTTAGAAACAAAACACTCGATCTCCTCGATTTTTTAATTTTTCACCTTCGGCAGCTAAGCTCTTTGAAAGGCGACAAGCTGTAGTTGTAGGCAATCGAGTTTCAAGTTTTGTAAACCTTTTCACAGGAGTCCCCCAAGGATCGACTATTGGCCCTTTATTATTTTCTATGTACATTAATGATTTGCCCTCTCAAGTCGAGCACAGTTCTATTGAATTATATGCGGATGATGTACAGATTCGATTAAGTTGCAAGTAAGGACTAATTGAAAATGGTGCTGAATTACTTAACAGCGATCTTAGTAAAATCATGTCTTGTTCGGAAAAAAACTGTTTAAAACTGAACCCATCCAAATCTAAATGTCTAATTATTTATAAACATGAACTTGATTTTAGTTATTTCCCTTCTTTACGCATCGGTTGTACAAATATTGAATACGTAAATAGAGTAAAAAACTTGGGGATCTGGTTCAATTCCACATTAAGCTGGGATTACCACATCCAAAGTATTATTGGTAAAATATACAGTTGCCTTGGGAGTTTGTCATATTCGAAACAATTCACTCCACAGAACATAAGATTTCGGCTATAGTAAAAACTGTGATTATTCCGATAATCACATACGGTGCTCAAATTTTCTGTTGCCTAAACTCTGAAAAGAAAAGAAGCTTAAACGTCGCTTTTAACAACTGCATACGTTACGTTTACCATCTCAAACGTTTTGACCATGTTTCTGGATATAAGGAAAATTTACTAGGATGTACTCTGAACGCATACTTGAATTACATTGCCTTAAAATCTCTTAATAGTGTAGTAACTAAAAAAGACCCGCTTTATTTATATAACAAGTTGATTTTCTCTAATTCAAATACAACGTTTACTTTTATTCAACCAACATATACATGTTTAGTAACTAATAACGCCAATTCTTTGTATATACTGTCAGACTATGGAATTCTCTACCATTAGATATTAGAAAACTACGAGGTTTGATACAATGCTTTTTAGGTATTTGGCTAACTATCCTGATTACTATTAATTTAATTATAGTTAAATAATTGAATTCATTTCCATTTATGTAGATTAGATTACTGCAAGATTATATTAGTTTATTTATAGTTAAATAACTTTTTAATTATTATACATTAACTTTTGCTTTTAAAGGACTTAAGTCTATTGTAAAAGAAACTGAAATAAAATAAATCTAAATCTAAACTAATATTAAAAGTTAAAATAATGTGAAGTTTTTTTTTTAAATGCTTCATTTAAAATTTGGTTGCGATATCTTAAGGCGGCTTTCACATAACCGTACAACGCAGTCCACTCTTGGCCGTTAAGAGCTTTATCATAGCTTCACTCAGAGTTAAGGTAGATTTTACCCTATAGGCAAGTCTTATTTCTTTCAAAACAGCGCAGATAGCTAAGAAGTGATGTGTGTTTTCTGTGGATCTGTGGTTGCACAGGGAACACTATTTGATTTTAAACGATTTTGGAACAAATAAGCAATCGCCTGTTTTTGCAATTTATGTACATATATGTTATGTCAGGCATTTTTCAGCACTTGATGCAAACACTTCAAGGCCCCCTAATAGGTAGTATGAATTTTGTTCCATTACAATGGCGTTTCATGTCAAAAGCTTATTTTTATAATTTGGTAGATCCTCGAACTTAAAATCAGCACCTACTTCTTAAGTGATTGACCTTCCAAGTAAGATATTCCTCTTAACCAGAAAAGACTCCACATCCAAAGCACCTTTTTTCATTTCTCACACATTTATAGTAAATTATTTCTGAAATGGAAGTCCTGAACAAAACCCTCAATTGAACACAACTAACAAACTAACCCAACAACAAGTCTTATATAATACTGCCTGCGGAAACCAAACCTAATTGTCAAAATAAAAGATCAATGCATCAATCAATCATCACATCCACATCCAGTGGCCATCTAAATAAATGGTATTCTTTGGTTTGTGCTTTTTCTTATTCGTACGTAATGCTTGCAAATCTCTTATTAAAATCTCTTCTTCTGAAATCTCTTGTCCTCCTTCTAAGCACATTACAAAAGATACATCAGAAGTTGCCCTGTTAAAAAACAGGACAAGGAGCAAAAATATAAGAATCCATCAAACTGAAGCGCTTTACTTACGACCACACACATCAAACGAGAAGCAAATAGACATCATTGCTTTTGTGTCGAAAGATTGGCAGTGAATCAATCAAAGGGACTGAAGTGAAAACCTCACTCAGTCAAACGACATTGAGTGTCATCTTTGTTAACCCTCCCCCTATAATAGTGTAGGTAGGTACGTATATATAGCCATAGCCAACCGATATGAAACTATGCGCTTTACATTTTATCCGTACAATAAGGAGACACAGTCTGTGTTTTTTCTTTTAAGCTGTTTAAAACTTTGAATCGAGATAAAGAAGTATATAGGAAATGAATCTAAAGCGTGTTGGATGGTTGGTTGGTTATACCTAACTACGTTACTTACTGTGATTTTGAAAGCAACAAAAAGAAGGAAAATAAAGAAAGGAAAAAAAACCGAAATGTAAATCCTTAAAATAGAACTATTAAGAAGAGTGACGTTGGGCCTGTTTAGAGAAAACCTTTGTCAAAGTCAGAGACATGATTACGATTAGATTAAAGGAATTAAAGCTAAGCTGGATTTATTCCGAGGCAACACGTTCGGGAAGTTGTGAATTTAGTTTTTAATCAAAGGTGTTCATACCTTCTTCGGGTAAATGTCCCTTTTGTTTTTAATTTGAACCTAGATAATGTCATGGTATTTACATGATACGAAAAATTTATGGTACGAAGCGTCAATTTGGAGTCGTGAAAGTTTTTCTTCTTCCACAACCCTTTGAAGCAGGGTCCCTAGTTAATGGGTATAAGAATATACCCTATTTTGCGCTTCCTAGATAACTGTCTTTTCAAGAAATGAAAACGGAAATCGTATCTAACTAGGTCGCAGACATTATGGCTTCTCATATAGAAACATAAGAAAGTGGGTAGGTACCTATATCTACTTGTAAGTTTATTTCTCCCCAACAAACAATCCATCAATCCGAAAAAGTTTATCATTATAATAACGATGCGATGATATCCATTAAAGGTAAATGGACATGATTTTTTACACCAGCAGCACTCCGTACCTACTCCGTGATTAAGCTCCATTAAACCGAATCGATTTCACACCCAAACCGAAGGACTTTCCCTGATGAGAGTTCAAATTGGAATCCTGGTATGACTATGGGCTTATACCTTTCAAAAAAATATATAAAACGCATACAATATCCAATGCCTATGCCTCCATACAACATGCGTTTTATTGACTCTCATAAAGGTTAAACAACTTCAACTTATGGCTCTCCATCAATTTGACACGAAACCTCCACTGGCTGGTCCTGCCAAGCACCAAAACATCATAACATTTGATCCCGTCAT
Organism: Melanostoma scalare; assembly: GCA_949752695.1. NCBI lineage: Eukaryota > Metazoa > Arthropoda > Insecta > Diptera > Syrphidae > Melanostoma > Melanostoma scalare. The sequence goes on along the minus strand of OX456984.1, from coordinate 154,149,981 downwards.
CATATCAAAATTCTGAATTCTTTCTATACGTACCTATACCTACATACGTGCGTCGCCGAGGCAAAAACAAAACACAGAAGAGGAACGGGGAATCATAATCATAAATGTAAAAGCTATGAAAGTCTACACCAGTAGCTCCCAATCGTGCGTTTTCATCGTCATTCTGTTAAACATTAATGCATTATATGCCAAAATAAAAGAAAAGAAACAAAGGCAACGCGCCGGCAAAAATATCAAAATTCGGTTTTATGCTTTTGCCCTATTAGACAGATGCCTATAAAGCCAATCATAATAAAAAGTTACAAAACAAAAAAAAAAACATATCTACATAATAAAAGATACACATCGACAGTAGACGCGCACTACATAACACACAGTGCAGATTCTACATACCTACTTCCTTTCGGCGTACATCCACAAGAAGCAGGATTCGGGTGAGCTATAAAAAGGAGGAAAAAAAAAAACAAAAAATTATACATTCTTTGAGGTACATGGATAAATAGAGCTCTGTATCTATTGGATCCAAGTAGTGATAGAGTCGGCAAACAACTTGCCATTTCACTAGTCGATGATGAAGATGATTATGACGATATGAGTGTATATCTCATTGCTTATGGCTGCTTCATTATGTTGATATCATATTGTGAATATTTTTGCCCCAAAATGATTGCGACTAATTAACTTTTTTTTACGTATATTAAACTTTAATTAGCATCTTTAATCAAATCACCCATGGTCAGCAGAGAATATAATCAAGAGAATTGTTCACAGCTGTGTGAGTTTGATTAAGGCAGCTGTACTCTGTATACGTAAAACCAAACATTGTTTTGAGATAATTTATCTGCTGAAATAGAGAACACTGGTTGGTGAATTAATGATGAAAGAGATTTACAATGTAAAAGCTGAAGGACTTGAACAGGGTGTCTTAATTTTTTGAATAGTTGCTTCAAGAAATGTGAGATTGTGGAAGTGAATGGATTTTCTTTTTTGACATGAGCTTAATGTAGGCCAAAGTTTTGGCAGTCTTATCTTTGACTTAAATAAAGTTGTTTCAGGGGATCAGTTCCTATTTAATCAAAAAAAAAAAAATTGGATCGCGCAACAAAACTATGGAAAGCTTTATCGAATTTCAAGGACCTACAATTCTATGCCGATTCCCAACGGCCAATGTGAAAAATCGCATCTCATGGCAGCTTATTATTCTCGAAGGAACTGCAAATTCAACACTAAAAGCGATACCCACTGAAAAACAATTTAATGTTTCTGATGAGACTCGAGCTTCTTAACTCGCATGTAGCAAGCAGACGTGCTAACAACCATGCCAGCGAGCAAACAGTTCCCATTGTAAGTATAAGACTTGAGATTTGGTTACTTGAAAGTATCCTACTTGGATGTTATGTCTGAATGAAAGATTTTGCGGCGCATGTTTCGATGTGTTATTTTCTATGGAGCTGAGGTTAGATTACGCGATCCTCTCTCTGCTGCGGAGGAAAACATATAAAACTCCAAGTAGTGGCGATTCTTTATTGCCTACAAATACTTGAAATTATACAAAATTTCATATATTTATACAACAGACCAGCAAATCACTCTCATTATTCTTCTTCCTTTAATGCGATACGAGCATCATGATCTCGAGGTGTTCACAGCTATCCCACTTATCTCCCAAACTCAAGTTCACACCCTGACAGTCAATAGAGCTATCTCTGTTGTATTGTTATAAATGCTGGTGTGCCCCAGGGCTCCGTTTTGTCTCCGACTCTATTCCTCATTTTTATAAATAATCTCTTGTCTGAAACTTCTAGTCCGCTTAACTGTTTTGCTGACGACTCGACCTTCAGCTTTTCATAATCGTTTCCAAATTCTCGTCCCTTCTCTCCGGATGTGGAACTGGAACGGTTGCGTATGATAAGCTCATTGAACTCTGAACTTGGCAGCATTATTACGATGGGTTCTTATGAATAGAGTAGAATTCAATGCTTCAAAAACTCAATGCTGTCTCTTGTCGTTAAAGCTTAAAATTCCCCCATTGCCATTATCAATGAATGGAATTTGCATCCAAGAAACCGAAAAGCTGTCAGTACTTGGTATGTGTGTAAACGATGATCTTCGTTGGAATGACATATTTGAAGTCGCCAAAAACGCTGATAAAAATACTTAGGCCTCTTGAGACGATGTAGGAAGTTCTTCACCCCTTCTGATCTGGCTAAAATTTATAAAGTCTTCATCCGCCCATAATTGGAGTATAACTCCCATATCTGGTCAGGTGCTCCTCAAACATCTTTGCGCCTACTTGATAGGGTACAAAATAGAGCGTTAAAATTGATAGGTTGTGGTTCAATCGTACAATCGATTGATTCTCTTTAATATCGTCGAGACGTCACCTGTCTCTCTTTCTTTTATCGCTTTTTTCACAAACAGTGCTCTAGTTAAATAAGCAGTTCCTCCCCTGAAACAATTTAGCCGCAACAACCTCCTCGCTAGGAATGCTCATCAGTTTTACCTTAAGCCCAACTTCGGACGTACAGTCAAGTATAGAGATTCATATTTTAGTCGCACCACCCGAATGTGGAATTCTCTACCTGGCCCTGTTTTTCTCCTACATTACGATTCACAAAAAATCAAAAGCTACGTTCATCGATGTCTCCTTTCAAATCCTGTCCTATTTTCCTAAATGCTCGCACAGTGTGCTTTAACATTATAAGGGTAGTCATAACCCCTTGATGTGCGCGTTAATTACAAAAAAAAAATTGTTGGTCTAACGCTCGCACTCAAACGCTGGCATCAAATAATCAAACGCAGGCAGTTAAAAACTCGAATGACAGTAAATCAAGGCTATACAATGAACAACTTCGAAGCTGGCAGACAAAAAGCTCCAACGATGGCACTCAATTGTCAAACACTGACGTAAACTGCTAAAAACATACCGATGAATTAGTTGATTCTGTTTCACTAAACAAACATGCAAAGCAATAATTTTAAAGAATTACTTTCTTCTATCATTACTTTCGCAATCATGCCTTGTGAGGGAATGGAGGGGACCTACAATTTTCTGCCGGTTCCGAACGGCTAATTCAGAAAGCGCTTTTCATGGCAATGAATTTACTAACGGAGGACTTGCCAATGGGAGTGGTAAGGAATCCCAAAAAAAAAAATCCCCATCGGTTAAAATCCCCAAAAATTAAAATCCAATTTGCTAATATCCCCACAGACATAATGCACATGGATGAAATCCACACCTAAATAATCTTTTTTGCCAAAATCCCCACAAAATCTCCAAATCCCCAGTGTCCGGGTACATCTAAATTATGTGCATATATAGTTTTCGGAAAAATCTCATGAAATTATCTCATTGTGATACTAATTAATAAGTGATAATGATTAACAGTTTCTTAACAACAACTATGATTGCATGACTTGACTTACGTATTCATGGTGCGCAGTGTTCTGTCTTAGTTAAAAGAAACTAAATTTTTTCTTCATTATTAACATTGAGAATGAAGAGAAACTTTTTTTCGTTTCATTTAACATTTTGAAAGGGACCTTATTTTGTTCGTATTATTGTTACATATTACTTTTTTGAATATTTTTTATAAACTTACAAATTCTAAAAATGAATTTGCATTTCAATAAACATAACAATTTTATAAAGAATTTTATGTTTACTCGTTGTATTACATTTTCCTGCAAACATCCCCAAAACAAATATGTTCAAGTAGTGAATCATGCGATAAAATCGCGCGCGCGATTTTGTCGCATGATTCACTACTTGAACATATTTGTTTTGGGGATTTTAGCTTTGTAGATTTTCTCTTTGGGGATTTCAGAGTTGGGGATCTTAATTTGGGGATTCTGCGTTTGGGGATTTACGTTTGGGGCTTTTGGTTTGGGGCAAACGTCACCAACCCCTTGCCAATTCCTCGTGAAAGGCGATACCCGTGAAAAGCATTTTTGCCTCTGCTGGGATTCGAACCTCGAATCTCTAGGTTAGCAGGTGGACATGCTAACGATCACGCCACGGGTACCACAAACCAGATCGTTGCAACAAGCAATTACAATACCTTTTGTCGGCCTTAAGTGATCGTTCACAGTTCACAGTTGTGTCCATTTAGAATAAATTTATCAGAGAACAGCCTCAACTCAAACTCAAACATAACTTACTAAGTCTTACATGTCGTTTCTGCCAAAAAAGTTGCTGGGAATTGCTGATAACCACCTCCCGAATTTCGATAAAAGTATTGGGTGTTGACATGTGACTTGGCATGAATGTTGCGACTTGCGAAGATCAGTGATGCCGACCAGAAGAGGGCTGTGAGAATAACTCTATTATTAGATTAGTAAGATTTAGATTTATTAAGATTTATTAGAAAAGCTTATGGTTTACAAATTCAGTTTACAATCTTCTACGACATGTCAAAAGCCATGTTCTCTCTATTATGTCAGGTTAAAAGAAGCTGTACTATTTGAAGTTTTAGGCTTATGAGACTCCAAATATTTTTTTATTTTTACTAATAAGGCACCTTAGACTATAGATTAAGCTGATTAAGAAGTGCAAGAAGGGTGGGGTGAGTGCTGTTGTATGGGTTGTTAGGTTAGAGAACCCTCACTTAACCATTTGGAGCCCTGAACAAACTATGATGCTTTACAGTGAAAGGTTCGAGAGGTTCGGGCACTCACAGAGATGGTGCAATAAAAGTGACTCTTTGGGTTTGGGTTCGAGATGAGGTGCTCATGATGGACGTTATACTCTGGCTGCCAGTCTTGCAAATATAGGAGATCCCTTCGAGATCACAAAATTCGAAAGACTTCAATGAAAAAAAAACAAAAATAAGATGAAGAGGATCTCAGCTTTACTGAGACAATTTTAATGTCAAATTTCATCAAAGTCTTAGGCAGGTTACGTACAATTAAACAAGCCACTCGGTACAGACAGACAAGACAAGACAAGCTGACACTGTGTTCTGCCACCCTCTCTTTTAACAATCCGTTCATTGTTGTACTAATAGCTTACGTCACAGTCTAGAATCACAAATAACAAGTGGACAAATGATTTGCACCGGTGAAGCTTAAAAGCTAATCAGTTGAGGAGAAGGTCTCACTGGACTCTTCGAAGAAAATATGTATCTGCCAGCCAGTTTGGTGCAGGTGCAGACTGCTGAGTCAGTGTTGAAACATTTAAATAACTTCGATATCTTTAAATAAAATATTTTAAATATATTCAAATTCAAAATTCAAACTGCACACCTCAGACGCAGACCTCACGGCTCAGGCTCACGTGAAAGATTCACCACGACTTGGAGAGAAAAAATGAGAGATAGAGAGAAAGAGATCGCTGATGTGTGGTGAAAATGGCTAAAATTTTCATTGTTCAACGAACCAGCGGAATGATCGGTCGTGCATCGTGTTGCTCTCTAGAAAAAATAGTGTTTTAATTTTCTATGTAAATGTTTCAACCGAAATTCAATAGTTTGCTTTTACCCAGTTGTCAAAATATAAAATTATAATTTTTCTTTCGAAGTGAAATCATTTTGTGTAGTGATAATTTTCTTTGTTTTGTTTCTCTGGTAGTGTGATGAGCGAAGTCGGCATTGTTCAGTTTTCCCTTAAATTTAGAGTGTTTATTGTTATTGCAATTAATAAAAGTGTTAGAAATCCTTAAATAAATTAGTTTACAAGTTTCTTTTATAATTATTGTGCTTTTTGATGATCTCAAAGTTCATTTAATTTAGTTGCGCAAGTGTGTTTTTTTTTTTGTATAGCAGACTTAGCAATTGTGATGTGTAAAATTCTTTAATGGCCGCTGAATGTCTGAAGTTTTAAGTTTCTAATTGACAACAGCACATTTTTGTTCTTCATGGAAGAGAAGCCAACGACTGAAAATTCATTGCATAGCTATTGGTGAGTGATCAGAGAATAATTATATTTTTTTGCATACCTCAAACAGCAACAGATTTTAATGAATTTGCACAAATTCCAAGCTAAATCCCTTGTAACTAACGGCTGATTTTTTAAGCCAAGTTTTTTTTAAATCAAATAAAGCACTCGAAATTGCATCATATATTCAAAAATTTCTTATATTGGAATTGATTAGTTGGCTTTTGCCATTAACGCTTTAAAGATAACTTCATGTAAATGTTGTCCGCGGCTCCATTTCAAATGGCCCATTCTGGGGGCCCAATTTCGCGTAATGTTGTCCTGTAACGCTTCAATCGTGTTCATAGATCAATCATAGACCAACAACTTAAAATAACACTTCAAGAAATATTCAAAAGGCGTTAAATCGCATAACCCTGGCGGCCAACTCACAGGGCCATTTCGAAAGATAAGCTGCTTACCAAATGCAACCTTCAATATGTTCATTGATTCAGGAGTTGTGTGGCAAGTGGCACTGACCGTCCTAACGGAACCACATGTCAAGCAAGTTCAACTCAGCCTCAGCCTGAACGAACTGTACGCATGCCGGTCGACGGTTTCATGTCCAAACCTCCAAACTAGTAAATTTATTGGTACAACACGAATTATGGATTCACCATGTCGATTATGACGACGCAGCAAACGATGCAAATTTTTCACAGGGCAAGAATTTTGATAGCAAATTTCAACAACTTGCAATCGTTGCTCATTTGAAAACTTTTCACTTTGACAGATGATGTTTTTACGCCATTGCCAATCAGTGCAGCCAACTTAGAACTAAGCTCTTAAAAAAATCAACCTTTATGTTCGTCATCTGTTGAACTTTTGGCGTTTTGAAACCAATAAAAACGCAAGATTTAATATTCACAACTTTATACTTTAATAAACGTAAAGAAAAATGTATTTGGTGTTCACATGAAAAAGTCTAGACATCGAATGAAAAAATAAGCAGCTGCCAGTCGAGTAGAAATTCGTTGGTTACCAAATTTTGAATGTTGACATTTTAAAGTCTGCTACGCCACCTGCGAGTCGGCGGTGAATTATGAAGTAAGTTGACAGAGTCGCCACAAGTCGCCACAAACTTAAACTTCAACAAAAAGACTTAGACTGTTACACAATCATTTGATGGTTGATGCCTTAACTTGCCCTTCACCAGTTTTGTCTTCCTTTTTTTGTATATTCTTCAAACTAAATTTTACTTCCCTTAATTGACAAAAAAAAAACAATGTTTGTATGTAAATCATGTATTTCAATGATTTGTCCTTCGAGGCACTCAGTACAAACGATTGATGCTATAAACAAATACGTGAAATCATTGGACAAACGTAATTATCCTTTTTTGCTTTTACTTTTACTCACAAGAAGCATTTTCGAGGCACCTGGCTTTATTTGTCACCAGTCTGTAGTCAAGCAAAATTAACTCAAGCTCATTGTTGTCTCCCGTTTATGCAAAACTTTCCTCAAATTTGAAGCAATAGGCTCCCAACATATTATATTCTTTATTGCATTCAATTTTTATGGGATGGTTCATTGTTTTGGGGATTAACGCAACAGCGCAAAGTTAGGTACGAAGGAGCAGTGCAAAAATGTCCAGTCGAAATCATTGAAGAATTCCAAGTCACAGTAGTTATACCGTAAAGAGCTTCTTGAGCCATATGCTCCTTGCATTCCTTGGCTATTTGCTGGCTGGCAAAGTACGGAATTCTGTACTAGTGTACAGATCTGATGAAACCCCCATCATAATGAAGGAAGACTCTTTCATTCCTGGAAGAAGCAGTCGACATATAGTCATACGTCTGAAGAAAGTAAATACCGTTTTAGTCCAAAAAAAAAAAACGGAGGACTCTACTTCCTCGTTTTCTGATCCAAATCATCGTATTCTACATACTTTTTTTTTTTTTAAATATTCAAGAAATTTACCTTTAAAGAAATGTGAAAATAATTGTGATTAATATGCCTAAGAAATTAAAAAGAATTGATTTGGGAATCTGCTTTTAAATCCAAGGGCCAAATTCTCGCACACGTGTTCGAGTAATACGTGACTGAATTATGTGTTTATGTAGTTACTTCTCACGTTATCGAGCACTTTAGAATCATAATTTGACATTCTTACATAAGTATTTGAACGAATTGAAGTCAATTAATGAAAAGCCCTTTGATGTTTTGTAATAAAGAGCGAAATTTTGAAAGAAAAATACGACTCACTCACTCGATCACTAATACGGTAATATGATCCCAGATCATCATACCAAATAATTTCTCAATAGTGAAGAACTAGCCACGGTGCGGTGGTGGGATGACGCAGTCTCAGCGTAGAAGGTCACTGTCGTCGTCGTCCATTAGGGTTACGCATCGATGTATCTCGGGTTTGGGTGTCTGTCTTCATCTGCAATCCTTCTTTGTGTGGATGGCAAGATTTTCCGGTAGGCGTACATTTGCAACATAAACTGCTCTATAGGGATGATCCCAGCTTCTTCATCGAGTTTTCTATTGTTACCGGTGCAGATGTGCAGAATCTTCCGCTCGAATACAGCCAGTTTTTGCATTCCAGTCTTGGATATTGTAAACCAGACGGGAAAGGAGTACGTGATGACAGTTCGAGTTAGCTTTCCTAACAACTGCAGTAGCGTGCGGGTTGAAACGCATTCGTTCGTTGTAGTGGACTCTTAGATACTTGACCTGCTTGTTTGACCTGGGCTGTGTTCTGTCAGAAAGGTTGATGCAGATGTTGTGGCAGTCTGTGGCTGACCGCGAACGTCTTCGTCCTTGTGGGGGTCTTCGTATACAAGTAAGCTTGGACTATGCTTAGTTAATTTAGATTTCCCATCGTTTGTAATACTAGAAGATCTTTTTAACGTGGTCTTTAACCCTACGATCTGTGATCACAGCTCACAAGTGACAGTAAGGCCAAAAAATCATCCGCTAAGAAAAGATTGATGACATCTTCTGGCTGAGATTGGTCCGATGTGAAGATGATATACAGCAACTCCTGTTCGGATGGGTCTGGTTGATGACAAAGTGCTGTCTACTTGCACGTAGAGGGATCTGAAATAAAGAAAATGTAATAAAATAATGCTCCTGGAAACCGTAAAATGGTTAGCTTTTGGATAAGCTCGTTTGTTCAGACACTATCAAATGCCTTCCCAAATTCCAAAAAACATCCAACTGTAGTTCGGTGGTTAATGAGCTTCCTTTTAACGTCCTCTTATAGCTTCAGGAGTGGACAAAGCGTGGAGTGCTTCTACCGAAATCCGAAATGCATATTTCGAATGATGCTGTTATCGTTGCAAAATATCATAACGTTTTGGGTTTCCATTTTTGGGAACGGCAACGATTTTTGCCCTCTTACACCGACTGCTCAGGAAAGGGACTGTTTTTGATGTAGTTGTTCTGAGAAAGTATCTTCAAAACAGATTCTTAGATTTTGTCTTTTTGGAACGTCCATTTTGGATCTATTTCAGTATGTCTTCTGGATTTTTGAAGATAATGTCTTCAATGGGATCATATAAAAAGTTTTCATACTGCGTGCTGTTGTGATGTGTTATTTGTTCTATGTAGTATTTGTTTAGTTAGTCTTGTGGTGTATCAGCCAAATGGTCTTTGTCGACCGGCTGCAACCCCCCCTACTCCGCAGATTTATGTGTGGAGTAGGTTTCATGTAAATGTAAATGTAAATGTAAAAAGTTTTCATCGTCGAAAATGGTCTCTTCGACTGAATGTCCTTCAATCAGCTGGATGGTTATGTGCACATCATATAGGAATAGGCGGTCAGAAAGTGGGGTTGACACACATTTTTCTTCAAAATATTCGGAAAATCCTTCTGCTTTATCCTGATATGACGATACTTCTCCTCTGTTGGTGGCATGTCTGGTCTTTTGACGACGATCCTGTTGATGTTTTTGAAGGCATCCGGACCGAGTTTGTTGTTCTGCCTATTTTGTCGAAATTGGATGTTGTTGTGCTGGACTGCATTCTTGAACATCGTGTTGGCACGCTCAGGCAAGGCTTGCTAGTATTCGGGACTGATAGTATTTGGCTCACGTTGATGAATCCTCTGTAGTCTCTTCCTCAGACGTTGTGAGTGGCGGTAAAGATTTTGGATATAGGCTGGTGCTAATGCGTTTATGACGACTGTTTCTAGGTCCTCGGTTGCAGCATTAGCTTCCGTCTTTTGCAGTCCTCGGCATCTCTTTGGAGATGGTGCTGAAATGAGAAAGAGGTCATTAAGAATAATAGATTTCGACTTCGTGGTCAGAGTCCCTGGGTATTGCCGTGCTAACGAAGTTTCTCAACTCTGCAAGTACATGCACTAGGTTAGATGTCGCTAAGAAAAAGTTCAGTGTTGAAGGTGTCTTGGGAAAGGTCGGTTTCGGTTGGGATATAACAACTAGACTGTGTCTGTCGTTGATATCGTTTAGTCAATTCGCAATCACCATTCCCTCCATATTACATGCACTGTCTATCCATCGAGTATGCCAAGCATTGAAGTCACCGCCGATCAGCCTGTAAGTCTCTTTGATGAAGTTGTTGAGTGTTATAAGATCGTTTTTTACATCGGTAACGTTAGATGAACTCTTCATGTAGACACTTGCTTCTCCAAGTGTTTCATCGCGTATGAATTGAATGATAACCGAGTAATAGCTGTGGCCTCAATCGTCTTTAGTCCTCGGATTTTATGGCTCTATTTGAGATTCTTTTCCGGATATAAATGGCGTTGCCTCTAGTCCTGTCTGTTTTGTCTCTCCTGAAAGAAGAATATTTATTCATATTAACGTAGTTTCGTTTGGTTCGTTGGTTTCTGAAATAAGGGCAATTTCAGCGTATGTTTAACAAAAAAAATTACAAAAAGATGTTCTCTTCTTTAGGCTGTACAATCAATTGACGTTGTGCGTCAGAATCTAACCTTCAACCAGATTCATCACATTTTCATATTTTTACTTTTCTGCTTGAACAAAATATGAGTTAAAAGAAACCTAAAAACATTCACTTTTGAATTTATTTTGGTGGCGGATCGTTGATTTGCAGATCATCTGAAGTAGTTCCTGATTCGAATACTAAATTATGTCGTTTGAAGAAACCTTTGTTTACTTGATTAGGACGTCAAGTCTGATGTCAACATCAGTTTAAGCACAAAATTCAATGACGCTAACGAAGCAACTAGAAAAACGTCAGATTAAATTTTTAATTCCCTAGTTGATATAAAAACAAAAAACCACCTTTCAGAACACTATGTGTCCTGAAATTATACTCAACTCCCGAAGAAAAACAAAGCTTATAATATTGTCGTGGGTGATTGAATATCCAGTACTTAGTCAAGGTAAACCTCGCAATATATACTCTCTGTTAATTTAATTAAATGGTCAACAAACCGAAAAAAGGAAAACAGTTGTGTCATCTATTAACAAAAGAAACCAAATGACACTATCATACACCGAAGGTCCAGAAATAAACACAAAAGGGAGAACTGTTTCCGCTCTCTGAGCATACCAAAGATGGCTTTGGCAACAGAATCATTTGAAATAGATTAAGAATAATCAAGCCAGAGTGAAGCATACACAGACTGAGAGACATACTCAAAAGACTCCAGTTCCTCCAGTTCCTCAATAAAACAAATTACTTAATCCTGGACCTGCCTGATGGGTATTTAATTAAAAGAATGATAAGATGTCAATGGGCTTCTTTTTTGGATTTTTTTTTGTTGTGATATCCTTTTATTATGGATTTATCATTCATTATTTTTTATTTACTTTTCATTTGGCTAAAGAATGCATAAAGTGAACGGGAGACAATGAGGCCCAAAAGGCGAGGGTTACGTGCGATGGTAGTAAAAGTTATTTCCAGCTGTTACAGAGGCCAAGGTGTCATCTTTTATCGTTGTTAGCCGTTTATCTGTGGCGAATTAATTTTGCAATACACGCAATGTCGAACATAAACACGTTTAATCCTGAGTAGGGGTAAGATAAGGGGGGGTACATCCTCGAGCAATTGTATATTTAATCGATTGGTTGGTAGCGTGGGTGTCTACTGTTTAGTAAGTTCAGTGGTTTTGAGTGTAATGTATGTTATTGGCATTACTAAGGAAAGTGTACCTACAGAATATTGTGCACACGAAAATTAGATTACTTTTAATGTTTTGTAGGTACTCAATACTCATATAACCGATTTAAGAATGAGTTAAGAAGACCGAGACTTTGTATGTCTGCGGAACATCTGCAGCCAACGGTCTTAAGTGAGCTAAAGAGACAGCTTTGACTTAAAGAAAGAAATAAGTATAAAGTTTGCTTTCGATGCAAAACAACATTCTTTTGAAAATAGATTTAGATTAGATTAGATAAGATTTTTATTAGTCACAAACTTTAGAGATAACATACAATATTTATGATACATTAAATCGTTTGAGCATGGCATTCGCCGTCTGCCAGATTGACAATCCACTTTAACTCTATATAATTTGTTTTATAAAATTACAGTTTTTAATTTAATAGTTAATAGCGTTGCTTTAATTAAGGATTAAGTATTCAATTTTTTATTTGTTATTCGTATATATGTTTTTTTTTCGGCTATAGGTACAAGTTTCAAAATTCACCATTTTTAATTCTGTTTCTATACATCAGAGCAATTTTTAGGAATTCATACAATATTTCAACATTCATTTGGTTTAATAAGAAAATGCAATAACTTTCTGTTAAGGTGACACACCCAAATATAGATTAGATTAGATTGATTTTATTATCAGTTTCTTAAATTAAGATTCACATTTTAATATATAAAAAAATCGTTAAGCATGGCTTTTGCCGTCTGCTCGATTGACAGTAATATGTTAATTTTAAGTTACTAGTATTAGATTAAAAAAAAAATAAAAAAAAATAAATCACATAATAAGAACGTTTATGTTAAGTGTTTCTAAAAGATAATTTGCTTTCTTTTAAAAGGCTTCATTCAAAATTCGATTTCTATATGAAATAGCTTTCCTATAATAGTTGTAAAGCTGGCTTACATCCTCCTCGCAATTAAGAATTGCTAGCACTTTTCCTTCAGACAACTGGTTGCTCCCAAAGTAAGATCTTCTTATTTCTTTTAGGATCGGACATATTCCTATGAAATGCATGACGTCTTCTCTCACGGAAAGATTGCAAAGACTTCAAATTAATGGTAGATCCTCCCGGTGCGGAATAAAATTTAATTGAAGCAGCTCGCCTCTCATTCTAAACAAAGCTGAGATTAGCTTTTGGCTATTGTCAGACCGAAAGTAATTTCTTTCACAGAGATTGTGTTGCAGTACACTATAGATTTCTCTATGTACAGAAGTAGTCGCCTGGTTGATACAATCCAATCTGAGTTTCTCATCTGTTTTTGATACAAGGTCGTAGAGCGCATTCTCGACTTCTCTCCCGTCATTTCCCTGTAGATTCAGGTTAAAATCAAGGCCACAATAATCTGCAAGCTCCTTCAATTTCCCAAAGTAAAGACTCTTCCTTCGAATTATGTGCCGGCTTATTATTTTCGGTAGTCTTTCGTCTTGCATTTTTGAAACTTTCAAAAGATAATCTACGTGTAGTTTGAGTGTTTTAATAAAAAGCGGTGGCAGTCCGGTTTCGATATGTAGCATGTAGTTAGGCGTATTTCTCGGTAATAGAAAACATCTTTTAAGGTAGAATCTTAGCAGCTTTTCCACCGTTTCATATTTCTCATAACCCCACGCTTGAGCACCATACATCATAATAGATTCTGCAACTGCTAAAAAAACTTTATACTTTACGCTGTGTGCAATCAGGTTATTTGCAAAGCATTTCTTCCAAGAGCACATATTGCACTCTTAGCTTTTACTAGTTTGTCTTTCAAGTGTGTTTCCATATTTAGGTTGCTTTTTATTATCATACCAAGATATTTGTAGGTTTTCACCACTTCGATTGGTTCGTTGTTCAAATGCCATTTCTCGTTCCCAGCCGCTCTGCCTGAACCATTTTTAAAAACCATCGCCTTCGATTTGCTTAAGTTAACCGTCAGATTCCACACCTTGCAGTACATATGAAGTCGGTTAATCATAAGTTGCAGGGTTTGAGGTGAGTAGGCAAATAAAACAACATCGTCAGCAAAGAGTAACGCTTTAATTGACATCCCGGCAAACTCTATTCCTCCTGGAAGGTAGTCGGTTAGGTCATTGATGAAAAGAGCAAAAAGGTTTGGGCTCATGGGGCATCCTTGTTTAACTCCCATTGTTGTATCGAACTGATCAGACAAGTCTTCCCCGTTCCATACCGCTGCCTTATTTTCATCGTACAGGTTTTCTATGACCCTTCCAAACATTGAAGACATTCCCGCGTTGTACAGCTTGTAGAACAAGGCCCTCCTATCAATTGTGTCGAAAGCAGCCTTGAAGTCAACGAAGAATACATATAATTTCTTGTTTTGTTCCAAGAATGTTCCCGCAATGCTTCTTAAGATAAAGATGTTGTCGATGGTTGAATATCCGCTCCGAAAACCTGCCTGGCATTCCTTTATCATTTTATTGTGGCTTATCCATCTACAGAGACGGTTGTTTAAAAGGGAGACAAATAGTTTATATGAGGAATTAAGGAAGGATATTCCCCTATAATTGTTTGGATCGGATATGTCGCCTTTTTTATTAATTGGAAAGATTATCGCTTCCTTAAACTGCTGCGGTATGCTCCCAGTTCTTATTATATAATTGAAAGCATCAGTAAGTTTCTTAATGAGGTCGGGCGTTCCATATTTCAACAATTCCGCCGGTATTCTATCCATTCCTGGAGCTTTTCCATCCTTAATTTTGATTGTTGTTGAACGCACTTCTTCACCAGTAAATGGCGAGTCCAGAATGTCATTAACATAAAAGGGTTTCGCATACAGGATATTTGGGGCCATGATGGCAGGGTTTAGTAGTTTTTTGAAATGCCCTTTCAATAAAAAGCAGAAAGTTTGTCGCTGATTTTTAAACTCCTCCCGTTTATGTTTTTTATTGTTCTCCAGAATTCTTTTGAATCCTTGCAGTATGTCAGCTTCAAGGCCTCAATTTCGTAAAATCTTGTTTTTTTCTCTCTACAAACTTTCTTAAAGGATTTGTTTTCTTCTATATAACGCCTTTTAAAGTATGGGTTGTTGTGCTTCCGAAAAAGGATGAGCCATCCAAAGGACCTCCTCCTGGCCGTTTCACAATCAGCATCAAACCACTTTTCCTTTCCTTTAAGCTTACCTTTGTATGGCAGTGAGTCGAAGGGATATGAAGTTTTTATTACTGATTCAATATCACCCAAGCTTAGTTCTCCTACCATTTGCAGGTTTGTATTAAGATTTTGTCGGTACTCCATTGCCTTTGTTTCTTTCCAAATCAGTTTCGGGGGAAGTTTAAGATTCCTGGACTCCTCGGGTGGTATCACATACGAGTTTAATTGGACTGTTATTGGCATGTGGTCCGAAAATGGCATACTCAGAACCTCAAAATCGTGGATTAGCGCCGTCCATTTCCCTCTTGCTAGACAAAAGTCCACCCCTGACGAACCTTGTTGTCCCAAAAAGGTATATTCGCCACATTTATCAGACTTACTTGTACCATTCACGACATAAAAACCAAATGAGTCACATAGTTCAAGTAGTTTATCTCCTCTTGAGTTAAAAGTTGTATCTTTGGAATGCCTTACTTTCCCAGCGAATATATTTTCTCTGCCTGCTTCATCCCCGATCCTTGCGTTTAAATCACCTATTAACAATATGTTATCCTCATTGTTGCGTTCTAGAAAACTTTGTAAGATTCCAAAATCCCTTTCCCAATGGTTGCAGTTGGCGTATACTGGTATAATAATATATTTCGTAGAATTAATGACAATACTTAAATAGATTACTTCTTCCTCTGATATAAATTCGCACAATATATTTTTGATAGTCTTCTTGTACCCGAAAAAGCATCCACCACTTGGTCTTCCTCTTGAATGTAATCTAATTGCTGGTATCCATATAGCGTTGAAGTTCATTAAATGATCGGTGTATAAATTGTAATCTTCTTCAAGAACAAATGTTTCATACAAAAACACAAAATCATAGTTGTTTAATAATTCATAAAAATTTCCATATAATGACTTAGTACTTAGCCCTGATATATTGTAACTTATAATATTTATACTTTTAAATTTAATATCTATTTCTTTACTAGGGCAGACGGCGGCTGTACCCTATACTGGATTCGATTTCGAAACCGCTTGATTGGTTGGAGCCCCCACTAAGCTGTTTCCATTTTGAACACACCCAAATATACTTTTTCTTATTTCTCGTAAAACTGGACAGATTCCCAAGAAATGTATGATGTCTTCACGTTCCCTTCGGTTGCATAGATCGCATAAAATTGGCAGATCACTTCTATGTGGAATGTAATTGAGATGTAACAATTCGCCTCGTAAACGGAAAATCATTGAAATTGTTTTTATACTATTTTCATCTTTGAACTAATTGTTTTCCTTGAGAGAATATCGAGGCGGTTGTAGATTGTTCGATGAAGAGATCTTGCTGCGTCTTCCTTATTCTTTTCTCTATGTCTAAGATCCACTTTTTTTATAAGATCGTGCAATAAGGGCCTTACAGGACTTGGTTCGTCCAGATTTACATTAAGAACCATTCCACACTCTTCAGCTAAATGTTCCCATTCTTTAAAAAAGCCTCTTTTGCTTCGCACCATTTTTATGGCCAAAGTCTTAGGAAGACGCTGATCAGGCATTTGCATGACATGTAGAACATAGTCATTTTGCAACTTGAGAGTTTTTATTAGCAACGGAGGCAATCCAGTCTCAATCATAAGCATATAGTTCGGTGAGTTGGGAAGGAGATGAAATGCTCTTTTGAGGTTGTACCTTAGAAGTTTTTCCACCGACTCATATTCTGATCCTCCTCATACCTGAGCTCCATAAAAGAGGATTGATTGCGCTACAGTTTCAAAGACACGATGTTTACTACTGTGCCTTATGAATTTACTGTCGAAACAATTTTTCCAAGTTGCATTTAATGCGATTTTCGCCTTGGATAGTTTATCTTTCAAATGTTTATCCATTTTCATATTTTGAGTGAATAGTACACCAAGATATTTGAACTCCTTTACAACTTCTACGGCATTCCCTTCGAAAAACCACTTTTCCTTTACTAACGTTCTGCCTCCTCCCTTCTTTATAACCATTGCTTTGGATTTGTCCGGGTTAACACAAGACTCCACAGCTTACAGAACTCTTGGAGCCTATTTAGCATCAACTGTAGAGTTTCAGGTGAGTTTTTCAACATCACTACATCATCAGCAAAAAGAAGGGCTTTAGTTTGCAGTCCCGCAAATTCTATGCTACCAGGTAGGCAATAGACTTAGTCGTCAATAAAAAGTGCAAACAGATCGGGACTAAGTGGGCAACCTTGCCTAACCCCTGTTTTGGTTGCAAACCAATCAGATTTTTCAGCACCATTCCAAACTGACGACTTTGTATCTTCATAGATATTTTGGATGACTTGTCCAAATTTTAAGGACATTCCAAGTCCATACAGCTTATACATTAGGGAATCCTTGCCAACCGTATCGAACGCTGCCTTGAAATCCACAAAGAGAACATAAAGCTTTTTGCCTCTTGTAAGGTATGAATCTGCTATACTTTTTAACACAAAAATATGGTCAATAGTAGAGTAACCCGATCTGAACCCCGCTTGTAATTTACTCAAAAGATTTTTTAATGAAATCCACATTAAAAGCCGATTCTGTAATAATGAGGTGAAAATTTTATAAGAGGCATTCAAAAAGGAAATTGGGAACACTAAGGCTTCCTTAAACTGCTCTGGTATTCTACCATCCTCCATTATGTTGTTCATTAGGCCTGCCAGAGTTTGAATAAGATTATCTGATCCATATTTGTATAATTCAACAGGTATTCTATCAGATCCAGCAGCTTTCCCATCCTTTAGTCTGTTGACGATTAGAGTAACCTCTTGCATGGTGATCGGCAAATCAAAAATAGGATCATGTAGACCAGGCGGGGCGTAATGGTACTTTGAAATGACGTTTAAGGTTTGGTTTAAGAGTTGCTGAAAATGGTTCTGCAAAACTTGAGGCGTTAGGCTGATGTCAATAGTATATTTGGAGCCATTTAAATTGCGAGCTATGGTCCAAAATTCTGAAGAGTTCATAGCGAGATTTAGTTTACGCGCCTCCGATTCAAAAAACTGCTTCTTCTTTTCTTTACATAAGATTTTAAACCTCTGATTGGCATTATTCTTTAATAAGACTGGAACTGACTTTACGGAAAAGTTTAAGCTAAGCGTAGGACACATATCTAGCTTTTTTACAGCTTTCATCAAACCAGCGCTCCTTGAATGCAAAGCATTTTTTCTTCAACCTGCTGTGTGGATATAAAAGCTTAATTGTTTTCTCTAGGTCGTTGAAATTCGCAACTTCGTGATTTCTAAGGGCTTCGAAGTTCTAGGAGCTTATAACCATTGGAGTTGCTGACATTGTCCTTTGATTTTCTCTCGACTCCAGCTAGGTTGTTGACAGCACCTTCTTAATTACCCACTCTTGAATTAAAATCGCCTATTATATAAGTAGATTTGAGCTATCACCTCCACATGTCATGAATTCTTGAAGGTTCACGAAATCCATATCCCAGTTGTTAGAGTTCAAGTAGGTTGGTAAAAGACGTACAATTTTCCTATCAATTTTCATAGTTATATATATTAAAGAGTGAAAAGATTCGATTTTGCAGTCATTAGTATTAAGATCTCTTTTAAATCTTTTGAAAATAAAAGTTCACTAAATTGATACCAGTCGTCACTGTCTATGCAATCAAGACAAATTTTCTATTGAATACATTTTTTGTGTCTTCGTTCTTCGTATAAAATGATTCGCACTTGCCAGACCATGAAAATCAAATAAACTCGCATTACTCACACCTTGGCTTTAATGTAAAAATCATGTTTTCGCGGTTGTTAGATACATTGTCGCTCTCAATTCCAGTCTTGTTGAGAAATTGGATTTTGATGATCAAATGTAGTCTAGACAAATTTAATTTAAAAAGTTTGGTGACTCGGTAATTGCAAAGGAGGTCATTGATAGTAAGGCAGTCAAAATGTCATCGATCTCTTCAAACATTTGTTTTTCTCATCGTGTACATTTGTAACTTGACCAATATCCTTTTCGAAAACACCTGTTTAAAAATTTATCAGTTTTTCAAATGTAATTTGAAAAGCAGACAAGCTAAGGAATATTTTCCTCTTAATTTATTTTTTCAAATCAATTTTTGTCAAAATGTCAAGATGTTGCGAAAATCCATTAGCATGAATTATTTTTGCCACTTTTCTAACTCTAAAGCTGATTTTTTTGGACCTTACTTCCGTATTGTTGTTTTCTAATAAATTTACTTTTAACTCATTTGTAGATTAGACTGTATTTCATTTAAAATTCTGGCAAATCATGACCCTGCATGACCTAGAAACAATAAAGCAATCCACTAAACGAACTCCTTGATGCATAATTTAAATAAAAATTCCTACGTGATGTCCATCCTTACAGAAAAAAAAGAAGGATATGCCGGAGAAGCCAACTCTCCACAAAATAGGCCGTCCCCATTTCAACCCTCTCTCCCTTATTTCTTATTCATGTAGCCTGCATTCAAACTGACCCCAATTGAGGAAATGGTATACCCTCACTCTCGCCTCAACCAAAAAATATTAAGAAAAAAAAACTCAATTAGGCTCATTCAGGGTACAGAGTCTTGTCTTTCTCTTTCTCTCTTCGTTTCATATGGTGTCACAGAACCGTCAAATAGAAAACGATTTTTATAAATTTTGTATAAGCAAACAGAAATGAATGTTCCCATACCCATATCCATGTTCATTTCACATTCCATGCCACACGTATATTCTTGATGATCTTTTTAAGAGCAAAATATTACTAAACTTAACTATCGGCCATGTTTGAAGTTGTATGTATTTAATTATTAGGTTTTCGTATAAAACGAACATTCATTTACTATGCAAACCCTTGAAATAATTGAAAAAAAAGGAAGCCTCTTTCATCCCATTTCGGTAGGCTTTTGGTTCAGTCTCCACTTTGAGGGATGTTTGCCACAAAAATAAACGGCCCACTCTTTGATTAAAAGGCTTGTATGATTGTTAACTGCATGGCAGGGCCAACAAAGACCAAAAGCAAAACAAGAAAGGGAAACTTAAGTTTCCTTTGATTGGAGTCGGATCGGGTTAGAAAAAAAGATATAATGCTCATGATTTGTGCTTAGTTTTACTTATTGAGGAAACCCGACAAGTCCGCTGGAATAACTTTAGGACCTAGACACTGGTTTCTTATATGTACCAATGGTTAAAGGACATAATCAACAAAATTACACAAAACATTTCAAATGAAAAATGACGGGAGATAATAAATAATTTATCTTGTCTTCCTTTCATCTAAGCCAGTCATAAGACGCGAGCAGTAAACTTGACTATACATTTGGGGACTTCTCATTGTAATGAGTTTGTGAAATTCTAACGAACCGATTTTAAATGATGTAAGAACTTCATTGTAACTAAATTCATCTGTACTTTGCACTTGAACACCAGTTGGATATTGTCAGCGTACGGAGCTTCAAGAATGCAAATTTCCATAATATTATATCTGCTATCCACGATTCATTGTTTCATAATCCGATATCCATTCGTCATTTTTCAATTACAACTACTCCATGAAAAAGGCTCATGATTTTCAGAACAGTGAAAGGATAACGGCAGAAAGTCTAAGTCGTGTTGTAATGGTTAGATTATCGGACTGTTGCGTGGAGCGTGGAACGGCGATGTTCGAATTCCGGTAAGATCCAAAATACTCTTTAGTGGAAATGGCCTTTTGTAAGTCCTCCAACAGAGGAACTACCATGGATTTCATTTCATCATGAGGCCAATTGAACTGTAGGAAATTTGAAAGTTTTTTCCATTTGTTACAGCAATTGTTGAGAGAAAATGCCACGGGATATGCTAAATCCGAGAAATTTGAACTTATCATGATTTTGTGAAAGGATTCTCTGAAAGGACGATGTCAGTAAACAATTTTTCTACGCAGGTAGAAGGCAACCCATTTCGAGGGTGTAAAGAACCATTCATTTCGTGGTTGTAAGTTGGTAGCACTGTTTGCGTTCAATGCAGCGAAACTTTGAAATCTACTGTCAGTTTTCTCCGCTCTGATTTGTCAAAAGTACGAGGTTTTCAGATGCCAACAAGATGACAGTCTAGATTTCCCGTTTTTTTGAAATAAGATTTTCAGACTGGGAAAACATGAATGTTTGCCATTTACGATAATGAATCGCTTAGCAATCGAGCAACGCTTCAAAACTATTGAAATTCACTACACAAGTGGTGGGTTATACGTAGTCACTTTTTGCGCACAACAAGCGATGATTATGGTTGTTATACTCAACCGAATACGCATCGATAGAATTGTAAAGGCTGTGACGTGTTTTTTGCTTTCCAGCCTAGGTTTCGCTCGTCGGATTAGCCAGGGTCTTTCTGAAGAAAAACACGAAACTTCAGGATAACCTCAAATGTACCAACTATTAACTATAAACACAACACAACTAACTAAAAAATTTATCTTACTTACTTACTTACTTACTAAGGTGGGCATTACAGTTCGGGGTGAAACTGGGCCTTAACCAACATCCTTCTATAACGATTTCGATTTCGGGCGAGCTCTCTCCAGTTTCGCACTCCAAGTCGGTTGAGGTCTTCATCCACTTGATTGCGCCACTTAAGATGAGGTCTTCCCCTTCCGCGATTTCCCTGCAATGTGCTTTCGAACACCCGACGAGCCGGAGCATTTGGGTCCATCCGCTCTACATGGCCCAACCATCGTAGCCTCGCGATGCGTACTCTTCTGGCTATGTCCATGTAGCGGTACAGCTCATACAGATCGTTGTTGTTTCTTCTTCTCCACACATTGTCTTCGCATACGAGACCAAAGATCATACGGAGAATTTTTCTTTCGAAACGACCAAGGGTTTCCTCATCCGCTTTCGATAAGGTCCATGCTTCCGCACCGTAAAGCAGGACAGGGATGATCAAGGTCTTATACAAGGTTACCTTGGTTTTTCTGGAGAGGGTATTGTTTCTCAATTGCCTTCTTAACCCAAAGAAGCAACGGTTGGCAAGAGTTATTCTCCGTTTGATCTCCGCACTGATGTTGTTGTCCGTGTCTACAGCGGATCCTAGGTTGACGAAGTCCTGTTATACCTCGAAGTTATGTCAGTCTAATGTGACGTTTTGTCCAATTCGTCGATGTTCTGTGTCCTTGTTTGATGACAGCATATACTTCGTTTTGCCCTCATTAACCATCAAACCCATTTTTGCCGCTTCTGTTTCAATACTCGCAAAAGCACCTACGACATCACGCTTTTTTCTTCCCTTTACGTCAATATCGTCTGCGTAGGCGAGTAATTGTACAGACTTTTGAAAGATTGTTCCTCTGGTGTTGACGTTTAAGTTTCTTACTTCTAGGTATGATGTTGAGGAAATCGCATGACAGTTTGTCGCCTTGCCTAAAACCTTTTCGACATCAAAGGTCTCGGTGAGTTCTTTACCGACCTTGACGGAGCAGCGTGAATTCTCCAAAGTCATCTTGCATAGTCGTACGAGTTTTGCAGGGATGCCGAAACTAGACATGGCTCTGTACAGCTCGTCTCTGTAAATGCTGTCATACGCGGCCTTGAAATCGATAAAGAGATGTTGATTATCGATATTATATTTCGGGTTTCTTCCAAGATTTGTGGTATTGTAAAAATTTGGTCTATTGTGGACTTTTCTGGTCTAAAACCACATTGATAAGGACCTATCAAGCTGTTGACGTGGGGTTTCAGATGTTCACATATTACAGCAGACAAGATCTTATAAGCGACGTTAAGGAGGCTTATCCCTCTATAATTGGCGCAATTGTGAGGTTCTCCCTTCTTTAGGATCGGGCATCGCTACTGAGGTTCCATTCATCAGGCATGCTTTCTTCCGACCATATCATGCAGATCAGCTGGTGCACGCTCCTTTCCAACTGGTCTCCAGCTGCCTTGAAAAGTTCGGCATCAAGGCCATCTGCACTTGCAGTCTTATTTGATTTATGTTTGCATATGGCAAACTTAACTTCCTCTAGGTCGGGAGGACGGCATTCTTGATCATCGTCAAAGCTGAATGGGGCAATCTGCCTGACAGCGTCCTCATCGCCGTTAAGTGGTTTGCAAAAATGATCTTTCCAGATCCTCAGTAGCGACTGTGGCTCTATAACTATGTTTCCCTGCTGGTCTTTACAGGCTTGAGTTTGGGGCTTGCCACCCTGGCAGGATCTTTTTACCTTTTGGTAAAACTTCCGAATCTCGTTCCTGTCATTGCACCTCTCAATTTCCTCAAACGAGCGCTTCTCATACTGCTTCTTTTTCTTTTTGAGAATTCGGTGTTCCTCTCTTCTTTTCTCTTTGTAAATCTCGTTATACTGATCGTAAGCAGCCCTCGTTCGGCTGCATTTGCCAGCCTGCATTCTTCATAGAACCATGGGTTTCGTTTTGGTGGCCGAGTGAAACCCAGAACCTCAGAGGCAGCGGCTCTGATGGCTTCTTGGCATTGCTGCCACTGCTCTTCAATGCTTAATGCTGGCGGCATGGGATTCAAGGATAATTGAAGGGACACTCGATTGAAAAAGGCATTGGCAATCTCTTGCTATTGTAGCTTTCCGAAGTCATATCGTTTCAGAGCGCTAGTTCGTGCAGGTCGTGAACCACGATATCCTCATTCGTACCTTGGCTACAACAAGGTAGTGGTCCGAGTCAAAGTTGGCCCCTCGGAAAGTTCGGACATCTAGCACACTGGAAGAGTGCCTTGCGTCGATCGCAACATGGTCAATTTGGTTGACTGTTAATTGATCTGGGGATCGCCATTTACCTTTATGAATTTTGAGATGCGGGAAGCGTGTACTACTTATAACAAGATTTAGCCGCGCAGCAAAATCGATTAGCCTCAATCCGTTTTCGGAGGTTTTGTCATGGAGGTTATGTTTACCGATTGTGTTTCCAAAGATGTCTCCTTCCCTAGCTTTGCGTTAAGATCGCCAAGAACGATTTTCACGTCGTGTCTAGGGCACTGCTCATACGTTTCTTCGAGGAGCTCATAGAAACAGTCTTTGGAATCGTCGTCTTTCTCTTCTGTAGGACCATGGGCGCATACAAGGCTAATGTTGGCTTGTCAAAATAATAAACACAAATTAAAATGGCAGCCTACGCACATGCAAAATAACTGCGTTATTTCCATCTCATGAAAGTCTACAAGCCGATTTCAAAAATAGAATCTAGCGGTGTTTTCTTTCACAGGGAAAAACTCTCATCTTTGAAATCTTAATATTGTTACTCTTACATCCCACATCGCTTTGTCATATTGAAAAGTTTATTCTTTGATATCATTTTCATTTGACTAAGCAGAATCTTTCATAACAACGTACCCACACACAAAGAACTCCAAATGCCATAGATACCAATATCCCCACCTTATTATTGTTCCAAAAATATACGCATACCAACCAACCTATTTTACCAGAAAAATAATCGAAGGTAAACCACAACTTAGAGCGTCTTCACCTTTTACCAAATTAATTGAAACACTAAACAGTGCCCTTGGAGACAGGTGCCTTTACCACTAATTACTGCTAACCAACAACCAAAAACATTCCTTCCCATTTAAAACTCCCACAAACCTTCATTCCATTTCCTATGAAAACACAATATACAAAACAATTCAACGAAATAAACCAACTTCAACAAAAAGCTACAACAACTGTGAAGCTGTCTTCCAGATTGAAAACACCAAACAATCCCGCAAAACTAGGCAAAAACAACTCAGAAAGGTCTACGAAAAAAAAACAGACTCTCCCGCATTGAATTGCTGTTTCTCTGAGACGAATTAAAGGATTCACCATCACTATCACGCCTCCACAAGTTGACTAGAAATATTCGTCGCTTTTATCATTTACCACTAGAGTCACCGAACATAAGCAATGGCACAACCATCGCATCGCCTCTAGTCAATTTGACCCTCTTTAAAATAGATAATTGTAACATTCTTTGGAAAAAAGATGCACAGCGGCAGACAATGGACTTACGAGAAAGACAAAAATGAAAAAGTTGCAGAAAACAAAATTTTTATGTATACGAAAATAGAATAAGAAAATCCTTTTTAGTTTTTCAAATGAAACTGTCCTTCCATGAAACAGTGGCAACAGAGATTCAACAAAAGCAACAGCAGCAGCTGTTGAAATTCTGTTAAGCTCTCGCTTTGCCAAAGAACTTTTCCGTAATTAGTGTTGCATTTTTGTTGTCCCTCTCTTCGTTTATAGTTTTTTCTCATCCTTTTTTGCAGTTTTCCTTGGCATGGCAAAATAGAAAAAAAAGACTTTTCTGAATCTGCATAGCTATTGTGCCCTGTAGTCTTGTTTTCCCAGAAACAAAACTTTTTAGTCCTCTTTTTTGATTTACCTACTCGTATAACGTTCGTTTAGTGTGCCCCTGAGGACACATGAACGACATTAAAAATGGAAAAATCTAAAGACAACTTTCACCTGATTTCAAAGTCTCGAAGTCTCCGACCTCCAACTCCAATTTTCCAACATCCCAACTACACAACACAACACACGATATGGACTGCTAAAGAGGAAAAGAGACTTTTAATTATTTTAAAACTATGAAGCTACTTCGCCGTTGGGAAAAGTAAGGAGTATACGCTTGTTACACATACACTGTTGAATCAATTACTAGTTTAGCCTGCTGTCACATGTGGCATAAATCATAAAACAGTAGTTTTGAGTGAAGTGCTAGTGCTTACTGCTTATACCCTTGGGACACCAAGGTGGGATTGTTTTAATCGGAATGACTTCCTGGAAGTTTTTCCCTCAGATACCCTTTTTTTAATTAAAACAAAATTTTTAGACTCTGCATGGAAGCACTTTTCAGTTCAAAAAGGTGTCACATCGTAATTGTCATTGTTTGAGCAGTCAACGCCGCCACACCAACCAAAAATGGGTTCCCTTGCCTTTTGTAAAAAATACACACACACAAACAAACGGGTATTGGTGCAAACAGGGTGGTTTGAGGTTTTTACTTGTGCGTGCTTTACCTTCTGCCCTACCTTCCATTGAACAGTGTGGTGGAATAGTTAGAGCCTTGAATTGTTGCGTTTGAGGTTAGGGAACCTAGTCCCAGTCAGATTTTACGGGTATGGTTTTTCGTGAGGAGTTAGTAAGTCTCTCATGAGTACAACAGTAGTGAAAAATGATATCTTACAAAGTCGTCCGGGCGGCAGAGAAGTCAGCCCATTCCAAGTTTAAGACAACTCGACTAGACCCATCCATATCTTACAGGACCCACAAACTCATTACGCATTGGTGCCTTTAAAATCCTGTACATTAAAAGTCTTTTTTTCCCATCCAAGAAGAGAACCCCACTATAGTTTCCTCATTTCTGTTTTAATGATGTGGCTTGATACAAGTAATATAAGAAGCTCGTCAATTTTTCAGGAGAAGTCTGATTGCATTACGCCCTGTACCACATGTAAGATCCAATATTACAAATTGAAGGGTTGAATGCTTTCCAACGTGGCGTGGGTGGCTTTATTAATTTACGAATCTACATCTTGGCATAAGGTTCAAGTGTCAAAGTTTCTCAACGTTGAACCACCACCTCCATATCAAGATAATCCATTTTGGGTGAGATAATAATAATTATTAATGCTCACATGACGACTCACAAAAGACGGGAAAACCATCAAAATCCTCCCCCAGCTGTGTGGCTTAGTTCCAAGTTAAATATTTACACTCAATTAGAGGATAATTCAAACATTCGAGCATTGCTCTTCAAACTTAACGTCTACCCGTTCTATTCTTTTCACATCTTCTGACTTCTGATTCCTTCTGTTTGCAAAATAGATGAATTCCAGCCCAAAGCTAAATTCTTACCCGTCGCTGTACGGAAACACGATGATGTAATGAGAATCTCCCAAAAAAAAGACGGGATTTATTTGAGAAAGTAAATTGAAACAACACCACACAAAGTTTTTGCCTTTTCAATTAGTCCCCGAGTCACAAGTTAATCTGGCATTCACCGACTTATAAGTCTCACGTGCACTTCAAAGATATAGCAGCATAATACGCTTCGTATGAGTAATATTTATGAGCTCCCAACACCGCACACGAAAACCGAACCAGCATAATGAAGAAAAAAAATTTATATATCTACATATGTGTTTATATATTAAAAAAAAAGAAACTTTCAACCCTTAAAATACAAGACACAACGCATAAAGTTATGAAATAAGAATCCTTACGATGAACCACAGGCGGAACTTTTCCTTAAGTCATCTTTTCTTACCCAGGATCATGTATGTTGGGTATCTGTCGTAAACTCACGATACATGATACAACCAAAACTTTTTGAATACTTTAAATCCTTCTCTTCGCCTAAAGGAAGAAAGTACAAACACCATACACAGTATATCCACATTCCCCATTCCCCATACACCAATGCATTTTGCTTAGTGGAAGAGAGGCTGATGTTCTTATATTAGCATGCACACACAAAATGCTGCCCAACCGCAATGAGAACTTTTTAAAAACTTCAAGTTAATGGCTTAGAAGGCATCGCGTTAGCTTAGGCCATGTCGAAAAGAAATGCAAATACGCTTGGTTTTTTTTATGTTCTTCCGTTGGATCTTTTCGAAGTTCAAAAGAAGCTGCAGCATGTTTCGAATGAAATTCGAAACTGAAACACATTGCACAAGAAGTGAATAAGTGAAAACCGTAATAAGGTGCCTATGGGACTTCTCAGCACTGTTCAAGTGAATGTTTGCAGGTTTCATTGGAGTTTTAAGTAGTTCAGCGGCAACCTTAGGCGTTTGCATTAATTTTTTTGTTCTTTGTTTGTTTTTGAAGAAAAAACTTTTATTTAAAGTTGCCTAAACCAAGTTTAATACATTGCCAAGTCAAAACGTTGATCACAGTGCCGTAACCCAATGAGTTTTTTTTACAATAAAATAATGGCAAATCCTTATAAAAAAGAATAACAGCTGTACGCAATAAGCTCGAGAAGGTATGGAGCCTAGCGCATTTCTCAAAAGTAATACATGTGGGAAAAGGTAAATGGATGGGACCAACACATTTTGCCTATTTTAGCCGGCTAGTTCATAATACCCGGTACCCGTGGTGTGATGGATAGCATGTCCGCCTGTTAATCCAGAGGTTCGAGTTCGAATCCCAACAGAGGCAAAAATGTTTTTTCCACGGGTATCGCCTTTCGCGAGGAATTGGCAAGTCCTCCGTTAGTATTCATTGCCATGAAAAGCGCTTTCTCGATTAGCCGTTCGGAACCGGCTGAAAATTGTAGGCCCCCTCCATTCCCTCACAAGGCATGGTTGTGAGAAATGCGCTAGGCCCAGGGGCTCCTCGCTCTGTTGCGCCACCCTATTTATTTATTTATTTTATTTAGTTCATAATACGCTTTTTTTAAACTGCTTGCCAAATCAACACGAAAGACCGTACCTTAGGTCTGCTCAAAAATTAAAAAAAAAAAAATTTAAAATATTCATTTCTACTTCCACTTTCACTTCCACTTCCACATCTATTTCCACTTCCACAAGTGCAATTAAGAAAGCCCTATAGAAGTAGAAGAAACAATCACAAATTGGATCATATGTGTATGCTGACAAAACATCAGATCCACAGCGAACTAGGAGGTGCAAACTTGAAGAAGTGTGTGTCACGAAGAACCCCACAAGGAGTTATCCTCTCACCCCTACTCTGGATTGAGATCCTTGTAACTCTCAAACATGATGGCGTGAGAGTGGTTGCCTATTCCGATGACCTAGCTCTTCTGCCGACATAGAGATTCCCTACCACTATAAGCCCATAATTGCATAACACACTAACCAAGGTCTGCGCTTGGACAAAAAGATGTGACCTTGCAGTTAGACCCCTCAAAACAGATCTGGCACTCTTTACAAATAGAAGGAAACTACCTACTTTTGAGTTGCCAAGACTAAATGGAACCCTGCTTAAGATCTTTGATCAAGCCAGATACTTGGGAGTGATCTTAGACAAAAAACTGAGCTGTTGTCCCAATGTACAAGAAAGGCACAAAAAAATTTATGAAAGCACTGTACTCGTGTAACAGGATTTTTGGCAAAAACTGGGGACCAAATCCCAAAATCATCATGTGGATGTATACTGCCATTGTTAGACTATCTTATGGCAATTTGGTCTGGTTGAAGGCGCTGAAAAAATCCAAGCATTTTAAAACCCTAACCAAAGTACAAAGAACAGCCTGTATTTGCGTAACTGTTGCCATGAGAACTCCACCAACCGCGAGCGTGGAAGTAATCCTCAATCTCACACCCCTTGATCTACATGTTCAGGAAGCGGCAGCAAACATCGCACTTAGACTAAATCAGTGTTATGTCTGGAAAACCAGCCAAACAGGACATGCAGAGATTTTATCACGATACGCAGACAACAATATCTGCACGGATTACATAACTCCATACCTAGACTTAAAAAAATCCTCCTCAACCAGCTTCCCCAATAGGCAGGATAGGGAGAATAAAACACCTCACACGAACGAGATGTCTTTATCAACTTATACCGACGCACGGCTCGAAATTGGAAGTTCGAACAGGTGCAAGTTTCTTTTCAGAAAGCCTAAACCTAGCCAGTTCATTCAGACTTCCAAATCACAGCAGCGTCTTCCAAGCAGTTAGCAGTTAGTTCCAGGCAGTTTACAAACGCTGCAAAACAGGTGTCCATGATGGCGCTATCACATGCTGATATCACTTGTTTCATTGATAGCCAAGCAGCAATAAATTTTTGCCACTCTTGTCTAATCAAAGCTTGTTTCTTGCTGTCGCGAAGAGCTAAAGGTTCTTGGCACACAACATAGCGTTAGACTCTGTGTTATTTCCAGGAAAACTTCCTGTGTTACTTCCAGGAAACTATGGCCGAAATACGATAAGAACAGATCTGAAAAGCTGCTATTATTGCATAGGCCTTCATTACGATCGCTTATCAGTATCATAAGTGGACCCAACCTCCTAGGTTACCACAAAAAGAAAATGGGTCTTTGTACCGATGACCTGTGCAGAGGATGCAATGACGAAGATGAACACGAGGATACAACTCACTTCCTTTGTCAATGCCCAGCAATCTGCCACACCAGGAAAAAATTTCCAGGCAATTACTTCTTCAACGAACTAGAAGAATTATCAGACACTCCAAGAAACAGCCTGTTGAACTTCATTAAGGCCACAAAATGGTTAAAAAATAAAAACTGACCAAACATAAACTCATAGGTTTCTAGGACGTTACAATACTCCAGGGTTTCACAATGGACCAACATTGTTCTAAGTGTGACGGAAATAAGATCAACCGTCAGCCCATTCTACCTAACCTGACCTCCACTTCCACTTCCACTTCCGCTTCCACTTCCACTTCCACTTCCACTTCCACTTCCACTTCCACTTCCATTTCCACTTCCACTTCCACTTCCACTTCCACTTCCACTTCCACTTCCACTTCCACTTCCACTTCCACTTCCACTTCCACTTCCACTTCCACTTCCACTTCCACTTCCACTTCCACTTCCACTTCCACTTCCACTTCCACTTCCACTTCCACTTCCACTTCCACTTCCACTTCCACTTCCACTTCCACTTCCACTTCCACTTCCACTTCCACTTCCACTTCCACTTCCACTTCCACTTCCACTTCCACTTCCACTTCCACTTCCACTTCCACTTCCACTTCCACTTCCACTTCCACTTCCACTTCAACTTCCACTTCCACTTCCCCTTCCACTTCCACTTCCACTTCCACTTCCATTTCTACTTCCACTTCCACTTCCACTTCCACTTCCACTTCCGCTGCCACTTCCACTTACACTTCCACTTCAACTTCCACTTCCACTTCAACTTCCACTTCCACTTCCACTTCCACTTCCACTTCCACTTCCACTTCCACTTCCACTTCCACTTCCACTTCCACTTCCACTTCCACTTCCACTTCCACTTCCACTTCCACTTCCACTTCCACTTCCACTTCCACTTCCACTTCCACTTCCACTTCCACTTCCACTTCCACTTCCACTTCCACTTCCACTTCCACTTCCACTTCCACTTCCATTTCCACTTCCACTTCCACTTCCACTTCCACTTCCACTTCCACTTCCACTTCCACTTCCACTTCCATTTCCACTTCCACTTCCACTTTCTCTTCCACTTTCACTTTCATTTCCACTTCCACTTCCACCTCCTTTTCCACTTCCACTTTCACTTCCACTTTCACTTCCACTTCCACACTTCCAGTTCCAGTTCCACTTCCACTTCCACTTCCTCTTCCACTTTCACTTCCACTTTCACTTTCATTTCCACTTCTACTTCTACTTCCTCTTCCAACATCACCTCTACTTTCACTTTAACTTTCACATCAACTTACAAACAACTTGTTGTGAGCAATCGCCCCCAAATTTAAAGAAATGTACTTTGTTTTGAAAACCCTTTGGATAAACAAGCCTATTGTGGACCATATTTTCCACTCTCTTAGCTCGACGCGTCATTCGAAAAAGCGATTAATCAACTATTTCTCTGCTTCTTCTAGAAAATACCGTACGCTTAATCTTATTTTTGAACTATTATTTCCAATTAAAAAAGCACACGATTTGTAGACAACATCATTATTTCCTTCCAGGACCATGCACTTCAAGCAAAGTCAGTCTCATTAACAAATCCAAGTTCTTGTCTTATATTTAAAAGTGAGCTTTTGTGTGTGTTTATCAAAGCTTCTTTGTGAAGAACCTTACATTTCGTTTAATTATGACTGCTGCACGCATTGTTTGTATATATTTATCAAGACTATAAAGGACACCATATTAATTATACTCTAGCAAAAGTGGAGAAGTTCAAAGTTCCTACCACAACCAAGGACATCTCAGCTTTTACAAAGCAAAGCAAATAATGTGTATGATTTCAATGGCTTGGTGGAGATTGAGAACAAAAAGTCACTATTCTCTAGACTATTGTGTAGCAAAAGTATTTTCGTTTCTTTTTTTTTGTCTATGAGAGAACAAGAAAGACTTTTTAAATTTAAGTAATCCTTAAATGTGTTTTTGTTTATCTATTTTCTTTTTTCTTTTATCTCAATTGCCGATAACAAACTGACTTCCAACAAGTCAATCTCTCTTTTTTGAAGATAAAGTAAAGCGACAATTGCTCTACTTACATTTATCAATATCAATATCCCATTCATTCACTTCAACAATGGGACAGATCCTTTTTTATCCATTGACTTGCATAACCATAAAATATGTAATCTGAATAGTTCATAAGCAAAGTTCATCGGAACTCATTCGACAAAAAACCATTAAACTCGCATAATTAAATACTACTTGACTGTGCAATAACTCTACTCTCAACATGCGCCCTTAAATCCAGCTGTAATAAAAGGACTTAATCTTGATAATCCCCGGGAGCAATTTTACCAACTAATCGGAAACATAATTCAGCTGAACAACAATTACAAGGCTTATGACATTTCTGTAAGGCTTGTTGTGCCCTCTCCCTTCAACTCGTTTTTAGATAAGATCTGATTTTAGTGCGGTATGTGTGTTGTGCCGCAGCTACCCACGCATTGTGTACATACACTATGCCAATTCTGCTCATAAGGTATTGTGCCATACAAATTGATTTTCATTGAAATGACGATAAAATTAAATGGAATACACACGACCAAGGAGAAATACAATGAAAAAAAAAAAAAAAATGTAATGTACAAGGGAAACCTTGCAGAAATGGCTCCCAACTCATGCCGCGTGACAAACGTCGCCGTTGGTCGTTGGTATGACACGAGAATCTGAGATTTTCAATCAATTTAAATTTCGTGTCATTGCAGTCATTTCACCTTCCTTGAAAGTGCCTTTTTTGCGAGTAGGTATAGTAAAGTGTTATTTCTGGGAACGTGTAGCAAAAGGAAGAAGCTGTTTTAAGGTAATGGTCATTCAGCGAAGTCGGGAGTGGGGTTGAGAAGAAGCTTATTGCTTTTTTACAAGTTTGTGAGAAGACTGAGAACCAGAACACCCACCAAATGGTTTGTTTTATCCTCGAAGCTATGGTTGTCCTTTTTTTCTCCCAGTATACCCTACCATTTTTTTATTGTAAGTGTGGGAATGATGATTGTAGTAGTTATATTTAATAGAATATCTCGGATAACGCTGCAAGGATATGAAAAACATGCATAATACTTTACTATTAAAACACCACAGTCAGAAGCTTTGTCAAAAATGGGCCAATCACTTGATAAATTTGTTCGTTTATCATCAAAGTTCGTTAAGAGGTACTTTGGCAAGAAATCATCACAACTATTGTTTGACAAAATGTCTGTCAACTCAGAACTTTAATCGTCTATCATTTAATCGATATTTGACAATTTATTAGTCAAATAGTTTGTTTCACTGGTATCGCCATGAAAAGCGCTCTCTTGGTAAGCCGTTTAGCAAAAAAGTGTAGGTTCCACTTAAGGTAGGTATAGTTGTGAGAAACGTACCAGGCCCAGTCGCGTCGTCTTACATAAGGAGCTATTTTAGTTTTCATTTAAAATTTTTCCTTTGCGGAAGTAGATTGTACCCTTGTTCGGCTAATATCAGATTGATAGACTACGCCGTCATTTGATGAGAATTTATTGTTTGTAAAAATTTTTTTAGGGCTGTAGAGGTGAAGTTGCTAGGCCTATATACGAATACAGCTCAGGGTACTTTTTTTTTGGCATTCCAAATTCGTTAGGGCTCCCTTGAAGTTAAAGCTGAAATACGAACCAGCGAATCAACTAGATGTAATTTCTCCCTTTTCTTTTCACATATGTTAGACTAAACACAATTGAGTCTGCTGCCTTGGTGCTCCATGTTTTCTTTTGAAGAGCAACTTCTTAATAGTCGTTGTGATTTGAACCTCGATGAAACGAAAATCCGTCACGATAAAGAAACAAACAAATAAATGCATAGTGTTAAGTCGGAGGAAAAATGGGATAGAATACATTAAAAATTATTTATTTTATACTCTCGGTCTATTCCTTTTTCGATGCTTCGTATAGTTTCCACTATCGTCTTCTAAGCAAATAAGATGTAAATTTGTATACGCCCTTTGAAGTGAAATAGTTTTTATATCAAACCTTTGCAACACCTGGCTTTTGAATAGATAGCAGAAAGTCTGGTTCGAAAGTTTTGTCTAATTTTTCGTAGAAAAAGACATTCACAGAAGGAGCGTTCCGCGGTCTCATCATTCTTCACAGGATTCATAGCGTGCGGTATCTTTCGAGCCTACTAAAGGATACCAATGTCCATTTGCTTAATAACGTAAGTTTGTTTGCATCAAATGGAGTTATGGCATCCAAAGCTGTGCTCTTGGAAGATTCAATCGTTCAATCGAAATTCCTCGCTAAGGACCTCGGTAGACCAGCAACGGCGTGTTCAGGTCCTGAGAAATCTTTCTGAAATTTTGCCTTATACAAATTCATCAGCGCTCTCGTTTTTTCAGTTACGATGGGTTGGCCTGGAATCCTAATGGAAATGAGGAAAATAGTCCTCCGATCATAGTCAGAAAGGTCTTGTTTTCTTGAGTAGATCCTTAAGCACATTTTGACTGTATAGCTGCAGACACGAATTCTATTATATATACGCTATTCTGCTCACAACATAGTCAATAGCGCCAGATCCATCATCGGTTCTGGAACTATCCGCATTGCTCCGTAAACGAATCTCTCCTGGGCCCTATTGCACCAACCACTTTTCACTTTGCACTTTGCAACTTTTCAAAATAATAATTTCCTGCAAAGTAAAAGTGCAAAGTGTTTCACCAAAAATGAAAAGCCCATGACTTTGCACTTTGCAGCTTCTGATGTTTTTTTGCAAAGTGAAAAGTGTGGGCGTTTCACCAACTAAAAATGTAACTTTTCATTTTCAGTCGCATTTTGAAAAGTTGCAAAGTGAAACAATTTAAATGGTTTCAACTTCTTTTCGTTGTAATGACTAAACTAAAAACGTTGAGGCCTTGTTTTTTTCACTAAAACAACGACATCCTTTTAAATCGCTGTCAATTTTGTTGCACTTTACTTAACCGTTTGTTTATTTTCTCTAAATTGTTATTTGGAGTTATGCTGCAATTATTGCTGTAGGTACACAACATTTGTGTAAAAAAAAGATCGAATTTTTGATATCTACACCATTATTTTAACAATTGTTATTGCAATTTTTTTATTCATTTCTTGAATCATTATTTCAAACAAAATTGACCTTAATATACAGTTAGTAGAGGTAATTAGTTTGAACTAGTATAAAATGCATTAATTATAAGAACAAGTGGCAAGAGCAATTAACAAATACTAATTTTAGTATATAAACACACAAGACACAAGTTAAACCTTTATTGAAGTTTTTTTTCACAACCACAAATTTTTGCATGTAATTTATATTTAAAGTGACCATAGGAAAACCCAAGGGCTTCAACGAAGGAATCTTAATGAAAAAAATCACGTTTAAATTTATTTCAAAATCTTGGATACCTCACACCTTGTTGTAAAAACTTGTTGGAATGACAAAAGATAAGGTTTGCCAAACCTTTTATATTTTTTTTAGTTCCTGTGCATGTTGAAACTGAGGTAGTCGTTCATATCCAATTCCCTAAACTCGCCCTGAATGTCAAACTGAGTGTTTTTTAACCCTGGCCGGTTTGCCCTTAACACGCAGTAGGTTTTTTCTGGGGTGAGTTTCGATAATGAACAGGGCTGTCAAATGGCATATGTATTTTTTTTTTTTTTTTTTTTTTTTTTTCAATTGACAAGAATGTGTGTTGATTTTGTGGTTTAGCGCTTTTTGAGGACTGGAAAACCAATAATATTTTTTGACAACCCATAGGCTTGTCAAGGGTAAAATTCAACGAACACACCTATTATTGTTTTTATGATTGCTTGGCAAAAAAAAAATAGTACTCATACGCCACAGTAACCTGCCAAATAATAAAATGCCGTCTTAGCTGCGTTAGCTCCTCACGTTTTATATTTGCTGTGCAGTAAAAACTGGTGGAATGTGTTAGTTTGCCGCCCATAATACGAACCGGTGCTCAAAACAACTCAAAATTTAGGGGCAGATACTTTGATTTTGTATTAGTTTGAAATTATTGTGATGGTGCCTGTCCATACGTGTTATGACCATAACGTTATGCTGATAACACCTAGTGTCCAGACGTTGTTATAATTCCTCGCACAAGTTCTCCAGTTTGTGTTGGAAATTTATTTATTTAAAATTTTTATTTATTTAAAAACATAACTTTCGTTTTTGTACTGATCACATCTTATGTTGCTTGAACCAATTTCACAAAAACTCTAAATCGTAATTAACATCCAAAAAAAGATTAAAATTATTTGCATTAGAAAACGAAAGAAAGAATAACTGTTTTGTAATTTTTTAACTAGCATATATCTACTTTTCTATGAATGACGCATAAATTTGAATAAGGCGGTTGGCAACCCAGGATGAGTCCATGTGACCATGGTGAAAGATCAATTCATATACTATTATGCATGTTGAAAGGTAACTACTCTATTATGAAACCTTTATATGAATTCTATAGTACCATTGTATTGAATCTATAGAACTATCGAAAACGAATATGGTCCCTGAAAGCCATCTATGTATCCGCCGGCGTACTTTCATTCCCCTGTAATTTTTAGAGCGCCGGCGGATACATAGATGGCTTTGGGCGATCGTTTTTGTTTTCGATAGTACTATAGATTCCATATACAATGATAGTACTCTCAATTTCAACTATCACAATTAAAGTGAGAGGGAAGATAAGTAGGGACTCATCTCCAACCCATTTAAAACCAATGAGAGTGAATGAGTTTTTCGACAAATCTGCTTATGAGAATATTATAAGTTTCATACAAAAAGGTTAAGCGAACATACATAAGTATAATACCGTTTCTGAATTTAATCAAGTGAATGTACAAGCACAGGTACATATATATGGACATACATATTTTTAAAAATATTTGTTTTATGATGCTGTTGCATTTTGTGTTGAAGGTGCTTTAGTGCTTTTTGTTAATAAATTTTTAAAATGAATCGTGCTGACAAGAACGGTAAAAAGCTAGCTGTTTTGGAAGTGGTAAAAAATAAGAAAGTAATTTTTAAATTTATTGTGTAAAGAATGCTTCATTACTTCGACTACTTTTTAATTAAAGAACATCCTTTTTGCTTCGTTCCAAAATAATGTTGCTTCAAAAAAGGATAAAGAAGAAGCTTGGGAAGAGGTCTTACTAAAAGCAAAATCACTTGGATTGGCCACAGCCAACCGGACGTGGACTTTTGCCAGGGATAATCTTTTCGGGTTGTGGAAGAGTCGGATGCTTGTAAGTTAGTGCTGGGTAATGGGTCAAATGCAGTTAAATGAACTTAAATGTTATATTTCAGGCCAAAAGGGACAATTCCAAGAAAACAGGAACTGGAGGGGGAAAAGCCTTTGTTTTTGACGCTGTCGATGAAGCCATTCTAGACATTATAGGAAGGATTCACCTGTTGCGGAAGGGTTGAATTTGCCAGAAGCAGGAGGTGATGGATTAGACTTGCCACCTTTGGAGCAAACTTCCCGAGCAGATCAGCTTCCTATTTCACCTCCACGAGAGAAAAAATCGTACTCAAGGAAGAGGAAACTTGAAGCTGAGGAAATGGAACTCATACATACAAACTTTTGAAAATTGAAATTTATAAAGCTACATTGGAAGCTTATAAACTGGAAAATGAATTACACTTACCAGCATCAGAATTCACAAAAGAACTAAAAAATTCCGAAAACAGGGATGAAAATTTTGAACTTTTCTGAATATTGAGATAGCGAATTAGTTAAATTTTTTTAAGTGAAAATTGTTTCTTTATTTTAAATTTGTTAATTTAATTTAAACAGAAAAAAAACGTCTCAACTCATTCAAAGCTGTATTAGCATTTTCATTTGGTCGTTCAATATCCTCTATTTCAATGTCTTCGATGTTGTCACTTTCTTCATCGTCGTTGTTATGATGCTCCCATATTGGTGCCTCTCTTCTCACTTCTAAATTATGTAAAATGCAACAAGTAATTATAATTTTCCCAGCAACAGTGGGCTGCATACGGAGGTGATTCAAACAAGGAAACCTTTCTTTCAATATGCCTAAAATAATTTAATGATTGAGAATGCAAAGTTGAACTAGTAAGTACTTACCAAAACTATTCTCAACAATTCGCCTAGTTCTTTTATGTGCTCGGTTAAATCGTTGTTCCACTGGATTGTCTGGGTTGGTCCTATATGGTGTTATTAACCATTCACTTGAAGAATAAGCACTATCTCCTAAAAGAACTGCATTCGGAAATGGGCGGTAACCCGCGTTAAAATTTGCTGCCAAACGGGAATTTCTCAGTACCCTTGCATCATGTACACTTCCTGGCCAACTTACATTAACAGCGTAGAAGGAACGATCAGGGCCACAAACCATCATTGAATTTAAAGCATGCTTTCCATGCCTATTTACGAAGTTTTCCGCATTTATTTTGGGTGCATCGATGTTTATCATCGTCCCGTCAATACATCCAGCTACACGTGGAAAACCTCCTTGAGAAAAAAACTGTGAAGCTATTTCCGAAGAATTATCTGGCCAGCAAATGGTGTTTGTTAGAATTTCATCAATTATTGCGTCTGAGACTCGGTGTACTACCCTGCAGACTGTTGCCTTGTTTATTCCGTGCATGGATGCAACTCCGTGGTATTGCGCTCCATTTCCCATCCAACGTAGTGTACACAAAAGTTGTTGTATGGGACTAAGACACATATTCCGTTGACTGCAATATTGCAACTTATGCCCTATTTTGGATAAAACAAATTCTATATTTGTTTTTGTCAAGCGAAAACTTTCCACTGTTTGAAAATTATTTGCAATTTCGAAATTTATTCTCAGTTTAACACCTCTTACATAACTATAATTATACTCGTCGTTTTCAAAAAGTCGTTCAAAGCGATTCATTTTTATTTAATATTTACTATACCCGAACTTAACACTTCAAAAGGTGAACTGCAAATGAAATTTTTTCTTTGCAAATTATTGAAAAGCTTTAAAGAATATGAAATGCAAAGTGCAAAGTCTTTTTGTTTGGTGAAACGAAATCAAAGAATTCTTTGCTAATTGGCTTAACTTTGCACTTTTCTGAAAAGTACTTTTCACTTTGCAGATTGGCGTTTGGTGCAACGAAATTTGCAAAGAGGGAATTTTTGTTTTACTTTTCAAAAAAATAATTTCTTCTTTGCAAATTGGCGTTTGGTGCAACGAAATTTGCAAAGTAAAAGTGAAAAGTTGCAAAGTGCAAAGTGAAAAGTGGTTGGTGCAATAGGGCCCTGGTTCAGATTCTAGAGTGCACCATGGTTCTGAACTGATCGGAAGTTGACCGTGTATTCTTGACGCAGTTTGAGTCTTTTGATCAAAATATAATCCTTTTAAACAGGAGAAGGTCTCCAGGATACATCCTGTAATGAAGGTAGAAGAGTAAGGAAGGCAGAAGTGCGTCGACAGCAACTTCCGGAGGGGGAAGACTCCATTACAGTCAAGACATTTGTTGTTCTTTAAAGTGGGGTAGGAAGCAAAAATGTACAAAAAGACAGTCATTCAACTTTAGCTGCCATTGAAAACAAAAACAACCGATTGTCTTTCGATTGCAAAATCAGATCATCAAGCTTGGAAGGCGACTTAAGGTCTTTTCGGTGGCAGGTCAGATCGGTGTAGAGGACAATGAACACACAGACCGAGAAGCCGCAATATCTGCTCAAAATAACAACAGCAAAACCACAAAAAAAGATGCAATTGACCCTTTTCGGTGTCTGACCTTTTGTTTTGCCTAAAGCTCCACTACATTGTCTGAAGACTGACAATGGCTTAGAACTTTTAGACATGTTTGGAATAAAGAAACTTATTTTCCAGGATTATTCTAACATATATGACTTTTTTCGAAAGCAGCGGTGCAAAGGTTAAGTGTTTCGTGGATAGGCCGCACTATTGGTTGGAGTACCATTTCAGTTAATATGCCGCAATCTAGTCAAATTAGTGAAATTTCAGCCACCTTATTTCCATCCGCTGCATCACAAAAAGTGAAGTCTGCTACCCAATTAGTACAATGGACCGGCAATTGATCTAAGTTCTCCAGCTAAGTTTAGCTCCATTTTATAAGGGAATGTTGACAGCTTTAATTGGGAGTGGAGTCTCGTGAAAAATAAAACAAACTGTGTTCAAAGAAAATTGGTAAATGGACCAAAAGCCTGTACTCTGAGATAAAGCGCTCGAAGACTGGATCCAACAGAGAGCGCAGCGACGTTGTCAGAATATGCTTGGGCGTATAAGTTAGATACATTGAAGTCTGTTAAAAAAGAATTTCACCTGTTGTAACATTATGTCCACACACCGCTTCAACGATCATTGGTGTTGCTTTAATTTACAAAAGTAGTGATTCGTCAACATAATAATCTCTGTGTACACATGCCATCAAAACTAGCCTTACCAAAAGCATTCTCTATGTATGTCGATTGAGATGTCATCCAAAAAACTTCCTTATCGAAAATAAGTTCATTATGCAAATGTGATTTGGAATATCGGTCTCACCAGATTTTCTCTTTTTTTTTTTTGTATGTTCTCCGGCTGCACTTATAGCAGGACTTTAACTCCTCCTGGAGCATAGGGCAGCAACCAGATCCCTCCATCTGTCCCGATTCGCCGCAACGGGTCTTAGCTGTGACCACGATTGAATACCTTGAGACTGGGCTTCTTTTAAAACAGATGACCTCCATGTTGTTTTTGGTCTTCCAACGCGTCTCTCACCCTGAGGATTCCATTCGAATGATTGTTTCGCTATGTTGTCGTTAGGTTTCCTCAGTGTTTGGCCTATCCAACTCCACTTTCGTTGGGTGATGTCTGCATCCAATTTCATCTGTCCGGTCCTATTCCATAGTTCAACGTTTGATATGGTTTGCGGCCACCGGATCTTCAGAATGTAGCGCTGACAACGGTTGACGAAGGCCTGTAGCCTGCTCGAGATGTTGACAGAGCATTTCCATGTTTCAGAAGCATATAACATCACAGATTTCACGTTGGTTTCGAAGAGTTTCAACTTTGTGCCTAGCGATATTTTGCTTGAGTTCCACACAGGAGAAAGGATTCCAAATGCACTACGGGCTTTGTTTATTCTATTGTTAACATCCCGGTCCGTTCCGCCATCAAGTGCAATAAAACTGCCCAGATAATTAAACTGCGTGACCTTCTCTATGGTTCCCTGCCTTAGAATAACTTGTTGTGTGCTTTGGCCCGTGGTCATTATTTTGGTCTTATTTGCATTGATCCTTAAGCCAGCCACTTCTCCATTTAGTTGCAGCGAATGACATATTTGATTTAAATAAACCTTCATCAATTTTCCCAAAGTCTTAAGTAAGAAAGACTGATGGGTCTAAAGCTCCTGGCGTGTTAAATGTCTACATCACCAATTTTAAGTTTGAAACTGACTTAGCTTACTATCAACCCTTCTCGAAAAATCTTTCATTTATCGAGGCACTAAAACAATGAAGGTACTGCTTTCAATATTGCTTGTTTGTGATTCTGGTATCAGGCTACCAATTTTCAACTTTCACAGTTCGAACGACTTAAACTCATCCCACTCACACCACCTGCCCATTATTAACCTATGAAGTTTTCTTGGCGTTAATTCAATTGAATCGAATTGTATTACTTCCACACTTCGTC
This sequence comes from Melanostoma scalare, assembly GCA_949752695.1. NCBI lineage: Eukaryota > Metazoa > Arthropoda > Insecta > Diptera > Syrphidae > Melanostoma > Melanostoma scalare. The sequence continues at coordinate 154,108,196 of OX456984.1, read as the reverse complement.
AGTCGGGCAGGATTTCCTTAATTTTCTTTTCTTTTCATTTTTTAAAGGAGTTCCTGTGTCTGTTTGGGTTGAATTGAGAGTGGCAAAACAATGGTCACCATTCGAATGTGCTGGATAGTTATTTTTTTCTGATATTTATTTTGTTTTTTTTTTGCACTTTTCGCTCCGGAGAGTATCTTTTTCCTGTTGATAGCAAAAACAAAAATAGAAAAAAACAAATTACCGGATTTCGAAAATACGAGCTGCCACTGGTTTTGTCGTAGGTGCCTTACATTCTCAAACACGATCTCCCCCAATAGAAGTGACTAACGTAAAGTGGTCGCGCTTAGGAAGAGGAAAAATGAATCCTGGAAATGGGAGTTATGTGGGCGGGTAAAATTCCTGCTCGTAAATCTAAGGTAGCCCAGTTTTATTACCTCTTTCCTTTTGTGTAACACTGAAGTTACGTCTTTTTTTTTTTTTTTGCTGCTTTGTTGCCCCTCCATGGTTATGTACTTGCTTTGGCTTCTATTGCTCAACATCGTGATTTCCACTTAATGGTGGTCTGATTTAAGAGTTTTAATGGCAAATTCTTTGTTGGCTTCTTCCAAACGTTGCAAACATTTGCCCAAGAGGGTTATTTTCTTGGGCTCTGATGGGAGCGCAACTTAAACAATTCGATGGGTTGAGACTGAGGGAGCTTTGAGTTCGTTCGTCGAGCATTTCCTTGCTTACCTCTAAAAAAGACCATAGCACCCGAAACCTTGAGAAGTTATTTCTTCTCTTATTCCCTCTTTTTTTTATTTCGTTCTCTCCTTTGCTTTGTAGTTGGTTTTGCCTTGTTCATCGCAAAAGTTAGTCCCGTGCCAAAATGTTGTTAGCAGCTCTTGCAAGTTCAGGGCATCACACAGATAAAATAACAGAAGAAAGATGGAAAGAGAGAATATTTTACATAATTCCTTTAAATAACAAAAGAATTTACAATGTTTGCTCGCCCATGAGTATAGTCACGGCACGGGATGAATCTAAGAGTAAACTTAAAGTGAGTAAGAGTTTCGTTTTCTTTTCCTTTAAGTTGAAGGTGACTACATATAGCATCAAGAACGAAGTCGGGATGGGAAGCATGGACTTTCTTTGATTACTTTCATAGTTTATTAAGTATCTTGGCTTTTTGGGTTCTTAAAGGTATTATGCGGGGCTCGTGGACTTTTGAGCTGATTTCTTATCGTTTTTAGCCTAAGGGACAACAGGTCGTTATGAAGCTACGGAGGGTTGTCTTTCAAAAAATATGAGTTCAAGGACACCTATAACATGGAAGGTTTGGAATTTGGATACTTTTAGCTGGTAATAAAATGAAATCATGTACTGAAGGATCTTTAGCTGTGATGTGCTCCTCGTTCTGTCGCATGGATTTGTACCTTGAGAGGGTGTCTGTGTAAAGCAAGTAACACAGTGGACAGACATCATAAAACATTAGGCTGTCTCCAATAACTCTTGTTCTTATCTGCTGTCAAAGTAAGTCCAAGAAGACATTCCTCAAAAATTAAAAAAAAAAAAAAAATAATAATAATATCACTCTCATGATTGATTGTTTTTTTCGATGTTAGATAGTGCTGCACCATATATGCAAGGCAACATCTCACGTACTTTTATACCTTGTGCCTCTCTACTCAAATGTCAAGCACTCAAAGTTCTGGCAACAGCTTTAAGAATGATAAATGGTGTCGATATCCCATTTTGCCCTCCTTTCTTATAATCACATTTAAAGTACATATACAAGGCGATCACAAATGAATAAAAAAAAAATAAAACTCCTCATAGCATATCTCTGTGCAACTACATAAGAAGTGAAAACAAAGGAATAAAAAAAAAGACTTGGAAGGAAAAAATATTATGTCGCGCTTAAGTATCCTGTAATTTTTTAAGAACGCAAGGACATTCAAACATCATTTATCATTTTATCATTTTCGACGGTATGAGTAAAAAACATTTCAGCCCTGAAGGTGCTTGATAGCGATAATGTGCAAAAAAACAAAAAATTCTAATTGAAAAATAAAGTGGATAATTTTAAAAGAAAATTACTAAGTTAGGCAACTTGAAAAGAAAACTCAAGTTTTTTTTTTCGCCAGGAGGATAATTTTTGTGAAAGATCTGCGAAAAGGAATATTAGTTGGAATGGAATGACCTTTGCATAAGGGAAAATCACTTTGCACTTACTTGTGTCGGGACAATATTTTTGTGTTAAGAATTTTTCAAGTCTGTCAAAATGGGCATTGTATAAGCAATACATATTGTCAACCTTAAAAAAGTAAATGAAGCCCACTCGTATTCATGTTAATGGTTTTTGAATCCCATTAGTGGCAATTAGTCTGTTTAGACCAGAAACAAGTTTCATTTTTAAAATTGCAAAAAAAACGAACTTAATTTAATTCTTTCCACCTATGAAGACACATCTCCATATCACAATGGCGTTTAAGAGACTGCCGCGGCTGGCACAATCTGTCACTCCAATTTTTCAGAACTTTTTTTTTTTGATTTCGGGCCTTAGCTCATGGATTACCTGGATGATATTGTCCTTAAGTTCATGAATCCTTATCAGATTTGTTGGAATAACATCGATTCTGCACGGTGCCCTACACAAATTTCCCGAGATTAACATGACCTGATTGTGGCATGACGCGCCGGCTGGTATGAGTCACAAGTCGTTCAAAAAATTTATTTCATCTATTTGAGTATGGTTCATGGTTATGTAACGTCCTCCGTTGACCGAAACGATGTCATACTTATATAATTCATATGCGAAAAAATGGTTTAATGATGCCATCAGTTTACAATCCACACCAACTGTTTCTGTGAATGCATCGGCTCTTGACATTAACCTGTGGATTTTCCCCAACACAGATGTAGAATGCAATGCTTCGAAAACTCAATGCTGTCTCTTGTCGTTGAAGCTTAACATTCCCCCATTACCATAATCCATGCATCCAAGAAACCGAAAAGCTGTCAGTACTTGGTATGTGTGTAAACGATGATCTTCGTTGGAATGACCCCATATTTGTCTCCTTTCAAATCCTCTCCTATTTTCCTAAATGCTCGCACTGTGTTTAACAACATTATAAGGGTATTCATAACCCCTTGATGTGCGCGTTAATTATATAAAAAAAAAAAAAATATTTGAAGTCGCCAAAAACGCTGCTAAATGCTAAGGCTTCTTGAAACCATGCAGGAAGTTCTTCACCCCTTCTGATCTGGTTACAATTTATAAGGCCTTCATCCGTCCAAAACTGGAGTATAACTCCCATATCTGGTCAGGTGCTCCTCAAACATCTTTGCGCCTACTTGATAGGATACAAAACAGAGCGTTAAGACTGATAGGTAATAGTTCAAAGCAGAATCGTTTGATTCTCTTGAACATCGTCGAAACGTCACCTGTCTCTCTCTCTCTTTTATCGCTTTTTTCATAAACAATGCTCTAGTGAAATAGCCACCCGCCTCGCTAGGAATGCTCATCAGTTTTACCTTGAGCCCGACTTCGGGCGTACAGTCAAGTATAGAGATTCTTATTTTAGTCGCACCACCCGAATGTGGAATGCTCTACCTGACCCTGTTTTTTCCCTACATTACGATTCACAAGGATTCAAAAGCAACGTGCATCGGTGTCTCCTTTCAAATGCTCGCACATAAAAGAAGCCAATTTTGTTTGTTTGTTCGCATAGCTGTCGAGATAAAAATGAGCCCTATATCAGAATGGATGAATTTTCCCCAAAAATTGTTGTACAATTCAAACAGGTCCAAGGGTCCAACTGCGATGCGATAACGAAGCTCAGTTAATTGGACCTTGAAGGTGGATAATCCGATATTTTTGTGCAGAATTCATTTTGTATCTTAGTTCGTAAAGTGTTGAACTATTGAGATTCATTTTCCCCTACTTTTCAATATTGGTGCATCAGTAACTCCTTACCTATTTTCGGAACACCTTGAATTTGTATTGAAGGTCCTTGGAAGGCTTTGAAACCAGGCGTATGGAGTAGCTTATTCAGGGGATTTATACTTTTTGACTGAAGATGTCTTCCGTTGATTCTGGAAATCGAGTTAATCTGCCTAGGCATCTCCCAAAAGCTCTGTTGGAACACTGAAAACTTAAACTCAGACTTATTTTTCAGTATTCGTCAGCATTATTATTACTTGGTAGGGAGTTCTGCTTTAAAAGGCATACTTTTTCTTTGACGCTAAAAATAAAAAAGCTTACACTCATAGCAATAAATTCATAGTGAGTTTAGTTTATTCGTTTATTTATCACATCAAAAAACATAGCAGTTATTGAATGTAGCGTAAATCAGTATTTTAATTAATTAATTCGAAATTAGTTCACAGCGAAGTCTAAGTTGACATACCGTTAGGTAAGATGGCATAGCGCCTTTGGATAAGATGACATACCTCAATTTATTAGTCTACGTTGCAGAGCTCACGTATGAATTTTTTTATTTTGTGGTCTACACCGGCGCACAATGCATGGTACCATTTATAAAAAGCCTGGCAGCAAAGCCAATGCTGTCCTGGACGTGATAGACTATAAAGCTCATTGCAGTTAATCGTCATCATCGTCTGAAAATATTTTGGCGTGTACCTGAGACGAGCATCATGTCATCTTGCCCGACATGACCGAAAACGTTTTCAATATTAAATGCGCAAACTCTTCACGATCTGGCAATTATATTGCACAAAAATGGAGTTGTATATCAGGCAACGTACCTATTAAACACTTCTGACTCAATACAATAACTCAGCTTAGAAGAAAATTTAACACAATTGACAAAAAAAAGTTAATCGACTCAACGTTCCAGTAGAAAAACAGTCGCCAACTGAGAACAGATTGACTCTTAAAAACACAATCAATAGAATAACAAAAAAAAAATGGACTAAAATACTGCCTCTTGAAAACTTCAAGCATCAAATTTCATGTACATGTACAATGTAGCATATACCACAGATCCCGATCACATCAACCCCCACGACTATGCAGACTATGAACATCGTTTCGAGTTTGGGAATACCTAATTCTACGGTGATGCGTCACAAATAAAAATATTTACGCCTTGTCACTGCCTTCATCTAAGTATAAGAAAGTTTCAATTACTTTGGAAAAGCTGAAGATCATGCAAGATCAGCATGGCTAATAATTGCGCTAACTATAGCCGTGTTTTATTATCACAATGATCCAATCCGGATCGGATCATGATAATAAAACAGCTTTAGATTATCCTATTTTTTATTATTTCAAGTTGGAAGCTGTGTGAAATTCGTTCTTTCGAAAGACATTTCAAAACAGTTGCAGATTTGCCCTAGGAACTTTTTTTTCAATGGTTAATTTTTTGTTCTTTTTCTAAGGGATAATGATACTCATGCATTTTGCCAAATATACATTTTTTTGCACTTATTCTTATTAATTTAATAAATAAGAAGATTAATACAATTTTTAACAGTTAAAACATTTTTTATATTTCCTCAGATGTACATTTCAGAAGCATTGCTTCTGATTTATGATTTATAAATCTCACTGACGACGATTGAAGCATTGCAAAAATGAATAAATGTGAAGCTTCTCGCTATCTTCTTCTTCTTCTGCTTTTCATTTCCGGCTTTACGAGTAGTGATCCTGAACCGATCTCAACTCTCCCACTTTTCTGCTTCACACTAGTGATCCGCCGGTGGGGTACGCCGCGTTGACCTCATTTTCCGGCGTTACGAGTAGTGATCCTGAACCGATCTCAACTCTCCCACTTTTCTGCTTCACACTAGTGATCCGCCGGTGGGGTACGCCGCGTTGACCTCAGAAAGCGTCGGCAAGCCTCCCGGTTTTGGATTGTTCCATGTCTGAGGCCAACCAAATTCTGCTGTTTTTGCATTTGCTTGTACCAGGAGTGTTTTGGCCTGCATTTGAATTTGAAACTACCTGAATTTGTTGAAACGTTGTACGATATTGCCTTTTGGACGGGGTTCTGCGGATCTCTCCTTTGAACATGACAATACCAACTGAGCCGGTCGTGCTGAATTTTGTCCAAGATGGTACTTTTGACATGAAGGCTTCCACGGATCTAAGTACTTCTAATTCGATCAAGCTTTGTTACTCCTGCTGTCATCCGAAGCATCTTCATTTCGGCTGCCGTCAATTTGCTCTCATACTTTTTGTACATTGTCCAACATTGTGAATCGTATGTCAGAGCTGGACGGACAACTGCTGTGTAGAGTCTTCCCTTCAGCTTAGGGGGCATTTTTCGATCACAGAAGATAGCGGAGTTTTCTCGCCACTTCATCCACCCTACGCTTACTCGATGATTGATGTCGTCATCACAAGTTGCTTCACTATTGATCATAGATCCCAGATATTTAAACTTTTCACACTTGGGAAGCACATTTCCATTCAAATAAATGTCTGGAATAGGCTTGTCTGGATCAGAAAAAGGGCAGCACAGGTATTCAGTCTTTTTAGCGCTAATACGGTACCCATTTCCTTCCAGAACATCAATCCAAACGTCAAGTGCTCGTTGCAGGGATGTAGGATCCTCGCTTATGATGGCTCCATCGTCAGCAAAGAATAATTGTTGTACTTTATTGTCCGTTACTTTTCCTTCGAGCAAATAATCCAGAACAGCAATAAAGAGCAGTGGACTCAAGACACTTACCTGACCTACTGTTATTTGGAATTCTTCGGTGACTCCAGCTGGGCATCTCACTTTTGTAACTGCTCCATCGTACATGTCCATAATTATTCGCACATAGGCTTCAGGAACTCCTCGGTGTCTGAGGGCCACCCATATCAGATCTCGTGGTTGTCGATCGAATGCTTTTTCGAAGTCAACCAACACAATATGCAAATCCTCTAAGGCATCTCGGTGTTTTTCCATAATGATCCTTATACTTTGGATTGCGTCTGTAGTTGACTTACCCGCGACAAACCCGCTTTGGTCATCAGACAGCCTTATTATTTTCCGCAGTCGGCTATCCAAAACCCGCTCAACGATCTTCATAGTGTGGGATATCAACGATAGTTGTCACAGCTTCTGGTATCTCCCTTTCCCTTGTACTTTGGAAGAAGAAAACTTTGCCTCCATTGATTAGGCAAACTGTCACCTCTTATAAGTTTGGAGATGAGAATCGTGAGCCATCTCAACCCGATGTCTCCCATATTTTTCCAAAACAAAAAGAAGCTTCTCGCTATCTATCTAAAATATATTTCATTTCACACAGATAAAAATGTTCATGTGGCAATACTGTTGTTATTGGAAATAGTGGAAATCATTGACAGCTACGAATGTCAAACTGTGTTGACATTTCTGTTCAGTTAAGTTTGACAATTCATCATAGGTCGCTTAACGCCAAAGCAACCCTTAAAAATTATGGAAACTTACTTTAAAAAAATCTTATTTAGAAGTTTATTGACCACATCGTGAATTTTACGGTCAACATAATCGGTATTGTGAGCAGTCAAACGGCTTCGTCCATACGCGAAACTGCCATTTTTTAAGCCATTTACGATTCACAATTAAGATTCACTGTTTGGTGTGGTTTACACACTTACGGCATCACCGTTATTGCTTTCGAAGGAGCTCCTGTTACAGTGAGTGGCAAGCGTTAAAGAGTCACGTCGACTGTTTTTTTTTTGTTTCTGAAAATTTATAAGTTAAAAATTGTCGACATTTAGTTATAACAAGACGGTGAGGGGAGCGCTTAGCAATCTATTGAAAAATCAAATTGGTGGTGACTTGATGACTTCGTTTGCAAAAGTGGTCTTCTTAACTAAACTACATCATTTCTTGAAATAGAAGTTTCAAAACTTTCCTCATGGCTTTTGATAGAAATTGTCCATTCCAAATAGATTTTCCTTAATGAAACGTGTTTTAGTACCATAAATATTTGGGTAGGCGGTCTCCTAATCTCACACTCCCAAGGTTTGTACGTTCCTTAATCGTGCATACCAGAAATAGTTGATAATTTTTGAAATTGATAGAAGTTGGAAAAACGTCCATTTGGATAATCGGATCTGGGGCCGAATTACCGCACAAGTGATCGAGTAATACGTGACTGAATTATGTGATTTTAACATCACTTCTCACATTACCCACCACTTTAGATCCACAATTTGACATTCTTTCATCAGCATTTGAACAAATTGAAATCAATTCAATAATAGACTGCAGACTGATTATGTGTAATTTAAAGCGAGTATTGAATGAAAAGTGGCACTTACTCACTTGATCACTGATGAGGTGCTCTGAATCAAATATTATATTTCACATTAAGGTCAACAAGATCACAACAGTCATTTTTATTGACGCTTCACAAGTCCAATGACTCAAACCATTTCCTTTGCAAATAGGTACTCTCAGTGTTAAATACAAGTACGTAGAAAAAACACATTTTTTTATTGAAAAGTCCTTCCGTTATCGATATTCTTCTATACCTACAAGCGCCTATCTGAGTTTTCATTCTATCACTCGGATACACGTTGGCATAATATGTTTTTTTTTTTCGAATCAGATTTCTGCATAAAAAGACTATCTACCACCGCACCAGAATCTGAAATCCAGAATCAATTCCATTGGTACAAATATCTGTTGGCAAGAGAGAACTAATACCACATTCTGCATGACCTCACCACGAAACTGCAATAACATGGTTTTAAATTTATCCTCTCCACATGTTTTCATCCTCGCATATCCGTCGCCACTCGTTCCTGGGCTGTCCTCGTCCTAGATATTATAACCTATACCTCTTCTTCTAGTGCCCTCTTGTATAGTCAACCTACAAATGATTCGAATGATTTCTCGAATCTTGATTACTGTCAAGTGCACTTAACAGTTTTCCTAGTGCCAGTATGTTGAAGTTGATATTTGTAGCATGTTCGATTTCCAATGAGATGATGTATGATATATGTCCTGCAAACGGCTGGAAAAAAAAAATAAAGAATTATCTATCGAGAGAGGTATATGAATGGATGGTTTTTAATGCAGACCCAAATATGCTTAGGCACAGAGATAGACATATATACAGAAGCAGGCACTCGCCATACACAAGGGGGTAGGGGGAAGGGATGAAAATCGAAAATCCGGCAAATGTATCTATGCCCTGGTTGAATGGATTGGATTTTACCATTTTGTGTTCTATTGGAATTCGAATGGCTCTCTCATGAAATCTCTAGATATGTGTACTTGGCATTCGTTAAAGATGAACAAGAAGGCCAATTCAGTAGTCATCTTTGGGTGGGATTCTTTTTCTTGTTGAAACACTACTTCATCGTCGCCACATCGTTTCATCCTTTTTGAAGACTCCGACCCGTTGAAATTAAATGCGCAATGATGTGCCAGTGTATGTTATGTGAAGTAGTTCATGATTGCCAGCATCCTGTCTTAAATCAAACCAAAAATACAAGCAGCCCGTGAAATTTTACATAAAGAGGAAAGACGTTTCAAGTAATTAGATGAAAAGTCTTGAAACGGTTTCATGGATTGTGGAACTTATCTTGGCTAAAAACTTGGTAGTATTGTTCTTGAATCTGCTTTTGTATGATGATTTCGATTTAAATTTAAAAGTTCTTACCTCGAGTGTATTTTAAAAACTTAGTCAAAAATTAGGTATTGGCTTTTTGAAAACGACTTCAAGTGTAAACTTCATGGTTTGGCATATTAAAGCGTGGATTCAACATAAAAATTTCAGTGATAGCAATACAGGTCACTGATAAAACAATCTTGAGCCTCGTTTACGAAAGTAAATCCAAATTTTTCGTTGAAAATCAAATGCCAAGAGCCAGTGAGCTTAGTTTTCGAAAATATCAAGGTAGTTATAGCTAAGGATCGTTTTTCAAATAATTTATGGCAATTGTTTCAATAGTATTAGAAAATTTTTAGTGAATTGTTTTTGAGTCTTATTTTTGAGGATCATAATATGACTACTCAGACTGGCTCTACATGAGCTGAATTGAGAAGGAATTCTTTCAATAATTTGTAAATTTTTCTTTTCCAGTTCTGCCTGATTAACACTGGTGACGACTTACTCATAAAACCTCACAACTTTACCGGGCTCTAGTTTTCAGTAGAGAAGAATTTTGGCTTTTCGACATTTATTTTCAAATAGAGGTGACGATTAATCCTTAACTTTGCAGATTTGCTGCTCTACTATGCCCCTACCAGTGTAAAGGTAGCACAAGCATAATCTCAAACAAACTTAGCTGCCTTAAGTTTTCGGTGAAATCTGAGAATTAAGCCTTTTAAAAGTTCACTTTCAAACGCATATGATTATTTAATAATAAAATTAGCGTGTGCGCTTATCTGCTTCTCCCCCACCAATGAAAAGGCAGTATTAGCACAGTCTTAACCACTTAAGCAAACTCGGGTTTTCAGTAAGATCGAAGAATTGTGGCTTTTTGACATTCGTTTTCAAATACTGCTGCATTCTTTATCATAAGCTTTGCAATTTCGCTCCTCTGCTAGTTCTACACCAAAGTAAAAGGTCGATTTTACATAACCATACCAACTTTATCTGGTTCTAGTTTTCAGAAGAATTCAAGACTAGTTATGGGCTGATGATTTACAAAAAAGGTTGAAAATTCGACACTCTTCTACTCTTAAGTCTAATTTTAATATTTTCAGTCTTAGCTTGTTGAAACTATAAAAGCAATCTCGTTCGACTGACACAAGCTATTTTTTCGAATTTCCGAATCTGGCAACTCTGGCTGCTACGTGATGCTTTTTTTCGAACGAAGAAAAATTTCCAATTTCCTAAAGCAGTGGTATGAAGTTTTCTATGTTAGTGTTAACCTTTTATTCGTTTTGGAGAACAAGGATGGTGTTTAAGTTTTGTTTTCTTTGGTTTTTTTTTTTTTTGTTTCTTTTCTTTCTTTTTATTTCAGTGCAAGGATTGAGAAAAAATTATTCATGTTTTTTGTTGGAATCGTTCAATTGAATCTCCGAATCCTTGCAGCCTAGAGAAGCACTCTTTTCAACAACTGCCCATACCATCGTGAGCATCAGCCTCATGTCAAAACTCATGCGGCATTCTATTTGCTGAGTGAAGAGGCAAGGTCTACCTAATCCATATCCCTATGGCGAATCTCTCGGATCTCGTTTTGTCTGGTACTTGTTTTTCGTCATGTCACTCGGGCGTTGTTAGTTTTGCTGATTTGCCGAATTCTTCACCGTGATTGTTGTTTTCTTTTCGCTTTACCCACCACCATTTCACCTCCCTTTGCCATACCCCAAAAATTGTTAGATATATATTGCCAGTCGTTGTGTCCTTTTAACCCAAACTCCCCCATCGAGTGCGCTCGGTTGTTATCCATCCAAATAGACTTTTTCACTCACGTTTCTGGCAGTTTTGAGAGAAGCAAGTGAGTATAGAAGGGTGGCATGGGAAGGAGGTATAGTAGGTGCTTCATGGGGGATTGTACTATATTTGACGTACCAACGAGTGAAGTGTGATTGTTGGATGTTAAGTTTTCTTCACCGAATGGTTTGTTTATACTTGTCGGAAGGAGAGTTTGCTTCGGCGAAAATCTTTATCACAATTTCCTCGAGGATTTTTACGGGTATTGAATGTAGGATAGGATTCTTTATATATTTTTCTTTCTTTTTGTTTGTTTTTGCTTTTGTTCTCCTTGATGCGGCACACTTTCACTCTCTATTGCGTATCTATGGATTTTGCTTCTTTTTTCTGCTTCTTCTCATGTTTTTATTCGAGTTTTCCTTTTTTGCTGCGTCTCTTGTTTTTCTTTTTTTGCTATTTTTTTTTTCTTTTCTGCCTATTGCCTTTCAATTGTTTGGCAGGATAAAAGCTTATTATACGATCCTTTCATTCTGATATGATATGGCTGATATCGAAAGGAAAACTTTTTCAGTACATGAGCGAGAAGTTTACTTTATTTGTCGGCTCGATTTTCATTCTTGACTCCGAACTGCCAATGGTAATGGTGATAAAAGAGGTGCCACCGGATGGGGTGTGTGTGTGGAATTTATTTGATTTAATTTATTGAAATGAATTTGATTTGATGCAATCATGATTTAGAAAGAATGAAAATGTTGACATGAAATGGTATAGGCAAGGTATATGGGCATGTGTTGTCTTTATCGAAATCAGAAAATTAGACCCGATAGGATTGAATGAATTGAACATGATGTGGTTGAGAATGTTGGGTTTTACACAAGTAAGTTAATTACCAAAAATTTCCTTTGGTAATATTGTATGCAGACAGAATTGACAATACGAAATAGCACACCACAAGAAACCAAAATAAAAACTCTAAGAAAAATCATTAACTGAGTGAGTCCTTTGACTTGCTATTTAATGTTGAAAATTGATATACTTCCATTTGACAGGACAACAACTCACAAAAGGTAAAAAAGATCACAGAAGCCAGTAAACAGAAAAAAGAATCCGCTACACCCCTACGCCCACACCGACTCATAAATAAAATAAAACTCCCTCACTCAACAATGCATACCTTTAGACAAAAAGTCACGGAAACACAAAAACAAATGTTCTATTTATATTCTTCATGAGTTTTAATGTATCAAAAATATTTTGTGACAGAAACACCAGGAAGCGTTTTATGAGACGCCGAACAACGCCGCACCGCAATTGCTAAGGAGGGGAGGGAAATTTTGTATTTTTGTGTCTACCGAATTGATTGACTGCTTGTTATTACCCAAAAATGATATCTGCTTCATCAAATTGAAATGTAAATATTTTCCATCAATTTGGCCGGAAAAAAAGTTTAACAACAAACCCAGTGCTTAAACTGAGTGAAAATGAACGTATAGCGTGATTTAATCGGATATAGAAAAAAATGATTACGTGCAGGAATCGGTAGTTTGCCATACACTCCTTACCAATGTTTATGTCAAGCACCATTTTATTCGCCGACTTTGTCACCTGTTAACTGGTAGTAGGACTTTGACCATTTGCTTCAAATTAAGGTCAAATAATACCACACTTCAGTGCTATGATAGCCAGAGCTTTAGTGTTTTTTATGAGCCTTAAGTGTGCATGTTATGATACAAATGTGGAAGGCTTGTACGGTCAGAAATTTTAGTTTTATCTCTTCGATAAAATAAACCAAATTATGCCAGGAGCAGTAAGCATAACATGCGTGAGATTAAGATGAGAAATACTAAATTTTTTCTCTGAGGAATACTCTGGAATACAGTAGTTATAAAAATTTGCATAGAAGGCTGATTATTTTATTTTAGTAAATATCGAAAATTGTGTTATTACGTAACGCTGAGTGTTTTTGTTTCCTCCTGACATTGTGGAAGGAAATGGTTTGAATAATCGACAGTTTTGAATTTGTGTTCCTATATATTGTGTTATAATAGGATCAGATCTAAGCAGCAATACAGTCATTAAGTCTTCATTTGTGAATTTTCGGAATGATTTTCTAGTGTGAGCTAGGCGGTGCTTTCGGAATTCTTTATGACTTGCTTCTAAGGCTTTGGTCTTCTGCGGCTACTTCCAGGAAGATCGGTAGAAACACTATTGGCGACAGTATTTGAAATACCCGAAGAAAGAGTAAAGCCACTTATTAGTCCCACTTATCGAGCTTAGCGCTGCTGCTGATTTTCCAAAGTCATACTGCATAGTCGTACGTGTTTTGCAGGAATACTAAACTATAAAACTCATATCACATTTGTACACCTTGTATCACATTTCGCAAGGAACTGGCAAGTCCTCTAATAGTCATTTCAAAGCTATGGAAAGCGTTCTTTTACAAAAGCTTTTCAGAATCGGCAAAAACTTGAAGGACACCTCCATTCGTCACATAGGTGTGGTTGAGATAAATGCGCTGGGCCTAAAGTCTCCCTGAGTTGTGTTGCACCGTCTTACTTATTTTATTCATTCTTTCTTATGTCCTATGTTCTTATTATTAATTGTTATTTCTGTAGTGTTATCCATTCGGCACCTGTGATGATATTGCGAACTAGTTACAGTTGCAGAGAGTATGAATGTTTATTGCCAAATAGTAGGTAATAGCTTGAGTGAAGTAAGAAATCAATCAAAATCAAACACATTTTGAATGGAATAATTTGAAAAGCACCAAACTGAGTACAGCACCCACTCAAAATAAAGGAGCCCAAATATTTTCGAATCACGTTTCAGTAACACAATTTAGCGCTGCCTTATCCTTATTATTTTTGTAATAAATATTCTGCTGCTATGAAATCTGAAACCAAATACTGAACATTTCATCTACGTATGTTCGAAAAAACATTTTCCTTTTACCAAAACTTGCTCATGTGTATTGAATGAATACGCCGTTGTTTTTCGTTGTTTGCCTTTCACCCAAATCATACACCATAACTCTCAAACGATACGCCACGTATTACTACGAACATTTTCCAATAATCAAGAAAACGATATATCTCGTAAACTAAACCGTATTATTTTATGTCCCGTTCGAATAGTTTTTCATTCACAAAAAGCTGAAGGCAGTTAGTTTTAAACTTCATTTGTCAGATGCAATGTTATTCTTGTCTTCTTTAGCTACACTATTGTTGCGAATATCGATATCTGCAAAGTATATTGCAACTCACATGCATCACCAAACTCAACTATCTAACCTTCAGGCACAACCACCTCCATCACAACCATCTCGTCCAGATCCCGACCGTCTTCTCCTGCCAAAACAAATAACAGTGAAACGTGAGCTTATATTTAATAATATCCCGAAGGAATTCCATTTTGTTACTACACTATGGTGGTGTACTCAATACAATTCGATTTAATTGGCTGTAGTGGAACTATTTTTCAGGCTGAAGAGATAAGGATGTATATAAAGTTTTTGCCCTCGTAGATACGTTTGCGTTTGACATTATTCATTTTATGCTGATTCAATGGAGCTTACACTAATTGGCAGGTTAAAATCACAAAGTTTACCATCATAACATATCCTTTGCCTTGTCGTCTTTGAAAAAATCTCCAAAAGGAGTGAATAGTTAGTTATTATACCTAATCATTCCGTCCAAACATAAAATGTTTTTCAACAGGGACGCTACAAAAGTAGAGCGACAGGGATAGCAAAAAGCGCCATATTTCTTTTGACATTTCTCTTCAGTCATGATGGAAAGATATCGTCGCCCGAGAATTGTTTTGTCGTAAGCGCCAAAATGGATTTTTTTTTAACTGGATATGCAGTCTTATGTTTTCAAAGGTGCTCTTTTCATTTCTGTTGTCAGAGTTTGCCTATCTCTTACCGTTGCTGAGATAATTAGTATGCATTTTGTCGTATATCCACAAAATAATCACCCCTTGAGTTTTGTTTTGTCGTAACCGCCATTTTTTGGCATATACGACTAAAATTCCATGTGTTTTCCCTCTTTTTTTTCTTAATGTTGTTTTGTCGTAAGTGTATAGGCTTAATACATACGATCAAAAATTTAAAATAAAACCTTAAAATTGCTTTGTCGTACATACACTTACTCACATATAATGTAGGACTGATCGTATGCAAGTACGACAAAAATGAGAAAAAAGAAGGATTGCGGTTTGGTTTGTCGTAGGTGTATAGATATTTCAACTGGGGCGGCGCGGCGGTGCAGGAAGTATAAATACAAAGATATTGCCAGCGTAGTTTTAAAAATACTGCATCAAATATTTTCTGACAATCCTTTTGTTGAAGTTCTGCCTCTTTGGAGTGACTCCTGCGTCCCCCAAAATAAAACAAGGCCATGTCCACTGCTGTGATTTTTCTCATTCAAAATTCAACATTCTCAAAATAAATTACACAAAAATTTTCAGAGCCTGGAGATTCTATAATTCCAGAGGCAACTTGGAAATATTTAGTTTTCGCTTATGCGACATCTTAAAAATATGAACTTTAAGAACGTAAAATTAAAATTAATTCAAATGTTGCCAACAGATTTCAAAGCATTTTCAACCAGAGCGGGCCAATTAAACTTTTCGTCAATTCCATTTAGCAAAATAAAGTTTCTTAAACATATTAAGGACGAAAAATTTACACTCTATTATAAAACAAATAGAAGAGAAATTGGGTATAAAACAACTTTAATATAGAAAAAGTCAAACAAAAGTAGCCGGGCAATTCCAACTAATCTGTTTTCTCAAAATCGTTTTGTTTTTAGCAGGTAATAAGTCAAAACTATTTAATGACAAAATGAATTATCTTAAAAGTTTATTTGTTTTTGTGCCAAAGGTAGACTAAAACTACTACGAAGCCTTGTTCAAATCAAGAGCGTAAGAATGAAATCATCAATAATTTATTATTTGAAACTATACTTTTATACTATGGTGTGCTTATAAATCATACAGTGTTACTTATGTAAGCGTTAGGTTTACTAACAAAAATTACATTTTCGATCTCAAAGATCTTATTTTATATTTCATAGTCAGAAAATGACTTTTTCGTTAGTTTTTATAATCAAAATGTGAATGAAATTTTGTACCTGTAAATGTAAATATCATTGATATCTTATGGTCATAGGATGCCTTTTTTGTTATTGTATTTTTTTTATTACTATTCAAGTTAATTTTTTTCACACCAAGATTTTACCTATGAACACAAAAACTCTTGTGATGTAGATATGTATTCCTATTTTAACCTTTATAAAATAAATAAAATTTAATTGTTAACATTGAAAATTTAATTTTTTTAATTGGTTCTACCAATTTCTATACGATTTAAACAAGACGCTTGAATATTGAAATGTCGTACGTGCGTTCACTTTGTCGTACGTGTATGGGATGGATACAAAAAGCTTATTTTGGTGGCGTATACGACAAACTCATTTTGGGTAAAAAGCTCTATAATTTGAAAACCAAAACAGTTAGGACAATTCTGAATACATAAATAAAAAGAAGATACTCCACACACACAATATATTCTAATTAAAAAAAGAACAACTTAATCGCTTCGTTTTCTTTTTATAGTAACGTAAACCTTTAAATGCGATTTCCCAAAATTGTGTTTTTGGGAGATACGACAAAACAATTCTCGGGCGACGATATACGAGCCAACAACGAATCGACCGAAATTCGGATTCAGTGGCCTCAACGTTACGTCCAATTTATGGTCGTCAAAATCGTCCTAGCAGACCAACAATTGGAATCCACATGCAAAGTACTAATTGTTACCGTGCCAGTGAGACAAAGAAGTGCCCGTAGTGTCGAGAATATTGCTGCCACTGAGGCTTCAGTTGCAGAAAACCCAAATGTGTCTCTCACACGTCGTTCTCAAGCGTTGGGCATCTCTGTGACGTCGTTGTGGCGAATTTTGCGAAAAGTTCTTGCCCTTCATCCTTACAAGATTAAATTGACGCAAGAACTGAAGCCGCTGGACCACCAGAAGCATCGTATGTTCGTGAATTGGGCTGAGCAACAACTTGAAAATTATTCGGATTTTCATCGAAAAATCATCTTAAGCGATGAGGCTCATTTCTGGCTGAATGGCTTCGTCACTAATCAAAATATGTGGTATTGGTAAGGCAGCAATCCACACGTACTCTCTGAGTCATCATTGCGTCCCGAAAAAATTACGGTTTGGTGTGGTTTATGGGCCAACCGGCCGGCGGCGTCCTTGCGCCGTACCTCTTCCGTGATGATCAAGACCGGCAAGTTACTGTGACTGGGGATCGCTACCGTTCAATGATAACTGAATATTTTTGGCCCCAATTGGATGATATGGACTTGGAGGACGGCGCCACAAGCCACACAGCGAATGTCACAATCAATTTATTGAAAACCAAGTTGGAGAACGTGGTTATCTCACGAATTGGTCCACTCGCTTGGCCGCCTCGGTCGTGCGATTTGACGCCGTTAGACTATTTCCGGTAAGCTACGTCAAGTCTATGGTCTATGCCAACAAGCCAGCGACATTTGATGAACTTCGTACGAATATCGAACGTGAAATTGCAGCAGTATCAAGCGTGCCCGTGGTGGCCATACAGTTGAAATCGAGTTCCATACATAATGGTATCGAACGTACTTTCACAGGAATAAAGAATTTCAATGATGTCCAAAACCGTTTTTGTTTTATTAAAAAAAAACTTTTCTTGGCACTACTACTTCCGGAGGATCTGACGGAGGATCTGCCAATTCCTCGCAAAAGGCGATACCCACGTTAAAACATTTTTGGTTTCTTTTGGGGTTGAAACCATTAACTTCTTGCGTAACAGGCAAACACGCTAACCATTACGCTACGGGCACCACGTATTATTCCGTCCGAAAAACTTATGGCTTGTCTACCTATGAGGCAATTTCCAGTAATGGCATTGATTACTGAGCCAATTCGCAATCTGGCTATGGATAGCAAGTGTCTTTTGCTTTTTGGATTTAGTTCTGGCCATACCCGTTTTGTTACCACACAAGTAGTGGTATTGCTCCACTTGTTGTTTGTTTTATCCATTGCATCTTGCCTTAGCATGAGTTTGCATGTAGCGATTGGTATACCTCTGTTCAACCTGCTGATTGAAACCGGTAAACCGGTTCGTTTTCTGGCGAGTTCATCGGCTTTGCAGTTATACCTTGGATATCTCTGTGCCCCGACACCCAAATATGGTGAATATTGAACTGTTTGGCCATCTAATGAAGAGATGGGCGAAAATTGAGGGCGGTTGATGAGTTCGTGGAAGCAGCGTCGAGTGATTTGAGGGCTGTCTGAGAAGGTACGGATATTCACTGAGGATATCACGTTTTCTTTTTGAAACGTTAGAAACTCTTTGATCGCCAGAATTTCCGCTTGGAACAAGCTACAATGGTTTATAAGGCGGAATGAGAGACTTGCGTTAAGTCGGTTTGAGTACACCCCGCAACCGAAACTTCTACGGTTATTGAACCATCTGTATAGAATTGAACTGAATCACCTCTCAAGAATTCTTCGTCTTCCCAGATAGTTCACGGTGGGATTGAGATTTGGAACTTGTTTTCAAAAACCAGTTGCGGGACGCCATGGGGGATGGCGATTGGTTTTTGAAAACAAGTTCCAATTCGGAGTGACATGATGGGCTTGATCTGAACAAGTTTATAATATTTGCTTGGCCAATGTTATTATTGGTTCATTGGGAGATTGCTGTGGTACGAATGGCTGCACTGGCGGCCATTTGCTTACTGAAGATATCTAATGGTGTGAAATTAAGGAGTATGTTAATGGCAGCTGAGGGTGTTTATCGCAGTGCTCCGCTTCTACACATACAGGCTGAACGTTGGACCTTGCTTAGATTATCGCAGTAGCTCATTTTATCAAGAGCGATCCACCATACCACTACTCCGTAGGTAAGTATTGGTCTGATTACCTCGGTGTAGACCCAGTGGGTGATTTTGGGGGAGAAACCCCATTTATTACCAATGGCTTTTTTACAGGAGAAGAGGGCTACGGTCAATCGTAGTAACAATACTCGAAGAGTTTTACATTTTTCACAATATTGTGCTGCTCTAAAATGCACGATCTAAACTGTTAAACTGCGACACGCAATTTAAAATCTCTTTGACTTGACGGGAAACTTTCTCTTTTGTTTGTTTTCTTCCAAACTTGTGGTGCCTGACGCGTATGGTTATCATGTTATTACTTTAAAACTTTTAACTTCGAAACAACTGATCACTGTTTTTTTTTTTGCTACCAGCTTTTGAAAACGGCTGGTTGCCTTTCATTTCAAAACCGTTCAACAGTTTCCTTTCTTATAACCTACACAAGAAATTCATTTAAATTTCATTCATTAGCTCATTCATCTATAAAGATCTCGTCAAATAATAACAATGTAGTCGAAGGAGAACCGACCTTCATACCTGCCTTTATTATACAAAAAAAAAAAAAAAGGAATGTGAAAGGAATGAATGAATCGAATTTCCATCTTTGTGAACAAATTTATTTCTAAGAACTTCCGCAGTTGAACACAAAATCCGCCACCATTTCTCGGCATCGCCATTGATTTTGTTTCGCATCTGAGTGCTGAGGGAGAACGAAAGACACACTTAACCGCCATTGCTTCGCAGACATCTTTGATATCTCTTTATTGCTTATACAAAAGCCCGTGTGCCAAGGAGATGAGGATATTCAGTAGCGAAATGAATTCAATTAAAGCCATTCAAATTGTGTGTTGGTTTTATTAAGCTAATTGGATATCCACAAAAGTGACCGAAAATAGAGGTTCAAAGCCATGGTCTCGTTTCTTATTATTATTTTTTTTTTATCTCAGGACCTTTTAAAACGCAAAAATTAATATAAAAGAGCCTAGATATACCCACTCAATGCCAGTTCAACCGCATTGGGATGAAATTTTTATCTTTTCATTTCTTGGGCTGTTTCTATACCTAAAATATCGGTGGGAGTAAGGATGAATATTGACATAGGAATAAGGAAGGTGTATCCAAAATTGGCTGCCTCAGGAAAGCTAATCAATTGAAGATTTTTACCTTTCTCATGTCTTTCACCGTGCCTTGGTTGTTCTTGACTTTCTCTCGGTGAGAATTTTTTCTTTAAGTGAAAGATGTGTTGCCAAGCAGGTGTTTGAAGATGGAAGTCTTCAACATGAAAGGGAGAGAGAGAGCTTACGCATTGGGATTTTGGAAGTAAAAGATAATGCAGAGATATTTTTGGGGCATTCTTGTGTTTTACCAATTGACTTCGGTAGATTAAGCACAGGCCCGTACTATAGGTTTAGGAAACGTTCTACTTTTTTGGAGATGAGGAGGCATATTAAGAATCCTGTTCATCACCATAACGTCAGACACTGAAGACATTGAAGTGTGAGAATCTAGCTAAAGTCTCAGTTTTTTTTTGGGTTTTTGTCAGTTTTGATAGAATTTATCACAATCAGGAGAATTTACACAAAGCACGTTGTAGAGTTTCCCATCCCAACAGAGGCAAAAAGGTTTTTTCTACGGGTATCGCCTTTCGCGAGGAATTGAGGAATGAGGAATGATAAGCCGTTCGATACCGGCAGAAAATTGTAGGTCCCCTCCATTCCCTCACAAGGCATGGTTGTGAGAAATGCGCTAGGCCCAGGGGCTCCTCGCTCTGTAGCTCCACCCTATTTTTTTTTTTTTTTAAGTTGTAGAGTTTCAATCCTTTCGCCAAATATTGATGTCAAAAGAGTCATTTTTATACTTTCTATAGTTTTGTTTCGCCTTAAGCTAAAGCTCACAATTGAACCGAGCGTTCCCACCCTGTGCGGCACACCAGATACTTTATTAATAGCAAACATTTTTATTTTTCTCATGAGACGGAGGTATGTCTACTCTAGGGGAATGGTAGCAACAATAAAATCGTTCTACAACTTTAAGAACAAATAAAAGCAGAGAAATGCCAAAAGGGGACCAGAAAAGTATTGCATTGAAAGCGTTTGTACTTACGTTCGTTGGCCTATTCACCTTGTGTAGTAGGCATACATACTTCTACATTTCGTTTAAAAGTTAAAATTATGTTTGCCTTGGGTGTTTTATTGTTGTATGGTATAAGTGCCAAAGTAGCCAGCCATATATTTCAAGATTGGGTAAATTTGATTGCCAAAGCGTTTATGTGTGCGAGGACGAAGATGTGTACCAGTTTTCCTCATAATTATTAGATCACCAGAAGACTAGAGACGAAGGAAGAGTAGATTTTTCTTTTTGTTGTGAGACACGTGTGAGCACGTAATGGAATCCAGCAATTGATGTGAAAGTCGTTGATACGTACTTTGTTCTTGATGCCAAGTTACATAATGCTTTTCTTTGTAGATACAGCGTACAGCCTTGTATTTGTAGGTACGTACCTACTTATTGCAGGTAGATATTGTTGAAGAATTTCAAAACGACGCAAAACGGATGATCCTTGTGAAAAATTAAAACCGATTCCTTTCAAATGTTTCATCCATGCCTGCAGCAATCTTTTAAAAAGAATTTGAAAGCTCTATGGTTCGAGTAAAGAAATAATTGGCATTGACATGTAACAATGTTTGCTCCTTGCTATCGAGATAGGAATTTTATGAAAATTAAGAGTATGCTTTAAGTAAGTAAGTAATAGGGCTTTACAAATCAGTTTTTAAATTTAAACAAGTTCATAAAACGAAAAAAGCGTTTGAATTGAATTATAATACTTGTACAGAAGTCTAGATCTAGTGATCAATTGTGAACAAAATCTTCATAAATCCTTGGCCAGCCCTATCGGCACTGACGAACTCTTTTTACGGGTTTCGAGTTTATCTCGGAATCTGTCTGTTTGGTGTTTGTCCTATGGAAATTGAGGGTTTTCCGTCTACCAGAGAAAAACTAGTCAAGTTAATTTAAGTATTGTAGGGTATAATGTATCAGGACTTAAAAATAAATTTTTTTCTTTAAATTTTTTAATTACATATAAAAAGTTTTGATATATTCGTACTTTTTGAAACGCATGTATTAGAAAATGAAAATTATAAATTTACGAAAATATTTATGAATTATGAGTTAAAATGGATATACCAGCTGTGAAGACAAATTCATTTGGAAGAGGAAGTGGTGGTGAACTATGGGGTTTTCGCAAGAACCTAGAATCCGTTACGGAGATTTTTAAAAGAGCTGAAGAAATGGCGGTTTTGAAGTTAGAAATTAATGGTTTCGCGATCCAAATTGTTCCAATATATTTGAATTGTACTCACTGGGCGAGAAACTTCAACCGGCTCTGTGAAACTCTACAGAATTTGAACTCCGCGGATGTACTACTTATTAGGGATTTCAATGCTCGTGTTGGTTTATCCCAAAATAACTTCGTAAGTGGAGCTACTTCTGCAATCATCAACCCAACACGACGATCAAAAGATGAAGTATCTGACGGAGAGGGTGCTAAAATTTTAGAAATTGTAGATACTTTGGACGGAAGGATGTTAAACGGAAGCTGCAAGGGGGATGCGATGGGTGAATTCACGTTTGTTCGTGGAACATCTTGTTCAGTCATAGATTATTGTTTTGTGTCTGGAAAATGGAATTCAATACTAAGTGGTTTTAAAATAGGAACTCAGATTTATTCTGACCACATGCCGTTGGAAGTGTCGTGCACGATCTCTGAATCTGATGAAACCAGCACGAAGGAACTAGGCTTACTCCCTAGAATGATATGGAATTGATAGTTTTCGTTCAAGCTTCCAGATCAACTTAAATTATGAACTTGCTCAGCGATGGTCACCCAATATGAAGGATCGTACTGAGATACTGACAGAGGCTACGCCAGAAAGCGCGAAAACGATGCTGAAGAACAATAATTTTAAGCAACAATGGTTTGATGGAGACTGTCAAAAAGCTAGAAAAAAGTCCTTCGCGTTCTTAAAATTATTTAGGAAATATAACTCTCCTGCTTTCAAAAATATGTATGCAAGAGCAAATAAGGACTTCAAACAGCTCTGAAGAAGAAACTTGATGAACTAACTATTGGCATATTAAATTCCTCCAGATCTTCGGCAGAGTTCTGCAAAGCCGCCAAGTCAATCAACGGAGGAAAAAAAATTATTGCAGCATCGCTCAGAGCAACAGATCTGTGTGACTATTTTAAGAAATTGGTCAATGCACCACAATTTACACCACTACCACAATACGCAGCCCCCTATTCCGAAGACGAGAAACTAGATGCGACTTTCACGATTTACGAGGTAGAAAATGCAATTTCAAAAGCCAAAGCAGGAAAAGCCCCCGGTGATGACCGAGTCCCTGTGGAATTTTATAAAAATTGTACACCAGAATTCCTTAGCGCACTAACGGTGGAGTATAACAGAATTTTTCAATACGCTGATGTTCCGAAAAATTTTCAAAAAGCAATAATATTTCCCTTACATAAAAAAGGATCATATGACGCACCGGAAAACTAAAGAGGCATTTCGTTTTTGAACACTAACTTGTGCACCATTTCATCGCCAGATGTCTCATTTTGAAGGAGTTTCGGTTAAGGTACTTTTGCTGTTATGGAATTTAGCAATACGTTAGACGTCCTAAATGGAAAACTATGCTTGGAAATCTTGTATAATTATACTACCACCGCACTCAAATACAGGCAACGCATCTTCGAAGAAAACTTATAAAATAAACAAATAATTATTATCCTACATAAAATCAAAATAGTAAAATTTTTTTAAAGCTAGTCTCTTAAATAAAGTTTTCAACTAACTTACTAACTCCTATGGAAATCGGCTTTCTATAGAAATGAAAACAGTTAAATTTGGTAAAAAATGATAGCATTTTGTTGAAGTCCAACAAAATATCTTCTTGCTACTGTTTGCAGTTGAAAATCTTGACAGAAAGCCAGTATCACCTTACTAATTTAAATTTGGTGTCAACCAACATATTTCGCTAAAGCTAGAAACTTCGATTTTCGGTCAGATTTCTCCAGTTTTGCACTCTTAGTCGTTCGTGGACTTCTTTCACACTTAAATCGAGGTCGTTCCGCGATTTCCCTGCAATGTCTTTGGAGTCGGATGTCCATTCGTTTCACATATCCCATACATTGTCTTCACATTCGGGACCAAAGATCATTCGGAGTATTTTTCTCTCGAAGCGGCCAAGGCCTTCCTCATCCGCTTTAGATAAGGTCGTGCCGCATAGGGATGACCAACGGCCTATAAAAGGTTAAATTTGTTTTTATAGAGACGGTAATTTATTTCTAAACTTGTTAAGGAACCTCAAGTTTTTTTTATTTTATGTGTAGTTCAATTAATACATTTAAGTTTTAAATAAAACGTCATTCAAATGGCCACCACGACTTCTTCTGCAGCAACAAATTAGATGAACCCAATTTTCAAGCACTTTTTCCACTAAATCAAGTCCTATGATTATCATGAATGGCACGTTAAATAATGACTTGTAAGGCTTGAAGAGAAGTTTATTTTGAAAAACCAATGACTTCAAATAACCCTACAAGAAATAGTCTAATGGTGTTAAATCACGACTTCTTTGAGGCCATTGAATATCACCATTCCTTGAAGTAATCGAATCTCTAAATTTTTCTCGCAATAATTCAACTGTTGCATTTGCTGTGTGACACGTAGCTCCGTCTTGTTGAAACCAAATGTTGTCAAGATCAGTTTCTTCCAATTTCGCCCATAAAAAGTTTGTTGTTTATCATCGATCTATACCACTCTCCGTTGACAGTAATGGTGTTACCAGCTTCATTTTAAAGAAAGTACGGACCGATCATTCCACTAGCCCAAAAACCCCACTAAACTGTCAAATTAGGTGAATGTAATGGTTTTTCATGAATATTTTGTGGATTTTCATCGCCAGACGCCAGTTCTGTTTATTTACCGCACCAGTCAAATGAAAGTAAGCCTCATCGGATTGATGAGGCTTACTTTCATTTGATGATTTTCGTAAAAAAATCGTTATCGATTTCAAGTTGTTCCAAGGCAAAATCAGAAAGTTCACTACGTTTATGGTGGCCCATAATGGTGAAATTGTAAACACTTATGAATGCAATAAAAAACAAATAACAAATCATGTCATACCTATTGGAAAACCCTTTTAGTTTTTGGGATACTCGACTGAAAAAGTCAGTGTCTATCTCATGCGATTGCAGTTTCTCGATTTCATAAAGTTTGACAGCGTTTAGTAGTGGACTGAAATTGACAACTGCCTTGCAACCAAAAAAGTTTGGCCATGTGTAGACTCAAAGCGCTCTAAGAGTTTGTTAGCCCTGAACCGCCTGTATCTAGGTTCTATCATAGGCGTTCATACGGGACAATGTGTAATATGAAGACACGCCTGTTTTCCAATGATTTCTGCAAAAGCTGCATGGACGAAGGAGAGGAAGAAACCGTTCAACACCTTCTTTGCTCATTCCCTGCACTACTTCATAGGAGGAAAACTCATCTCGGTGAATTCTTCTTCGATGATACTAGCGACTTAGCATAGACCCCAAAAGCCTTTCAAAATACATTAAAAGTTCCGCGTGGTTCGACTAGCGGGTGATTAACCGGCTAGTCCCGTAATGGCAGATTGATAAGTGATCAACTCGTTAATCTTACATCGGGTTTCTGAGATCAGTAGGTGATTAACTTGCTGATCTCTGTGGTATCACAATGCGCCCTTGCGGCCTAAGTATATCAGGCAATGAACTCATTGGCTGACAGCCATTTTCACCTAACTTAATCTTCTCAACAGCGTTTAGTTTGCGCAGGTCGTGAACAGGATATTCTCATTCGGAATTGGCTGAATATGTTAGTGGTCCGAGTCTATGTTGGCAACTCGTAAAGTTCGGACATCAATAACAATGAATTGCGTCGATCGAAACATGGTCAATTTGTTTGACGGTTGATTGATCTGGGAATCGCTGTGTATATCCTTATGAATTTTGTATAGCGGGAATCATACCTACGGGAATCGGCGCAACAGAACGAGGAAACGTACCTATGCTTTTAAAAACATGATTTAGTTCTGAAGCAAAGACACGCAAGGCCTGCACGACCAAACCTCCGAAAATAAGCAACGGTCAATCCTCTTTTCGGAGGTTTGGTCGTGCAGGCCTTGCGTGTGTTGTGTTTCATAAAATGTCCTACTTCTCTAGTTCTGCGTTTACATCGCCAAAGATGTCATTTTCGAGTCATGGATAGGGCAGGACTTTTTAAGTAGCTCGTAGAAACAGTCTTTTTCTTCTCTGGGGCGTGAGCTCATATCAGGCGAATTCAGCATTGTTACGGATTGTCCTAAGATGTTCATTATTGAATGGGTGGAATTCAGCCGATAACCTAACCCTGACTTCACCTCTAAAGCGTCCGTTAAGGGATCTTATATTCCACGTTCAGATCTGGAGGTCTTTGACCTGTTTTGTTTGCTGGGACCGTCAACGGTGAATTACTGCAATCCAAAGCTATTGGTTGCTTCGGAACTGTTGAGTTGGATAGTTTACGCCTCTACTCGCCCTTTTTTTTGAAACCCAGATCCTTTTGGAATGCTTTTTGGACATGGAGGCCTGTATAATACAGTCTCAGTACCCTGTTCCAGGTGTATGACAGCTGCCATTAACCTATCTGCCACCATTTCTATTTCAATACCCTGTCCTTGTATTGAAAGACCCTAAAAGACATTTAAGCCACACATTTCGTGGAAGTTCAATAAGGGGTTCTTTTTTTATGACTCTCAAAGTCCACTAATGGTTCTGTTAGTCAAATTTATCCGCTGTGACATTCCCCATAAGTTCTGAAAGACCACTGAGATTCGGGCAGTCAATAATTGCTCGAATATTTTTGTATAGTTTTGCTCCCCAGTTCTTCGTCCCTTCGTCAACACTCATACTTACTAGTTTAGCATATCAGCCCCATAGTTATAAGCAAATCCTGAAACTACACGCTCCCAAACTTATTTACTTTTTACTGCATTGGCAGATCGTCGGCGTACTTCACTATCGGATTACTAGCGTGCAGGAATCAAGTGGGAGATCTGTGATGTATTCGAAATAACGGTGCTGGTAAGAAGAAGAAAAAGAATTCCGCAGGGTTCTGATATGTTCCTGAAAAGCTTTGTGTTCATGGTAAATATTTCGTCATAAAATTTCCATGGAAGCCTCCAGAGTTCTGATTGATGGAAAAATGATATACGGTAACTCTTTGACTTCAATGTCTGTTTGCGCTCCTAACTATTGTGAATCCACCATAAGTGGTTTCTTTTGCCTACACTAATTCGCTAATATACTATTTGTCTCTTTCTATCTTTCCAAGCATTTCTTTTTTCTATTCTCTTTCATTTTCTATTCAGTCCATTAAAAGTTCTCGTGAATAAAGGAGCAAATTATTGTAAACTTAAAAGTTACAAAAAGCGCGTGTTTTTATTTCGATCGGAATTTTTAAGTATTACAAAAGATTTTCAGTGAAAGGAAAACGCGAGCGCAATTAAACGAAAGCGCGAACATTTTGGTCCAAATCGAACCGGATTCCATAGCTTTTTTTGGATTATTTAACGCCGCGTCGTTTTTGTTAAAAGAACATAATCCATCGGTGAAAGAAAAGTGCTGAAAATCAAATACATTGCGTTATTAATTAAAACTATATCGAAGCAAACCGTGTTTAAGATTTGATCGACATACATACAGTCCACAAACAAATAAAAAAAAAATTCGTGCTCCGCGTGCCTTAAAGAAAATAGTGGTCAGCCTCAGTGGATGCTCAAGCTTACCATTTTCATTCTTCCCTTTAACCTTACATGATAGTCGGTCTCCGTAGGTCGCGACTCGCGAATCTCATCATAAGCTGAAACAAGAAAGTACCCACACAAAGATCAGACAATCGATAAGAAAATTTGATTATCCAGTTTTCATTGCCCACACTGTTCTACCAAAAGTGCATACATGTGTAAAGCCCCGCTGTTCATGTAACTGTTAGAGAAATTGTAGAAACGTCAAAATTGTACAGTGTATTGCTTTCCCGTTTGCTAGTCGGTGTTGTTTTCGGTTAAAACATCTGTTGATGTCTTGTTTTCCCGTTTGTTAGTCGGTGTTGTTTTCGGTTAAAACATCTGTTGAAATGGACGGCCTCAAGCGACAACGAGCAACGTTAAAGGGGCAAATAACGCGTATAATTGCCTTTTTAGACTCACCTCCATTCACGGCTACTGAAGCAAAAGTGCGTCTTGATCGGCTTGAATTGTGCATGCAAAGGTTTGAGCACATTCAAGATGAAATAGAAGCATTGGTTGATGATGCAGATCAAAGTTCTGAAGAATGTCGGTATCGAACCGAGTTCGAAAACGATTTTTATAGTGTCCACGCGCAATTGTCGGATGCAATTGATGATCAAAAAGCTTTTGAGCCGCGTACAAACCTTCAAATTGATCTTAGTAAGACACTACAATCGTTAGCTGACAATCAAAACTCTATGAACGAAATTATAAAGGATCTGTCGCGAGAACGTAATATTGTGAATATCCCTAGGCCTGAAATCAGAAGTCATCTTCCAAAAATTATTCTGCCTGAATTTTCTGGTCAGTTCGACGACTGGACACGGTTTCGCGATCTATTTGAAGCGTTGGTTGTTTCGAAGGAGTCGGTGTCGGGTATCGAAAAATTAGAGTATCTTCAGACGCGTTTAAAAGATGATGCCTTGTCTATAATCAAGCATATCTCTCCAAGCAACGAAAATTTCGAAGTTGCCTGGAAACTAGTAAAGGATCACTATGACAAGCCGTCGTTTATTAAGAATGCTCATTTGGACAATTTATTTGAACTTCCAGGGCTGAAAAGCGGATCTTTGTCGGAAGTTAAGCGCTTGTTTAGTGTGTCATCTGAAAATATTAATGCTTTGCGTACGTTAAAACAGCCAGTCGATTCGTGGGACGCGTTGCTAGTCTATGTGCTAATCAAAAAATTAGATGTCGATAACAAAATGCTCTGGATACGAGAGACTAAAGATAAACCAGAGCCAACGTATTTGGATTTCTCAGGTTTCTTAAAACAGCGAATCAATGAGCTAGAATGTTTAAGCCAATCAACCGCCGGGCGCGATCGTGTTCAATCGGAAAATATTCGTCCGTCCTCCCTTAAGGCCCCAGTAAAGCGAGTTCTAAATGTGACTGTGCCTTCGTGTCCTAAATGTAAGCAAAAACATTTCTTATATCAATGCACTCAATTTCGAGACTTACCGGTGTCAGCTCGCTGCGATTTCGTGAGGCTAAATAAGATTTGTCAGAACTGTCTTCGGACAAAACACAACATAACAGAGTGCAAATACTCGCATTGCAAGAAATGTGATGTAAAACATAACACAATGTTACATCGTGAACAAACTTCCCCCTACGTAGTCCAAGCCAGTACCTCGAATGGTACCGAAAATAGCTTCTCGGTAAACACAGTGCAACAATCCCTTAACGATTACCTAACCATGTTACCCACGGCTTGGGTGCAGGTAAAAAATTCTTGTGGTGAGCAAACAAAGTGTAGAGTGCTACTCGACTCAGGGTCCCAAACGACTTTAATATCGGAATCGTGTTTGAAAAAGCTTGGATTGACGCGAAGTCATGCTAAGATCCCTATCGTCGGTCTAGGGCAAAGCGGAAACGTGCAAAGTACGAAGGGTAAAGTTAAGCTCGAATTATCATCGTCTTTAAATAAAGGAACTCTCATATCGGTGCAGGCATTCGTTCTTTCTCTGCTAACAAAAGATCTGCCATGTGTTAAAATCCCGCAGTCAAGTGTATCGTATTTTAAGGATCTACCGCTTGCAGATTCTTTATGCAACGTCCCAAACAAAATCGACATTTTATTGGGAGCTGACGTTTTCTTTGAAATTCTAACAGAAGGGAGAATTGTTCATCCTTCTGGTAGTCCAGTCGCGCAAAATACAATTTTCGGATGGGTCATTGCCGGTAACATTTTGCTTAAGCATGAACCAATAATAAGCGTATGCCATTCAACAATCGATCTTGATGTGTTATTGAAAAGATTTTGTGAGCACGAGGATAGCATAGATAAGTGTGGTTCCGATTCCGAGGTAAGTGAATTTGTTGAAAATCATTTTAAATCGACACATTTCCAACAAGCAGATGGCAGATTTGTCGTAAGTTTGCCCTTTAACAAAGATACAATAGAATTCGGGGATTCTAGGAGCTCAGCAGTCAAACGGCTTCTTGCAATGGAAAGGCGTTTTTCCAAGGATCCGATTTTAAAGCAGGAATATGGAGATTTCATGCGCGAGTATGAAGAGTTAGGGCACATGGTGCGTCTGAACTACAGTGAACGCAGTTCTCCTGCTTATTACTTGCCTCACCACGCGGTGCATAAACTCTCAAGTACAACGACAAGGCTTAGGGTTGTCTTCGACGCCTCTTGCAAATCCTCAAACGGTTGTTCCTTAAATGACTATTTATGTATCGGTCCTACAATTCAAAACGACCTTATAACTTGCCTTATAAAATTTCGGAAATTCAAGGTCGCAGTTAAGGCAGACATCGCGAAGATGTATCGCCAGGTGTTAGTAAACGAAAATGATACCAATTTTCAACGAATAGTATGGAGAAATGATGTTTCACAAGAAATCCGTGATTATAAACTTCAAACCGTTACGTACGGTACTGCGTCGGCTTCGTATCTATCAACGCGCGTTCTAAAACAAATTGGTATCAACAATATCGCCAAGTTTCCATGGGCTGCGGACAGCCTCATCAATGACTTCTATGTTGATGACTACATGTCAACATTTGATACTATCGAAGACGCGGTAGCGGTCAAAAACGATCTTTGTTGTATTTTGAAAAACGCCGGTATGGACCTTCGGAAATGGTCATCTAATTCATCTCTCTTTATCAACACCATCGGTCCCGAGTACCGAGAAACCGGAACCGACTTGTCAATAGGTGGAGAAGAGATAAAAACGTTAGGTTTGATATGGGATGCAAAATTCGATTGTTTTAAGTTCCAAACAACGCTCAATGGGATTCGCCCGCAAATAACGAAGAGGGAGGTGCTGTCGGATATTGCCCGTATTTTCGACCCTCTGGGATGGCTTTCACCGTCTGTCGTTAAAATGAAAATTTTTATGAAGCGTTTATGGCTTGTTGGCATTGGGTGGGATACGTCTATTCCCATGAGTTTTCATGAAGAATGGTCAGATTTTAGATCAGATCTTGATTCTTTACGCGATGTTAAAATTCCAAGGTGGTTACAATCAACTCGAAGGGAGGTAATTGAGTTGCACGGGTTTGCTGATGCGTCTGAGTCAGCTTACGCCGCAGCTATATACTCAAGAGTCGTGGGAGCTAGTGCCGTTCAAACGGCACTTATTTGCGCCAAAACCAGGATTGCTCCAGTAAAACCAACTCTTTCGATTCCACGTCTGGAGCTGTGTGCTTCTCTGTTGTTAACGAAGTTGCTAACTAAAGTGAAGAACGCACTATGCATCCACGACATTGAATGTTTTGCCTATACGGACTCCACTACTGTTTTACATTGGATTATGGTCATCCAAAACCTAAAAACACCTACGTAGATAACAGGATATCTCAAATCGTTGGTAGTTTTCCCGCAAAAATTTGGCATTATGTCCGTTCGGGGGAAAATCCCGCTGATTGTGCCACTCGTGGTATGATGCCAAAAACACTACCAGGTCTGCATTTATGGTGGAATGGTCCAAATTTCCTACGTGAAGATACAGTTACCTTCTCCAGTATTCCATTTAGTTCTGAGGAGATCACCAACAACACCCAACTATCCTGCTTGACGACAGTATCGAGTGAGAATCGTGAATGGAACGTTTTCGAAAAATTTTCTAATGTAAATCTGCTGTATAGAACTATTGCTCGCTGCGTTCGTCTTTTCAAAAAATGTGCTCCGAGCCACGCTTGGTCAAGGTATCTGGTCCCTGATGAAATACGATATGCTAAAATAATTTTGGTAAAACATTCGCAAAGGTCATTCTTTAAAGATGAAATCCAGTGCCTGGAACGTGGAAGCGTACTTTCCACCAAAAATAAATATTCGTTTATGAGTCCTTTCATCGATATGGAGGGTGTAATGCGCGTAGGAGGGAGACTTGAAAACGCTGATATTCCCTTTGAACAACGACATCCCATAATATTGCACAAGGATCATCGCTTATCAAGACTAATTGTAGATGACTGTCATTCTCTTAATTTGCACGCCGGTATGCGTCAAATGACATATCTTATAGGGCTTGAATACTTTATCGTCGGGGTTCATCATCTGATAAGACGGTCTATATATCATTGTACCACGTGTGTAAGAGAGCGGGCAACTCCTTATCAACAACAAATGGCAAGCCTGCCGAAGAAGCGATTAACATCTGGGATAACCTTCGGCAACACTGGGGTTGACTTCGCTGGTCCGTTTTTAGTTCGATCTTGGAAGGGAAGAGGTGCCAAGCAATACAAGGTATACGTATCCTTATTCATTTGCCTGGCAACAAAGGCTCTGCATTTAGAGGTTGTCACGGAATTGTCATCGGCAGCGTTTATAGCAGCACTCCGACGTTTCGTTGCCAGAAGAGGAAAATGTCACACGATCTTAAGTGACAATGGTACCAACTTCGTTGGGGCGAACCAACGACTTCGTGAATGGGCTGAACTATTGGATTCAACCGCGTTCCTAGAAGATGTCACAGGCGAATTAAGTTCACACGGAATCAACTGGTGCTTCTCACCACCGCATGCTCCACACTTTGGGGGGCTTTGGGAGGCCGGTGTCAAGACGCTCAAATTTCATCTTCGAAGGGTCCTGGGTAACACATCAGCCACTTACGAAGAGTTTACTACGATTCTATGTCAAATCGAGGCATGTGCTAATTCCCGGCCACTATGCCTGCGATTTGAGGGAGATACCAATCCCTTAACACCAGCCCATTTCTTGATCGCGCGACCCATGAAAACAGTCCCAGATCCATGCGACATATCGAAGAAGGTATCACTCATCGATCGATGGCAGTACCTTCAGCAGCTTGTCCAGGAGTTTTGGCGTAAGTGGTCTCAGGACTACATCACTCAGCTGAGAAAAAGACCAAAGTGGCTAAACAAATGTAAAGATGTAAAAATTGATGACGTTGTCTTAATCAAGGACGAAAACCAGCCGCCATGTCGATGGCTTATCGGAAGAGTATCCAAAACCTACCCGGGGCAAGATGGTTTAGTACGAGTTGTATCCGTTGTCACAACCAAAGGAGAATTCAAGCGGCCCATTTGCAAGCTGTGTCCTCTACTGATCGAAGACTGTTGAAATCAAGCCTTCAACGGCGGGAGGATGTTTGCGCTCCTAACTATTGTGAATCCACCATAAGTGGTTTCTTTTGCCTACACTAATTCGCTAATATACTATTTGTCTCTTTCTATCTTTCCAAGCATTTCTTTTTTCTATTCTCTTTCATTTTCTATTCAGTCCATTAAAAGTTCTCGTGAATAAAGGAGCAAATTATTGTAAACTTAAAAGTTACAAAAAGCGCGTGTTTTTATTTCGATCGGAATTTTTAAGTATTACAAAAGATTTTCAGTGAAAGGAAAACGCGAGCGCAATTAAACGAAAGCGCGAACAATGTCTTTTACCTAAACTTATATAAATATCCCAGATAAGAAAGTGTTATAGTATGCAACCTTTCAACACAAATCTAATCACAAGATTTGTGGAACCTTATCTGAATATAGAAAATCGCAGTCTGTCTTCATTTCAAATGTTTCAAAACAACATTCCATTCGAATTAGGATAATTACCACCATATCCAATTTATTTCCATAGAATCTTTGAAACATTTTAACAAATATCCACTCACATTGTCCGTAGATTGATTACTCAAATAAATATCAATTTTCCTCTAAAAGACATTCTTTATAATCTCATACTATACAAAGTTTCTTCCAAAGGACTTAATAAAATTTATATCTTCAATTTCGTTTAATTTATTTCTTGAAATCCCTTCTAAGCACGAAAGGGTACAGAAAAAAAAGGGAAAACTAAACGAATACACTCTCAGCTGTCGGACAACCAAAACACAATGATGGCATTTTGCAAAGTGCTTCATTATTGTGATTTTGAAAGAAAAATCTCAGTGAAAACTTAAACTCTTCGTAGGATGTGTACATTGTATAAGTGAATCAGTACAGCTACGGAAGAAAGAATAGCACCGCAAGAAGGAAGACTGCATTTTGTTGTGAAATGGACAAAGACAATTATGACATTGAACACAACATCATTGTGAATGCTTTTCTGGCTTATACACAAAAGTATCTCGCGCACTTAAAACAGCTAAAAATAATAATCTGACTCTTAGTTTGTTGAATTGAATGGCATTTTTGTTTTAGTTGTTTGTTAAAATAATGATATACAATGAGGTTTTCCTTTGAAGCTCGGCAGTATCTTAAAAAGCATTAAATACTACATGCTACATCACAACTTATGCTCAGTACCTACACTCTTTGCACAATTAAGACTTATTCTTGTAAAACGAATGGCGAACTTGGAAAGAAAAGAAGAAGGCAACCAATCAAAGTTGGTCCCGGTTACAGCGAATGCGGAATTAAAATTAATCTGCTAGAAAATTCACTTGAACATGTCCGAATCTGTTGCATACCGCTGCAAACCCACAGCGTACCACACCTGGCTGCTGTTTGCCTCTCGAAAATCAGGAACAATGAAGGCTTTCAGACGTGATCCTTTTTTAATTTCTTCTCTCAAAGGACCATATCGTGTGTGCATCCGACACATACACAAAGCAAGCAATTTTTCGATACCATGCGGTGAATCAAGTTTATTTCCTCTTCTAACATTATTTTCTTCTTTCATTTTATTTTCTCTTCTATTTTTTTTTTTTTTTGTTTTGTTTTGTCGACGTTCACAGAAAAAGTGAAATGGTAAAACATGTTACCGAACACAGAAAAATAAAAACGAGAAACATAAAAACATCCACGATATCCAAAATGTATAAATATAAATGTATATTTTTTTCTGGCAGGTAGGTAGGTTAGCGATTGTATTGGTACACTTTTAGTTGCTTATATGAAGCAAAAATCTTGTGCAGCAGTAAAGTCATTCAACCAACTAAACAACTCCTGCCACTCTAGAAAAGCCACGCCACTCGCGTTTCCTAAATGCTGAAGCTGTTCCATGCTTCAATAGAATCAATAAACGAATGAAAAGAGATTTTTTTTCTATTTCCTGTCGTGTTCAGGAAAATCAACGGACAAATAAAAAAAATTGAATAAAAGAAATAAAAACACATACTCACAAAACATGAAAACAACCTGCAGACTGCAGGATGGGGAGCACATTTATGTGCGGATTTTCGTGCGTTGGGGGTTTTCATTTTTTTGAATGCATACAAAGATAGAAAGGAGCTCGTTTCGTTGTTTCAGTTTAATATTGTTTGAGGATAAAGGATCTGAAAATTTTAAGAGATTGCTGGACAGTGATTGATCAATTGAATATATAGAACAAAGAAGCAAGAATATAGCTTGGGGAGGTTCTTCATATCCGTATAACAGATTAACCTTTAAGATAAGGAATTTGACTTTAAGAGAACGAAAGCATATGGAAGGAAATTGTCTAAAGGAACATGTGAGTCATCGATCGGT
Organism: Melanostoma scalare; assembly: GCA_949752695.1. NCBI lineage: Eukaryota > Metazoa > Arthropoda > Insecta > Diptera > Syrphidae > Melanostoma > Melanostoma scalare. Next base: position 154,072,229 of record OX456984.1, on the reverse strand, counting down.
TACGCTACTCGATTGTTTTTGTTCATATCCGTAGTGTATGATGAAAGGGTATCAGAACATTTTAAATATAAAAGTCTCCTTTGGGGTGTTTATTCTGATCCCTCAGCGCTCTTGCAATCTAGTTACAGCTAAGATTAGTGCTAAGTTGTTATTCATTCCCTTCTCTTGTCTCATTGTGAGGCAACAAGGTGATTAGGGATTTTGAAGTGTATTTTCGAATATTTAATGACGACCCTTTGGCCTTCAGTAGAAAACCAAGATTGTTCCAAACACCAACTACATATTCCTTAGTTTTTTTGGAGCCTCAAAAGCTCTCTGAAAATTTCAATTCTAGCTAAATATGACCCAAAAATTTTTGGTCCCGTGTCGTCCCGTGTAATTACTTGAAAAAATCTGACGGCTGTAGAGTTATTTTTATAATTAAATTTATAATAACAGTTCCTTGAAAGACACTCCCGACACTTGCCATTCTTTTGAAAATCATTTTTGTGGCTTTTCCGAAGTACAAATTTTTGAATTGATGACAACTGCTTTGAGTTTTAAACACACTGCTCGAAAGGGAATTTAAGTAGTATCCTTATTCATATAGACAGAATTCCTCAGTACTTTTCTCCTTCTAAGGGAGGCCTAGAGGCTGGAGTTTTAGCTGGTCTTTGAAGTTTCGTAAGAAAATAGCCAATATTTTTGCCATTCATTTTTTGTCGTCGTCCTCATACCCAAAGCCGGCAAAAGCTCTCATGTAAATCCAACCTATAAGTCTATCTTCTCCCTCGTCTCCTTAAAACACTGGAAATAATGATTGACATACACTTAAGACAGGAAATTAAACATAGTTTAATCTCAACGGCACAACATGCCTATACAAAAAGTAAATCAGTGGAAACTGCACTCCACTCTCTGGTTTGCATCATTGAAAAATTTCTGCACTACAAAGAATACACTCTCTTCGCATTCCTAGACATAGAGGGTGCATTTAACAATGTTAACAATTCAGCAATCACTAATGCTCTTGATTCGCTGCTCATAGAGGAACACATCAAGAACATGATAATAACAATGCTCAGCAGCAGAATCAGTAGTTCCAAGATGAAGAACTACAAAACAAGTAGAATGACCAATAGAGGAACCCCCAGTGAGGAGTTCTCTCTCCTCTCTTGTGGAACATGGTCGTTAACAAATTGCTAATCGACTAAGAGAACGAAGATTTCAAGACCATAGCCTATATGCCGATGATGTAGCAACTACCGTTTCAGGCAAGCACCCACAAACCCTAGCTGAGCTGCTACAAACAGCACTTAACAAGCTTAACAATTGGGCCGTAGATTGTGGACGGAATATAAGTCCAAACGGAATTAGTTCTCTTTACGAGGAAATACAAAATTCCGGACTTCATACCCCCAACTATTATGGGGGTAACTTTTACACTGTCAAATCAGGCTAAATATCTTGGTCTTATTTTTGACCTGGAAAACCAATATTGAGGAAAGAGTAAATAAAGCCAACGTGGCAACCTTCTCTTGTAAAAAAACCATTGGTGGGAAATAGGGTTTCTCCCCCAAAATTACCCATTGGCTGTTTATCTGTGTATTAGTGTCGCACTGAGGATAACCCAATCGGACGCCCTCGATGTGCTACTAGATCTCACACCCCTACAGAGCTACATCACAGTGGACCAATAATCAAATCGGCAACACTACCATTCTAGATAACTTTAGATTCCTACCGAATCGATCCGACTACACCAACCCCAAGTCAGTCTTTTCTTTCGCCTACCCGATCATTGTAGTGTGTTCCAAGCGGAGACTAAGGAAGCGCTGTCTTGGCTCAAAGAAAATGTCATATCCTTCAGGGATATTCGAGTCTTCTCGGACAGCCAATCTGCCTTAAATCTCTTGCTTTTTTCTCTACAAAATCCATCACGGTCCAAAATTGTAAAATGTCTCTGAGGGAGATGTCAAATCAGTTCAACATTCACCATTCATGGGTGCCGGGGCACAGGGACATACCAGGCAACTGTATGGCGGACGAACTAGTCAAAAAAGGAACCACCACTTCCCTACGCTCAGAATTTAACAATATACCTATCGGTACATGTAAACTCCTACTAAGACAAGACGCTTCATGGATAACAAACACTAGATGGACTGAAAGTAAAAACTGCCTTGCAACCAAAAAAGCTTGGCCATGTGTAGACTCAAAACGTCCGAAGAGTGAGTTTGTTAGCCTTAATCTGCCTTTATCTATGTTCTAACATAGGTGTTCTTACGGGACACTGTCTAATGTCAAGACACACCAAAAGACTTGGGTTGTATTCCAAGAAGAAGCTGCATGGACGAAGAAGAGGAAGAAACCGTTCAACACATTCTTTGCTCATGACCTGCACTGGGAAAACTCATCTCGGTGAATTTTTCTTCGACGATACTAGCGACTTAGCTTACATAGACCCTAAAAGTATTTCAAAATACATTAAAAGTTCCGAGAAGTTCGACAAGCAGGTAATTTACCGGCTAGTCCTGAATTGAAAGATTGATGGGTGATCAACTCGTTAAACTTACGTCGGCTTTTTGAGATAAGTAAGTGATTAACTTGCTGATCTCTGTGGTATCACAATGGACCCTTGTGGTCTAAGTGTGCCAGGCAATGCATACCGAATACTCATTGGCTGACAGCCACTTCCACCAAACCTAACCTAACCTTTTCTATTAATTTAATAAGTCGCGGTCTTCCTCTACTGCGCCGTCCCTCGGGATTGGATTCGAAGACTTTCCGGGCCGGAGCGTTGGTGTTCATTCGCTCTACATGACCCAGCCATCTAAGCCGCTGGACCTTGACTCGTTTGACAAGGTCAGTGTCGCTGTACAGTGTACAGCCCGTACAATTTGTCGTTAAATCTTCTTCTCCACTCTCCATCTATGCAGACGGGTACAAAAATCACCCGAAGAATTTTTCTCTCGAAGCATCCTAAAGCGTTCTCGTCTACCTTTGACAAGGTCCATGCCTCTGCGCCATATATAAGAACCGGGATGATAAGTGTCTTATACAGGGACACTTTAGTTGCTCGATAGAGGACTTTACTACTCAAGCCTTCTTAGTCCGAAGAAACAGCGATTGGCAAGAGTTATTCTTTGTTTGATTTCAGCGCTGGTGTCGTTGTCTAAATTAATAGTGGCGCCTAGGTAGACATAGTTGCTACTTTGCTGTTCCGGCTATCAAAGTGAAAAAACACGTTTCGTGGTATGTATGACTAAGCAATAATATGTCTTTTGGAATTTTGAAATTCAAACTATTGAAGCGGAATGGGTAGATTTAACTTCATCCATCCACAGGAATCATTAACACCAACACCCAGTCTAATTAAGGATCAAAAACATTGCTCTGAGACTTCCCAAGAAGTAGTACAGTAAGTTCCAACTAAAAACCGTAGTGTCCAGCTATACGTTGGCTCAATTAACAGTAAAATCTAATCTATATGCGTTCGACGCTCTTAATTCTACGACACGGAGCGGCCATTTTACTGAAGTAGACCTAATATGGAAGGGTTCACGAGATGATGAATAGCTCAATCTAAATTTGTATGCGATGAACCCGCATTGGGCGCCATTTATCTCATTTAATTCTCATTCTATTCGTGTGTGAATTGTCAAAATTTTCAACACTTCCTTCACAAACACTCCACCAAAGTTCCAAAATTCCAATTGATTCAAGTGGCCAAACTTCTCTTGAAGAATTCTTTGAACTTAGTAAAATTTATTCCAGTGGGAAAATGAGTGTTCTTTATTTGTAATGCTGTAGGTTTACAATAAAAACCATTTTGTGTAGTATAAAAGAACGATATCCCTTCGACATAACAAAGTTTCTTTCCTATTTTTAACATCCATTTGGAGTCCAGCCAAGATCTTCGCAAAACATAATTTTTGTTTTCTTTTTGTTTGTTTTCTTTCTCGAACTTTTAAAATCAATCTCCATAATCGTCACAATAAATCTAAGCCAGAGAGTTCAAATAATGATGTCAATTTCGGTTGCGCAATGTTGCGCTCACACAAAAATTTCTTTTATAGCAAGGCTTGCAATGTATAGGAGGAGATGAGGCTTCAACTGAAATGTTTTGCCCAAAATCAATAGGTCGTTCCAAAGTGTTATAACTTTGACTTCCTTTTTTTCTTCTTTCAAAAAGACTAATGATGACACCACTGACTCATCCACACATTTGCATTGAATACCCCACTTTTTTCTTTGCTCGTGTAAATCATGTGCTTTCTTTGTCCGAGTAAACACATTTCGATCTTACGATTTATAGGAGTTTCTTGGCTTGTGCGATAAAATGACAAAGTGTTGCTTAAATGAACTCAATAAGGCTCCTTTTGGGATCAAAAATAAAATCTCCGCAAATTACAACAAACAAATCTCTTGATGTCGGAAATAAAACCACCACAATAGCCACTTTTCCATCTTTCTTATGTTTTTTCTTTTTCTTTTTATTTTATTTTTGCAATCCGCAGGCAGAGAGCAGATTGCCCTCCTTCATGCTCCTGCCACTCAAAATGGCTCTTCAGTTTGCAATAAAAATCATATTCTTTGGCTAAACTCATAAGGACAACACTAAGCGTCATGAATTATGGTGTTTGAGTTCTTAAATGGGAGCTATTCAGCCCCCATTCCAGTACAAGCAGGAAATGGAAGCGACAATCGAGGGGAGTGCAAAGAGTAAAACACACACAGAAAATATGTTTCCCAGCCGAAGTTGAAAATCTAACAACACCAAACCAGGAGTGGGTGGATATGGATAAACAGTAGAATTCCCCTTGCATGCGATATTTGATTAATGGCCATATTTTGAGTGTCTGCCCTGACGAATTCATCGGGAGCTACATGTGATTGGGGAGGATGGTATCAATGTTGCAACTCAACTCTCCGACCATACAATACTTTTTAATTAAATAAAAAATGTTTTAAGTGTCTCACTGGAAATCAAAGCACCAACCGAAACCAAACCAGCAGCGAAATGAATTGTCCAATTAAAAAATTTATCGTGCAACTGACAATATTATGGATAATTCATTTGGGTGATACCAATGCACACAGGAACAAAATAAATTCGAAGTCGAAAGTGGCAAGGTTTTCGCTTCCATTTAATGGTCAAGAGTAGTTAGACCTGGGCTGGGAGCTAACATACTCCTCTTTTATGTGATTTCAATTGAACAGTATTAGCGACGCAATAGCTACAGAATACAAGCTCCAAGTCCTTTTTGCCCATTCAGAACAAGAGGAGAGTTAAATTTCTAAATTTATGGTCTCATCTAACAACGATTCGTTATTCTGTGGTCTTCGGTGGATAGGTTTAATTAAGCCGATCATAGACGAGCTATTAATTAAAATAGTGAGAGGAAAAGTGGATTAAATTATACAATCGAAAGCGAACGTAGTAGCTACGGCTTGATTGTATATCCTCTCAGTCCTCTGAGTTACAATTATTGTTCTTAATAAAAGATAAGTGCTGTTTAATTTATTTTAATCTGATTGATAATTGGAAGCGAATATACCAACTGAAATTAATAAATGAACAGAAAGCGGGCTTTCGAAATGATTTATTTAATTGACACAGTGAATTAAAGGCCTAGAGCTACACAATAAATGTTACGCTTCTGACAACGACGAATGCTTACGTTTTATTCACTGAGGTATTTTGAGCATTATGTCGGAAAATGAGGCCATGATGACTTTAAGACTTGAATTCAAAAAAATCAATAATCACCTGATGACTTTCTCCTAAGGCTTCTGAAAGGACAATAGAATTTGGCCTCACAAAATATTCCTTAAAAGGTAAGCAGTAGCAACGTTAGTCTCTTTTGATAAATATAAATATTAATTGTCTCTCAATTATTCGCAATCAGAGCATTCTCTACTGTTTCGCGTTAAGTGATATTCAAGATAATGTGATAAGGCGTCTTAGATGCACCTTGAGCTCCAACCGGAAAATAATGCATCCGATGAACTAACCCCCGAAGTCAGAACGAAGGTGTTCTGTTAGTGTAGGCCGACTAAATTAGAATTCTGCTTTTAGCTGTTCAAAGACTAGAAATAAACAGCACTTAATCAAAGCCGCCAAAGGAGGTCTTTTGAAGATTTTTTGGCTTTAAAGAAAAACTAAAAATTGTATACCTTTCTTTCTTAAATTATCTTGATATGCTCATAGCGTGAGGATAAGCATGTCTGCCCTTTACGTTGGAGTTCAAGATTCGAGTCCCAGAGCCATCAAGTTGTTTTTCGACCGAAGTAACTATTTTCCAGAGGCAGCTCCTTTGAGAGTAAATTCACTGCCATGAAAAACACCATTTTACTTAGCCAATGGAAGTCTGCGAAATTCGAATGGCCTCTTCACTAATCATATGTGGAATAAGGTAGAGAGTAATGCTCAAGGCTCTAGGAACTCGAAGAACTCGCCTGTGTTTTGTCAATGGTGGCTTCCAATGCTGCAAGAGTAGCTGGTTTATAGAAACCAAAACGTATCCGAGAAGCGTAAAGTATAGCATGAACGAAGGGGCTAGTTGACACAGGACCTTTTGTGGAAACAAAGTTGTCAACAAAATGTATTTGAAATAAATTTACGGTCATAGGCTTTGTGTGGTGGCAAGTTTTACCAAAAATGTCATCAATGCTTATAGCTGATAATTTCATTCCGTGATGGTTTCATTCCTACTGTTCAGTGTCTGTGAACCGAATTCGCAAGTCTTATGAACAACATGTTGATCTAGTTTAACCGACCGGACGGCGCACTATGGGACGAAATGAGCTTTAGCGTCTCATAAATGGTTTTGAAAAATTTTACAATTCGAAAAATCTAAAAATGAGGCCTTAAACTAGAAAACCAGTTCTTTTCGAAACAGTAACTGTTTTTTTATTTTTTTTTTATTTTTGGTACTTAAATTGCTGATCAAACTTGTCACATTAATTTGAATATAATTTCTATTTAAAGAGTACAAAGTTTGAAGTGAAATATTTTGTAGCTTCCTGAATATAAGTAAATGATGTTACATATTTTTGGAAAGGTCATTTTTTTTCTTTATAAAAAAGTTGTTTTCATTTAGATTTACTTCAACAGTTAATTTAAAGAAAAAAAAAGAAAAAGAACCTTTTATGTCCTTTGTGATTTTTTCAATTAAGGTTTTCTTTGTTACCTCCACCTGCCTCCACCTCGGGACCGATTTTTTTGAATTTGTTTGTTATTGTAGATTCAGAATCAAAAATAACCTCGTCCGCATACGTCCGCCCTTTTTTTTATAATCAAAAATGTGTAAAAAGTGAATTCTTTTCTTTATGATTTTGAGTTTGTTGCTCTTTAATTTTCATTACAATGATAGAAAATATTGAAATTTTGCTCATGCTTACTACCTAAGTAGTTAAAAATTAATAATGGTTGAAAAAAAATCATTCGAAATGGTTCTCTCCTTACACCATACAAGTCATACAAGTGGAATAATTATTACCAGATTTCATCACATTTTTTTTTAACATGGTTGCTCCAAAACAAAAGCGAAATAATTTTTAAAAGAATTTTACGAAATAATTTTTAATAAATAAATTGAAGTATCACTCCCCTATAATAATAGCCTCCTTTAAACCTCATATGAAATATGAAATACTTAAGATAACCATACAAACTGACCTTTAAAACAAGGCGATAAGAGAGAAATGAGTCATCCAGCGAGAAAAGCTCTGAAAAATCTTCACGATCAGCTCCTTTCATTTCAAGTCTAGGAAAAACCAGGACATATGAAGTGTAAGAGTTGTTAGATGTACATAGTTAAATTGCTTTTAGAAACAAAGAGTTACATAGAAATTAGTGCTTCCTGAACTTTCTAAAAGCTTTACGATTCGAAAAATCGCAAAAATTTCTTTGGTAGTGGAAAAGTATGTTGCAATAGGGACTTTCTTAGGAAATGAGCGGGTATTCGTTTAAATATCTTAGTTTGTATATTCAGATACAGACACTGCTGTGATACTTTTGTTATACTAGTACTCTCTACGCGTCTGATACTGAACATACAAACTACGATATGGAAACCCTCTCATTTCATAAAAAACTCTCTGCTCCCCTTGTAAACCAAATTTCACTTTGCTACGATGACGGCAATCCGTGTCGACTTCGTTCCGAAAAATATTTTTGTTCATTTGTCGGTCGATGATAACCTAGCTTAACTTAAACAATCTCAAATTGAATTTTTTTTTTAGAAATAACTACTTGTCTTACATGAAATAGAATTAAAGCAACAGTTGAGAAAACCTCAAAAATCTGGGACATCCTACTACATGTACATTAAATTATCTAGTGGTATTGTTGGCTTATGGAAATAAAATAAAAAAGAGGTTGAAAATGACTCTTGGAACACAAGTTGGGATATTCATATATAACCCTGGGTTCAAAGACTGAAGAATTTACATTTTACCAAAAAAAATTTTTTTTAACCAAAAAAAATCAAAAGGAAGCTATGGCAACCCTACCATGTCAAAGTTTTTTGCTTAATTGATATTGATACTGCCTAGAAAATAAATAAAATGCTTTTTTTTTATTAATATCTTCTCTTGTTTAAAATTTCAATGTAAAAATTATATTTTATAATTTTGAACATTTTTTTTATAGTCATGACATTGGCGAATCTCAAAAAACTATGTAAATTTATATTATCTATATATTCGAGATGATATGTTTCAAATTTCACTTAATTCGATGAAGAAACAAAAAAGTTACAGATTTATGAGACGCTCAACCTCGTTTCGTCCCATAGTGCGGCGCGGCGGTGGCGTTCCGGTTGGACTACCAGGAATTTTCGCAGCCTTACCGAACACCTTCTTCCTTTTCGTCCTGTTGGCATTTGCAAAGGCTGGGGCAAATTTGACTGCGAGATACTGACTTGAAGTAGTGGGAAATTATAGAAGCATACGTCATGTGCTGATGGCTTTACTGTCAGCCAAGAATTTCGGATGTACTTTGAGTTCCATTTCTATACCTTCAAGCAGGCGGTTAACCCTTTGCTACCAAGTTTTTCTTATGAATACTTAATTTTATTTCGAAAGCTTCTTTGAAAACTTTCAAAATCTCTAAGTTTTTCGAATGAACTTTAGATTGCGTCTGTGGTTTCTATCCAATGGCAAACCAGCGTTGGTATTTAGCTTGATTGGACGATAATTATCACAGTAGGTGGATGGTTACTTTCCTTCCCTTGCTTAGGCTGAAAATTTACTCCTATCGGCTTGGAAATGATAGTCGTGGGCCATCTAAGCCCAATGTCTCCCATCTTTATTCAAAGCTCATATGGTATCTCGTTTGTCCCAGCATGCCTTTTTTGTAGTTCTAAACTGCTTCACAGGCTTTTTCGACTGTGATATAGGGTATATTTCCGTTTGGTTAAGTTGAGCTTCTGTCTTCTAGTTTCGGGCATTGTAAATGAAGAAATCTTCTGGAGCATTTATCTTTCTTTGAACGGCCATTTTTGTTGCCTACTTGTTCAAGTTGCTGTTTTTTCTTTGTTCCTTTTTTATTAGTTTAGGTTGCCCTCCGTTGTTTTTGTTTGGAGTTGGGCGCACTTCTAGTTTTTTCTTCTCGATCATTTGAAGAAGAAGAAAATTCTCTGCTCAGTCATCAATAGCGGTGTCTAAAAGGCAGTTCATTTAGATATCGGCAGCTTGAAGGTAGCTAGGGGTTTTAAACATCTATAGCTTCCAAATCACACGTTTGATTGGAAACATTGAGCTATAAGAGAAAAGCTGAACTGAAAAACTTCCTGATCATCTAAAAACAATTGAAAAGCTAGCTAGTTAAAATTTTTCGAATGTTGCAAAGATGATTGTTTTTTGTTTTGCGAATGTCTTCCTAGGATGGAAAGGATCTTTTTCTAACGGTTTTTTAGTTTTTTTTGTAGCTTATATTAATGGCGGCGTACATCACAGGCGGATCACTAGTGTGAAGCAAAAAAGTGAGAGAGTTGTGATCGCTTCAAGATCACTACTCGTAACGCCGGAAATGGAAATAAGAGGCCAACTAGTTTTATATTGCTTTTTTTGCCGTGATACTATGCATATATGCTCTTGGGGTTGCCTTTTTGTTCAAAATGTTTGTTTTGTTTATTTCCAATCAAAATATCTGATTCTTGAAGTCTTATTCACTTTTGCCAGCCATTGAAAGCTTGAAGGCTGTTTGCGAGAGCTTACCCAAATAAAGTGTTCTTACTTTGAGTGCTCGTTCCCTACTTTTGTTATGTTCTGATAATCTAATCGAGTAAACTGCTCCGTTTTGACCATAACCGCTTACATTGTTTGTCTTTTCTATGTTTACGATTGCCGTTGATTTTACACCAGTCACAGGACGACATATATTTTATCTTGTTTGTTTTCTTTTCTACTTTTTGTCTCCCTAAAAGTGATGTACCTAATTCTCATAACAACTCTAACCCCTTATCACGTTCCGTTTGGCTATGAGTCCGAACCAAAGAAAAAAAAAATAATAAAATAAACCAAATAGAATGAAACGACATTGTGATGAAAAATAAAGGCCTAGCCAGATTGGAGTGCGTCCTTATCCTTTTTTTTTTTTATTTTTCACTCTAGGATTTTTCTTTTTTTGCTATGTGAAGTGTCTACTTATTTTTACGTCCTGCCATCATCTTCTGCCCAATCGTTTTTTCTTTTCCTATCTGCACCTGCAGAGCGACAAAAGTGTCACATTTTGAAGCAACAAAATAGATAGGATATAATCATAAAAATCATAAAAAAAGAAAATCAAAAGGAATTCTCCCGTCACATTATTTTAATGCTTAGCGGTGGCAGCTCTAAAAACAAAAGGATAAAGGACTACACTAACACCCACACACACACAATGGTAGGGAACCTATAAGCTTCAAGACAAAAAACGAAAAAAAAAATAGAAAAATGGAGGAAGGAAGACAAATGCGAGCCCTTAAGATAAAGATAAACGATAAAAATAAAAAAGAACGGAAACGGATTGTAAACAGCGTTGATCACCGTGAAGAGGGACTTTATGGCAACTGACAAGAAATACCGTCGATGGTTGTGTGGGTCTGGGTGGCGATTGTTATAGTGGCGGTGGCGGCGGCAGGACACACTAATGTCCAAGCCCAAGAAAAGGGTAAAAAGATAGACAAACAAAAGTATTTACCATAAAAATAAGTGTCTTTTCCTCTCCCTCATCCACCCCCACCCACCTTATCATCATCGATCCGAAACGAAAAAGAAGTATAATGTCTCTTTGTGATTTAGACTTTTTGTTTTTCTTCTTTTTTTTTCTCTACGTTCTACACACAATCCACATCCTTTTAAAGGTCCTCTTTTTCTTTTTTTTACTGTAGTGTCATTAAGTAAAGTGATAATTTCCACGGGGCAAATTGATTTCTACCCAATTGCCAGCTCCAAGAGATTAAAATAAACAACGTCAATTCCAGAAAATGACATCACATCCTGATGTGATCTCTCTCCTCTGCGTTGATGAGCATTTGAAAATAGAGCTAGAGATTTTCAGAGCTCCCCCGCATTCATTTCTGTACTTGAATATTTTATACAGAAATTGACTTTGTTTTCTTTACAATGAGCATATTTGAAAATAGTGCCATTACGTTGCATACAATGTACTGAACTTGATGCCAAATGTTTACTTTGTGAATTTTCACGCTAAACGAATATTTAAAAAGTTTTTCACCATACTCACTATCACCGTTTTGTGGCACCATTTCCAGTCCCTAAAAAACCCAAAAAGATATTCGTTGGTGGACTTCAAAGGAACTGTTTTGTTATATTAACGCACTGTGTTAGTGTTTATTCTAAATATATTTCCCGTTGTTTGAAATAAAGATTGTTCCCTCAAGAGACAGAGAGTGTTTTTTGTTGTACGGTGAGTTTTGAGTATTCATTTTTAACAACTTTCACGTTCAATTTTACTAAAAATAAAGGGTACATACAGGAGCAATGGGAACGCAAAACAGTGCAATATAAAGAGATCTACCACTGGAGAAATCAAATCTGTAGTATTGAAAAAAAGACTTGCTACACTATTCAAAATCGATTCTAAATGTAAAATGAACACAATTGATGGAATAATGAGAAAAAAATAAGTAAGCTTTGAGAAAAGTTACCTTTGGTTGATGATGTTGAAATGGATTGCCTTTACCTATTCGAGGGAAAACTCCAAATATCACTTACTCACTTAGATGGCTGCTCAAAGGCAGCTCATGGCGCAGTCTGATGGTTGTCTGGTCCTCAACCGATCTGACATTTTCTAAACTTTCTATTAAGAAATCTGTACGAAATTCACTCTATGTATAGACGTTAGAACGATTTCCAATTTCCCTAATATTTGATTTTATTCCTCAAGTTGTAGTGATGTTGACGTAATCCCCAACCGCACTTTCTCTTACTTTCGTCGTGTTTTTAACTTGGGGGTTCGAGGTTTTTTATAATTAACGCGCACATCAATGGGCTATGAATACCCTTATAATGTTTTAAAAAAACAGTGCGGGCATTTGGGAGAATAGGAGAGGATTTGAAAAGAGACACCGATGCACGCTGCTTTTAAGCCTTTGTGAATCGTAATGTAGGGGAAAAACAGAGTTAGGTAGAGCAGAGCTGATGAGCATTCCTGGCGAGGCGGGTGTTGCGGTTAAATTGTTTCAGGAGAGGAATGCAACTGATTATTTCACTAGAGCACTGTTTGTTAAAAAAGCGATCAAAGAGAGTGATACAGCTAGCACTTCGCCGATGTTCAAGAGAATCAATCGATTTTACGATTGAACTGTCAGCTATCAATCTCAGTGCTCTGTTTTGTACCCTAACAAGTAGGCACAAAGATGTTTGGGGAGGTCCTGACCAGATATGGGAATTATACTCCAGTTTTGGGCGGATGTAGGCTTTATAATTGTATTCAGATCAGAAGGGGTGAAGAATTTCCTGCATCGTCTCAAGAAGCCTAAGCATTTAGCAGTGTTTTTGGCGACTTCAAATATGTGGTCGTTCCAACAAAGATCGTCGCGTCGTTTGCACATATACCGAGTACTGACAGCTTTTCGGTTTCTTCGATGCAGGTACCATTAGTTGATAATGGCAATGTTAGAATATTAGGCTTTAACGACAAGAGACAACATTGAGCTTTCGAAGGATTCAATTCTATTCGGTTCTTAAGACCCCATGTAACAGTGCTGTCAATGTCAGAATTCAATGAGCTTATCATACGCAACCGTTTCAGTTCCACATCCGAAGAGCAGGGATTTGGAAACGAATATGAAAAGCTGAGGGTCGAGTCGTCAGCAAAACAGTTGAGAGGATTAGAAGTTTCAGATCAGACAAGAGATCATTTATAAAAATGTGGAAGAGAGCCGGAGACAAAACGGAGCCCTGGGGCACACCAGCATTTATGAAGTGGGTATCAGACTTGAAGCCATCCAACACAACTTGTATTGAACGGCCTGATAGGTAGTTTCTAATCCAACAAAGACGAGACTCATCGATACCAAAAGCACGCATTTTCGATAAAAGAGCCTGGTGCCAAACTCTATCAAATGTTTTAGAAATATCAAGCACAATAATCTTACTTTCTCCAAAACAATGTAAAGATTGGTTCCACTTTTCGATGAGATAAGCCATCAAATCACCAGTGGACCGTTTGCTATGAAAGCCGTACTGACGGTCATTGAGAAACTTTCGTTCTTCAAAATACTTCATGAGTTGACAGTTTATCAACTTGGAAAGAAGGGACATTAGTGTAACTGGACGGTAGTTGGAAGCGAAGCAAGATTCACCTTTTTTAAGCACCGTCTTGCTAAATGCAGTTTTTTTTAGGATAGGAAGAAAAGCTTTCGCAGTGGTTTTGCCAGCGTAGGAACACCTCTTCAGAATAACGCTGGAGATACCATCTGGACCAGCAGATTTATGTATATTGAGATCTTTGAGGACTCTCGCAACCGAGCAAGTTCGAAAAAATATCTGTTTCATCAAAGAATTTGCAGACTCGAGCTCAGGTGGAGCCAATATGCTATAAGGAAGTGTCGAGTTGGCAGCAAATTGAGCTGCCAGCAAATTGGCTTTGTCGATGGAGCTGACATACGGAGAGTCATTGAAGACGAGCGTTGGGATCGATGACGTGGTCGAATTCTTAACGTTCTTAACAAAAGACCAAAAGTTTTTGCTTCCTTTTGGACACAACAGTATTTTTTGCCTTACTTTTTGGTCATGCAAAAACTTAGCCTTTTGTATTTGAGCATTACAGATGTTTCTGGCCCGTTTGAACAAATTTCGATTTTCTACTGTATAGGGTTATCTTTGAATTTTCGAAAATTATACTCTCTCTATCCCTAATCGCCTCTTTACAGCTTGAATCGAATCACGAATTCTCTTTGGGGATGATACTTTTTGTTCTGTGAGGAAAAAAATTTTTCATGCTGTTGAGAATAACGTTAGATATCATATCAGCTGATGCATCAACGTTTCCGTCGAGAAAGCACAATGACCAATTAAAACTTCGAAAGAAAATATTCAGGCCGTCCCAATTGGCTTTCTCGTATTGCCACACAGTTCTTTTGGGGACTTTATCTTTTTTACCGTGACGGAAAGCGAAAAATCTACCGATATGACACAATGGTCTGATTTGCCTAAAGGAGATGATACTACAACCCTGTATTTTTCGGGATGAGAAGTGAGAAATAAGTCAAGAGTGTTGGCCGCATGGCCTTCAATATCTGGAACCCGAGTGGGCTCATCAACAAGTTGAGTTAGTTCGTTAAGTAATGAAATTGTTTATAAATACGGTTTGCAGTTGGACACTGTTCGAAAAGCACTCACATATTGGAAGGGTTTCGTTTAACAGTTGAAAATATCGAACTGTGTTGAGATGAACAAAAATTTTCATAACATAAGTTCCAATTATTTTTTTTCTTCAGATGAACTCGCACACAATTTTTGTTTTGTGATCATCTCGTATAAAGAAGGCCACGGACTGTGGTTGTATAAGGCTTAAGCATGCAGAATGAAATATTTCCTCGTATTGTCTACATCCAGGAAAAAATTCTAGTCTTAAATTGTTTCAGCACAACCAGAACCACACGATGTGAAGAATCAATTCAGAAAGTCGTAGTAGTGAACGTGTTCTATTATCAAACGATAGGTCAGCAATTTTAATTTTGGAAAATTGTCCGCCGAAAAGCATGGTCATTGTCAAAATGCAATTCTCACTGATGGTGTTAACTAAGTAGTACATTTCCATACTATATTTGTATTGATTCAATTTGAATTCATGGTTTTGGAAATTCGTCGAACAAAATCAGCAAAATCATCCAAACAGCTTTCCATTGATTTATTTATTTGTTATTCGTTAGACCACAACTCCTTTTTTCGTTGGCAAAACAAACTTTGTCATCACAAACACTAAAAAAACCGAACTGCAAGCAAAGAGCATAATAAAAATAATTTTAAAAAGAAACGAACAACGAACGAAGTTTGAATCGAAGTATAGAAACCCACACAAAACATCCTTAATGGATAAAGGAAAAGAAAAAACTTGTCATAGGTCGTTCTTCGTTAGAAAAGTTTGCACTAACCGCGCAACTTATTCCACAAACGCAAAGACCGACCAAAATTTGAACAGCATCATTCATTATCCTTGCGCCTTCAAGAATGAGACATTTTAACACAATCGTTTAAAATAGTATATAAAATGAAATTGTCATTTGCCGAGAAAAAAATGAGACCAAATGAACTTTTAAGGACACTTCAATCTTCCCCCCGACTTCCAACAAGAAAAAAATTAAAATAGAACTGAAATCCTTTTAAAAACTTCCTCCTGCTTTCTTGTTTTTTTGTATTTTTTGTTGAATCAAAGAGACGGAGTTAAATCTGAATTAAATTTGTCATCCAGATTAAAAGAAAAAGTGATTTTGCGAAAATTTCAACGGAAACTGAGACATCCTTTTCGTTTTTTTTTTTTTTTCTTTCTTTCTTCTATTTTTTAAGTTTTCATCAAAATTAATTGCCTTACGTCGCCTTAAACATGGAATTATAATTATCACTGTAGAATGTCCTTAATTTGTTCTTTTGATTTTAACTTCAATCTTTCTTTTTTGTACATATTTTTGTCTGTGTTGTGTGTGTCGCGTCCTTCTTATTTTTTCCAAGATTAAAAATGTGCGAGTGCGAGATAAAAGGCAAAGAGTTTTTTTTTCCTCATTTTCAATGGCTGTGGTTTATTTTTCTTTCTTTTTTGTGAAAAATCACTTTCAAACGAATTTATTGACGTAGTCAAAGAAATTGGAAGAATTTGTAAAATACCTCGTCGAGAAGATTGTTGGATCATGTAGGAGTAATGGCAGGTACAGAGGTATCCTGCTAATTAAATGAAATACTCCAACTGGATTGGCTTCCAAGAAAAACAATTTGAAGTAAAGAATTTGGTGCTGGTTTTTCAATTTAAAAATGAGATTGAAGTTTATAAGAGCAAGTTATTGCATAACTTTTCACTCTGTTAGTAAAATTCAATTTATAAAGCAGATTCATCGCACTGCAAGTTTGTCGAGTAATTTTTAATTTATGATCAAAGGTAATCCGTTCCGCTGAAAAATTCCTTTCGAAAATATCTGCGCAGTTCAGGACATCAATATTGAACTGAGGAAGCAACGAAAAGCTGAATTACTCTGACTCGAAAATTCAAGAACTTGGTTTTTCAAAGTCTGTCAGTATGGGCGAGATTATACGTTCTCTAGAGCGTACTTACGTTTTGCAGGAGTTCTTTGAAGTGATGTTGACTTCTAAGAAAAAGTTTCATTTCATCTTACTAAGCATTCAACTTATTTCCCTTCGAGTCATTTAATGGTTCCCTTTGGGTAATTTATGTTAGAATACTCTTCAACGCTTCATATTGATTGCCTTTCAATTCTTGTGTTCCAGAATTCAAGTGCTTGAGGAAGATCCAGTTTCCGGATTAGCCCACGTAACTTATAGACTTTGATTCGATTGCCTATTACAACGCGAGCTCAAATAAATCTTAAACCAAAATAAACTATTCATCATTTCAGCTCCATCCCCCCGCAAATGGTAATACCAATCCGCCAATATGGGAATCACAATGACAAATTAGCAGACCGTGTTGAATGAATGACAACATTTTTCACTTCCTTCTAACGACTGTGACAAATTGATCTCAAGTTCCACTTTGACAATAGTACAAATGCCTTTCATCGTTTATTATTAATTTTTTTCACTGTCCATCATAAATATGTTCCAGGATTAGGCTCCCACGCCGAGACGGCCAGCGGTGATATCCACTCTCGCATGCCACTCCAACATATGACAAACAGGACAAAGAGAATCCCAGAATAGCCTTCTTTTTGTATCCAAAAAAAAAAAAAAAAATACAGAAATAAACATATTGATGTCTTGAAAATGCTTATCGCCTTCGTTATTTTAATTAATAACTTCCCCCGGATAGAACATAAATTTTGAATAGCATGACAAGTTGTAAAGAGTGACCTGAAGTCTCTGACTTTCTTCTTTCCTCAATACATTGGCTCCATGGGGGGTTGGTTGTTGGCAATAATGATTATAATTTTCCATTCAGGAGAAAAGCTTATTTCGAGGTAGGGATTAACACATAGAAAACAGAGCATAAAAAATAAAATGGAAAAACAAAATCGTTTAATTCCATTTTCAGTTAATGTTGTTGATAATATCAAATGACAGACTTTGTTATAAATGGGGTGTTTTCACGATCAAATGGTCAAAAACAAACCTCAATAGACCTTTGGCTTATTATAATAAATAAGCAAACATCTAAGCCTAGCCGGAGGGGAATAACAGGGTGTTGCTAGGGAATACACATGTTTACATAGGTAGGACAAGAAAAACTAGTTTGATTTCTTTCGAGTTATTTCGTATAATGACCAAAAAAATAGGAAAAATGGAAAAGTTTAGTTGTGTAGTTTTGATATCAAATAACGTGTAGCAACTTGGGACCAATCTAACATCTTTTGTAAGAGATACTCTATTGCTAATGAAATCCTTTCAATTTAGTTCCTTTTTATAGAAATCAATTAAATTTTTTTGAAATAAATAAATAAAAAATTTAGTTAGAGTATTTCAACAAACCCATGAAAGTTTCGGAGCCCAACATTTTTCCAGAACCAACAATTCTATGCCGATTCCGGAAAGCTAAATTATAAATCCTTTTTTATGGTGGTGTGTTATTACTCTCGAACGAATGGTTAATTCCTCGCGAAAGCCTTCAATTCTATAAACTTATTTGAGATTTTTTTAAACACAATATAGGAAATTACTCACATAATTCAGAAAAGTGCTTAATATCTTTTTTTGAATCGATTGTACGGCTTATATTATAGTTTAATATTAGAAGACTGTTACATTTGGCCGCGGCTGCGCCTCAAACGGTGCATCAACTTAGTCCGATTTCGGCATACTCTTTCTAATATTTCGGCTGGTATCTCACAAATAAATGCTTCAATGTTGGTTTCCTCTGCTTCTGTCGAAGCAGGTTTATCGCTGTTAGACATGAACCTTAACAAAGGCCCACAGAAAATAATCTAGAGGGATTAAACAGCAAGATTTATGCGGCCAATAGACCGGCCCCAAACATGAAATGAACTTTTTACCTTAATCGCCTTTCGGTTGTCCCATTGTTAATTGTGCTGTGTGCATGTGATCTTGTCTTGAAACTTGAAACCACATGTCACTTTACGTAAGTGTGCTGGTGGTTTAATGTCTTACAATGTAAATTTGGTGCAAAATTAAGTCACAATAACGCTACTCTGGTTCCTAGCAGCTAACCAAATCCTGGTTAAACTAGACATGAGCGGAATAAAAGCCTTAGGTTGTTCACAGCAACCCTTTGTGAACTCCTTCAAACAGCTCTAAACAAGCTCATCAGCTGGGCTAAAAACTGGGGGCTAAATGTCAACCCAACAAAACAGAACTTGTTTTGTTTACTAGAAAACGTAACATTCCATATATACTCGTACTTCCACCCACCGTAAACAGTATACCAATTAACTTATCTGGTAAGGCGAAATATCTCGGCATTGTCCTTGATCGTAAACTTAACTGTAAATAAAATTTAAAACAAAGAGAAAAAAGCTCAAATCGCCTTCTACACTTGCAGTAGAGTTTTTTTGAAAAAGTGGAGACCTGGTCCCAAAACTATTCACTGGATGTATACATCCATAATAAGACCAATCCTCACCATCATAGAGAAGGCTTCAAACCTTGAGACCATGCCCAAAATCCAAAGACTTGTATACATTGGCTCGACCAGTTCCATGAGAACGACACCAACGGCAGGTCTAGAAACCTTCCTGTCGCTATAGCCCCGCTAGATCTTTTCACTAAGGAGATGGCGGCCAAAAGCGTACTGCGACACAAACAATTGGAAAACAGGCATACCAGGCATTAGAACCATCATGAACCCCCATTTTGTATTCAATCCAGTGGCTCTAACAGTCTTTCCGACAAGCGAAAGCTGGGAGGAAAACAGGGTTATAGGAGAAAATCACATTTCCGTCTTCACAGATGGTTCCAAAACGGATGATACCCCTTCATCCGTTGGGTCAGATATATTCTCAAATTTCCCTACTATGAATAGATCAATAAAGCTTCTCGGCTTTTACAGTGTCTTCCAAGCAGAAGTACTTGCAGTGTGTGAAGCCACCTGGCTACGCAAAACTTTACCAACAAAAATATTGACTTCTTCATAGACAGTCAGGCGGTCATTGAAGCTATCTCATCCCTTATCACAAAATGCAGATTAGTACACAGCTGTCGCAGTAATCTAAGACTGCTCAGCGAAACAAAAACCGTAACTTTAACCTGGGTCCCAAGACATCGTGACATAATCGGTAATGAAATGGCAGATAAGCTGGCTAAAATCGTTTCAGCACTCGAAACCAGTGAAGCGAACACCTCAGTTCTAAGAATACTAGAACAAGTAAAAAACAGAATCAAACACAATTTTTAAAAAAATAGCCAACGACAGTTGGTCATCTCTAGAAACGTGTTGACTCTCCAGAAACTATTGGCGAGATATTTCCAAGAAAAAAGCTGAATTTCTATTCCAGCTTACCAAATCTCGGCTCTCTCTGTTGATTGACATTCTCACGGGTCATAACTCATTGGGCGTAAGCACATTCGACTTATGTAGAGAATGCCAAGACGAAGAGGCAGAGGAAGGATCATTCCACTTCCTCTGTGAGTGTCCTAGCTTTGCCCACACTATATATAGGAAAAAGTCCTCGGAGAATACTTCTTCGACTAACTGGGCCACATCTCTAACCTCCCATTAAACAACGTCCTGAAATTTACTCAGTGCTCCAAATGGTTCAGTGCGGGTTCCCTACCCCAATAACCCACCACCAGCCCAACCCTCTACCTCTCCAATCCTACAACTTCCTCATCCTCTGTTTCCCCGTGGAGCACAATGAATTCTTGAGATCCGACTGAGGTGCTGCTACTTGTGGCTGCACACTCCATTCAACCTAACCTATCCTAAGTCACAATAACCCGAAAATCCGCCTCAGTAGGTGGATTAAACTGCTTATAATATGTAAGAATCTTGCGATGAACTTTCTTAACAGAGCAATCATTTCGATAATAAAATTCAATAATTTGCAAGCGTTGTTCGTTCGTAAGACAACTCATGGTTAAATTTTAGATCAGACTGAAGATGTTTGATAGTGATAGAAAATACGAAACGTGCGTGATTGACAGCTCACCAGCCAACAGCCAAAAATAATAAAAAAATCACCCAATAAGCAAGGGCTTTGTCTTCTTGTGATATTCAATTTGATTCAAGACGATTCAAACTATATCACTCAAAACTGTTAACTATTACTCTTTCTTTTAAAATGTTTTTTAAGTATTTAAGATGTTGACTACCGATTCTCTTGGGACATAACGTATTCCAGTCTACCCTCGAAATAGACGGAATAACTAGGGTGCATCAGAAATTGTAGGTTCTTCCGAAACAAAAAAAAAATTTGGGTAGTTCTATCTGCCTACGTTGAGGCGGGTGCGGCCAAACAAGCTTGAAATAGATAAAATCTATAAATATAACAATCGACGAACAGAAGCATGACCAGGAGTGCAAAGTTGGAGAGAGCTCTGCCGAAATGGAGATATTTGATGAAAGAAGTTGGTTAAAAGCCCAGGTTCACTCCGAACAGTGGTCCCCACCTAGGTAATTAAGAAAGTAACGAGAAAAGCATATTGATATTAACTCGTTGTAGTGCTTTAGACCCAATTTTCATATTGATGCAGGTCTTGAAAAAAACTTGAGATTATAATATCGATAAACACCATATTTTTATCGATTTCAAGGCCGCGTATGACAGCATTTAAAGAGACGAGCTGTGCAGAGTCATGTCAAGTTTCAGAATCCCTGCAAATGCAGGACGGCTTTGGAGAATTCACGCTGCTCCGTCAAGATCGATAATGAACTTTTCGAGACCTTTAATGTTCAAAATGGCCTTGAACAAGGCAACAACATTTAATGCGATTTCTTTGACATCATACTTGAAAAGATTGTACAAAACTCAAAAGCCTGTACAATTATACTCGCTAACGCAGACGATATGGACGTATTGGGAAGAAGTTAACGTGATGTCATAGGTGCTTTTGGGAGCATTCGAACAGAAGCGGCAATAATGAACTTTGAGGGCAAAACGAAGTATATGTTGTCATCAAACAAGGACACCGAACATTGACGAATTGGACAAAAAGTAGACAGACATAACTTCGAGGTAGTACAGGACTTCGTCTACCTAGGATCCGCTATAGACTAGAAACGGAACAACATGAGTGTGCTGCTTCTTTAAGTTAAAAAGGCAATTGAGAAACAAAAATTACTAAAAAAAACCAAGGTAACCCTTTTTTAAAAACTTAGGTAATCATCCTAGTCCTGCTTTACGGCGCAGAAGCGTGGACCTTGCGTAAAGGATAAGGAAACTCTTGGTCGTTTCGAAAGAAAAATACTCCAAATGGTCTTTGGTCCCGTATGCGAAGGCAGTATGTGGAGAAGAAGATAAAACAACGAGCTGTATGAGCCGTACCGCGACATTGACATAGCTAGAAGAGTACTCATAGCGAGACTACGATGGCTGGGAAATGTGAGGCGGATAGACATCAACGCTCCGGTTCGACGGTTTTTCGAAAGCTCATTGCAGTGAAATCGCGGAAGCGCCACTTAGGCCCTTGCCTAAGGTGGCGCAATCAAGTGGAAGAAGACCTCAACCGACTTAGAGTGCAAAACTGGAGAGAGCTCGCCCGAAATCGAAGTCGTTTTCGGAAGATGTTAGTTGAGACTTAGGTTCACCCCGCATTGCTCATCTAAGAATATGAGTGCGGCGCGTGCTGCAAAGCTTTGCACATCTGCTTATTCGGGGCTTGCGTCCTTGATTTATCCAATAGCTTTATCGCAGTCATCGCCTTATCGAGGATTTATCAAGTTCTTCAAAACTGCCATGAGAAGCGCTTTCTAACCTATAGTCCTTCGCAATTGATATAAAATTGTAGGTCCCTGAAACGCTTTTGGCTCCGAGGTTTCCCGAGCTTTTTTAAGCCATACAAGCTACTTATTTTTATTTATTTACTTATTGGATACAATCGATTGAGTCAAATTTGGAAAGTAAAAATTTTCTTCAAAACCAGTTAAGTTCTGTAACTTAAAATCGATATATGAAAACGTCAACGTTACTAGTTCCTTGATTGATGATTTCTAGAAGTTGGTTTGAACTGAAATATTATACAATGGACTTTAAGGTCCTTATGTTGTCCATTTGCAGTATTTGAAGACACAACCCATTGAGCTATTCGTGAAGCTACCTGTAATATGCTGCAGGGCTGATGTTGTACGCGGAACTGTCCACGATTTTGATGCCTCGGCTATCGAAGCATGTCTTACACCTTTGGCAATTTTTAATAGAGTGAAAGTTCTATGGAGGGCAAAGAGCCAATCCGCACTTAGAGTCTATCTCAAAAGTTGGGGACATGTTTATGCTTTGTAAAAATGTTATGAGAGCTAAAAGACTTATTTTATTGTTGAGAGCTGTGGCGAGTGTTTTCATCAGTTTTTTTTTAGATAACACGTAGATTTTTATGTACACTTATTTTGGAATTATTTATTATTTATAAATTTTTGCGTTTACACTTTGTTTTTACAGCATTATCATTTCACACTTTGAGTAAATGGGGGAGAAAGAGCCTTCATTTTTGTTTAATTTCAAGCTTTAAATTCTCGGAACACCCTATGTGAAAATTGAAATCTCTGAGAATATTCCTCCCAGAGGGACCATACTTTTGCGAACTGGACGTTTGCATTAAGTACTCTCTTTCCAAACGAAGCTGAGTGAGTCTGGTGTTTTTCTTTTGTACGTACTGGATACATACAAACACTCGCATATATAGTATTTTTTAACCCAGTTAAGCTTATTTGAAATTCTACGACTCATTGTGTTTTGCTTTGTATGCGGACACGCGGCTTGCGATTAGCATGATTTATCGGATAAGGAAAGAATAAAATCTAAACTTATAAGGGCAGATCCCTACCCAGTATATATGACGGTATAGCCCCCAAAGCTTATTTATTTGAAAGGGAGTGCTATTGACAACTAATTTGTTGCTCTATAGGAGCTTTGGAGAGTGTGCGAACATTTAACGTGTTATTAATCCTGTTTACACTTCTCGATACGACCAACCGACGTGTAAGTAATGTACCGGAGTTTAATAATCTCATACAATTAATTAGTTGCGCTGTTGTGTTCTATTTTATTCATTTTTTTTTCCATTCTTTGTATTTCGTTTTTGTTGTAGTTTACTATAATCAAAACAATTTTTGTTATTCTTCTTGCCTTTGGGGCTTATGGTGATTTGTTTGGATTTCATCAAATCGAAACCGTTCAATTAAAATTAACGATTGATAAAGGCGAGTTATTTGCTATCGTTGTTTACACAAGAAATGGAATAATTGAATTAATGAAGGACCTATCCTCACAACAAGGAGGATGGAAAAGAATATTTGAAGTTAAGCAGGATGATTGTATAGAAACACTCGTACATAAGCCACCAATAGAATCGAGGTAAATCTGATTGAAGACGGCTGGGGTAATGTTTACTTTTAATCGCTTTTTCCGGTGGAATTATAAAGCAACAGTTTTTAATTAAAAGCCGAATAAACTTTGTCGAAGCCGTTCGCAAAAGGTATTCAATTAATAAATCTTTGAATAGACTGCCGAAATTTACTTGATTTCGATGGAAGTACGTGGGCTAAGGTTTACGAGAATTAGTCTTAACTCTGATTTTGGAGGTTTTCATCAGTTAGGAGTTTTGTTGAATGAACACATGAACGTGACTAGGAGTTCTACGAGATAGTGACTGATTTCCAGCTAACATCGGCTCTGTGAAACTAGGACAAGCCGTGAAGTATCTCAGCGTTCCATTAACATTTCCCTTTTTTTATAAGAACTCAAACCGCAGTTACCGGCTCAATGTACAACCAGTGTAGCGACATTTTCTTTCTTACTCAAGGGCGGTGCAGCATCTAAAGGTTTTTTTTTTAGCGGTATAGAACTTCAAATTGAAATAAAACACAAGAAAATCGTTTTAATGTCCATCTATTTGGCTTTTTTAGAAGGATAATTATATGCCATTATAAATATAATTTTGGTCATGTGACCGCCGCGGCTGGCTCGAATAAAGCCAAGTCTAGGGGTCCAATTTTCAACCACTTTTTCGAGCATTTGTCGGCAATAACGCCAAGAATGTTAACTTTCAAGTCCCCTAACGATTCTGGTTTGTTGACGTAGTGGAGCGACTTCACATTTCCGCACTGAAAATAATCCAATGGTGTCAAATAACATTCTGGCCCATTCCTCGAAATTATGCGCTCATCGAATGTTTTCTTTTATAAATCGATTGTGACGTGCGCTGTGTGGCATATACCGTCGGCGTCGTCTTGTTAGAACCACATCTCATCCACATCCATGCCATCTATTCCGGGAACAAAATAGTCGGTTATCATGGCTGTAGACCGATCTCCATCAATTGTAACTGACTCACCAGCTTCATTTCGGAAGAAGTATGGCCCAATGACTCCACCAGCCCATAGAGCAAACCAAACACTCAGTTTTTGTGGGTGTAATGGCGTCTCAAGGTGCTAATGTCTCTTCAATCCTAATGCGGCAATTTTGCTTGTTGACGTAATCGTTCAACCAAAATGAGCCTCATCACTGAACAAAATTTTGCGATGAAAATCAGCATCGAGATCAATCTCATTTTCCGCCCATATACACCAAAATTACTACACATTGCATGGTCTCGCGGTATTTCTTGCACAAGTTGGATCTTGTAAGGTTGTATGCCAATAATATCTTTGCCCAAAATTTTTCCATAAAGTTGATGGACAAAGCTCCAATTGCTGGCCCGATGGCGAATCGATTCATTCGGGTCCTCTTCAACACTTTGCTCTACAGCGACAATTGTTTCTTGGGTGCGCACTGTTTGACGTTTCTGGAGATGCGTATTATCACATAAAGTAAACGTTGTGCGAAAACGATCCATGGCTGACCGAATTAATTGCTCTGATGGACGATTATGTTAAAGCTTTCGATGAACTTCGCGAACTGAACCATTAATTTCGAAATAAATCTGCACGAGTTGCAAGCGTTGTTCTTTTGTCAACCAGTTTATAATGAAATGGCACACCAAACTGAACATAAATGACATTAGAGTTGGCCGACTTGAACACAAGATGTCCGCTTTATCCCTGTTCGGAAAACCAATCTCTAAAAAAAACACCCGATATATGAAACTTGGAGGCCCGTTTGGAGGATACCGTTTAGCAGTGTGCAAAAGCAGTCTTTCCAGACCCTCAGTGGCGTCTTCGATTCTTTCACTCTTTTTCCCTACAGCCTTGGGTTCAAAAGTCCCTGTCCTGGCGAGATTTTTACCATTTGATAATGCTTTGGAGTTTCTTCCATTCATAGCATCTTCCAATTTTCTTAAACAAGCGCTTCTTACGCTCCTTCTTTTTATTTTTAAGAATTCGGTGTCTTTCCATTCTCTTCTTCTTGTCTTTTGTATTTTTATATTTGTATTTTTGTATTTGTATTTTTGTATTTGTATTTATTTCAATTGAAAGCGGTAGTACAAGAAGAAAATAAATTCTTATAATAGTACTTAAAAACAAAGATAAATTTAAATTTGACTGTCAAAGAGGGTTGCTCATTTTTATATAATCTTATTGCTTAAAAAGAAAAACAAACAATATTTACATTAGTCTTATAATTTCGGAAAAAAGTAGTTTATAATTACATAATGTACATACAGTTTAAAAGAGAATTTTCATATTTATTGGTTTTTATGTAATTGAGTTTATGAAAAAATAGTATTATTATTATTATAAGAGATGTATTCATAAAGAAATTTTTCAAATATTGGAAGCAAGCTACAATGTCTTAGATTGAGTGGTATGGAATTCCATAGCCTAACTGAATGGTAACAATATTTTGCCTTCAAGATAGTCAAAAAGGCACAATGATACAGTTTGTTCTCACAGATGAGGCAAAATTAATTTTTCATTTAAGTATAATGGCTTTTGATTTTTAATTATTTTGAAAAGAAAAACACAGTTTTTGAAATTTAGAAACTCTTTTAGAGTCATGCCAGTCAATAT
Organism: Melanostoma scalare; assembly: GCA_949752695.1. Classification (NCBI taxonomy): domain Eukaryota; kingdom Metazoa; phylum Arthropoda; class Insecta; order Diptera; family Syrphidae; genus Melanostoma; species Melanostoma scalare. Next base: position 154,045,510 of record OX456984.1, on the reverse strand, counting down.
TTTACTGTAGGCAGATATATGATCAAATCTACGCAGGCGAAGGACATATCTGATAGCCGTATTATACGCAACTTGAAGCTTTCTCATAGAAATTGAGTCTAAGTTACTGTAAATTACACTACTATAACTAAAAATTGGTAGTAAGAGACATTTTACAAGCCTAAGTCTTGTTGCAAATGGTGTCACACTTGCAGATGCGTTTAATTGCCTAACTCCTGCATAAATTGATCTTACAGTCAGATTTACTTTGTCTCTAGCTGATAACTTGGTATTAAGTACGATTCCTAGACTTTTCACAGTATTGAAATATGGTATATGTTTTGTCAAGAGCTGTACTGCAGGAAGCAATTTCGTATCGACGTTTTGTTTCGAGAAAACTATGCTTTGGGTCTTTTCTGGATTTAATTTGAGACGATTAAATGTTGCCCATTGAGCAATAGATTGTAAATCTTCGTTTAGCCTGAAAACACAGTCCTCAATCAGGCCTGTCGGTCAAGCTATGTAAATCTGAACATCATCTGCGTATAAATGAAACGCTGTGGCACACAGATGGCAAGTCATTGGTGAATAATGAGAATAAAAGGGGACCAAGTATGAAGCCCTGCGGAACACCAGATCTAAGAGGTAAAAATTCTGAACAGCCATTATCATTAAAAACACTTGATAGAGGTATCATAAAAAACCAAAATATCATGTCATTTTTTTTCGCAAGATTTCAAAGTCAACACTGTCGAACACCTTAGAAAAGTCGAGATGACAAAGTATGGAAATATAATTTTTGTCAAATCCTATTCGTATGTCATCAAGAATTTTAATTGTTGCAGTTTGACAGCTGTGATTTGTTCGAAAACCTGATTGGATTGAGCTTAAAAAAAAAATAAAAAAATTGATTGATTGATGGATTGAGCTTAGTAACTTATAATTTGAAACGTGTCTATTTATTTGATCACGAAGAACAATTTTAAAAATTTTTGAAAGGCATGGTAATATGCAAATTGGTCTAAAATCCTCAGGACCACTACAAATTGACTTTTTTGGCAAAAGTGTAACCATTGCTTTTTTCCATGAAGTTGGAAAAGTAGACATTATCACACAGGAGTTGATGATATGTGTTAACGTACAAAGAATGTGTGGTAAAATAAGCCTTATAAATTTGATTGGTACTCCATCCACTCCTATTGCTGTTGATTTTATGTCTCTAACTGCATTTAAAACCTCTGCTTCGGAGACACAAATGAAACTTAATGAGAAATCATTTGGTGATCCGTTAAAAGTAGTAGAGAAATCTAATGTCTCATTGACTGTATAGCTATGAGATAAAAAGTGTTTATTTAGTTGCATTGGTTCGAGCTCACAACAGTTTTTCTTCGACTTCGAGACTATACCAAATTTTTTAATATTTTTCCATAGGACACCACTTTGCAAATCTGTATTTAGTTTTATTGAAAAGTACATTGATTTAGCTTTTTTAACTTCGCGAACAACACTATTTCGGATAGTTTTGAAAATATTCCAGTTGGTTACGCTTTTAAAGCGTTTCCAGCGTTAAAAAGATCGATCTCTATTTTTAATCATTCTTAAAATTCTAATATTGAACCATGGTATGCACGAATCAAGGATGTGTAAATTTTAATCGGAACATGAGTATTAAATAAGTTTACATATATAGATTCAAAGAGCTCAACTTTTTGGTCAATATTTGGTTTGCTGTTTGAAAAGTCGTAGCAATTCGTTAGTGTACAAAAAAATTGGACCCAGTTTAGATCCCTGCGGAACTCCATATCACATTACTTTTTTCTCACTCACACCATCTTTGATTTTAACACAAAATGTTCTGTTTTGAAGATATTCTGTCAGCCAATCAGCCATAAGGCCACGAATTCCAATTCTTCTTAGAGCTTCAATAAGATTTGAGTGATTTACTGTGTCGAATGCCTGTACTGAAGTCCATGATGATTACTAATACGTGATGCCTCCTCGTATCTAAACTTTCGTTGACACAATTCGAAAAATCACCGAGCAACTTTCCTGTATTTTTACCCTTCTGAAAACCGTACTGGCTTCTATGAATCAGTGCATTTTGTCATCAAAGCCTTGCAACCTGTTGGCAATCACTCCCTCCAAACATTTTTCATAGATGGTTGATTGACCTGAGGATCGCCATAATTATGTTCCTTTATGAATGTTGATATATGGGTATGGGTAACGACTCCTTTTAACAACAAGACTTGGCACCGCAAGAAATTCGATTTGTGTGAACCCATTTAAATGGTTTCGTGATGTATTATATGCCTACCGATTGTGTTTCCAAAGTCATTTAGAAGCGTTTGGATCCGAGTATCCTTGAGCTTTTTTTAGTCTATTCTATTTCTTTATTTATTTGTTTGTTTATCCAGACAAAGGCATGATAAGGTCTTCGTTGTCTGAGTGCCAACAATATTAACGAACTTTGAAAAAAGTTTGAATGCATTTGGTTAGTAAAAAATTGAAAATTGTCTAAAAATCTCATTTTCAATAACTTTTCTGTTCGAGGAATCATTAAAAGGATTTTCGTCAGGTTGTTGAACCAAGATCATTTCAGATTTAGAATCAACGATGCTAATGAAAAGTGGGGTTAAGTATTCGTCTGCTTTCCAAATGCAGTTAAACTTAAGGAGAAAATCGAAAAGAAACCAATTGAATCGTAATTAACAGAATTGCACTTGCAATTCATACAGCAGAAGACTCGGATCCAGGACACATGAAACTGATCCGAATGGTAGTAGTTGTTAACACAGGTAACATACTTCCTCACCTCCAGGTTTATATCGAGTGAGTCGACATTTGAATCTCTCTCTTTTCATTTTCATTTCGAATGTATGTATAAACGGTATAGATATCTCACTATCTACCTATCTGTCTGGCTGTATACACAATCCATAAGTGGGTAAATTGGTAAGTATCTACACTGTCTCTATAGAGTGCAATCGGTCGTTGATGCTGATAGTGTTCAGGAAGCACTTCGTACTGTAAAAACTCTATATGTAGCAGGCGAGGGTAGTTTGGATATAGATGATGAGTTGAGTTTACCCGGTATCCAATAGTAAAGTAGTAGACAAGCGTTTTATTTTTGTATCTGTTTATTACACTATGCAAAATGCAAATGAAGAAATTTAATTCGTTTTTTTCTTTCTTTTGCTGTTAGTTGCAGAGTGTGCACTACTGAATTAAATTAACAGCCATCAATGTAGGGAGCACATGGATTTGAGTATTGCTTGTCCTATATTCTGGTATAATAATGGAACGGTTTAAGTGGGTGTTTTAATTCTTGTTTAATTTGATTGTGTGATAATTTGATAGTGAAACTCAGATGTAGATGGGTAATGTAGTAAAGTATGATTAATACTTGGAATCTGAGTATGTTTTGCTGCCGATGGGATTTATGGAATTATTCATAAGGCTGTGGTGCCAAACTGATTTTGTTAGTTCAAGGTTGGACGTGTGTATATGTGTCCAGCACGAGCTTACACAACTCATTTAGGGGGTTTCGTAGGTTTATGTAATTCGTGTTGATTCTCTCAATACGACTATTTTGGGTTATTTGATTTGAAAAAACACAGCGTGTTACTCGACACGTGATTGCTTTTTAAACGAACCAGGATGCGAGTCCGACGATTTGTTTTTCCCCTCAAACGATTCGACTGAGGTCGACACAGCCTTACACGACCCACACCAAGGGTGCATATAGACACTGCAATTCTTTTTTAAATATGAAGGGATTCATAAGAAAACTGTTGTCTCTTCGACCTTATGTTACATGAGAAATTTGCAAAGCAACCCTATTGTCATTATGACTATGCAACAAGGATATATCGATAAGAATATCAAACCATCGGCATTACTAAAAACATATTTATCGACCTCCAAATGTGTTTTTAAAACTTTGCAGAGAGGGTTTTGGGAAGAGTAATTCTCCTTTTGAACTCCGCACAAATGTTATTATCCGTGTTTATAGCGTATTATAGGTAGGCGTAGGTGAAGTCCTATTCTACCTCGTGGTTATGTCTGCTTATTGTGACATTTAGTCAAATTTGTATATACCTATGTTCTCTGTAATTTTTTGAAGACAGCATATACCTCGTTTTGTCATAAATCTTTACATAGTGTCCTTAATCTTTTCATTGTGGCATCACTGGTTTTTTTGTGTTGGTTTGCGTGTAAATTAGCTCCTATTAGTTTTTCATTTTTTGATAGTTTAATCTTTCATTTAATTGTTTTCCTTATGATTTTTTTACTTTAGTAACAGTCTTTATAGTTTTACTAATAATTCATTGTATAGTGTGTATGCTTTCGTTAAACGACGATTTTTCTTCCGAGCCTGATGACATTCCTCCCATTGTACTTAAAAAATGTTACAATATTTGTTTTTACTTTCTTTGAAATCTAGTAAATTCCGCTTACTTTGGAAATGATCGTTTATCACTCCAGTTCTTAAAAAAAGGGATAAATGTGATAAAAAAATATACACCCATTTCTAAACTGTCTAGTATTTTAAACTCTTTAAGAAACTGGTACATAAATGTGACCAGCTGGCTTTCAGTGTAGAAAACATTATTTGCACACAGCAACACGGTTTTGTCAAAAATAAATCGACTGTCACAAACTTGCTATGCTTTCTTCACAAATGTTCTTTAGCACTAGAAAATTGTAATGAGTTCGATTGAATCTACTCGAATTTTTCTAAGGCTTTCGATCAACTTTCACACAATATTTTTCTGTTCAAACTAAAGGCTATTGGCTTCCCACCTGTGTTCACTGATTGGGTACTTTCTTATGTGTCTGTGAGATCTTACCAAGTTAAGTTTCGCAATATTCTTTCCAAACCTTTTACTGGCTCAGGTGTACCTCAGGGAAGTCATCTGGGACATCTTCTATTAATTTTAGCTATAAATGATGTTGTGTCTTACGTTTCCTTCAGTATAATATTAATATTTGCTGATGATATGAACATTTTTAAAAAGATAACTGTTTCGCTTGATCGATCTCATCTCCAATTCGATGTTAATCATTTTGCAGTTTGGTGTTTTTAAAATGGGCTCAAACTTAACCCAAACAAAATGCCAAATGCCTGACTTTCTCCAAAAAGAAAGAGCCTAGCAACCCTGGTTATTCTATTTCCAATATTATTCTGAATCAAGTGAAGTGTTTTAAAGATCTTGGCGTTTATTTTAGTTTTAATATGGACTTTACTATGCTTGGTTTTATGAAAGATGGTCAAAGGCGTTTCAGGACCCGTATGTTACCCTTGCTTTACACAATTGTCTAGTACGACCTCATCTAGAGTATGCTTCTCAAGTGTGGTCCCCTTTGTATGAAATACACAACTCAGGAATTGAATCAGTGCAACATAAATTCATAAGATTCGCTCTTAAAAGGCTTCCGTGGGAAAACCCTTACGATTTACCACCATAAGAGCACAGAATCCAATTAATTCAGATGCAACTTCTTTGTCAAAGGCGTACCATTAACGATCTGGTGTTTTTTCATCAACTTATCACCGGACATATCGATGCACCTGAGTTACTCTCTTGTGTTGAATTCAACTTTTGAGGCGGATCTTATCACCAGCGCAGCTTAGTTTTAATACACTGCCCTTACCATAGAATGAATTATGGCATGAATGAGCCATTGACTTGTATTGGGTAGACTATTCAATCTTAACTCATATTTAATTGACTTCAACTTGTGAAGGAATGGAGGGGACCTAAAACTGTTCGCGAATACTATCGGAGGACTTGCCAAATCCTCGCGAAAGACGATACCCGTGGAAAAACAGTTTTGTTTTCTGTTTGGATTCAAATCTTGAACCTCCCACAAAACAGGGAGGTATGCTTACCATTACGCCACGGACATCACCCTTAATAACCGCACCAAACCCATTTTTAAAGCTTCTGTTTTAGTGCCAAAAAAGTACCTATGACATCACGCTTGCTTCTTCCCATTACGTCAGTATTTCTGCGTAAGCGAGTAACATTACAGACTTTTTAATGATTATTCCTCAGGTGCGCCCTCTTGTCCCAATTCATTTTCGACGCATAAAAGGTCTCGATAAGTCGTTTGCTGACCTTGAAAGGCCATCCTGCATTGTCGTACGAGTTTTCCAGGGAGGGATACTTAAACTAGAGCATATTAGTTGTAAATTTATTTCCAAAATACTCGAACTTGAAAATAAACAGGCATAGTTTTCGCTTGATGATTGTTGTTTCAAAGTAAAGATTCTTTATAGACCTTTGACTCAATGGTCGAATGAGAATTAGCATAGACTTATACCAATAGAAGGAAGTTTGTGATTTGAACAGAAAAAGTCACAACTTTTATTTGACTGCTACAGCTACTCAATTTAAATTTTTTTTTTTTTTTAATTTAAATCTCTGTCTCTACAAAATCCATCACGGTCCAAAATTGTAAAATGTCTCTGAGGTAGATGTCAAATCAGTTCAACATTTACCTTTCATGGGTGCCGGTGCACAGGGACATACCAGACAACTGCATGCCAGACGAACTAGCCAAAAAGGGCACGACCATACTCCCTCTCAGAATCGAACAATATAGGTATAACCTATCCGTACATGTAAACTCCTACGTAGACAAGACGCTTCAAGGATAACAAACACTAGGTGGACTGACAGTAACAATTGCCTTGCAACCAAAAAAGTTTGGTCGTGTGTGGACTCAAAACGCTCGAAGAGTTTGTTAGCCTTGAACCTCCTGTATCTAGGTTCTACCATAGGTTTTCTTACGAGACACTGTCTAATAGGAAGACACGCCGAAACACTTGGTGTGTATTCCAATGATTTCTGCAGAAGCTGCATGGACGAAGAATAGGAAGAAACCGTTCAACACCTTCTTTGCTCATTCCCTGCACTACTTCATAGGAGGAAAACTCATCTCTGTGAATTCTTCTTCGATGATACTAGCGACTTAGCATAGATCCTAAAAGCCTTTCAAAATACATTAAAAGTTCCGCGTGGTTCGACTAGCAGGTGATTAACCGGCTAGTCCCGAAATAAAAGATTAATGGGTGATCAAGTCGTTAATCGATCGGGCTTCTGAAATCAGTAGGTGATTAACTTGCTTATCTCTTTGGTATCACAATGGGCCCTTGCGGCCTAAGTGTGTCTGTAAATGTACGTAGGTATTACTCATTAGCTGACAGCCACTTCCACCTAACCTAAACTGCAGCTACTTAATAAACTGAAACTTCCTAGTAATGTGTTTTGTGAACTACAAAAGAAACAAATAATATTTTACAGTTTGCCAGATAAGGAAAAGCGTTTACAGTGAAAGTTATCTTAACTTGAAAAAATTTCACATGTTACTTATTACTTTAGCTATAGCGCATATCATTGCTTATTTTAATTTGACAAAATGGCAGCCAATAAAAATCTACTACAAAAAAGCAGGTTTATCTTATTTAAAAAAAAAAATTACACTAAAAATTCGTATGATATGCGCCATAGCAATAGTCATAAAAACTAAACACTCTATCACTGCCACTTAATACTCTACTAGTGCACCCCACCACTCGTGGGGTAAGACGACGATAATTAAGCTTCAGAGTTTCTTCTTCAAGGTGATTTCAGTGCCCGTGTGTAAGCACGAATTGTTTAAACTGTAATAACATCACAAATTTCCTAAAGTCAAATCACTGTTGAAACAACTATGTGAAATAAAGCAACTCTTTGTTTTTGCAATCAGACTTAGCAACATGGCATTTTTGTTATTTTTAAGTGAAACTTGTCGACTTGTCCACTTGTTCACTTGTCCACTTGTCCACTTGTCCACTTGTTCACTTGTCCACTTTTCCACTTGTCCACTTGTTCACTTGTCCACTTATCCACTTTTCCACTTGTCCACTTGTCCACTTGTCCACTTGTCCACTTGTCCACTTGTCCACTTGTCCACTTGTCCACTTGTCCACTTGTCCACTTGTCCACTTGTCCACTTGTCCACTTGTCCACTTGTTCACTTGTTCACTTGTCCACTTTTTCACTTGTCCACTTGTCTACTTGTCCACTTGTCCACTTGTTCACTTGTCCACTTATCCACTTCGAATCGATGCGATTTGAAATTCGATGAAACGATAATGCGCCACGACAAAGAAACTATCAATGTATGGTATAAGGTTGACAAGAGAATGAGATAGAATACATCAAACACCATCTCCTCCTTGTGCAATGCTTCGTTGTAGCATATAACAAAGCTTAAGTGTAAAGCGAGAGTGTTTGAAAATTCAAAGAAACGAAAAAACGACATAGAAAAATAAATGAACAAAAACTTCGTAAAAGGAGTTTTGAATGAATTTACTATCGGAGGACTTGTCTATTCCTCGCGAAAGGCGATACCCGTGGAAGTACATTTTGGCTTCTGTTGGGATTCGAACCACCAACATCCCGGTTAATAGGCAGACATACAAACCACCTCGCCACACGGAATAACTTTGGAAGAGTATAAAAGCAACTTCTTACTTTAAGATTTTGTTCCTATTTTATGCTCCAAATTTTCAAGAGCCCTTCAACTAAATCACAGTTCAATGACTGCAATGTTCCATCGAATTCATTCCGCACTAAAAACAAGAAAAAGCCTCCATAAATAGAAACCTCAAGGACACTTTATAGTGTAAGCAGTAATTTATCATTGCCTTCGGCTATACGGATAGAAAAAATGTACAAGCAATTATTGCGGCATTCAAGGCCACCATTCCCAAATGACAAAATAAACTTTCATCTTGACTTCGAATATTTTAACGATTGAAGTTACTGTCCCAAGCTAAATAAAGAGAACACCACTGAAATGGAGCAACGACAGTAATAATTTAAAAAGCCACCGCACATCCCAATATGTACTAATGGAGCCATTTGGGTAAGCTCTTTTAACAAATGAAAAAAAAAAAAACTGAATTGAAAAGAACAAAGCCTTTCTTGTAATAACTCAAGCGCATCCGAAGTACTTTTGTTAGAAGACATTCCTACCCTTGGGGCAAAAGGACATATTTTTCATTTGGCACTATACACAACCAACGCGGATGGATGCATTAATTCATATGAAATGGAGAAATTGAAAAAGAAAAATTCAAAAATTCATATCCATCAAAGGTTTTGTTGAAACTTTTTTTTTTGTAAAATTTCAAGCCACCCAGGGCCTGGTCGTATTTTATATTTTTTTTTATTCTTCATTCATTCAAAACATAAAAAAAAAAATGAAAGCACACGATGGGTGGGTATGTTGTTGGCATTGGTGGAATGGGCCAACTCCTCGTGGCCTACACTTCATTCATCGTGGAGTGTTCATAAATCATCGAAAACGTTTGTGCTTAATGTCTGACTGAAGGAAGTCCTCCTTCGGGCGTTGTAACTGAGTGCTTAGGAATTTATGGGGCGCACATGAAACTGTTTTTTTTTTTTTTTTTGTTTTTTTTTTACTTTTCCATTGGAAGGCGGTTGGAGGGTGAATTGTTTGGAAAATGGTGTACTTTTTCAAATCGAAATGGGAATTCAATGTGCACGATCGAACAGAGATAAAATTATGTTGAAATAAATAAATTTGTTGTATATTTTGTAATGCTAAGGGAGATTATGTCGATTTTAATGGTTCTGATGTGATTTTGTATAAAAAATGGAAGCTGGTGTCTGCAGGAAGGAATGTTTTTGTGGAAAGTTAACAAATAAGGATATTGTGTTGCTGTGATTTGTTTGATGTGTTTTTGTTTGTAATGTTTAAGCTTACGCAATAAATATGGAGATGCGTTTGGTGTTGTATAACAGTGTGTCTCGATTCTTTCAAGGATATTCATTATTTTTACATTTTTCTTTTACACAGAAAATTTTGTAAGTTGTGTTGGATTGATGGAAGGACTTTTAGTTCCCATTCATTCTAAGAAATTAAAATAAACTTATAAGCAGGACAGCGCAAGACGGCGGGAAAGTCACAGGTAATGTGTCTTTTGACTCGCTTCTATTGATATGCCGTCCGACGCACTGATCCCGAGGCTCAAGCAGCGTCAAAAATACACAATCAACTTTCCGTCTGTTCAGGAAAGGATTTTTATCGAATCAGAAATGTGGAGAGCGATGAACACGACAGCACTCCTCATTCGGCACATACGCGTTTGTCTTTCAAGCGGAGACGCATGCTATCCAAATGGCTATAAGCTACGTTACGAGCAATGTTGCCGCAGGTCTTTTTGAAAGTGTAACAATTTTTTTTAAAAAGTGTAACAAATGGAAAGAAAATGTAACAAACTGAAAAAAAACTACAACAATAATAAAAACATGTTTTCTTAACTAAAAAAAAAAAAGAAAAAAAAACTTTATTAGGAACACCTTATCACATTTCGTTTTTATATAATATGTACATACATACATACTAAGAAAATGTAATAAATTAATTTTTTCTCATTAGTCTTACAAGTACAAGTCTTTGATTTGCTTTGCAAATATTATTGCCTCAATTGTTTTTAAATCATATTTGTTCGCCTTATTATTTTTTATTTAATGAAGCTCAGAAAAAACACGTTTCGCAGTAGCGGAACTGTGAAGTAAGCTTAATATTTTTTTTGGAAAATTGTACAATATTTTCAAACATTTCTCTTTTTGTTGATTTTGTAAAGATTTAACAAGGCCCCAAATTAATTCAATGTCGTCAATATATTTTAAGTTTTGTTGTAACTGCAACTTTCTAAACTCAGTGCATATTTCTTTCTTTTTTTTCGGGATCATACAAATTTGGGAAATTATTTGATAGTGGCAAGATACAATTGCTTTTAGAAACAATTTTTCCAGGATCTAGAAGGGCAATATTTTTTAATTTTTCATTAGTAAAATCGAACCTCTTTTTAATCTGACATATTTCTGTATAAAATAATTTCATTTTTGTTTTTATACATTTTTTTTTTTAATAGATAGACCTACTTCGCCATCTGCTGCCCGAACGGCGCGTAACTAAGTACGTTCCCTCTAAAATACTATGTCTGCTTTTACATGGAGACCTTCTTAGCTCGACGCAATTCGAAAATTCTGTAGGGTAAAAGAGAAACATAGATTGAAAAAGATGCTTTCACTCTTTGCTCTCACGTATTTTCGAAAAGCGTCGAGCTAAGAACGTCTCAATGTAATAGTGTCGTATTACACCCAGACGGTTTTGCCAAGACGCAAATGAGTGCGAAAGAGAAAGCAGATGAAATAGAAATACTTTAAAAAATCTCAACCCGCAAAGTTTTGGGTTGAGGATTGTCCAGTTGTCTTGGATGGTTTTTGACGGTTCTTTTTCTTGTCTTTCTTTGTTTCTTGTCGTTGATTTATTGTATCTTCTAATGTTCATGAGTAAAGAAGTAGTATGTCTTCGGATAATTTCTTTAATTTTTCATATATTTTCATGTATTTTCCATATCCATGATGCCAATAATGATTGCTGCAAAATCTAATTAAATTATTTACCACTTCAAATGACATTTTGCTCTTTATGAGATTTTTTTTTGTGGATTTATAAATAATGCAGCTGAGCTTCTTTGATTATTATTTTCACACTTTGACCCTGTGGGTGAGAACAAAAAATTAAAGAGAAGTGTCAAAAAACCCGCAGCCGCAAAACGTCTGAGTGTAATAATGAGAGACTGTCGGGATGAGGGTTCAAAAGAAAATATACGAAACACGCAGCAGGCAAACAGTCTGAATGTAATACGACACAAAGCAGTCTATAGAATTCACATACAAATGGTTCGAAAGAGAAAAGTGCTGCCAGTTAAACTTTTCAATATTTTTTAACGAAAAAAAAACAAAAAAATTTTTACGGGAAAAGTGTAACGAAACGGAAAAAAAGTAACATTGTTACAAAACTATAAAATAATTGAAAAGTTTAACACTTTTGTTACACTTGTATCATTGTGGCAACGCTGGTTACGAGCAATGGGTGGATGGAGAGAGATATATGTATCTGCGTGGACAGCCAAGCTGTGCTTGAAGCTCTACTCAACTCTCTTTTTATTTTGAAAGTGAATCAGCAATGTGACATCTGTCAGTACAACGCCCATTGGATGGGGGTTGTCACAATAGACAGACATAACTTCGAGGTAGTACATGACTTCGTCTACCTAGGATCCGCTGTAGACACGGACAACAACATCAGTATGCGGAGATCAAACGGAGAATAACTCTTGCCAACCGTTGCTTCTTTGGGTTAAGAAGGCAATTGAGAAACAAAACCCTCTCCAGAAAAACCAAGGTAGCCTTGTATAAGACCTCGATCATCCCAGTCCTGCTTTACGGTGCGGAAGCATGGACCTTATCGAAAGCGGATGAGGAAACCCTTGGTCGTTTCGAAAGAAAAATTCTCCGAATGATCTTTGGTCCCGTATGCGAAAACAATGTGTGGAGAAGACGATACAACAACGAGCTGTATGAGCTGTACCGCGACATGGGCATAGCCAGAAGAGTACGTATCGCGAGGCTACGATGGTTGGGCCATGTAGAGCGGATGGATCCAAACGCTCCGGCTTGACGAGTTTTCGAAAGCACATTGCAGTGAAATCGCGGAAGGGGAAGACCTCGTCTTAGGTGGCGCAATCAAGTGGATGAAGACCTCAACCGACTTGGAGTGCGAAACTGGAGAGAGCTCGCCCGAAATCGAAATCGTTATAGAAGGATGTTGGTTGAGGCCCAGGTTCACCCCGAACTGTAATGCGCACCTAAGTAAGTAAGAATCAGCAATGCAAGACCTTTTTGAATGCGATCGGGATCCTAAAATCTTTGAGTTCCTTTTGGGTCCCAGGCCATCACGGCATAACTGGAGCGAGATCGTCGATGAACTCGAAAGGCAAGGATGTCAGACAGCTTTCTTAGGATTTCAACCAGCGCTTGGTATGACAGTGTCATTAGTGAGGGCTACAATCAACGATTGAATCTGTCAAGAGCAGAATTGTTGCTGTCTTGAATCCATTGGATGCAGACGAACTAAAAGTGTGGTCCCCAACGTGATTGACTTTGAGACTTTACTGCTCAAAAACCATTCAATTAACTTGAACTTATTTGAAAAACAAAGTATTAGCATTCAAGAATGACAAAGTGGTAGTGAGTGGCTTAGTTTTTTTGCAAATTAAGTCGATTTTTTTATGAAATCGGCCTTCCTGCCTAAACGGATGGAGATAGACTCCCTTCTCATACGATGTTTTTCTTGTTTGACCAAGCCCATTTCAGGCTATTGTCGCATGTTTTGCAAAGCACCCTGTATAATGGCGCAACAAAGCTATGGGAACCACGGGTCCTAACGGATTTCAAGGGCCTAAACAATTTCATGCTGATTTCGAAAGGCAAAGTTGGAAAGCGTTTCTTAAGACAGATGTCTTATTGCTCTCGAAGGACCAATTCCTCTCAAAAAGCAATACCTGTGAAATAATTTTTTTTTGTGTTTCTAGGATTCGAACCACGAACCTCCACCAATGGAAATATGTCAGAGAATATCGAATTAGGAAGAGTTTCACTGGGCCGCTTCCTATGGCCATTAATGTTTCTGGTTTGTATAGCTGGGACGTCATCCATTTAGCCCTAGATGCATAAACATTGAAAGTCCGACATTATCCCAATCTTTGTTGTGTTGATTTTGGTAAAAAAAAGAACGCTCCTTTCATTTTTACTTGCGATTATAGGTACTATAAGGCAAGTCTTGCAATCATGCAGAAAAAAATTTTGAGATAACAATAAAATCTGACATTACGATGGTAGAGAATACGAAAAAAGTGGGTCCTGCAATTCTGTCTGTCTGTCTGTCTGTATGTCCGTCTGTCTGTATATGGATCTACAGCCTGAACCGCTTGACCGATTTTCTTCAAAATTTGCAGTTATAGTCTCTGGGGCAGCCTACAGAGGGGTTTTTGGAATTGGATCTCTAGGTCTTGAAATAACGGTACCTGCCATACAACCTTTATGATAATACCTATTTTTCTCGAAAACAGCCCTAACGATTTTGATAAAATCTTACGTAAAGTATTATTTTTGAATAGCTTTTCTTATGATATAAAAAATTTTTTAAGAAACGGTACCCCCCATAGTACCGTTTTTTTCAAAACCGACTTTCTCGCTAATGGTTCACACGATTTTGAACAAATTTTGTATTCAAGAATTCGTATGTTGTTTAAGAAAGACTGCATATCCACATTTGAAAAAATCTAGTTTTTTCGAATTTTCAATAATTTTTTTAAAAGAAATTTGTCTTTTCGAATATTTTCTAAACTGTATCTTTGATTTATTTCAAATGCTTTGTCAATACACCTTTTAGCAAGATCTTAAAATTTGTGTACAAAAATTTTTGAAACCTCATTTTTTAAAAAAATTAAAAATAAAAAACCGGTTTTTTAAAAAACGGCTCTAACGATTTTGGTTAAACTTTCACTGTTTATATGTACTAGCAACTGCAAAACAATGGCGTTTTTAGATTTTCGTTTGAAACCTTTGAAATATTTAAATAAATTTTTTTAAATATTTTATGTGATTTAATTCAATTTTCATAATTAGTGTGTAGGTGGCAACCCTAAAATCACCAAAATGTATTTAGAGCTAATTCTAAAACCTTTTATTCAGCCTTAATATTTTGGTATTGTACTTAGCACACAATCGCAAGTTCGTGCGACCCATTCGTGCCCATTTTTTCAAAGGTTCACGATTACCCTTCATTATGCTTAAACACTGATAAACTCCCAAGAACTTTTTTCTGTCCAGAGACTCATTTTCTCTATAGTATCGGTTTCCGCTCGTTCCTATAGAAATACACATCTTTGTTGGCTTTGGGTAGCTTTCAATAGAACGATAGCTGTTTTCATTTCCTAAATTTTTAACTGGCAGTTGAATGTATTTACCTGTTAATGTTTTTTTTTTTTCGAAGAAATGAAAATCTTGTGCTGTGATGGTGAATGCTTCTCGTTAGTTTCATAGCTGACTACAATCACATTTTTTGAATGATAAAATTTTTATCATTTCCTGTTTGTTAACGAACAAAGCGTAAAATTTTCAAAAACCCAAAATGTAATTACATTTTTTTATGGTATCCCAGTCACTTTACTTTACACACAGAGAAAAGCTTCGTCTGCGTCTGTCAGAATGGCCGGTCCTGCGAATGTCATTATTGTTTATGAACTCAGCCAAATGTCCAATTTATTTAATTTCTTTTTTTTTTTCATTTTTTGCTTCTTCTTTATTCTTCCGGTCCCTTTTCCCGTTTTCAATTTGCCAAAATGATCAAGTAAATTAAATAAAATGTATATTTCGTGGGTATAAAAATAGCGCCATAAATCGTTAACATCTCTGAACGCGAGCACCGAGTGTATAGTGTCACCTATCATACCACAAGGGAGGAGAGGCGGTCGGCGAAATACGGAAAAAAAAGAATAACAATAAAAATAAATAAAAAATATGAAACCAAAACCATTAGGCACATAGTCTGTTGTAAAGGTATAGTCATCGCGTCTTCATCAAAACGCTGGGCTGTGCTGTTATTAAGGCGATTGAAAGAGCCACAACATTAATCAACGCAAAGCACCTACAGATGATGACAAAAAATAATCTCTTTACGACTCGCCAGGCCCCATCTCTAACGCCCACTCGCGTAATAACTACAAAAAAACCCACTCACACACACACACAAACAACAATAAAACACTCTTTTGAAATATAAAACAATTTCCTTAGCTTGACTTTGTATTATGAATTATTCTTGCCTTTGAAATGGATGGGGACGATATTTTTGAGTAAGTTATTGTTTTCATCACAACCATTACGAAGACACGCTGACGGGAGCACTTGTTTCTGTGTCTGTCAAAGCTTTTAACTTACTATACAACTGCATTCTGTTGCTTAACATTCACGTTTGACTTAAAGCTGCAATAGGTTTTTGGACAAAATCGAATGAATTGACAGTTTTGGGTGTTTGCAACGAATTCGAACTGGTGAACTTTTCGGAAGATGAAATAAATTCAATACCACAGTGAATCAAAGCCGGCTTGAATTTATGTTCAATTCACGAAGAGGTGAGGACGTAGCACTGTATTTTGAGCTAAAGGATCAGATCATTTCGAGTTGTTAGCCACTTTAAGAACATGGAAAATAGCGTAACGGATACAATTATTGGCACCTCTAAGGATTTTTCAATTTCAATTGCGCGTAAATTTTGCAGTCTACCAAATTTAAATTAAGAAAAACTTATGTCTATTTATAAAATCAACTTTCTTTTGTTAGTAAAAAGGGGTTGAAATGGGAAATTTAAAAAAGCTTACCAAAAACTACAATTATTGGGACTCGACCACAATTGTCGGCACCCCAAAAGTAGACATTGGCAACCACTAAATCCACTGTTCCAAGCGTTTTTTAGAGGTTTAAAAGCTGCAAAATTCCTGAGTTGGAATAAATTGCTATCAGGACGATTCCTAGTTTGACATTTAGTTGTCTCACTTGGAGTGTAAGATGTGTGCTACGACCATCAACAAAGAGTATTGAGCCCTGCGGAAAGTAATGCGGTTGGTGCATGCGATGAGATTGCTGTCAAAGCAATCGCATCGCACGCACCAGCCGCGCTGGTTTGCGCAGGACTTTATTGTCAATTCTATTTTTTCTCGGATCAAAAAGGGGTAGAGTAGTTTTGAAATAAACTCGTTGAATGTTTGTTCCGTCATCCAGCCGTTTTCACTTATACCGCAGCCCCACGTATCAGGATTCAGGAATAGTTTTCCATAAACCTTCTTTTAATCTCCTACCAGGATAGATGACCATTGGAGGACACATTGATCCCAATGCGATAAAAGAAAACATAACAGTCAAATTCGATTTTGCTAGACCTCGATCGACTTCATAAATGTTCCTCGATCCTTTCGCTGCTAGAACAGATTTGATTTTTGAACACAGTAAAAAATTTGTTTCATCCCCGTTAAACACTCTGCTTCCATCTCTAAAGGATTGAAAATAAATAGTTCTTGACCTGACAGTTTAGAATGGAGTCAAACCAGCCGAAAATATCATGTCACTGATACATTGGCACTTGTTGATGAAACTGGATCAACTGTTCTATAAGCAAAAGAGGGATGACGCTTCATAAATGATCTAAGCCATCCTTTTCCTAGAATTGTCCGCCTCGTTACTTTGCTATTAAAATTCTTGAACAGCCTAAAGAACATCTATTTTTCTTTTCGGAAATCTTCTTGCTAGCAAAACTTTTAATTATTCAACTATTTGGTCAGTTCTTTTTCTTCAGATGAAACTGTTGCGGTCCCCTTTACGCACTTTTGAAAATGTTTCCTCAATCGAAACTGTCAGAGTATAAAGCGGTATTTTGTTGTGTTTAAAATCTGCTTTCTAGGATATTTGTCTATTTTTAATGGCAAAAAGAGCTTTTTGAAAATCTTCTCAAACATTTGACTTTGATGAAACTCCGCACCACACAGTGACTCGTTCTAGATGCAGTCCCGTCTCATGGAGCATTTCTGGATTAGATTCACTCTAGATACAGACAATTTTGCTTGTTAACATTGCGATTTAAGTCAAAATGGGCCTCATCAGACATGAACAAACAATTAATCAATGTGTTGTCTTCTTCGGCCATCGCAATCATTTTTCGGCAAAGTTCCAGGCGAACAGGCAAATCCTGAGGTTTAAACTTGCTTGTAATTAGGACTTTGTACGGAAACAAGTTTAAGTCATCATGAAGTATCCGTTGTAATGACCGTCTGCTAACTCTAATTTGGCCCGATACGTTTCGAGGCGAAACACTTGGATTTTCCTGTATTGCCGATGCAATAGCCACGATTGTATCCTGAACCAGAAAATTGGAATCTCGATCATACGGTCTTCGTTAGATGCTTCCAGATTCGGCAAACATGTTCACCAGACTCATAATGGTCCATCTACTCAGGGGAGTACCGCCAAACTCCCGCCTAAATTCTCTTTGGACGGAAATAACGGACTGCAAAGCATGGTGTCGCTACACTATCCAAATCCTTTTTTTGTATCCCAAGCACTCATTTTGATAAATCTAAATAGTAGCCTATAAAACAAAAAAAAAAAAATTAAGGCGATTACTCACACTGAAAAAAAATTATTACGTTTTATTTTTGTAGCACGATTCGTGCACCACCCTGCAAGCCTCTTAAAACACCCTTTGTGGTGTAAAACTTGTCTCAAAATTCCACAAGAGGTCATACTTCGAGTGAGACAAATAGCGGCAATGAAGAGTAAAGCTACCTCAATATTTTCTTAGAGCTTATACTCTTTCTAGTATCGCCCTTAGTAACCTGAGGAGTTTATGTTGGTACATCAGTTTTGAATGGAAATATTGATAGAATCGAATGATTTGATTTTTCTCTTTCTATGTATATATTTTGCTGGTTTGGTGTTTCAAAGCCTGCTTTTTTTTGTTTTAAGTCTCGTAGAGACCCGCTTCGAAACCAGATCTTTACAATAGAAGCTTAGGCTTTTTTATCAATAAATTCAAAAACTTACACTTCAGAGATCCAACTCTCATGTTTCAATGCCTTTCCAGTGCATCGAAGATGGTGCTGCTTTTAAAGTTTACCATTTTTAAACACTATGTGTATATTCCTAAATGTAAGCCCCAAATAAAAACAAAACAAAACCCTTTCTTATGCTTTTCTGCCTTATTGAATTTTCCTTTCCAATCTCCATTGAAGAAGAGCCCCATTCACTGACGTCCAACGCTCTTCCCAGCGATTAATGATTTTTCCCCCGAAGCTTTCCGGCTTCTCATAATTCATTATTAAAAATAAAAACAAAGAGTAGGTAACGAAGATGAAATCGCTTAACACCGCCACGAATGGAATTTCAGCCATTAATCCCAAGTTGCTACTTGACGTTGCCAGAATAACGTACATAAATATTCAACAATCGCGAAAGGATATAACGGTATTACAGGATTACTGCATAATAATATCGATGAAATAAATAACAGATTGAAGCGGACATCAAGGAGCTGTTTCTTAAAATTCTCCACTATTTTCCAAGCCCGTCATACTCACATCTATGTACGTAGGTATGGGTAGGTAGTTGGTTGGTATGTTTATACCAAAAGAAACATAACAACGCCACAACTATCTGCTGCAACGCGAACCACGTTCTCAACGCGTGCAATCGGGTTGTCATATAATTTATTCAACTGGGCGCCTGAGCGATGTCATAAGGTGCAAATCCTTCTGCTTTTCTCATTTTCATTGTACTATTGCTCCTCCTTTCTGTCACCCCAATGAAAGGGCGTACAAAAATTGAAAATCATTTTCTTCTTCTTTCATCTAACTATACCCACTCACTTTTAACCCACCATCGCCGCTCGAAAACAATTTCATTCCAAATGGAATAACAAAATAAAACGAAAATAACTGCTGTGAGGTTTCGGTATGCAAATTTCTTGGGACGGATATTAACATCGATGAGATCCATTTATTCTCTGTTGCTGGAATTCTCTTCTTGCATTTCGAATAAAATCGTTACTCCGAAGATTTTATTATCTGCTTGGGAGCAATAACTTTTATGATCTACTCTTTTATGAGGGACAAAGGCGACAGCTAGGGTCAAATGGCGTGAAAATTATTTTCGAGTTCGAGTTCGTTTGAATGTTCCAGTTGGATTAGAGTGTAGTGTTGAAAGGATCGACAAATCTCATTTTTATGTGGTTACCATTGTGTCAGCAATGATTTAGATTTCTTAAATGAAAGAAGACAAAATGAAGAGGACTTTCCCTAGCTTATACTAAAAATGTAAGCAGGGTAGTCCATCCGGCTTGATTGTGGTTTTAATGTGACACCGTGACACGGTTAGCAATAGTATCGAAAAGGATCTAATTTTTGCTTTTAGAATCAAAAACTTCAAAGTTTAAAAACTGGAAGTAAACCTTTCTGGAACATTATTAAAATAATAAAACAGAAAAATTCAATCATTGCAGGTTTGAAAACAGGAATTACATTTGATTTATCATTTTTCGATAAAGGAAATGCTCTGGCACAAAATTGTTCTAGTAATCAACTGGGCAACAGTACCTCGAATGACTTTGTTGAAACTGCAGTAGTAAATTCGATTAACTATATAGACTCTACAACCTCCGATACAACTGACAATGAGGTTTCGTTAGACGATGTTAGAACTATCATCTTAGGTTTGAAAAATAGAAAATCTGCAGGTCTTGACAATATCTCAAAAATCTCCCAACTTCTGGAATAAAATATATACAAAATCTATTTAGTTCTTGCTTCAAGATAAACTATTTTCCAGATAGTTGGTAAAAAGCAAAAGTAATTCCTTTGTTAAAACCAGGCAAACCTGCAGATTTGCCTTGCAATTACAAGCCGATCAGCTTACTAAGCTCATTAAGCAAATGCTTTGAACAAGTAATCAAAAAGAGAGTTATCGAACATGTTGAAAGATACCATGTGCTTTCCACCAGAGCAATTTGGATTTCGTGCCTTCCACAGTTCAGTTTATCAGGTGCATAGAATAACTAAGCACATAAAAAACAAGTTCAATGAAGGGCAAAGCACTGGTATGGTACTCCTAGATATTGAAAAGGCGTTTGATACTGTTTGGCACAATGCTTTATTACTCAAACTTTTAACTCTCAATTTTCCTATGCATCTCATTAAGATTGTGCAATCCTTTTTGACGAAAAGAGTATTCAGAGTTAGTGTCAACAAGTCGTTTTCTGACATATTTGAAGTAAGTGCGGGTGTACTTCAAGGCTCTGTCCTTGGTCCTATTTTATATAATATATTCACATACGACTTTCCTTCCTTCCCCCACTGTGAAAAAGCAATTTTCGCCGATGATACCTGCATCTTTTCTCCATATTCAGTTGGTTTCATAATAGAAACCAACTTGCAATCTGCATTAAATGAAGTGCCTGTTTTTTGCCAAGCAATCATCTTGTTATTTGTGATACAAGTATAAATTGGCGTTCAAGTGCTACATACCTTGGTGTACACCTTGACAAAACTCTTACTTTTGGCTAACACATTCAAGAAATACATAGTTAAGAAAATTGGGATTACAATAAAAGTCTTATACCCTTTCATCAACCGCAAATCTAAGTTAAGTACAAAAAATAAACTGTTAATTTATAGTGTAGTATTTCAAGCAATTATATTTTACGGTTCCCCAGCGTGGAGTAGATGTGCAATGAGTCACGTTCGCAAGCTTCAAATCATTCAAAATAAAGTCTTGAAAATCATGTTGAATCTTCCCAAACATTTTTCGACAGAGGAACTGCACCAAATTTGCTAAATTGATCTCGTATCATTAAGACTTTTAAAACTCTACGACCGATATAATGTGTCATGAATTTCTTCCGACAACACATTGATAGAAAACCTTGCGAGTGCTATATAACATGAAAAAAAAAAAATCTATTTTGACATACTTTTGTTGTTTATTTATTATAATGTTTCTGATTTGTTCGTTAATTATTTATTAAATTATTAATTTACAACATTGCGCAAGGTTGTTGTTGATGTTTATTATTTAAAAATTACTTGTCCTTATTACTTAGATATTTATTATTCAATAGTTCATTGTGTATTATTTAATAAAGTTTTTTGATTGTTATTATTTGTTCGTATATATGTATATATATTTTTCTTCTTATTTATTTATTTATTTACTTTTTATTTAATTATTTGTTTACTTATTTATTTATCTATTTATTAATTTATTTATTTATTTATTTATTTATTTATTTATTATTTTCTATTTCGCTACGCACTTAAGACGAATTGTAAAGCTTGGTTCTATCAAGAAATCCACCGCCTCCCATATATACCCATTTATTTTAATGAAGGTTTTTAGTAGCTTTTCCTTCACTGAAATTGTATTAAATTTTCACTTGTTACAAACTGTTATACATATTGTCAGTAGTAAGGTAGCCATATACCACATCTCTTTAAATTGTGCAATATAGGTTAAGAGAACTATGTAATATATTTTTCTGCTACAATAAATATATCTATCTATCTATGAAAGAAGACAAAATAAAGAGGAATTTCCCTAGCTTATTTTAAAAATGTAAGCAGGTTAGTCCATCTGGCTTGATTGTGGTTTTAATGTGACAAGGTTAGCAATAGTATCGAAAAGCGATTCAAAAGAACATATCTATAACGATACTTTCTACAACTCTGATATCATTGCAAACATATTTTGCTTGCAACCATGCTTTAAGGGAAAAACATTATTCAGGCAATTTAAGAACTCATCACAAATGGCCACTATTTGAGCACATTCAAATGAGGGTACACCTTTCGACACATAGGCCAAACGCACCCTCTCTAGTGAGAACTGTTTCAACCAAAAATGTTTATTAATAAAATATAAATTGCAACTACGGAATTGATGCATGAAAAATATTATAAGACCGCCCTTTGTAAACATTAAAAATAAAAACACGAAAAAATAAATGAAAAATAGATACAGGACTGTGCGTGTGCAGCCTTAAAAGGCTTTTGTTTTTCTTTTTGTAAAGCTGCAACAAATTTTAAAACTGGGCATGCAGTTTTCCTACAATCACTCTTACGAGCAATAACATTATATAAAAACATATTTTTTTACTTTAAAATATGTAAATTTTTTTTAAATGAAAACATCCCTTGCATTGCAATGCATTTTATATACCCACATAGGGCTACGACCAGGTCAATAATAAAATATATTATGCTCGTAACTTTATGTTGTATACTTTCAACTGTGTAGTAACAATTTACGAATATTGATTCTTTTCGAATGTGAAACAGGTTTTTTTTTGTACATCGACGACAGTATATGGTGATTCCAGCGACTAATTGCAAACGAAATACCTTCAGCTTTAAAGTAAGAGTATTTTTTCATTGAAAGATTTGCTTAATTTGGTTGATTTATTGAACTTCTGAAAATTTTAATAATTTGAATTTATCAAGCAAATCAGTTTTGCGAAGACTATGCAGTTTTTTTTTCTGTAGGAGGAGGACGGTTCAGGTCCTGAGAAAGCTGTCTGAGATCCCTGCCTGGCAAGTTCATCGGCGATCTCATTTCCAGTTATGCCGGAACAAAAATGAGACTCAAAGATTTCAATCTTCCGACCGCATTCAGAGAGCTCTTGCATTCCTGGATCACTTTCGAAGTGATTAGAGGGTTGAGCAATGCCTTAAGCACAGCTTGGCTGTCGCTGCAAACACAGATCATTCTCCCCGTGCATCCATTGTTCGTAAAGTGGCCTAAGGCCATTAGGATAGCATAAGCTTCCGCTTGGCAAACGGATGCGTATGGTCCTAAAGAGGCATGCAGTTGTATGTCGTCGCTCTCCACAAAAGCACCAGCGCCACCCCCTAGTCGGTTTTGGAGCCATCTGTGAAGATTCGATAACAAATCGTTCCAGGCTAAGATTCTGGAGCGAACCAGTCCTGAACCGAAGGTAAGTTGACTGAGTATTTTTGACGCAATTTGAGTCTTGGGATCATCGTGTCAGAAGGCATATCCGTTAGACGTGAGTCAAAAGATATGCTGCTTGCGAGTTCCTCAAAGCTCCAGTGCGAATTGTGCCAAAGACCACAATTCTTTAAAAGAGATATGGTTTTGAGAGTACACCCCATGTTGTAGGTATCAAGGGAAGGAAGATTCACCAGTGCGTCGAGAGCAGCTCCCGGTGTGCTGGGGAAGGCCACAGTAACACCAAGAAAAATTTTCCGTGAACGATGCTTTGGAGTGTTTTGTAATTTCGGCTTTCCATTTCTAATCGATTTCCCATTATCTTTAAGTCTAGACGTGAACATGATATTCATTTTTGTACCTTTTCTTCGACAAGGTAGTGTGCCGATTCAAAGTCTACCTCGGAAGGTTTTCAAAATCTGTAATACTTGAGGAGTATCAGAGTTCTGCGATCTCGATTCGCTGGCAAACGAGGCAATAACGTATTTACGAAGGAGTTTACTCCACCAAAAAACTGAAACTTAGCTCTTAGCGTCAAGAGATGATTGGTCTTATCTAAGCCGTGTATATCCAAAGGACTCTTTTCAGTGATAGAGCCCTTGTCTTGCAAAAGGTTCCATTAAATTGCCAGATGATTGAAAGTGCTTTTGCAGTTTTCGAAACGACATGTTTAGACCAAAGAAGCCTGTTATTTAGGATTACTTCAACTTTGACTTTGTTTGACACCTGTAAGTGTAAGTTTGACGAAACCTATCAATTGTCTACGTCTGGGGAAGATAACAACCTCTGGACCAAAAGACTTGGAGGCTGGATCCAACCGAGAGCACGGAGACATCGGTCAGCGTCCGTTTGATCCATTGAGCATTTCAAATCAAGAGAAGAGCAGATAGGAAGCCTCCTTTTGGGATTTGGGCAGCAATTATTAACTCCTTTTGCAACATATTGTCAACACTCCTATTCAACAATCAAAGTTCTATTCATTAGCATTGCTTTAATCCACATGATTATTCGTCAACACTATGTTCTTAAGCAACGTTGCATAAGTGTTCGTTCGGAGTCTTTATGCTTGACTGGTACCTAGCGTAGATTGAGGATCTTTAACTTTGGCACAAGTCTGTGTTACCGATATTGAAGCTCGTGCTGTTGCTTTTGTCCATGTCATTCTTTCAAATGTTACATTGAAAACTTCAAATACAATTTTCTCATTGAGTCCCTTTTTCGAATACATACATTGCTCTTTTATTTTCGGAAGTGTCTTCAAAGACATCCTCCTTCCCTAGTTTTACGTTAAGGACGATTTTCACGTCATGACATAACCTTCTTCCAGAAACTCAGATTCATTCTATTCGTCTCTCTCTCTCTCTCTCTCTCTCTCTTTCTCTCTCTCTCTCTCTCTCTCTCTCTCTCTCTCTCTCTCTCTCTCTCTCTCTCTCTCTCTCTCTCTCTCTCTCTCTCTCTCTCTCTCTCTCTCTCTCTCTCTCTCTCTCTCTCTCTCTCTCTCTCTCTCTCTCTCTCTCTTCTGGCGTAGGTGCATACTACGCTAATGTTCGGTGAATTTCGCCCTGATTCAAATTGTCATAATATGCTCATTTACCGATTTTCTTCTGACAACCTTTCCCTGAGTTTTCTTCTAACTAACGACAAATCCTCATCCAAATCCGCATCCAAATAAACGTTGGATTGTCCTTGATTGTTCTTTATGTCCTTTCCATTCCATCGAACTAAGCATCCGCTTATTCTCCGGTTGGACGTTAAGGGTTCTTACGTCTCAGACTCCTTCTATCTTCTTTTTTGGTTTGCTAGGGTCGAAAACGGTGAAATCATTATTGTTTTCCGAGACTGTTGGTTGTTTTTGAAACTACTCAAACCGTGTTTAGGTAGCTTACTCCAGGCACAACCCCGAAGTTGGAGGCTCTGGTCCTTTTGGGATCTCTTTGGACATAAAGGGCCGTACAACACGTTGTCAGTATCCTACTGCAGGAGTTTGAGAGCTGTGGCTCGACAGGAGCTCATTTGCCACCATTTCTTCTTCAATACCCTTTCATAGTGTTAAAATTCACTGAAACAACGCAAAACCAAACATGTCTGAGTTTTTCACTCAGTTTTTTCTGCTTATTGCCTATTGAACTGCACCATTAGTTCTGTTACTTGAGGACATTTTCTGCGACATTCCCTAGAGGCTCTGGCAGACAAATGAAATTCGAGCAGTCAGTCATTACTCGTATAACGCATAGTTATTGTAGTTTTGCTTCCATTAGTCATCGTCCACTTAGTAGTTTAGCTGGTCACCTTCGGGTCGACGAGATTAGCACCCAGTAGCCAATAAAAGGTATAGTAAGCAAAATTGACATGTTTATGTACTTTAAGTTGCGTCAACTGGACGCCACGCCGCCAAGTTGAAACCAATCAATACCTTAACAAGTAGTATTCGCTCGTATATGTTCCGATAGTTTATTCACTGCCATGAAATGCGCTTTCTCAATTAGCCGTTCGGAACCGGCAGAAAATTGTTGGTCCCATCCATTCCCGGACAAGGCATGGACTTCGCTCTGTTGCGCCACCCTATTTATTAAATTTTTATTTTTATTCGCCCATCCAGGTACTAGAGTATACCTGGATGGGCGAATAAAAATAAAAATCTAATAAATAAAGCAAATTTAAATAATAAAGCAAAAACGAAAGTCATTTACTCTCATATTAGGAGATCTAAAAAAAGGCATCTTCTTACTTAATATTAAAAGCGGCTAAAAACCCTACCCACACCGTAAAAAAAAAAAACAATCAATGCTCAGCATCTGTCCTTAGTTTTTGCTTTCCAACCGCAGAAGATCAGGTTTTTGCGACCCTTTCGAAGAATTTTTGAACAGAATTATTGACATTGATTAAACGTCTTCATTTATATGTTCCCATTGGGTGGGCTTACATAACATTTTATTTTGCTAACAAAAATAGCGAAAAATTCTTTGCAAATTTCATCAGATAAAGATAATCGCCTTAAAATTAGTCCTGACTATAGATTTGCGCTTATAGCTTTACTCTTTCGTTCATTAAAAAATAATAATAAATTAAAAAACGTCTACCAATATGAAGTCATATCCAAAAATGTTGGTATTTATAAAAAGTAATTGTTGGAAATGCATTACATAAGAAGCTCGTGAAATTTTTTTTCCAAATTTCCAAGAAATGTTTACTTAATTAATTCCAATAAACTTTTGTAAGTGCGTTTATATAATGCTGTTTAATTCTTAACTTTGCCACAACCTTCCGTAAAAATGTCGTCGTTATTCATTGAATTTCGCTGAAGAACTTTTTCACAGCTATTCAGTAATTAATTTTGTTTTTTTTTTTTATAGGAAGTATAGGTACTTACCTTCTTATATATATAAGTCAGCTTTAAGGCACTAACTTTTAATGAATCTGAAGGCATCCTTAAAGAGGGGTGGACGTTTATGTATAGCTTAATAGAGCTCGGGAATTGCTATGCTATAGTCATCTCTGTGCTTGTGCACTTCATCTACTATTTGCACGGTATGCACATAAAGTTGGAAGCATTTTGCTTTTATTATTATGTTTATGTAATACCTAAACATATATTGCTTGCCAAGTCAATGAGAAAACATTTGTCATAAAAATCTTCCCAACCCAAGTGCCTAACTGTCTTACTAACTTGGATCTCTTTTTGTGTGTATAACTGTTTAGAAAATCTCGGCATGATGCAGTAAATGAAAATGTATACCCGCAAGACCCAACGGCTGTTGTTGATGATGAAAAACCTTCCGGGGATCAACCCTTTTTTTATTTGTTTACTGTCTATTAAGACTTTTACTATACTCAACTATGTAGATTTATCCGAAAGACTTTGGTGGTTCATTATCATTAACACAAAATAAATTCATTTGGGAAATGTCTTTGCACGGAGAGCTTATTCGTCTTTCAATTCAACTGTGTATAAGTGTTTACTGCCACCGAACTCATTACTGTTGTACATTTCTCAAATTCTAATTTGAAAAAGTTTCATCCTTAAAGCGCGCCTCGTTTTCTGTTCACATCCGTTTATATATCCTCGATTATGCCGTGACTTTGCGAAATAGGGAATTCAAGTCTGTTAACCAGGTTGTTTAAGGGCTGGCTGGCAGTTGGCGCGGCAGTTTTTGTTGGCTGATATATAAATTACTAATCACTGATATAGCACCAATGGTGAAACAAGTTACTGAGAGTAAAGAGCGCATCAAGTATTTTTAGACTTCAGGCGCAAGCTAAAGTTTTAGCTTATTTCTAAATTGTAAAGCTTTTTTTTTATAATTCACGCGAACTTCAAGGGGTTGTGACTACCCTTATAGTGTTTAAAACACAGTGCGGGTGTTAGGGAATAAGGAAAAAACAAGGAAGGAGATACCGATCAGAGATCAAAATGAGTATGTTCAAATCTGTTCAAACACATCAAAAATTTCTCAACAATCGCTCAGACTTGATCATTTTCCACCCCTATTCACAAGCAAATAGCTCGCAAGCATATTTACTCCCAAGCAAAAATTCTTCTGAACAAACTAAATCAGTAAGGATGCTCACAAGTCATTTTTTCTGTATTGAACTCACAAGCAAATGACTTGCAAGCAGAATGACTTGTTGGAACTTACTTGAATATATTCAAATACTCATGAGCACGCAAAATGTTCACAAGCAGGTACTGTGTTCACAAGCAGGCAGTGTGTTCACAAACAGGTAGCGTGCTTACAAGCAAGCAGTGTGTTTATAAGCAGGCAGTGTGTCCATCGGAAAGCAATGCACTGAACATTTATACCTAACTATAATTCTATTGAAAAACAAAGAAAGGCATACAAATGGTTGGCTTTGGATATGAGAAAGAACGGATTGGTTGCATTGCTGGATGATAAAATATTTTAATTTCTGATTCCAAAATTTCCCTTTTTAATATAATAATAATTTTTACAGTATGTAATAAATTTATATGCCTTTATTGCGGAAATGGATTTTGCTTATCATTTTTTATGACAAGTGATTGCTTATCCTTTCGTTATATGGCATGCAAATGTTTGGGTTTAAGCTTAGGTAGGTACAAAAATTAAAGGTCATCAATGAATTAGGAAGAGTTATAAACATGTAGGTATAAATACCTATTTTTATAGTTGCATATTTTTTTTAATGTTTTGCTTTTTTTAACTTCTAGTTGAGTTTTCTGTTTACTTGAAATTTTTTGTTTCTATATACTTACAAACCTATACTATCTACTTCAATGAATACAGTAAATTGTTTCCATATCTACTGTATAATAACCATTTTCTTCATATAAAAGAAAAGAAGAAAAAACCAAGCTACGTACTTCCCTACCTATACCTAGATTTTTATTTTACTTAAAACGATCACGCCATCAAACTACCCCTTTTGGTATGATCACATTGCTTGCTTTATGAACACACTGCTTATTCGCAAACACACTGCTTATTCACAAGCACACTGCTTGCTCATGAACTTATTGCTTGCTTACGATCAAATTGCTTGTGATCACTTTTATTCACAAGCACTATGCTCACAAGCAGTTTAACTCAATGTTATTCAAACTCATTTTGACTTGCAAGCAAGCCTACTTGTTTGGTTCGTTTGAAAATAGGGGTTGTTCAGAGTTGCTTGGTTCACAAATAAGATTGTTCAAATTTACTTGCTTGTGGGTTGACTCAGTTTGTTCAAACTCGTTTTTTTCAAGTAAATACTCATAGTTCACAAGCAGACTTAGTTCATTTTAATCTCTGATACCGATGCACATTATTTTTGAATTTCTGTCCATTGCAATGCGTGGGGAAAATTGAGTTTGGTAAAGCATTCCCATTTCTCTGTACTTAACTGTACGACCGACATTGGGCTTAAGGGAGAACTGATGCGCATTCCTTGCGAGGCGGGTGTTGCGGCAAAATTCTTTCAGTAAAGGATGCAACTTGCTATTTCACTAGAGCACTGTCTGTAAAAATAGCGATAAAATAGAGGGAGACACGAAACGTTACGACAAACGTCAATGTTGAAGAAAATCAATTGAACCTACACGCAGGCGCAATAATGTTTGAGGAGCACCTGCCAAAACATGGGCATTATGCTTAAAAGACACGAAACGATATCGACACCATAGTACACGAGTGAGATTCACTTCTGAATGAAAAAATTATAGCATTTCATGAAATTCAACGTTTTTAAACACTGTGTAAAGTTTTCTGGAAAATTGGAGAAGATGTAAAAGGAGACACGAATGTACATTGACTTAAAATTTCAGGCTGAGCAGTTGAAATTGTAGTTTCTATACTTGGCTGAGCGTCTGAAGGTGGGCTCAAAGCGAAACTGATGCACTATTTTGCTATCGAGACGGGCTAATTTGTTTTAGAAGAAGAATCCAACTCGATATCTTACGTGATGTGGGAGAGGATCGGTGAATGAGAGAACGACAGGTAGCATTACGACGACGTTCATGAGAATAAATCAATCCTAATATTGAACAGCCTCCAAACATACCTGAGGTGACGAAACAGAGCGGGAAGTCCTAGAGCCAAGCTTATTTCTTCTTGTAAGGAATGAAGGGGACATACAATTTTTCGCCGATTCCGAGCAGTTAATGGAGAAAGGAGAGAGCACTTTTTATGACAATGAAATTAGTATATGCGTACCTTAGAATACCTTGCGAAAGGTGATACGTGTTTTCTGTGGGTATTGAACCTCAAAACTCTCACGTAACAGACAGACAAACTAGCTATTACTCCAAGCAGATTAGAAGAGGTAAAATATTTCCTGCATTGTATTACTTAACCAAAACACCCGTTTCAGCATTTCTGGTGACTTCAAATATGCGGCCATATTCGCGAATGTCACTGCTTACACGCATAGAAATCAAGTCTAACCGTTCGCACTTTAACTTATTCTCAATGTAAATAAACTGGCATAGGGACGTAGCTCCACTAGACATAGTCCATATTCTCACTGTGGATCTTGGCATACCAAAGGGGAACACACGTCCAAAAAAAAAACCTATGGAATTATGTTTCATACTACAGGTTATGTAGCGTGGTCAGTTCGCGCGAACTTAGTATATTCAACCACATAAGCTCGTACTACCAGGATTCCAATTTTGTTCACTTCGCTTTTCACTCACAGATACAATATTATAGTAAAGCTAAAAACGAAGCCATCAGAACCGCTGCCTCTGAGGTTCTGGGTTTCACTCGGCCCCCAAAACGAAACCCATGGTTCGATGAGGAATGCAGGCAGGCAAATGCAGCCAAACAAAAAGCACGACAAATGCTGATGCAACAACGAACAAGGGCTGCTTACGATCAGTATAACGAGATCCACAAGGAGAGAACACCGACTTCTCAAAATGAAAAAGAAGCAGCATTAGAAGCGCTCGTTTGAGGAAATAGAGAGGTGCCATGACAGGAACGATATTCGGAAGTCTTACGAAAAGGTAAAAAGATCCTGCCAGGGTGGCAAACCCCGAACTCAAGTCTGTAAAGACCAGCAGGGAAACATAGTTATAGAGTCACAGTCGCTACTGAGGATCTGGAAAGATCATTTCTGCAGACTGCTTACCGGCAATGAAGACACAAATTTCGCTGTCAGGCAGATCGCTCCAATAAGCTTGGACAATGATCAAGAATGCCGTCCTCCCGACCTATAACAAGTTAAGCTTGCTATATGCAAACTCAAATCAAATAAGACTGCAGATGCAGATGGCCTTGATGCCGAACTTTTCAAGGCAGCTGGAGACCAGTTGGAAAGGAGCATGCACCACCTGATCTGCATGATATGGTCGGAAGAAAGCATGCCCGATGAATGGAACCTCAGTATCGTATGCCCGATCCTAAACCCTCCAATTATAGAGGAATATGCCTCCTTAACGTCGCTTATAAGATCTTGTCTGCTGTAATATGTGAACGTCTGAAACCCCACGTCAACAACTTTATAGGTCCTTATCAATGTGGTTTTAGACCAGAAAAGTCCACAATATACCAAATTTTTACATTACGGCAGATCTTGGAAAAACCCGAGAATATAATATCGATATACACCATCTCTTTATCGATTTCAAGGCCGCCTATGACAGTATTTACAGAGACGAGCTACAGAGCCATGTCTAGTTTCGGCATCCCTGCAAAACTTGTACGACTATGCAGGATGACTTTGGAGAATTCACGCTGCTCCGTCAAGGTTGGTAAAGAACTCACCGAGACCTTTGATGTCGAAAAAGGATTTAGGCAAGGCGACAAGCTGTCATGCGATTTCTTCAACATCATACTTGAACAGATTGTAAGAAACTCAAAAGTCAACACCAGAGGGACAGTCTTTCAAAAGTCTGTACAATGACTCGCCTACGCAGACGATATTGACGTAATGGGAAGTAAAAAGCGTGATGTCATAGGTGCTTTTGCGAGTATTGAAACAGAAGCGGCAAAAATGGGTTTGATGGTTAATGAGGGCAAAACGAAGTATATGCTGTCATCAAACAGGGACACAGAACATCGACGATTTGGACAAATCGTCACAATAGACAGACATAACTTCGAGGTAGTACAGGACTTCGTCTACCTAGGATCCACTGTAGACACGGACAACAACATCAGTGCGGAGATCAAACGGAGAATAACTCTTGCCAACCGTTGCTTCTTTGGGTTAAGAAGGCAATTGAGAAACAAAACCCTCTCCAGAAAAACCAAGGTAGCCTTGTATAAAACCTCGATCATCCCAGTCCTGCTTTACGGTGCGGAAGCATGGACCTTATCGAAAGCGGATGAGGAAACCCTTGGTCGTTTCGAAAGAAAAATTCTCCGAATGATCTTTGGTCCCGTATGCGAAAACAATGTGTGGAGAAGACGATACAACAACGAGCTGTATGAGCTGTACCGCGACATGGGCATAGCCAGAAGAGTACGCATCGCGAGGCTACGATGGTTGGGCCATGTAGAGCGGATGGATCCAAACGCTCCGGCTTGACGGGTTTTCGAAAGCACATTGCAGTGAAATCGCGGAAGGGGAAGACCTCGTCTTAGGTGGCGCAATCAAGTGGATGAAGACCTCAACCGATATGGAGTGCCAAACTGGAGAGAGCTCGCCCGAAATCGAAATCGTTATAGAAGGATGTTTGTTGAAGCTCAGGTTCACCCTGAACTGTAATGCCCACCTAAGTAAGTAAGTAAGTAAAAACGAAGCGGAAAAAATGTTCCCAGAGGAATATGGTGTTGTAAAAATAAAAATTCGGACGAAGCGAAACGGACGAAATTTGCCTCCGAGTAGTAGGTACGGGTTTGTAGTTGAGCGTGAAAAATTCGCGCTAACCAACCAGGATAAAATGGCTTGGAGCAAAACAAACAAGAGAGTAGACTAAGCTGGACTGAGATCCCATCATCCTGCGGATTGCGGCATATGTGAGCTATGGATTGATATCCATGGAAATCTGAAATAAGTGCCCAAATTTTGGAGCTTTGTTTTGTGGTACCACAAAATGTTTTTTCCTTTAATAAAAAGAAACTAATATGAGTGCATTAAGCGCATCCAATATGTTCTTAATTCAAGTAAGGAAAATTCATTTTGATATCCCATGTGCATCAGACTCTTATAAATGCTGTTTCAAAATGGCAATAAAAGCCATGGGCCTTAATTTTTTTGTTTTTTTAGTGGATCTTACTTTCTTTTCAAAGTGGAAACACAGTCCGTGGATGTTATTTCCATTTTTATTGCCGTGGGGCTTATTGCACTGCAACGGTTGCATATAGAAAGGATTGACAACAAATCTCGGGCTCGACGGTTTTTCAGAAGCACGTTGCAGGGACGTCACGGAAAAAGAAGATCTCGTCTTAGGTTGGACAACAAAGTGGAAGATGATCTCAACCGACTTAGGTTCCCGCCGAACTGTAATGCCCAACTTTGTAGGGGTTTATAATTCTTTTTCGGTTTGCCACTGTGGGGACATTTTAATGTATCCGAATACCTCCCAATTCAGTGTTTACCGTTTTAAATGTATTTATTATCTGATGCGTCTACGCTTCCGTCGAAAATATTCAATGACCAGTGCCTGAATTTTGTAACTTTTAAGATTAGGTACTATCGTTCAATCGTCTATCGTCGATTGTATCTCCAAAAGATTGTTTCATGTAACTTTCAGCGATTGAAGGAGGATAGTCGCCTTAAATGTTACGCCCCAACCCAATGTGCGTTTTCATATTGCGTTTTAGTATTTTACTGGGTATGCCATAGAGTTTGTGGCATAGGCCTTACAAAATATAAATCTAGCCCTGGCTAGGCTCTATTGCCATTTGCAGAGGACTCCCCAGCCTCCATACACTTGCCGACTTGTGTATGAGAAGTGGCTTTGCCAGGCTTCATCTGCAAAACTAGAGTTTTTGCTGACTTTCTGCAACTCCAAAGTTTGGGATTACGTTTTTTTTTTTTTTTTGTTTTGTGTTAGCAATCTCATCCTTTTGGGTTTCTTTGTTAGTGTGTACCTACGTATGCCTGTAGGTAAGTATTTTCTATGTTTTCTCCGTGTATTTATAATACCTCACCTTCACTTCGGATTCTGCTGGTGTAGCATTTTAATCTGGAATTCAGACAAAAAAAAAAAAAAAGAAAGAAGTAAGAAAAATGACGGACAAAAAATCTTGGCTCCCTGAGAGCAATGAGGTTTGGTTATAAATACCTACCTACTCTGCCATGCATTGGATTTATTTTAACCTTCAGCTAAGCTGGCCGCACATAGCCAACGAACCGTTGTTGTTGGTAGGTTTGATGTCCTTTGACTTCCAAGTAATATTGGCTCTGTAGTATTGTGTACGGCTGCTGTTTTTGCTCTCCCTTCGGTCCAGATCCGAACCACACAGTGGTCCCTAGAAGAAAATCCCTTGTTCAATATGGAATTTATGTATAATTAGGCAAGACTTAAATTGCAACTGCTTATTGCGGCTTTAGTAGCCTGGCATTGTGTTTTCGAGTTCATCGTGATCCTGATTTTTTTTTTTTATTCGTTTTCATTCATGCGACAAAGACCGAGCATGTTTGTTTTGGTTCCTTAATGTAGTCGTTTGGGTTCGGATGATTTTCTTTTTTTATATTTACGTTTGTGCCAACACTTTGTCCAGCAATGGAGCACACAAAAACCCTTGGACAATGGCCGTTCGCCACACATTGCGGGTGGTCGTTGAATCGAAAACTCTCTAAGTAGCCAACGAAACGAAAATACTTCATTATAAGCCTTTGCCCTGGCGCGCAAGGAAATGGCGAATAACCGGAAAATGAAATTACTTTCATTAGGGGTTGAACACAGTGGCATCAAATCGAATATAGGGCACGGCTTTTTGTGTAGTCTGTGGTGGCTGGTGGAATGGCTTGAGTGGTCGTGTGCTTGTGCTTGGGACTAGGTATGCAAGTAATTTATTTATTTTTTTCAGTTTTCGTTGAAAATGTTAACTTTTTTCTTGTAGACTTTCTGTACGTCACGAGTATGTGTTCTGCTTAGACATTTAATTTTTGTTTGCGGTGGTTATACGTGCAATCAGCATAGGTACTTTTTCTTTTCTGGTTTTTTAAGGAGTTGGTTTATTTTGTGCTCGGGTGTGAGCAGACCATGAGCACATGAATATTGTTTCCACAGATGGCAAGAGAGTGCATTATTGGAATTTGGGTAATTAACATAAAATCCAATGGTTTTTGGAATGGAATTAAAGGAAGTTGGGTGGCAAATTTTCTTCAATTAATGTCTTATAGAAATTGACGTTAAAATGCGAGTGAAATTAAGTTTATTCAGATTAACTTATGGCAAGACGTTGTGATGTGCTTTTTCTCTAGAGCTGGGGTATGCTCGACGGGTCCAGGGTCGACCAAAGAAAACACGTAAAACTTCGGTTACGAAGATCCAATCCTTTTATTTGTCTTAAAGCTAGTCAATATAATGTTTATTAATTCTGGTGATCGGTGGTTCCAACGCTGGTAGATCCTTAGTCCTATGCTGGCAAAACGCTAATCAAATACGGGTTTTTTTTTTTTTTTTTGGTAGATCCACAGTAAAACACTGGCATCAACAGTAAAATACTGGCATCAACAGTCAAACACTGGCATCAACAGGTAATCCTGGCATCAACGGCTTATAGCCGACAAGATAAAATCCAAAAGTCTTTAAGAGGCTTGCGGGGAATTTGGACTAGGTACTCCAAGAGACCTTGCTTAAAATTGGGAATCTCTGGGCACACTACGTACCCCTGTTTTTCCTCTAGTGGAAGTAGCCTGTACTCTTTGGTACTTTTTCAACACGGGCTGGCTTCTGTCTTCTCGTATTTTCCAGGGTGCCTTATAAAGTTATCTACACCTAGTGCGTGTGAGTTCTAAGGAGGGAGTGAAAAATATCATGTGACAACAATGGTATGGCTGGCGGTAGGGTGTGTATTTGTAACTTCGTTACAACGTCGAGAGTGAATTCAATAATCTAAAATTCATGGTGTGGTCTAGAAAATTTAAAAAAAATTCAGTTAATTTTAAACCGGCACATAATCGAGGTTTGGGAATCAAAAAAAAAAAGGAAGGAAGGCGAATCTATATCGAGGAACTTAAAAATGGGCCTTGCCGAATTTCGATTCTTCAAAATTTTCTCACTTTTTCTTTATTTTTCCGATGTTAGGAGTATCGTGATCTCGAAGGCATCACAGCTCATCCACTTATTTATCTGCCTCACAATTATGATCTGCGTGTTAGGTGGGCCACAATAACCTCAGAATCTATTTTTTTCTATTCTTCTGAGGCCAACTGAATGAAAATGTCTTTGCATTTGTTTGCCCCAGGAGTCTTTTGGTGGACTAAATTTTTTTTGTTTCTTTGTGAATCTGTCTTTGAATTTTGTACCTACGATATTGCTTTTTTGCCGGTCGTGCTTCGGTTCAAACTAATGATCTACTTGGGGAACGCCGAGTTTATGTACCACAGAAAACGTCGGCAAGCCTCCCGGGTTTCTCATGTCTGAGGGCAATCAAAAGCAGATTTCGAGCTCGTCGTGCTCTTTTTTTCCAAGATGGTATTTCTGACTTGAAGGCTTTTACGGATCTTAGTATTTGTTATTCGATCAAGCGTACGAAGCATTTTTATCTCAGCTGCCATACTTTTGGTTATTGTCCAATATTGTGATACAAATGTGAGTGCTGTACGCACAACCGCAGTGTAAAGTCTTTTCTTCAGTTAAATTGTTAATTTTCTATCAAAGAAGATAATGGAGTTTTCTCGCCATTTCATCCACCCTACGCTTGGTCGATGGTTGATCTCGTAATCAGGACTCAGGAGTGTCTTCATTATAGGTACCTTAATCATTGATCCTTGATATTATACTTTTTCATACTAGTAATGTACTTTTTCATTCATGGAAATGAACAAACAAGTATTCATTCCTTGTCGGACTGGTATCCATTACCTTCTGTGGCCTGTACATTATGTGCTCTTGCAAGGATGTAGGATTCTCACTTCAGATAATCCTTCGTCTGATGCAAAGAATAGTTGATGGACTGTGATAAAAAGCAGAGAACTCAAAGCGCATCCTTGGTGTAACCCTACTTTTTTCCTTGGAATGCTTCACCGCTCCTTCATACATATCCCAATAATCCGCAAATAGGCATTTGGACATCCTCGTTGCTTAAAAACCACTCATTTTAGATCTCGCTGATGTCAATCGAATCTTTTTCGTAGTCAACCAGTGCAGCTTGCAAATCCTTTAAGAACCAAGGTGTTTTTCCATTATGATCCTTATACTTTGGATTGCATCAGTTGCTAGCTTGCCCGCAACAAATCTGCGCTGGTTATTAGCTTTATTAATATTCGCTGCCGCCCAGCCAATCCCAATGATCTTCAAGTTTGGTACATCAGCTTTGTCGAACAATTGCTATGACAGCCTTGCCTTTGTTCATTGGTACAACATAATCATTCCTTACTTTAATTAGGCAGACTATCAACTCCTTTAAGCTTGGAGATGAAAATCGTGAACCATCTAAGACCGATGTTCCTCATATTTTTTCAAAACTCATATGGGAACTCGTCGGACCTAAAACCCGTGCCTTTTTTATTCTTAACTTACTCATGCTTCTTCGACTGTGATGTCGGGTATTTCCATTAAGTTGGGCCAAGCTTCTGGACGCTCGTCTCGAGAAATCTATTCGTTTAGTTGGCTTTCACAATAATTTTGTGCAAAATTTTATGGTCATTCACAAAAAGCTGTCGTAGAGCATTAATGAACTTCGACTAACGAATCTCCTGAGCACTAACCTTTCTTTGCATTGCTATTTCGAAGATGGTTGCCTTTTTATTAATTTTTTTTTGTATAACTGGAATAGCTTTAGTTGCTCCCAATATGCGCCCCTTCGCTCTCTTTGCTTGGAGCTGTTTGCACCTGCCTATTACTTGCAGCTTTTGTATTCGCTTTCGAAGCTAGTGTTCATTCTATGAGGAGTGTTTAGAAAATGCTTTGAACACCACTCTCTTCTGACTAACCACTGTCTTAAGACCCTTTTAGACGCTCATTTCAGCTATAGTTTCAGCTCAGCTATATATTAGTTAAGCTTTCAGTTAAACTGATGATGCAATAACTGAAGCGTTTAGCTAATGGATTTTTTTTTTCATAAGTTGTCAATTCAGTTTTAAAGTTAAACTGAGTTTCGGCTGCTCACAAGTAAAATGAAAGATCAACTGAACACCGGACCGAAGACTAAATACACTGTCCTTTTTAACTGAACTGACAACTGAACTGACAACTGAAATGACAATTGAACTGGCAACTGAACTGGAACTGGCAACTGATCGACTTAAAAGGAATTTAAATTAATTATTAGAACACCTGCAATGGTTCGGTTCTATCTGAGTTTGTTGTAGACACTCGCACAAATTTGGTGGTGGGCTTAAAATAAATTTTGTGCAAATGCAACCTTTTTATGCCCTTATTTGTTTGGTTTCTCTCCTCTCGCCTCATCAAAAAATTCAGTTTGTAAAAGTTTTGCTGGGTGATATCTTTACCAAATATCACTTTGCAGTCTTTCACCATTGGGTTTCATTACCACCACTGCTGACAAAGTATTTGTCTTGTTTCATGAACATAGTATTTAATACGAAGAGATCATGTGACTTCACAACGAGAGTTCCTGGTACCGTGTCCCATACCTTCATGGCAGTCCTCATAATCGTCGTTTGCCTCTTCAACATTTCCGTTTAATTTTCCGCGAACAAACAAAAACACGTCTAATGGGATGTCAATAAGTAGCTAGATTGTGAAAATCTATCCAAAATCTATGTTTTCGCGCCTGCTCGCATTGGAGAGCAATGACAATATTCCGTACCTTTTCTTCCATCACCAATTTAATAGAAATCAAATGATCACAAAAATTCGAAATTAAAAACTGGCTCTTCCGCAAGGATGATTGCGGTTCCAAGATCCGTTCTTAAGTCCAAAAAACCGGCACACCAGATGCTTACTCGAATCCTTCTCATTTTCTTTTCCAGTTCGAAGCTTCAACCAGTCTTACTTCCAACGTTGCCATTTGTCCAATTCGTCGCATTGTTTTGCTACCTCCGGAATACGTGTAACTCTGACCCGAGCATCATTTCTGCTCGGTCCAGGATAGGTACCACTACATAGCAGTAGTAGTGCCTGGCGGATTAGTTTTATTATTATTTTTTAAGTTTTTTCATAAAACTGCAAATCTTACGAAATTTCGCGAAACTTATTTGCAATTTTAAACACGTGCATTAAGGTGGAGCACGGATGTATGGGGATTTTTTGAACGTGTAATTTTTTGTTCTAATAGTGATAATTATATGTGTTGCACTAAAACAGAAAGACATGTTTTTTTTTTTTATTTGAATTATATCTTCTGCCTCCGCTTTAGCCTCAGACATTAAGATTTATTTTAGAAAACGCAAGGTGTTTTAATGTACCTACTGTTGTTAGCTTATAAAAGAATGTAAGTTAATAGATATTCTATTTATAAGTAAAGGCATGTTAAGATAGACTTATTATAAAAAAAAAGAAGAAAAGCCTTTCACAAATATGTTCTAAAAAAATATTTCAATTTGCTCGAAAATCACGTTTAGTCTCAAACTTTGGCATTTCTTTCCAGACTGTGTTTTCGCGGTGCCGTGAAATATGGCCAAGTGAAATAAGGCCAAATTGAAGGATTTGGCCTTATTTCGCTTTCTAAAAGTGAAGTAAAGTTTAAATTAAACGTTTGGCATTATTTCACTTTGTCAAAGTCTTATTTCTGGAAGGAAATGGGTACCGTATTAGCGCTCAAAAGACTAAATACCTGTGCTGACCTTTTTCTGATCCAGACAAGCCTATTCCAGACATTTATTTTAATGGAAATGTGCTTCCCAAGTGTGAAAAGTGACGATCAATAGTGAAGTAACTTGTGATGACGACATCAATCATCGAGTAAGCGTAGGGTGGATGAAGTGGCGAGAAAACTCCGCTATCTTCTGTGATCGAAAAATGCCCCGTTAGCTGAAGGGAAGACTCTATACACAGCAGTTGTCCGTTCAGCTCTGACATACAGTTCACAATGTTGGATAATGTACAAAAAGTATGAGAGCAAATTGACGGCAGCCGAAATGAAGATGCTTCGGATGACAGCAGGAGTAACAAAGCTTGATCGAATTAGAAGAACTAAGATCCGTGGAAGCTTCATGTCAAAAGTACCATCTTGGACAAAATTCAGCACGACCGGCTCAGTTGGTATTGTCATGTTCAAAGGAGAGATCCGCAGAACCCCGTCCAAAAGGCAATACCGTACAACGTTTCAACAAATTCGCGACGAAAAAGAAAAGGCAGGCCAAAACACTCCTGGTACAAGCAAATGCAAAAACAGCAGCATTTGGTTGGCCTCAGACATGGAACAATCCAAAACCGGGAGGCTTGCCGACGCTTTCTGAGGTCAACGCGGCGTACCCCACAGGCGGATCACTAGTGTGAAGCAGAAAAGTGGGAGAGTTGTGATCGCTTCAAGATCACTACTCGTAACGCCGGAAATGAAAAGAAGAAGTCAGTCTTATTTCCCTTATAAGCCTTCTTTCTCTTTCTCTGTTTATAATTTTTTTACTTCATCAAAGTGTAATAATGCCAAACGTTAAAATTTGGCTTTAGCCTTTATTGCACCCAAACGTGCCATTTTTTTGCACTGGAAAGTTGAAACTTCAGTCGTTATTTTCACAGCTTGCTCCACAGCTTGAAATTGGCATGGGCCATGCCGCATGGCAGCTTTAAAAAGATCAGTTGGCCTTCTCCACCCGATTTTGCGAGGTTCTCTATTTCCTCAATTGTTAACTTCTTCAGAATCGGTGGTTCAGTTACTCTCGTCTGCCAGTCAATTATGTCGATGTAATCGGATGCATTGAAGTTTACCATTGCCACTTCAAAATGCCTTAGAGTTGATGTTTCATACACACTGCGGGTCTTCAGCGTCCGTCGAGCTGCCAGTTCACGATCATTTTGAGCCATGCGCAAAGTAATTATTTCGCTGAATTACTGGATCAGATCTTCTGAGAGATAACTAGAGACTGCCTTGCAATCATACCGTAGAGATGTCGCGTACCAACTTTGCACGACGATGGAGCTGACGATGAAATCTCTATGGCTACATACGGACGTAGTAATCGGTTGGCACGTGTTAGCCAACGAGCATGAGATTCTGCCTATCAGGGATTCCATCGTAATCGAAAAATGTCTTAAGTTTCCCGATGTAACTATCACATAACCCATTCGGATTGGAACGAATTTCGAAATTCGTAAATTTGGTATCACAAAATCCGAGTGGAATGCAAATTCGTCGTCTTAATCAGCCCTATCACAGATTCCATCGTAATCGAAAAAAGTCTAAGTTTCCCGATGTTGCTATCACATAATCCATTCGGAGTGGAACGAATTTCGAAATTCGTAATTTTGTATCACGAATTCCGAATGAAACGGAAATATGACGTCCTTTTCTACGACAAGTTTCTTCTGTCGTAGAGCGTAGAGCCATACATACAAAAATCCATTTGTTAAAACATTAAAAACACATTTGTATAGAACAATTTTACAAAATATAATTCTACTTAAGAAAAAACAATGAAAACAAAAATTATCTCGTAAATTAAATTACATCCAACTCTGTTTTTATTCCCTCCCAGTGGTCATTAACTTCGTCTTTTAGGTGTTTAGCGTATCCTTTTGCCGTCTGGATTACAGGATAACATTTTATATAACCTGTTGTTTGTTTGTTGTTTTCACCCTTTAAGAACATCGGTTATTATAAACAGAAACACATATCAATGAATAGAATTATTTCCAAAAGAAATTGCATTTTTTCAAAAGACTGTCTTCGTTATGCCCGTTTCCAAATTTGAGCGGCGAAATTGACAGATTTGGAGTGTTTAAATAGTACTCGTATTATTGTTAAATTACTTTATCTGATAGCCAAAATAACACTTGAATTTTATCTGTAAACGAACTTGGATTTCACAAATTATTTTATGGTTTGTTAAAAAGCACAAGTGAATGAATTTGTGTTTGACAGATTGGAAAGTACTCAGGGACCAGTAACAAAAATCCTCTTTTGGGAATTTATAACTTGATGAAGAAAATATTTGATTATATTCGACAGTAAAATTGTTTATTTCACATAACATTTAAGATTTGATCAATAATACAGATCTATTATAACTTATTCTAAGCACAAAAAGTGCAAATAAATCAATTTTTACTAGAAAACAAAAATCGGTAAAAAATGTGTTTGGGAAAAGTTAAGGGATTTTTTTTTTTAAGTTTAGGGATTTTTGTTTCTATTGCTTCGAGTATTTATTTTGACATAGGACAGCTGACTTCGAAAATGGACACTGGTTTTTTCAATCAGGCAATGCTTTTTTCGAATTCGTTCGGAATTTGTGATTGCTTTTTGTCGGGATTCGTATCGTGATTTTTCACTCGGGGATTTCTCCGAATGTATTTCATGATAGGGGTGATTATACGAAAGAAGTTGTGTTTGCAGAAAAATGTGAATGGTCTTGCACATTTGGCGTAAAACAGCTGATTTCGAAAACCAGCATGGCGGTATTTGGTGTTGTGACTGGAAATGCTTTCTTCGATTCTATTCAGATTTTGTGAACACAAATTTTCGTAGTTCGTAACTTAGCTTTCTGTGTGGAAGTTTTCTACGATGGAATCTGTGATAGATCTGATTTTTTCGGGGAACTTATTTCCTAGATCTACTGGAAAATCTCCTGAGATTACCGCTGAAGCAATGTCGTACAAGTTTGAAGTGCTTTTCCCAAAGGTGCAGTGTAAGTTTCTAGTCCTGAAGTTGATCCATCAAGGTATAGAAACAAGTGTCTCAATGGCAATTCATTCATGTATCATGTGGAGTAAACAAATTATCCACTGAAGTGGTTTCTGCAGCCTATTTTCTAGTAGGCGTGCATGCTCCATGTTTTGAGTTTGGTCTCCCTATCACTACACCGGTGATCTCCAGTCATGCAAACCCTAGCAAGCGCACTTCTGGGAACATTTTGAAGTGTTACTGCTGCACCGACTTTAATGTTACTATGTGATTTCCCTTTGGTCGCCTCTTACGACAAAGTGGAGATTCGCTGCGGGTGATATTCTTACTGCACAGCAATTTGTTCTGATTCTTCAATCTTGAACAATTTATCTAACTTAATTCACTATGTAAGTTTGATGCAGCTTTGATTAAAGGAATTAACCTTAATCAAAAGACCTTATCTTCAGGTCATCGATCGGTCATAAATTCCACCATCGAAAACATAAATGCGAATTCCATTAATGTTGGCTTGAACCAATTTTCACCGCACCCATCGAGACTCATTCACCATTCTATTCTCTTATAACACACATTTCCAATGTCCTTGTTAGCCAAATGTCAAAACTTTTATTTGCTTTTTGACTATACACAGTACTGGCTGCTCTTAGGGCCACCCTGTGGCACTTTGCATTTGCCGCTATCCTGAACAACACCTGATGTTATCGTGTCATTCCCTTGCAAAATGTTCTCTGTATTTACATTGGTTTTTGCAATTTCAACCCTTCGAGGTTCTGATTTGAATGTGCATTCGGGTCGACCGGCTGCAGATTGAAATTCAACTAACAGTTCAGTTGTACATTTACATATATAGAGTTCCTCTAACTCTAATGTCACTCCCATCGCCATCCAGAAAGGGCTTGTTATTTATGTAGGTAGGTAGATAGGTAGGTAAAGTTGGTAGAAGAAGTGTTTCGGGTGACTAAAATGCTAGATTGCAGATGTTGAGTGGAAACGGAAGTGACATTGATTAAAATTGATTAATATTTACATTAATTTAGTTTACCAGTTTATTTGAGCAGAATTTTCATTGCAACTTTGCACATTGGTTTTCAAATAGGGTCCAATGCCAATGGAAAGGATATTTCATAGATGTTGTTGTTGGCTGTAAAATATTTTGTAGAGTGGGTGATTGTTGCTGTAGTAGGTATACGCGCACTTGAGTAATACACATGCAATTTGCAAACGTCAATTGGGAATTAGATTGTACCTACTGATAATTTTCAACTGCTTCGATGTTTTGATTGTTTGGTGCTTTGTTTGCTTTTCTGTTTGTTTTTGTTTGATTTTATATGAGAGTACATAAATATTGTATGTATACTTTATAAGAGATTGGCGGTACATGCCAATCGATGATGGGGCGCCATTGCAGACAGGGAAATTAAGTTTCTGTATAGCAATTGGCAAAATGTTAAATATTTATTTGCATATAGTTATTGTGTGTCGAAGAGTAAATATAATCTGTGGTTATCGTCGAGTGGTAGGTATTGTTTGGCATAGAGGTTTATTATGTGGAGCAAAGGACTCTGGATTTATGATAGATACGTGCTGTGTATTTAATCTATTCATCCTATATAGGTAAATGCGATGGCATTGAATAATTAAATTTTTCTTCTTGAATTGAGATGACTTTAAGAAAATTTTTCTATAAACCTTGAGTTTGGGTAAGAGTGTGGATCTGATGACTTTAATTTCAATTTCAATTTTAAATACCTATGCGGGGTTTTTGTGTTTCATTGATTTTTTTTTTTTGGCAACAAATGATTGAGAAAAATTTCTAATATTTTATATTTGTTAAAAATGCTGTTTTCTGTCCAGTAGCGATAGCTCAGTTGTCGGATCAATTGATTCTCTTGGGCATCGTCGAAACGTTACTTGCCTCGTTCCTTTAAATCG
This sequence comes from Melanostoma scalare, assembly GCA_949752695.1. Taxonomy (NCBI): domain Eukaryota; kingdom Metazoa; phylum Arthropoda; class Insecta; order Diptera; family Syrphidae; genus Melanostoma; species Melanostoma scalare. The sequence goes on along the minus strand of OX456984.1, from coordinate 154,000,788 downwards.
CTTTTTCACAAAAAGTGCAGAAGTGAAATAATCAACTGAAAAAACTTAGTCGCAACACCCGCCTCGACAGGAATGCTCTTCAGTATTACCTTGAGCTTAACTTCCGACTGACTGTCAAATATAAAGATTCATATTTTAGCCGCACAGCGTGAAAGTTGAATGCTTTATCTAACTCTGTTTTTCTCTTGCATTACGATCTATAGCGACTTTAAATCAATATAAATGTATACAACGGTGTCTCCATTATAATCCTTTCCTAACTCTTTTAATGCTCGCGCTGGGTTCCGTCTTTACACCATTATAAAGAGGAAGCATTTGTTTGTTCGTTTGTTTGTGGTAAACTACTGAGCTGATTTGAATGAGATTTGGAACAGAGATGGTCTAGAGCAGGGGTTCCCAAACTATTTTGATCAAGAGACCCCTTTTCCGAAACGAACTGATACAATAGACCCCCACAGCCAAATTACATTGAAAATCATGTCTCAACTTTTTTTCTTGCTCTTATATGTAATTAGACAAGTGTTGCAGTCCTGCAGAAAGAAAACTTTGGGGTAGCAGTAAAACATGACATTACGATGATAAAGAATACAAAATAAGTGGAGACTCCAATTCTGTCTGTGTCTATATCTATCTGTCTTTCCGTATATGGATTCACAGCCTGAATCACTTGACGGATTTTCTTCAGTTGAGTTAGAAATGAGTTTCTTGATTTTGAAATAGCGATACCTGCTATCCAATATGATAATACCTATTTTTCTCAAAAGCGGCTCCAATGATTTTAATAAAATTTTGTGTGAGGGATTAGTTTTTCCTATTCATATATGAAACTAACCAACTTTAAGAACTAGCAGTTGGTTAAGTCAGTAAGCTTTATTATAATTGAAGGTTTCTTAAAAACGTGCTATTAAATGAGAAAAAATGGTTTCTTTTTTTTTTGTCAAAATGTTTGCAACCCCACTGAAGCATTTTTCAACCAAATATGATGATGGAAAAGCAATGAGAATTTTTTTTCAGCAATGTTTCTTCAATGCAGTATATCGAGTTTCAATGCTGCGCTGCAACCATAACTTCTGATAGACTTCATTGAACTTTTGCTTAAGCTCTTCGTCAGTTTTGGGGGAGAGCGACTCTTCTTGCATAATCACATTGGCTTCATCCATGGGTGTCATACTGTGTCGTCTTCAAGGTTTCTGATGATTTTGACAAATGTGGAAGCTGGAAATATTTTTCCCGCTATAAATTTTGTTCATAAAGAATAAATTTTCCCACAAACGCCGATTGTTTTGATCAAGCTCAGATCATCATCCTGCAGCTGCAAGTTGACTTTGTTGAACTTGCCAAAGATATTTACTAAATGACTGATAGTAAACATCGGGTTTTCAATTCTTCAGATTTTCTTCCTAAATTCTCGCTCTCTTCAGTACCTCCTACATTCTTCGGCAATTTTTGGAACAGTAAATAATTTCATGAGTTTCTTGACATCAGCTAGCTTTTTAGGGGACACTTTGTTATGTGATGTAACTTCGTCAAGTAAGCAATTTTCATAAATAGTTGAAAATTTCTTTTTAAAATAGCTTGACCATAGTGGGGAGGCCGCTGAAGGCTTTCTTCGCAGATTTGGTAATTTTTTGTTTTTGTTTTTCGCAGCTTATTACCCATGCCTGATTTATGTTGCAGTTTTGACTTAATGAGCTCCTTAGCGGCTTCTTATAGTTCACGACAGCCCAGCCCTTTCCGAAAATGACTGTGCCATGATTTTTAAGAACAGTGCTGTATTTTTCTGGTGAAGTGATGATTTCGTTCTCCTTATATACCGGTTGTCCCGTAATTCGTGTTACATACTCTGACATATGATTCTTTGTTATATTCAAAGAAATTAATCGTGATGGAGGGAGGGTCCATCTCCTTACATTTAGGCAGAAGGGGCAATTTAATAAAAAATGACATAACTTAAAAAAAATAGCTGACTATTATCGAGGTTTGTTCCTTAAGCCAGAATTGAACTTCGAATAAAAAAATCTTTTTATGTTTAGAACACGGCATGTGGGGCTTCCTGCGTTCTATTGGGCTTCCTCAAAAATGTCGAACACAATTAAATGTTCTCATTTGACTCTTCTTATTTGTACTGCCTTTGACGAACCTGCAGCATATTAAGTTATATGGATAGTATCGACAAATCATACCTGAATTATGCAAAAATGTATGCACGTACTTTCTAACAGGTCATAAGATAGTACGTATTCCGAGAATTGTAGATTGCGTCACCATTAAAAAATTTGCTGAAATAGAGCAAATGTTTTTTAAACTTCCTACCAACAGTTATTTCCAGATAAAAAGGGTTAGGATTGGAAAACCGAATATACCTCAATAAAAATGTAATTACATCAACTACCTGATCGTCGAAACAGTACATAGGTACGAAAAGAAATTTGTTGAGTTTTTTTAAAGTGTATAACAATACTAATTATCATTCTTATAATAAAATGGCAAAAGTAACGAAACACCACCTTAAAAGTTTTAAGTAAGAACTTGTCTAAAGGGGGTCGATTGCAGAATTTGTCGACCCCCAAAATCAAATTTCGTTATTGCCGACCCCTTGGAAACTACCACTTTGGAATTCACTAAATAAAATCTAAATTAAGGAGCCAAAATTTTACTTTTTTCGAAAATGATGACATTGTTCTTAATCGTCGTATTTCTACAGGTAAACTATTAAAAAATTTGCAGGAAACAATAGAGCAAAAATTTCTGTAGGGAGTTGTTCGAAAGGAAGGAGTCTTAACTAAAAACAGTCGGTTACTACGCAAAAACAAAATATCAGATATAGGATTCTGCATGTATCCACTCTTCAAGAAGAAAGCCTTCGAAACCTTATAACAATAAAGATGTTTTATAGGAAGAATGTTCAAACTTTTGAATAGTGGCATAGAGTGAGCTCGACGATTTGCATTACAAATTTTTCTGATAACACATTTTTGCAGAACGGAAGTGGTTGAAGATTGGTTTTATAGGCACCGCCCCAACAAGTTATTCCATACTGCAACCTTGAGTGAAAGATAGCAAAGTATACTGCTTTCAAAGTCTTGCAGTCCAAAAACTTTTTAAGATGATAAAAACATCGCATATTCACATAAGTCAAATAGATCTTAAAAAATTAAACCATATCTTTAGCAATCATGTCGATTCCCCATGAACTATCAGTCGACTGAAAATTCCTCATCAAAAGCAATACTATTGGATGTTTCTGCGGGAGTAAGACCTCGAACTCTAAAGCAACAGGCGGACAAGCAGTCCTTACCCCACCAACATCATCTACCTAGTCCCGGTCAAAACCCTATCGTATTGATTGAATTTAATTGAGTGAGTTTTTGTCGGCCAGTCCCTTTAAAATATTCATTTGAAAACTTCACTTTCCGTATATATATTTATTCTGCCACCCAGAGTTAAATATTTTATATAGCAACCAAAAAAAGCAGAAAAAAGCAAATGTTTAACCATCATTTGAATAAATAATTTAATTTGAACAGAAACCGCTGTCATAAAAACATCCCATCGGCTCTAAATTTTCAACATCGCTATGACTACAATTTTAATAAAAAATGTATGCCCTTAATTTCATTAAATCCGATAGGAGGCAAAAGGAGAAAAAAAAATGTATGCACTTTGCTATCTAGTATAGTTTCCATGTGCAATACCACCGCACCTGTCATCGGTGTTGTGTTAACTTTTTTATTTGAATTACTCTTCAGACAGTGTGTACCTAAAGTCCCATCCCCGCTGAAAAGTAATATCAAAAATTCAACAATTTCCATCTGAAATGATGTCAGAACTTTAAAAAAAGAAGTTAACACACACGCCCAAGTCACACAATGCGCACTACTCTCAATAGCAATTAGAGACACTGATGAAGACGACTGTGTAACCGAAGTGGGTCACGAGAGTATGTAACTCGTTGCTTTAATAGTTAAAAGGTGATAAACAGGAAAAGTACGATCCACGGTTGGATGGCTGAAAACGCACTATTAGCCTGTAATACAGAGATACAGGTTACAAAGCATACAATTCCCAATGACTGACTGTGTGTAGATACAAGATACACACGCTCAACTCGACGAAACGTCCAGAAGCAACATATTGCCCTTTCGCTACTCCTGGTTGAGTGACACAGCCACTGTAAAGTAACATACTTTTTGTCCATAACTTTTTGTTTTGTACGGCGTTTTGGCCGGAAAGATATAGGTAGCAATACATCCGCTGAGGATATTAGCATTCGCTGCTTTGTAGTGGTTTAAACTGAATGCCTTGATGTGGAACTTTTACACACAATAGCATTTGTCGCAACTACCGCAAAAAACGAATGGTGAATGATGTCCTTCAGCGACCATAGTTAAGGGGTTGTTGATGGTTTTTGGGTAGAACTTTTTTATTTGTTTCAGGTTCCTACCTGGGTACTTTATCATTCAATTTAAATTGTTTGTTTCCTGATAGCCAACAGTAATTAGTAATTTAAGTCGTATATGTGAGTGAGTTTGCCACAAGCAAACGAGAAATGGCAAAATTGAGAAATGTTTTATAAAAGTTTCACGAAACTACTACAACTATTACACAAGTAGAGCAGCAACTGTTGTCGTATTTTGCTCAAATATGTCCTCTTTTCCACTTGAAAAAATAACCACTGACCTAGAAAAAGAAGAATAGTTGGAATGAAAAAAAAAAACGAAATTCAATAACTAAGAGATACAAAGGGATAGATTGGACAGAAGTGTAAAAAAAAGACGTCAAGATGGTGTCTGTTGTGTGTTTCAAAGTTGGGAATAATTCAAAAAGTATGTGGAGGTTTTGGTCTTTCCAAAAGTTGTCACACAGCACTTTTTTATTAAGTTTCTGATATTCACCGACAATTTCTGTTTTATATCCGCTTCCGTTTGAAATATTCACACTCCTTTTTATTTCCAGTAAAAATGGATATGGAACATCCTTTTGGAAGCTGCCTTATCAGTTGATATAAGAAATGTGTGTTAGAGGAGCAGAGAAAAAATATAGCTTTTTGTATTTCTTGGGTGACGAGAATTCTGCGAATTTTTTTAATCAATTCTGCGGTAGAGACATGAAAGCGTAACTTAAATTATTGGTATAGGAACTTCAGACAAAAGTCATTACAAGTTGTCTTTGTAATAGTGGCTTTCAAACTAGACTGAGTATAGGGGCTATTTTTTCGATTGTTTTTTTTTTTTAAGTAAAAGCTAGTGGAGCACTCAAGCCGATTGCTGGAAAGCAACCTACCGTTTTTAATGGCGTAGATGGAAATAAGGTGGTTTTGATTCCACCTAATAGCTTCCAAAACTGCCAATGTTCTGTTGGTCATCTTGAACCCCACCACATACCCAAAGCATAGATTGAAATAAAATCTCATAACTGCGCTATACTCAGAGTTACCATCCTAACTTTTTATCCGAATTTCAATTCTAGTTGGTTTTTCAAATTTTATTTTTGTAAATAAAAAGATTAATATAATTTTCAGCAGTTAAAAACACTTAGTATATTTCCTCAAATGTACATTTCAGAATATTCAGTTTTAGAAAATCGTACTTAGGTGTACACCGATTAAAAAAATAACGATAGAAATAAAAAACGAGTGTTCAACGTGATTCTTGACAAAAGGATGAAAAATTCTATTTTATTCTGCCTTTCTTTTTCCTTCATTTTCCTCTTTTACAATTTATAAAATAAATATGGCCGGAATGGCGGCAAATTCAAATTTTAGAACATTTTTTTGTTATAGTTCACAATAGTTGTTAATTCAATACTCGTTTGTCGAAACACCGGCCGCGTTGAAAGCCTGCACGGCTTCAAGATTCTTCGTCTGGAAGTAGAGCCAATTTAACAATTGGGCGTCTTAGTGTTCCGTTTCTGACCATTCCGTCCTGCCCTTCGACGACTGCCACGACTCTGCCCTTTGCCGTTGTTGTGGAGGGATGTTGTCCTCGTGAATGAGGACGAGTTTTCCCACCATGAGATTGGGCTGCTCGCGTATCCATTTGGAGCGACCCTGAAGGCCAAGCAGATACTCCTTTGACCACTTCTACCAGAACTGCTGCTTGAGCCAGCATAGAAGCTGCCATCTTCTCAAGCAGGACGTCTGCTGTTCCGGGACAATCTCTGGAGGTAGTGACCGCAAGGGGCTGCCGATTAGCAAGTGCGCTGGGGTAAGTGCTTCTCCGTCGTTGGGGTCTGCGCTTAGCGGGGAGATTGGCTTTGAATTCAGGATTGCCTCGACCTTGATTAGAATAGTGAGCAGTTCTTCTGCTGTTGGGAGTGCGTTCGCCACGGTACGTTGTAACAGCGTCTTTGTGGATTTCACTGCTGCCTCCCACAGGCCTCCGAAATGGAGGGCTCTTGGAGGTATGAAGACGAAACTGAACCCTTCGTCTGCGGCGTACTGGTTAATGGCTTCTTTCCCTCTCTCGAACTCTTTTTCAACCTCCTTCAAGATCCTCTGTGCTCCCACAAAGTTCGTCCCGTTGTCGCAGTGAATCGTCTTCAATACTCGTTTGTCGAAACAGTCAGTGAGATTTATAAATCTGTGAGTGACTCCAAATTTTGTACGTCAAAATGTTGTTTTCTTCAAATAAAAAGAAACTAGAATATACATATGTATTTAGCGCATCCACTATGTTCTTAATCCTTTCTAAGATGGAAAACTAATTTTAAAATCCCATGTGCATCAGACCTCATATAAATGCTGCTTCAAACAGGCAACAAAAGACATGGGCCTAAATTCTTTTCTTTGGTGGGTCTTACTGCCTTTTCAAAGTGGAAACAAAGCCCGTGGGTGTTATTTTCATTTTTTTTGGGCAATAAGGCCCACGGGTCTTATTGCCGCGGGGCTTATTGCACTGCACCGAATTTATTTACGGAGGACTTGCCAAATCCTCGTGAAAGGCGATACCCGTGAACAAACATGTTTGCCTCTGTTGGGATTTGAAGGGCAAACTTCTGGGCTAACAGGCAGACATGCTTACCATCACTCCACGGTACCACAAAGCAAACAAGAAGTTAATCTAAATCTGTCCTTTCGTTCGCGATTTTATCATGTAAATTTCAATAGACGCAGTTAACAACGTTTTTTTTACGTTTGTTTATATCAATAGCTATCGAAGCGAAGCTGTCGGGTTACCAGATTCATTCTATTTAGTTCCCAATTCTTGCAATAACTTCATTATGCTCACCACTTTTGCATTTGAAACAGTATGTGAACTAGCAAAGCTCGATAAGAATCCTTCGTAAGTACAAAAATTATAAGAACACAATTTCTTCAAAAGTCACCACCTACGAGTAAAACAGAAAGTAAATACGAAAATTTTGTTCAATCAGGTGCATTTTATTAGAAATCTCTTGTGCTGTTCTAAATGCGAGCTTCTTCTGTGTATCTTATATTTGTTGGATTCAATTGGCAAGCGAACCATTAACAACCCACCAAAAACTCCTTTTTACACAACAACTTTGTGCAATTTACTCTTTGTCTTACATGGTTTATTGTATCCTCTGTTCCTGTTCAACGAAGCAACACACATACACATACCGACATTCCTCATTTTGTCAAGGGAGAAAGTAACTCAGCTTAGCAAATTTGTCAAAAGCTATGTTGCAAACGTAAAGCATGTGTGTGTCTATGACTATGTTTGCGTAAAGGAAGTGCAACAACTATTTATCTTGTTGTACGTTAAGTACACACGCTGCCACACTGCTCGTCGTTGCCAGCGTGCAGTGTTTGTGTTTGAATATTGCATCTGGAATTGCCTTAGAACTCATTTGAGCTATTTCATTAAAAATTTAAATAAACACATACCCATATGAGGGGGGTAGGTGTGTGTGTTTGCATATTTTGTATCTGCATAGTGTATATTGTATTTTCTTAACCACCATTATACAACAACAATGGAAGGAGATTGAGAGTGCTCTTTGGTTGGAAGCACCATTATTGCCCTACCTATCCTTCTGTTGTCAAAAACGAGACGCGAGCTATTTTGTACAGACTGCAGCTATTGAAGCGCTTTGTAAGCTCCTTATATTTTTTATTTTTTTTTGTGAAAGTCTTCTCTACGCTGTTCCTAGATTGGCTGTATATAGAATGGATTTTACTTTTATGTTGTCTTTCATATAACATGAAATTCGTGATGTGTGTATTATTTGAACGTCGTTTAACTCATAGCATAATAAATATTAACGCATACCTACCCAAAGTCAGCAAAATAAATTTTTTTTGCAGGTTGTTTGTTTTTAATGAAAGCAATAAATACACTTTTAATTTTATATGTGCAGGGAAAGTAGACAGATTATCATAGCAGAGCGAGTGAGTCGTAAACATCGCTATCCTCTCTGTACTGCAAATTTCTATCGAAAAAAGTACATATAGTGATGTTTTGAATTAAGCCCGGAAGGTAATTCTTCCAAAAACAAAAATTCTTTACTGTTAAGCTAAAGTGCTTTTTAAGCGTTGGTAAGCTTATCATTATACCAAATAGACAACTACGCTACGAGGTTTGGGACATGAGATGTTGATATTGAGAAAGCACCTAGTTGGTGCAAATCTGTAACCATTTACTCAGGTGACCATCCATATCATTCTTTAATTTCTCGCGAAAGACGATACACCTCAGGAATTCGAACTTCGAACCTCCCAGCTAAGACGCAGACATGCTAACCAATACGTAGCGGGCACAACCCAGCAAAGCAAGTTATCCTTTTCAAAAACAAAATCATTTGTCTCGATCTTGAAAACCTTCACGACAGAGTTCACAAATAAAAGAATAAGAAAAAAGATGATATTCCTCCGGAAGCTTTTAAGCAAATATTCACTTGAGAATATGTAGCTTATTGCGTTCTTTAATTTGTTTTAAAAGGTTCCCAGGACAACTTATAAGTTAAGCTTATAAGAAACCCTATCATCACATGGAGCCTTGTCATCAATGTATCTCTGTAAAACTATTCTTTTCTATGTAATTTTCAGTCAATGGGTAAGCAAACTGAAATTGGTCTGGCTCCTTTTGCAGTAGAAAGCAGCCGTTGAAAGTGATCTGCTAGCACCTAGGTGTTTATTTCGGTTTTTAGGTAAACGGCAAGCCATTCAGTGTAGTCCTCTTATCCTTATATTACGTGAGAGATCGAAGCTTAAATAACTCGGTTCACCTGTTTTATGAAGGTGTAATCAAAATGACTCTCTCGACATTACTTTGAACAGAACAGACTCAAAGATCGAAGTCTGTTAGTCTTTGCTTATTGTACTGTCAAGCAAAGCAGTTGTCAGGTTTTTCGGCCTTTGGCTAGATCTGTCTCTGTGCAGGCATGGTGAAAGTGATTTGCAAGTACAGTTAAAAGAATTTTAAAACCGGTCCAGCAGTTAAGCGTTGGAATACAATATCAGCCGCTGCGTTACTGAGTTATAAGTGTTCGCGAACAAATCGAATTTGTCCTGACATACACACCTAACATCAACAATGCCCTGTTCAAAAGTGAGCTCTGTGATTCTATGTGACAGACAAAAACACTTTCGGACTTTTAACAAAATATCCCAAACATTGTATTCGCAGGCTTGGTTGAGGAATACCACAGTTGCCCATTGCTTTTAAATTCATGTTTTTTCAAAAAAATTGTTAGTAGAATTGCCGATGAATGAGAGGGAAAGCAACAAAAACAATTTTATGATTTTCAAAAATTAGCTAAATACAAAAATAAAATAATTTTCAGTTTTGTAGTAGAGATATCCCAGGTGTTTTTTAATCTAATAAATAAATAGATTGATAAAATTGTCAACAGTTTAAAACACTTATTATATTTCCTTAAATGCACATGCTTCCATCGTCAGTGAGATTTATAAATCTAAAGCTCCAAAATTTGGACAATTATTACTGCTTTCCATGGACATGAATTCATAGCGCACGTTGTCTGCCACTTCGTCACATAGGATGATGGAAGCTCAGTCCACTTTCTTATGCGCACATAATAACTAAATCTACTTTCTTCATGTTTGTTTTGTTCTTAGCTACCTTCTTCTGGTCTGCTCGTGTGAATTTTTTATGTTCAAGCCCAAGCCCGTACTACCCGAAGAAAAATTTCGTCCGCTTCGATTCGCTTTTTACTCACGGATAGAATAATGAAGCTAAAAGCGAAGTGGAAAAAATTTTCTCAAGGCAGTTAAATAAGAACGTTTTGTTAAAAAAATTTTTCAGTCATTTTTATTTTTGATCAATAAATTTTCAAAGCTTTTGTATGCTTTGAGGGGTATTGCCTTTCGCACGGAATCGCCAAGTTCTTCAAGAGCTAATACACACTTTTATGAAAAGTGCTTTCTAACTTAGCCGTTTGGACTCAGCATAAAATTGTAGGTCTTTGAAATGCGTTTGGCCCGATGTTTCGATTGATTTGTTGCGCCACCCTATTTTTATATTGTAGCCATTTTATTTTGGTACTTCCCTCGTCAGTAATTCTTGGGCCTTTTTTTTCATCTAGATAGGGCTAAGGTAGAGCACCAATACAAGCACGTCAATCTGAAAGATCTTTGTTCTGCTGTTCCCTTAGGTTTAAACACGTAAAGTGTAAAGTTGTTCATTCGAAGTTGGGGTCGTGTAATAACCTAAGAATATTCGAAGAAGGGGACTAGTGAATCTTTCTTGGAATAGTTTTACTTCATCAAAGTTGTTATTTTACTATCTTAATTTTAAATTTCTTGAAGCTCTTGAAGCTCTTCTTAGCGCCTTGTCTTTTGGAGCATTTCAGTACGTTGCGTTGAAGCGTACAGTCTTTGATAGAGGCCGACATTCTCCGATGGTAACAATGTCTCCGGCTTCAACATCCCTGAAAGCTGGGGAGCAATGGACTTTTCATGTTCCTGTGACGCTTCTCGAAACGACTGTATTTGCGAGCATAATGCAGGTAATCCCTTCGGATGACGAAGCCGCTTTTAGAAGCCTTAGAAAACATTCATTAGCATGTCAAATAACTCTCCCAAGAAGTTGCACCATGTTGAATAGATTTTGCATTTCCTGCTTAAAAGGAGGAGGTGTGTATATAATTTTCTACTGCAATTTTTTTGGTCCCAACTCAACCACCTATTCGCTGTAGCCTCTTGTCGCTTATGCAGTTCAACCTGGTCAAGTACTTTTGCAACTTTATTAAGAATATTTTGTTATAAAATGGAATGAGATGAAGAACGAGGATTCATCGTAACTTTCCAGCTTATTGGCTTAAAATTTGTTTTTTTTTTTTGATCCCTTGAATGCTTGGAATACTTATCATGACGGTTTTTTAAGCAAAGCTCGCTTTTCAAAATGAATGTTTTGTTTTTGGTAACTTCAGCCTTAAGCCTCTTGCTTATGTAAAAAAGCTTAGGCTCGCTTCTCTTGAAACCAAGAAAGTATAGGTACACAGCACATAGCAACCTTACACTATACTCAAAGAAAAGGATACGAGTGTAGGTATAGCGCTTACTGGGGGCGATTGAAAGCTTAATTCCCAGGAAGGCATAAAATCACAGAATATTTATTTTTAAGTACCTACCCTCATATGAAAGAATTCTTTCGAATGAACGCCTGCCACAGCCTTCAGAAGCCGCAAGGATCACATTTTTACGCAACATTTAACATTATACCGACACACATCGAAAACTATACAACGTACAAGAGTAACAAGCGTATCAAAGCAAAAAACTTAAAAATAAAGAAAAAAATACGGAAAAAAACTTTAAATGGTCTGACATCGAACGTAATCAGGCGAGATGAATCCGTACGGATAAAGTCAGCTCTTCACACCTGCATACACACAAAGCCAAGCGAATGAGCTAGTGGGCTGAGGCGGTGGAGTTGCTGCCTAAAGAATCCCTCACAAAACACAGAATTGAAAGTTAAAAACATTTTCTCATTCCTTTTTTGCATTTGTCAAGGCATCTATCTATCTGTCTATCTATCTGGAATGGAACACACCACACACAGCACTCATCCCTTGAGCAAACTGAGAACAAACAAAAACATTTGCCATGTCAGGCAGGAGGGATAAAGAAGAAAAATACAAATAGGAAAAAAAAAGAAAGGAAAATGTAAAACATTGGTTTGAATGCGGAGCAGAAAAACGTTTATCATTGCATCCTCTCTTGCAACCCTTTTGTAGCAACAACTACGAGGTGCTCTTTGACTAGGTAGGTACCTATGTTGTCGTCGTCATCGTCGTCGTAGTCGAGGGTGACAGTTCTGGAATTGGCTAAAGGAAACGAATAGAGCGTAACAAAACGATACTATGTAAGAAGGAAGGGAACATGCAAGGGGACAGGCGTTTTCAAGCTAAATTTGCCTTCCCTTACTATTTGCATATCCTGTTGACATTAGTTTCGTTAGGTTCTCAAAAACCCCCGCCCCTCCTCCCGCTTACATTGCATATCGTAGAGTGAAATGTTTTCCCAACTAATTTTTGCACTTAGACTCAGATGACATTTTCAAACGCATGGAACTACGTAAATGGAGTTCAAACACATGCATACGAGTAGTTTGTTCGAGAAAGCGTTTTTTCAAGTGAATATTGCAGTTAATCTTATGAAACCTTCTCTTAAAATCAAAAAAATCAATTACGCACCTACAGATTCCATTCTTCTTATTCATGGCAGACAGATTTGTATAAATGAGCAACGACGACGTACCCGCACTCTCAATTTCCACTGAATCAAATTAATTTATAATTTTGTTGTATTTATTATCTCCCTTTTAACAGTTCATGTTACAAAGTCTAAATATTTACGCTAATCCAGAAGTTATTCCAATGATGTGCAACACAACGCTTATGGTAAGTACCTATCTATTGCTCAGTTTTTAATTTGTTTTGTTTTTTCAATCAAATCTATAGCGTTATTTTGTTTTTCTGTTGGAATATTTATGTGAACTTTGATTGTATTAATTTATTATGTTAATCGTTTTATATAATGTTAAGCCGCTATGTAGGTGAATTTTTTAAAAACTTTGATGTGGATTTTCTAATTTGAATTTACCCATTTTGATTATAACTCAACCAGGACAACATAATTATAGAGGGTGGGATAATATTAGATTAATTGCAAGTTGATTAAATCGAATCGATATAAGTGCATACTATAAGCTTGTAGTGAGAAAAAAAAACAAAATTGTGTGCACCACATAGCTGCATAGTGTTGTTGCATTTAACCACGAAATACCAAAAAGTCAATGAATTATAATTTAATTTAATGTAGGTCGGGCCTTATTGCGGCACAAAGGGATAATTTTTATTTTTTTATTTTTTGAGCTTTTGTGCAAATCAAAGAGGAAATGCAGCGAATGTTACCTCACTGAAAAAATTATTACAAAAAGGGAACGGAATAATTGATTAAACTTTTATCAAAAGCAACTTTAAAAACATAACGTCATTAAAATCGGACAAAGAATGAAATAAAGTCAAAACGAAAATAGTTACTTTTTTTGTAAAGCAGGCACTTCCATGTAAATATCCTGCCGTATGTCTACCGATATTTAATTTTTATTAAAAAAGAGCTTCATTTTAGTTGTTTGAAATCTCTTATCAGAAGCTATTGATTCTGGTTGAGCCATTTTGAAAAAAGCATCCCACGCTTTTCTAGTAAGTTCATTGTACCACTCATTATACAACCATTGCTGTTGAACAGAATCGACTTTTTTCACCTAGTCGGGGACATTTTTATATCACAGAAGATGGCAGAGTTTCACGACACTTAATCTAAACACTAACTCGATGATCGATGTCCTCATCATAAGTTGCTTTACTATTGATCAATGATCCTAAATATTTAAACTTTTCACACTTGGGAAAGTGTCTTTTTTGGATAAATAACGGTACCCATTATACTCTAAAAATTTTACCTAATCGTTAAGTCTTCTTATAGCGATGTAGGGTCCACACTTATGATAGCTCAAAAGTTGATGTACTTGGGTATTCTATACTTTATGTTAAAGCTGGTAGCCAAGGACTGTAGTAAAAGAGCAAATACTCAAGACGCTTATTTATTGTACATAAGTGAATAAATAGGGTGGTGCAGCAGAGCAGAATGCCTCGGGGCCTAGCACATTTCTCACAACCATGCCTTGTGAGGGAATGGAGGGGATTTACAACTTTCTGCCGACAATTTACTTAATTAGGTTGGCATTACAGCTCGGGTTGAACCTGGGCCTCAACCAACATCCTTCGATTTCGGGCGAGCTCTCTCCAGTTTTGCACTCAAAGTCGATTGAGGTCTTCTTCCACTTGATTGCGCCACCTAAGACGAGGTCTTCCTCTTCCGCGATTTCCCTGCAATGTGCTTTCGAAAGCCCGACGAGCCGAAGTGTTTGGGTTCATACGCTGTACATGCCCAACCATCGTAGCCTCGCGATGCGTACTCTTCTGGCTATGCCCATGTCGCAATACAGCTCGATGGTGTCTCTTCGTCTTAAAACATTGTCTTCGCATACGAGACCAAAGATCATTCGGAGAATGTTTCTTTCGAAACGACCAAGGGTTTCCTCATCCGCTTTCGATAAGGTCCATGCTTCCACGCCCGCCGTAAGGCAGGGCTGGGATGATTAAGGTCTTATAAAAAGTCACCTATACGTTTTTCTGGAGCGGGTTTTGTTTCTCAGTTGCCTTCTTAACCCAAAGAAGCAACGGTTGGCAAGAGTTATTCTCCGTTTGATATCCGCACTGATGTTGTTGTCCGTGTCTACAGCGGATCCTAGGTAGACGAAGTCCTGTACTACCCCGAAGTTATTTCTGTCTATTGTGACGTTTTGTCCAATTCGTCGATGTTCTGTGTCCTTGTTTGATGACAGCATATACTTCGTTTTGCCCTCATTAACCATCAAACCCATTTTTGCCGCTTCTACTTCAATACTCGCAAAAGCACCTATGACATCACGCTTATTTCTTCCCATTACGTCAATATAGTGACGAGTAATTGTACAGACTTTTGAAAGATTGTTCCTCTGGTGTTGACGTTTGAGTTTCTAACAATCTTTTCAAGTATGATGTTGAAGAAATCGCATGACAGTTTGTCGCCTTGCCTAAAGCCTATTTCGACATCAAAGGTCTCAGTGAGTTCTTTACCGACCTTGACGCAGCAGCGTGAAATCTCCAAAGTCATCTTGCATAATCGTACGAGTTTTGCACAGATGCCGAAACTAGACATGGCTCTGTACAGCTCGTCTCTGTAAATACTGTCATACGCGGCCTTGAAATCGATAAAGAGATGGTGTTTATCGATATTATATTCTCGGGTTTTTTCCAAGATCTGCCGTAATGTGAAAATTTGGTCTATTGCGGACTTCTCTGATCTAAAACCACATTGATAAGGACCTATCAAGTTGTTGACGTGGGGTTTCAGACGTTCACATATTACAGCAGACAAGATTTTATAAGCGACGTTAAGGAGGCTTATCCCTCTATAATTGGAGGGTCTCCCTTCTTTAGGATCGGGCATACGATACTGAGGTTCCATTCATCGGGCATGCTTTCATCCGACCATATCATGCAGATCAGGTGGTGCATGCTCCTTTCCAACTGGTCTCCAGCTGCCTTCAAAAGTTCGGCATCAAGGCCATCTGCATCTGCAGTCTTATTTGATTTTAGTTTGCATATGGCAAGCTTAACTTCTTCTAGGTCGGGAGGACGGCATTCTTGATCATTGTCCAAGCTAATTGGAGCAATCTGCCTGACAGCGGAATTTGTGTCTTCATCGCCGTTAAGCAGTCTGCAGAAATGATCTTTCCAGATCCTCAGTAGCGACTGTGAATCTACAACTATGTTTCCCTGCTGGTCTTTACAGGCTTGAGTTCGGGGTTTGCCACCGTGGCAGGATTTTTTTACCTTTTCGTAAGACTTCCGAATCTCGTTCCTGTCATGGCACCTCTCTATTTCCTCAAACGAGCGCTTCTAATGCTGCTTCTTTTTCATTTTGAGAAGTCGGTGTTCTTCCCTTCTTTTCCCCTTGTGGATCTCGTTATACTGATCGTAAGCAGCCCTTGTTCGTTGTTGCATCAGCATTTGTCGTGCTTTTTGTTTGGCTGCATTTGGCTGCCTGCATTCTTCATCGAACCATGGGTTTCGTTTTGGGGGTCGAGTGAAACCCAGAATCTTAGAGGCAGCGGTTTTGATGGCTTCTTGGCGTTGCTGTTACTGGTCTTCAATATTTGATGCTGGGGGTATTTGATTCAAGGAGAGTGGGAGCGAATTCGAGAAGTCACTGGCAATCTCCTGCGATTGAAGCTTTCCTACGTCATATCTCTTCACAGCGTTGGTTCGAACGAGTCGTGAACTTGATATCCTCATTCGTACCTTGGCTACAACAAGGTAGTGGTCTTAATCGAAGTTGGTCCCTCTGAAAGTTCGGACATATAACACTCTGGAAGAGTGCCTTGCGTCGATCGCAACATGATCAATTTGGTTGACGTTTGATTGATCTGGAGATCGCCATGAAATTTGATATGCAGGAAGCGTGTACTACTTACAACAAGATTAAGCCCCGCAGCGATTAGCCTTAGTCCGTTTTCGGAGGTTTTGTCGTGGAGGCTATGCTTACTGATTGTATTTCCAAAGATGTCCTCTTTTCCTAGTTTTGCGTTTAAATCGCCAAGAACGATTTTCAAGTCGTGTTTAGGGCCCTGCTCATATGTTTCTTCGAGGAGCTTGTAGAAACTGGCTTTGGAATTGTCGTTTTTCTCTTCTGTGGGGGCGTGGGCGTATATAAGGCTTATGTTGGCGAATTTAGCCCTGATGCGGATGGTCATTATACGCTCATTAACTGGATTTTGGCTAATCACATTATCCCTGAGTCTTCCTCTAACGACAAATCCGCAAACAAATAAGCGTTGTTTCTGTTGTCTGTAGCAGTCGCCATAGTAGATGTCACAGTTTTTCATCTTCTTTATGCCGGTCCACTTCTTCGCACTTCTTGGATGGCGGTTATGTCTGCTTTGCAGCAGTCTAAGGCGTCCGCTAATTCTCCAGCTGCACTTTCTGCTGACTCCGAACGGCTATAATCGAGAAAGTGCTTTTTATGGCAAAACATTTTTTGCTTCTGTTGGAATTCAAACCACGAGCCTTTGGGTTAACAGGGAAACAAGCTAACCATCACGCCACGGGTACCTTGTTGTATACCTACTGGAAATCGGTGTTTTTCAGTGACACCTATCTTACATCTAACCTTCACTACCTCTTCATACATGTCCCTGATGATCCGTAGATACGTCTCCGGAACCGGAACTCCTTATTGTCTGAGGACCTCCTTTATTATATCTCGCTGATGTTATTCGAATATTTTTCGAAAACAGCCCGAAAAGTGATATTTTCTTAGACGTTTGATTTTCAAGAAGAAATAAAAGGCATATAATTTAATGTTATTGGCAAGAATTTAGCTTTATTTAAAAGATATAGATTCCCTATAATGTTTTAAAAGTGATTTCGGGCAAGTAGCCGCAGCGACTAACTCGAATAATCTCCAATCGAGACCCGAGAGGCCCAATTTTTGACCACTTTGTTCAACATTTGAAGCAGTTTGTCAGCAATAACGCACCAATCGTCTCAGTTTTATCTTCGTATAGACAAAATAAACCCGTGGTGTTAAATCGCTCGATTTTGCATGTGACTCACAGGTTTAAAACTTGAAGTAATGTAAAAATCAGCGTCTACAGCGATTTCGTTTCTAGTCAATCTACCGATTGTACACAGTGCCCATGTCGTGTAATTTCAATTCTTCCATAAAATGACACACCAAACTGAGCAGAAATCAAGTGACGAAAAGATAAACTCCGAAAAAAGTATTGTTGGATTAAAAACGTCTAAGAAAAGGACATTTATTTTCTTAAAAAAAACACACAAGACCTTACGTATTTCAAGACTTTTTAGTTAGAATCAAAATCCCATTACATACTCACACAAAAAATATCCCGAAGAGAAATGGGATGTTTCATGTACACAACGTTCCCATCTACAATTTTATCCTGCTCTTGAAGGTATTAAAACATTGTTGGCGTAACGTAATTGACTAATGGCAGTGTAAGATGGCAGATTGGCAGATGACAATTCTTATCTCGATTTTAGTGTCAGTTTATCAAAATACATGTAAATCCACTGGGACTACCTGAGCATAAAATCTTTGGCAAGGCTCTTTTTTTAACTGACTATTTCTTAAAACCATAGGTAGTCATTCTTTTTGTATTTTATAAAGATTATTGAAGCCGCTGCATAAAGAAATGACGCTTAGTCAGTTGTTACCAGTTGTTAGTCTAACAGTTACCAGACAAAGGCAATGTTTCTTGCTATCTCTCTTTGAGTTGAAAGGATACGGTTTGTGTTTCTGTTTTTTGTGCGGAGGTAGAATGAAAACACACTTAATCGTCAATTGCAATTGCAACCACAATATAAAGTGTCAAGAATCATAAAAATCGACTGAGTCTAAGAAGTGTAAGTGACTACGTTCCCAGTTCGTGTCATAAAAATTCCATTGAGTAAATAGGAAATAACTTTTTTTTTATTCAATTGTGAAATTATGTACATTAGCTTAATGGGAACGTTTATAATCTTCAAGTTTATTATTCCTTAAAATGCCATATAAACCCTCTTAAGGGCATTACATGTACAAAGGAATGCTCCTAATGACTTTTCATACAAAATTACCTTAAAGCGATTTTCTTGACTCTGTGTTTTTAACAACCCACAATTAAATGTGTTTTTGTATGAGAACACTGTGAGTGAACTCTTCGGCACAATTTTAATATGAAATTCAAATTCATAGCAGTGTATTACTGTAGCCATATGGCAATTGCTCCTTCTATGGAATAAGAAAAAGCACAATAAAAACACAAGAATTATGTTTTCTTAAAGCAAAACGTGTCCATTAAAAATAAAAACCAAAAATTGGAAGCAAAAACTTTCTTGAGTTGAAGTTAGAGCTCATAAAAGGCCAACGAAAGTATGAGCCCACTCTGACAACCAAAAACAACTTCCACCTCCATCTCTTTATATGACCTAAGCTCTTATGCTATTGTCATTGAGAGGGGTCTCAAAGCCATTGAGTTGCCTGGAGTGCATTTTTGTAAAAGTCTCTCAACATTTCGCTTAATATATGCAAGCAAACATTTTTGTTGTCATTATACTTTTGAAAAATTAATGTGAAAAAAGTATATATAAAGCTATATCCAAAGCACCATAAATGTCCTTCTCGACAGTACCTACAGTAGAGTTTCCTCTGACAGAATATCTGGTATAATATGTGGTGCGGTATGTGAACAAAAAATATTATGTTCTCTGTGGAATTTACTAGAGAGTAAGTCTATTCAGTGGAGTACTTAGTGTGTAAAAGAGAGGAATGTGCGTTGAATTTGTAAACGGAGTGCCTTTTGAAAATTCAAGGCAGGACCTCAGCTTCGATGCGCTTGTGTGTGTATAAAGGTTGTAAAACTTCAAGGCACTTAAAAAGTATTTTAAGTCATTAGGTAGGTATGGGCTCCAACATCTAACGAATTGAAGATGACCAAATAAAAATAAGAATTTTTTCAAACCCATTTATTCCAGCGTAGCACATGTAGGGATTTACGTGTGCATTTATATAAAAAAATCATTTTTTCCTTTGCGTAAAGACTTACCATAAAAAAGGAAGATTTGCTCAAAGCTTGTTTCCTTGAAATTTTAAATACTCAAAGAAAAAGCAATGATACAATTGCTAAAAAAAAGCTTGACAGTGGAGACAGGGAATGTTCTAATGCAGACATTTTTAAAAGCACGTCTTCCTTTATATCAAATGATTGATTAATCTTGGGAAAAAACTAAAACAGGGCTTTTCAATGTAAAATAATTTAACATTTTCCTTTTTCAACGGGAAAGTGATAAGAAGCTTGGCTCTATTTGGCTTTCGGAACAAAAAAAAAAAAACGAAATAGAAAAAGTGAATAAATTCAAAACCTATGCAGTGCTTAAGGCCCTTATTGCTGTACCGTTAATGTAAAGAAGTTTTAGAAGATGGGTAAGTCTAACACACCTCTAAATGCCACATTTTATAGACTTTTCCGTTACTTAAAGGTGTTTTAGTCCAGATTTAAAACCTAAAGTCCAGAAATAAAACCTAACTTACTCAAATGGCTAAGTTCGAAGTGAATCTAGGCTTCTTTCAAAAACAATTTCAGTGTCGGGCGAGTTCTCTCCAGTTATGCTCTCAAAGTCGATTGAGGTATTCTACTGCTTGGTTGTGCCACCAGCGAGGTTTTCTCTTTCAGTGACTTGACTTGCTTTGGAAAACCTGTCGAAGTGACGCATTGATATGCATCGGGCCTTCTTGTCCTTTCCATCGGAGTTTCGTGATACGCACGCTTCTAGTCTTGGCTATATGTTGCGGTACAGGTCATATAGAATTTTGCTGAAACTTCTTCTCGACACATTCTCTTCACATACGGGACTAAAGATTACCCGGACAATATTTTTTTTTCGAAACAACCAAGTATTACCTTATCCACTTTTTGTCACCATTGAAGGTAGCAATGACATCAGACTTACTTCTTCCTGTTATGTCAAGATTGTCTGCGTAGGTGAGCAGAAGTTCAGACTTTTGAAAGTTTATATATGCCTCTGCTATTTGAATTTTGCACAATTTTTTCAAGTAGATATTTTGTTAGAAACAGTTTCGCGACAGTTTATCGCCTTGTCGAAAACCTTCTTTGACATCAAGAGATTCGGTTCCTTGAACCCTTCTGTTTCAGACGTTCACCTATCCTTACAAAACCCTCACATACGCCTGTTTTCTATTATGAACATCATTCCAGAAGGCCAAAGAATATGAGAAAAGTCCAATGATTTGCATGCCTTGCTCAACCAGCGCTAGGAGAATCAAACTAATTGCTGTGTATAGCTTCCCCAGATTTTTTCATGAAAGAATCAGGAAATGGTGCTCAGGCAATAACAAAACAATTTCTGGATTCGAACTTCGAACTCTCGCGTTAAAAGACAGACATGCTAACCTCTACGCCACTATCATCAGATTATCCTCCTCTAAATAGACCAATAAATCCTTCGGACTTTCGTTGCCACTGAACAACTCGTAACGCTCAAATTGATCAGCAGAAATGTAAGCATAGTCGGGCGGCCATAAGAGCCCTCTCATTCATAGTCACAAAATCCAAATTGGTAAAAAGCTATTTGAGCAATTTAAAACTCCTCGGCTAAACGAACACCGTAACTTTGATTTGAATTCCAGGTCACCTTTATATAAATTGGAACGTGATGGCGGATAAGCTGTCCGGAATCAGGCCGAATTCAGCAAGTCCCAGACCTGCAAATAGGGTGGCGCAACAGATCTGTGAGCCCCGGGCCTAGCGCATTTCTCACAACCGCATGCCTTGTGGGGGAATGGAGGCGACCTTCAATTTTCTGCCGGTTTTGAACGGCTAATCAAAAAAGCGCTTTTCATGGTAATGAATTTTATTTTCAGAGGGCTTGCCAATCAATCTCGAAGCTCGTGGCAAGAAAATAACTGAAATCATCAGAATCGTCATAACTTTCTTAAAACTGCCAATGGCAGTCAGGTTGTCACCTTAAGAAACTTGTAGGATTTTCAGGGACCTATAGCCAGGCATTTCTAAGAAGAAAATTATGCAAGTTTTGGCTGTAAAATGCGATATATAGAGAATGTCACGACGAAGAAACTAAGTAATTGTCATTCCACTTCCCCTGTAGTTATCTTAGAAGCAGCCAGGTCCATACTAAAAAAATAGCTTTCAAGAATACTTCTTTTACGACTTGAACAACATCTCAAACCTGCCACTGAACGTCATCCTAAGATTCATCCATCTGAGTCTCAAATTGTTAAGTCAGGATTCTTAATCCCTATAATCTAGTCACCACTCACCACAACACCAGCAAACAAGTCGCAGCTAGCTCAGCTTCTCGTCTCAGAGATACATCACAGTGGACCAATAATAAAATCGGTCACACCACCATTCTAGATAGTTTTAGATTCTTATCGAATCGATTCGATTACACCACCCGCAAGTTGGTGTTTGATAATAATTTCCAAATCATCCAAGTCTGATGTCATGGGAAACCATACCTTCAAAAAAGCTTGGGAAAATGGCACTCTCTTGGAAAATGAAGCAATACACTTTTACACCGATCGATGGTTCAAAAACCAGCGAAGGTGTAGGAAGTGGAATCTACTCAGAAAAACTGAATCTCTGTCTTTTCTTTCGCCTACCCGAGTTTGTAGTGTACTCCAAGCGGAAACTCTGGCGATTAAGGAGGTGCTGTCCTGGCTCAAAGAAAACGTCATATTTTCAGGGATATTCGAATATTCGCGGACAGCCAATATTCGAATTTGCCTCTGTCTCTACAAAATCCATCACGGTCCAAAATTGTAAAATGTCTCTGAGAGAGATGTCAAATCAGTTCAACATTCACCTTTCATGGGTGCCGGAGCACAGGGACATACCAGGCAACTGTATGGTGGACGAACTAGTCAAAAAGGGCACGACCACTCCCTACGCTCAGAATGGAACAATAGGTATACCTATCCGTACATGTAAGCTCCTACTTAGACAAGACGCTTCAAGGATAACAAACCCTAGATGGACTGAGAGTAACAACTGCCTTGCAACCAAAAAAGTTTGGCCGTTTTGTAGACTCAAAACTGATGGGTATGGAAAATTGTATGGGTGATTAACCGGCTGGTCTCGTAATAGAAGATTAATGGGTGATCAACTCGTTAATCTTACTTCGGGTTTTTGAAATCAGTAGGTAATTAACTTGTTAATCTCTGTGGTATCATAATAGGCCCTTGCGGCCTAAGTGTGTCAGGCAATGTTCGTAGGCATTACTCATTGGCTGAGAGCCACTTCCACATTAACCTAACCAACCACAACACCCCTTTTTTCTAATTCTCTACCTCAAAAATTGTATGGGAATTCTTCGGTATCCCAGGGAGTACAAAGGATCATTTATGTTGTGCTGCATCCCCCATTCTACTTGAGTGGGATCTCGAGGTTTGAATCCCTTAAAAATTCGATTGTTCTTACTCACTTATCGCTTTTCGTTCTGCAATAAAGAACACTTTCTACTTAGCCAGGCCCTCTTCCTTAGCTTTGCTGCGCCAACTTCTTTGTTAATATTTTTGCTAAATTCAAGAAATCATATTACTTTTATTTTTTGTTTCCTTTAGCAGTATGAAAGATTAAGGAACCCATATTTATATTCCAAGTTCACCCGATTAGGTGGCTCCTTCATTCAAGAATACAAAAGAAATGGAAGGACTCGAATGACTTGATTGTTTTTTTTTATCTTTAGATGATGGATGGTAAATTATTTTCCAGCTCGTTCGCCAGCTAACTAAAAATGCATCACATTGGTTTGCCTATAACGCTCATTCACTCTACCCAGTTTCATAAGTCTAAAGTGACCTAATTACCCCTGTGTGTAAACGGGTAGCTAGCTATTCATGCATGCCGTAGTGCCATATATACCCTCCTAATGAAGCTCCTACGATACGAAAACTTTTTACCTTTTTCGTATAGTTCTTTATACACGAAAAAACAAAAGATATATGTATATATCCTTGCAGTTAAACATGACCAATTCGTGTTGGGTTTCGTTCATTTGAAAGATCGTCTAACTGAGGACCACCTAGTTCATGTTAACACGAACCGTGTCTGTGGAGTTTGGAAATGTAAGCATTTTTTAAATTTTTTTTGAAGAGAGAAAATGATGCTTGCTTGTTTGGTCTAAGGGATATAATTGCAATTTGGACAGTTTCCAGGAATATGATAGGACAACTTGAAATCGTTTTTTGGGTGGTTTTCTCGAAAACTTTGTGGTTTGCCCAAGCCAACAAAACACAGAAAAATCGATGTCACCGGATGACGCTGGCAGCTGGCTGCAGTTGCATATGAGAGTGATGGAGCAAAGAATGCTATGAATTGAGGTTTTCTTTTAGCGAACATCATTTTGCTGTTTTTGTGTTAGAGGAGTACAAAACTCTTTATAAAGATAGTTTCACATGAGCACTGTTGTATGGTATAGTTTTTAATATCACTCATACGCCACGCCACCCACACCTTATGTGATATGATATTTGATTATTGCGGAAGCTTTGCACCCCCCTTATGCTGAAAGAACAGTTCTACGGGCCGAATTGCTTAAAAATTAATCAATAAGTCATGCAACTCATTAACAGGTAACACAGCAAATGTAGAACTTTTATACCACACAATAGACACATTTGAAGACATCCTTAGGCAACAATTAAAAAAGAGAGCGACACCCACCGTCATTCCTTCGAAACCTCACTCTATCGGGGCTTATGTAACCATCGTGTATTTCAAACAAAGAGAAGTATTTTTGAGAAGAAAACTTTGAAGTACCACGCCCTCCCCGAACGGAAACTTTAATTCAATTAAAATGTCCAAGAAAAGAAAAAGGTCTTTAAGATTAGCTTCAGACGCCACCATGCGTCGCGGCACTGGCGGTGCTGATGCCTGTGCCGAACACGTCTCATCGTTAATTTTTCCTGCAACGAATATCCTTCCAACAGCCATCAGGTTCAGCATCCTCACTCGCTTGCATGAACATGACCGCAACACCACTTAACTTCCACATGATAAGAGCTCTTTTTGGCTTAGTGTTCCTGTGTGTGTGTGTGTGTGTGCATGTGAGTGCTATACTCACATTAATTCCCTAAAAGCTTAAGTGCAAAAATCCAAGTTAATTCAAATCTCTGTTTAATTGCCAAAGGATAATGGGCATATGGAGGAATCCTTCTACAAAAGCTTCTTTCACTCTCTCTCCTTCTTGGGATGAGTTCAAGCAGAAACGGGAATAATATTATAGTCAAATCGTGTCAGAGTGGGGGTTTTTATTCTCGTATATATAATGGCCTATCGCCACAGAGGCAAAGAGGGATAACAAACAAAAGTTCCCACTGCCACCTCATAATTATTCACACATTAACGCTTCAATCACATACACTCGTCGTGCCTATATGTGCGGAATGTAAAACAAAAGAGCACAAAGGTCCTTGGAATATAAATAAATCTGAGACGGGGTGCAAAAATAATGATGTGGTGTCTCCTCTTACTTCCCACACTTGCTATTTGTTGGCACACCGTTCTTTGATACCTTTACCACCTACCAACTCCTGTTTTGAAGGTGTTATTTGTGGTAGCTTAAAAGTGGCGGGTGAATGGATTCGAAAAACCCTAAGTATTGTGGTGGATTGTTGAATGGCCTTTGCTTTTGTACATCATGGTATGAAATACTTCTCGTGTATAATAATTGCGAAGCCTTTTACGATAATAGTCCTTTGACCACAAGTATAACCTTAGACTTAAGATGCAATCAGCGACGTGATGGTTGGATTTTAATTGAATTAAAGCCAATGGCACGATTTGACTTAGGTAGAAAGCTAAAAAAGGGGTTCTGCTGAAAATATTTTCATGATTGTGTGAAAAAGCTAGTAGTTAATCGGAGCCGCCAAAGAAAATTATTGCTCATCCCATTTTAAAAGGAACGTTACCGTCATTAAGTTCAAAGGAACAGCAAGTCAGAATTAGATCAAAATAAACCGCCAAAATTACAAGACAGTGTGGTAAATGAAGTTCATAAATGTCATCTTCTGTCAAAAATGTATTCGTCTCTGTGCTTTCAAAAAGACCTTTCATTGTAATAATAAAACATAGCCGTTCATGGCGCTCACAAAGCATCAAATTAACTTCGTAGAACCCTGCTCCACTTTTACTGCTGCTCAATAAAAGTAGGTATTTTTTTTTTAGCAATTTTAAATTCGTTTTTATGGTCATTCTCTACGCAGAAAAAAATATTGAAAACATTTTTCTTTTTATTGTTATATACACAAGTAAGGCTAAGAAACGTAATTTGTTTCAATATAATTTTTTTTATAACACCGCCATTTTTCTTCTTCTATTTTATTATTATTTTGCAAGTGAATTCTTAACTTAGTTACCGCTATTTTTTATTTTCATGTAGATAAAACGTCCAGAAGAATCCATCGAGGCCAGTGGTGGTGGTGAAAGTATTTTGCCAACGGTATGAACTGTAATCGTCTATTTTTTGTAGTACATAAGTGAATATGATTCTTTAACGCATGAACAAATGGGCTATGGTTTTGGCTACTAACACAAGATTATTGATATTTTATTTTGAAAATACGAAGTATACTTATACTTGAATAAGTATGTGGAATCAAACACTGAAACTCTTTTAAACGTAAATTGTTTCTTTTTTTCTAATTTTATATTTTAAAAAACCGCACGGTAAGTATAGTCGCTTAAAGTATAGTTAAATGCTCACTAAAAACTTTTGTTCTTTTATCATACCGCTTATTGCTAACCGCTAGACTCTAGAGTTTTTGATTTTGAATATTTTTATTTACTTTTTAAGCTATTATTATTATTTATTTGTTTTTTTTTTTTGTTTTAATTTTTAATTAGATTGATCTTTTTCAAGATGAAGAGTTCGTCAGTGACGATGGTAGTGAAGATGGTAGCTACTTGGTGAGTGAGCAAGATTTGCCGGTATGTTTTTATTTTGCTTTTATTTTATATGGTTTCTCCTAATTATAATTTATTAAGTTATTTTGCTTTCCGTATTATCAAAATTCAAATCCCATAGAAAAGCGATATTCCATTCATGAAATTTCCTGACATAAATTTTATGTTGCTGAACAACTAAAATATATACTAACTGGGATTTTTTAAAGGTAAGAGCACATTGTTAGCCAAATGCCCAAAAAATAGATAGTAAATGAACAAAAGCAACTTATTGATAATAAAGAACCAATGACTTTTAGCTTTCGATGATAGTTGAAGCCAGTGGCGGATCCAGGATTTGGGCATGGGGGGGGGGGGGGGGGGGGGTCCATTATTCAAAACTTTATTTATATACATATAAGAGGTTTAGCAGATTCAATCAGAAAATATTTACATGATGTTGGCGTCGATTGCTCATATATGTATGGCCAAGGATTCGACGGAGCTCTGGCAATGAGTGTCCAATTTATTGGTGCACAGGCTCATCTGAGATCGTATTTCCCCCTGGCAATTTATGTACATTGCGCTGCACATA
This sequence comes from Melanostoma scalare, assembly GCA_949752695.1. NCBI lineage: Eukaryota > Metazoa > Arthropoda > Insecta > Diptera > Syrphidae > Melanostoma > Melanostoma scalare. Next base: position 153,973,668 of record OX456984.1, on the reverse strand, counting down.
GCTTTAGTTTAGCAGTCAATGCAGCAAGCGAAGTGTCAGGAATCAAAAATGCGTTAGGAACTATTGGAGCGATTGAAGCATTTTTTCACTGGCCTAAAAGACAAGACGTTCTACACCAAGAAATTTCAAAAATGACAAAAGTGAGAAAAAAAAAAAAACAAAAGTTGAAGTCTGTTTGTCCTACCAGGTGGGTTCAGTCTCAAGAAGCAGTTGGAACGTACGTTGAATTGCAGTCGGCTGTTATTGAATCTTTGGAAGAAATCAAAACGTGGAAAGATCGAGATACTTCGCAAAATGCATTGCATCTTTTGACAGCGATTTCGACGGTTGAATTCCAAATCGCCTGTCACATTATGGAATCAGTTAATTCGATTGTTTTGCCTTTGAGTCGGGAATTGCAATCTAAAAACCAAGATCTGGGTGAGGCTACTAAGCTGGCAGATGACGCTTTGAATGAATTTACGTACAAACGCGGAAACGCAGATTCTACTTTCCATGCATTTATGAGCATGTTGCTAGAATTTGTTCTGAATACGAAATCACAATGAAATTGCCACGCCGCCGCCGGCCGCCGCCGGCCGCCGCCGTT